>CM052441.1:44527831-44586652 GCA_028533085.1 Varecia variegata | reverse complement strand
ATGGCTGGCCATTGAATCCTCAGTTTGATTGTTGCCTACTTTATGCTCTTTTGAAATGCATTTGTCTTTAGGGCATTTCCAAGTTTGAAGTTTGATAACTAAAGACAATGCCCTGACTTGTACGACTTCAGTGGAGCAAAACCCAGACGTTGTTACCCCATCGGACACCTTTCTGATTAGAGCTGTTCATGATCATGTCTTAACATGCATTTTCAGGTTTTTTTTTTAAGTGGAAATTCGAGTAGCATTGAACACAATGTATCTGGGAAGCTCAAATACTGAACAATTTCAAATATCATTACAGTAATTTCCTTTGGGAACTTGTGATTTGTAAAGGTCGTTATTTGAATTCCCAGGAGATTCTGGAGCCCAAAAGCCAGGGTTTAGGCATGGGACAAGAGCCCAGAGTAGCTGAAATCCAAGTTCCCTGCAGCTTCCGAGCTTGGTGGTGGATCAGAGGGCGGATGGACTAGTCACTTAAATGACTCTGATAGTTTATTAGCACAGAGAGGAGAGTGTGATCAGGTGATGTTAGCTATTTCTAGCCCAACCTTTAGGATTTCTTCTTGTGTTCCAATAATGGAGATGAATTCAGAAAAGAAGATTAATAATAATAACAATTTTAGGAAAGAACTAAACCAGAAATCCAAAGACTTGAATCTCTACCTATTAGCTCTATTAATATGGTGAAATCGCTTGACTTTCTTGAGGGTTTGATTCCTCATTTGTAATAAGAAGGGTGAATTCAGTCTTTCATCATAAGGTTTGTTCTCATCTTAAAGTTCTCTGAATTACATATTTTAGTTTATAATTTTTGCAGGAAAATTTGTCATAAATACAATAAACAGCAATGTCTAATGCATATGGAAGTTGAATTGGTTGTAATGATAAATAATTATTTCCACTCTTTTCAGTGGGGCTGCCCTTAGTAAAAAGTAGAGAGCCATCAAAGTTAAGGTGTTTCTAAACTCCTTCTGAGAAGAAACCTTGTGTGTCCTGGACAATTGCCAAAGGGAAAGAAGAAAACTGCAAAAGTTATGCACTTAATTTAGACACATAACATGAAAGGGTAAATCATATCAATGCTGTTTTGAGGAATCTCTTAAGATTTATACATTTGTGTCTTGATCATTATTTTACTAATTTAGCATAGGATCATACAATATAAACTGAGATATGTCCAAACACTCCAATTGGAAGCCTAGAAGACTTTACTAATGACAAAAATTCAGGCAAAAAAAAAGACTCAGGAAATTTCTATGTCTGGCTTCTGTGTAGTCTTTTGACTTAATAAAATAGCATATTATTTTCTTTGAAGGTTTGAAGCACAGTGTCTTGTGACCAAAATATCTAAATTCTGTTCCAGGTTCAGCCATTTCCTGGCTGTTACCTTATATAAATAAATCCTTTAACTTCTTTGGAGCTCAGTTCTTTCAACTATGAACCAGTGGAAGAATGAAGTGATCTTTTTCTGTCTCTTTCTGGATTTCATATTGTTTGTCTATAGATTCCAACTTGCTGTTGGGGAGATTGAAGGGCATTAACAAACAAAGGCAAAGTCATCTCCAACATTTATATGCCAGCCAATCCTAAGTGCTAAAAACCATGTCCAGTGGAAGACAGTTTTACTGAGAGAAGGTTCCCAAGGAGATTGCATCTTAGGTGACTTCTGCCAGAAGCAGACTCTACGACAAGAATTCAAGTACAGGTGTAATCCAGGAAATACCTGTGGGAAGTGAGGAAGTGAAGCCAGCCAATAAAGGGGGAATTACAGTGATAGTTTCCCTTGTTGATAAATGGAGGTTGATCCCCTTGGGAAATTCTGGATGCCACTATAGAATTCAGAGCTATTCCAGCCTTGGGGAAGAGAAACTGAAGTATTAAGAAGCCAAGTTCTGCCAGTCATTGGTTAAGGGCTGCTCCTGCCGGCACTATTTCTCTGACACTTTCTGCCTTGGGCAGTCTGGGCTCCTACTGGCCAGAAAGCCCCCAGGTGGCGAGAAGTCCCCTGTCCCAGGCTTGATGGGATATAGGCAGGGCACAGACAGCATCTGCCATAACCTAGTTAAGTGGTACGGCCACAGCAGTACGCCTAAATGACTGCACTGTGGTGCACCAAGGGAAGACAGGCACTCACTTCTAGAAGGAAACACCACTAAGGGACACCGGAGCAGTACACCAGGAAGCAGTAAGTTGACCTCCTCAGCTGTGGCAATTTCCTGTCTACCTCTAAACACAATGGCATGTAGCAGCCAGGGAGGGGCAGGCCCCTGAGCACTTATTACCCTTGGATCTGGGAGGCCGGCCACGGACATTGCAGAAAGGCATGTTGACAGTACACGTGTGATCAGTAGTCAAAATTGCAGGGCCTAATTACTGGCTACACCTGGGACATAGTACTTTAAAGGGAGTAGCATCCACGAGGACTTTGTCTTGGTGTTGCAAAGGGTGAAACTACATGTGGAATATGATTTATTTTGAGGAAACTCTTCTTTTGATAGAGAAAGCAAATTCTCTGATGTGTTGTAAAAGCATGATACGAGATACAGGATATTCTGTCTGGTTCTATGGAAAGTCAAACCAGCTGTCAGCAGCATCTCTCACAGATTTTAAAAGATCCGGGCTTTGAAATAGAATGTTTGGCATGAGCATTACATTTTTGTTCATTCAGCATCATCAAAGTTTTGCGAAAACTCTCTTTTGCTTTTTAGATGAAGTTGGCTTTTAAAAGTCAATCTGTCTACCAATTGCTTTTAAGATAGTGGAAAAATATATGTCATCTGTGTTAGAATTATAACTT
Organism: Varecia variegata; assembly: GCA_028533085.1. NCBI lineage: Eukaryota > Metazoa > Chordata > Mammalia > Primates > Lemuridae > Varecia > Varecia variegata. The sequence continues at coordinate 44,583,852 of CM052441.1, read as the reverse complement.
TGTTTTCTATTTTTAATAACTTAGATTTTATTTTTAATATTTATGCCAGAATTAAAAGCTAAGTGTTTAGAGATGGTTTCTGTACTACTGGTATGCAAAACTAGCAGAATACCTTTAATAATCCAGGTACTCGTGATTATTATAAAAAATTATTATTAACCATAATATGACCTGGTGAATCATTGTCCTTGAGTTAGCCACATTGCAAAAGAAAATTATAATTAAGGCATCATGACTTTATTACTATTAAGTAATATGCTTACTACAAAATTATTGTTATCCAAGTAGGGCTAATGGGAAATCCTGCAATCATTTTTATGTCTCTATGTCCGTGAAAGGTAGATAAGTAATCAAGTTGGCAGACAGACTCTTGAGGTAGAGTTTTTTGGGAAAGAAGGTTGTGAATTCAACTTGATTTAGTTATGGAACCAGAATTTTGTAGATTTTTTAAAAGTATATGAACAGGTCAGATAGTCTACTGTTTCTCAAAATGTGTTACTTAAATATTCAAATCAAAATCACCTGGGGAAAAAATCAGATTCCTGTCTCACCTCCAAAACTTCAAATTTGGTAGGTCTGAAGTAGGACCCGGGAATCTACATCTTAATCAACCTCCGTAGGTAGTCATTAAAGTTGGAGAACTACAGATCTAGCCCAATTGGGATTGCGAGACTGAAATCCTGAAAGGTACTTCCCAAGAGCACCCAGCTGCCTGGTAGCAGAGCCGGGACCAGAACCCAGCTCTCTCCAGTTTAATGTTCATTTCTCTATATTATGCTTATAATTTTTATAAATATTTGAACCCATGTTCCAAACTTATCCTTTGCATAAATAATAAGTAATCATTTAGTGTGTAGAACCAAATATGGCAGAGGTGTAAAGTCCCAATCCTTTTATATACATAAATATGTAAATGAAATTTACACAGACTAGAATAATAGGAATAGCTTTGGAAGGCTGGACTTTATTTCCTGAAAAACCACGAAACAAAACAGACAAAAGGTGCAGGTATGAAGGGATTTCTAACAAGGCTTGATATGAATGTATCATACAATTAGTCACACATGTTTTTCCTCTGATCAATTCTTTATTTCCACATCTATTGTTCATATTTGGCAAGTTTGCCACAGATCACTTCCTCTTGTAGTTTTTCATATTCAGTCTCCTACGTGTTCCAACCAACAAATACACTACTTAGAGCCACATAGTTGGTGACTATCTGGCCTGGTGAATTTTCATGATTAGTAAATACATGTGGCATCACTGTGGTTCCCAACCCTATGTGTGGCCAGTCAGCTTTGCACAAAGGAAAAGAAAAGCTTTCTTGTTCATAAATGGCATTTCTAACAAAGCAGGTCTTCCTGCAGTTGTGCAGTGCTGGCCATGCAGGTACCAGGTGAGAGCAGTTAATGAGCTCACACAGCATATCACCTCTGCTGAGGAGCAGCTTGAAGAGCACTTACTGCTGATGGTAGGGGTCAGTGCCACCTTTACTTAGGATGGGAAATAGTGTGAGTTCAAACTCTGAGCCTAAACAAGGCTGCAGAGACTCCTCTGTGACCCCCTGGCCCTCCAGGGCCCTCACCTAGGGCACCTGGGGCCGTCTTCTTCAGAAGAGACGTAGTTAAAACAGGATTGATTTTGAAACAAGGTTGATTTTGACACTGATTAAAATAAAATTGGAATTTGGAGACAATAACTCTACTTTTGTCTCCTCTCTTTTCTTCCCTTCTACTATTGTAACTGTATTTTAAACTAGTAAGGATTTCAAGGGGCTTACCAGGGGAGTAAGATACGACAAAGTAGCATGACTTATAAATATAGTAAAGCAAGAAAGAAAAAGACAAAGGTGGAACCCAAGTCAATAAGGAATAAGGCTAAACCAGCTGATCATGACAGCCTACCCACTAGTATGATTAGGTGTCAAATGTGGCTGTGAGTTATCTAACACTGTCAGCAAAAGGGAAAAGGTCTAATGATACAGTTCAGTCCTTAAGATAAACATAGGCCCACAGGAGAGTTACTATACTTCTTTGTACTCAAAACAGAATTCTCTCTGGGCATCCTCACTAGAGAATTTTATGAATTAAGGAACAATGTTGGCCGGGCGCGGTGGCTCACGCCTGTAATCCTAGCACTTGGGAGGCCAAGGCGGGCGGATTGTTTGAGCTTAGGATTTCGAGACCAACCTGAGCAAGAGCAAGACCCCGTCTCTACTAAATATAGAAAGAAATTATCTGGCCAACTAAAAATATATATAGAAAAAATTAGCCGGGCATGGTGGCGCATGCCTGTAGTCCCAGCTACTCGGGAGGCTGAGGCAGTAGGATCGCTTAAGCCCAGGAGTTTGAGGTTGCTGTGAGCTAGGCTGACGCCATGGCACTCGCTCTAGCCCGGGCAACAAAGCGAGACTCTGTCTCAAAAAAAAAAAAAAAAAAAGGAACAATGTTATTGACAATTTCTTAAAATAGACTAAACAACAAATTTCTTGGGGATGTTTTTTATAGTCCCTAATATTAACCTGGAATATAATTTAGTAAAAACAATTCTGCAGGGGCCAATACAATGCAATCTAGGAACTGATGTGCAAATTAATAAATTGTCAGTATGAAATTGTGGGGATTTATAGCACATATTGCATTACCAGAATTTCCAAAGTGAGATTAACTGTCATTGGAATTACACAATGCTTTGAACTCTGAATGCAAAGAAACATTGTGATATAAATACTGGGAGAAGTGAAGAGGGAAAAAGAAGCCAAGGAAGATAATCTTGTAACCTGCCTTTCATGCCCAGGAAAGATGGAAGAGGCTTCACTTCCCTCGTGGGGCCTTAAGCATAGGGTGATTGTACATCCCTCCTTACAGCCAACCCCTGCAGGCACCATCCCTCTTCCCTCCTGTGTTTTTGTGTTCAATAAGTGTTAGTTACCTTTTTTCTTGTCATACCCCTACCCCAGTAAGGGTTTTTAATATCCAATAGGACATTCGATACCCACACGGTTTTTTTAATTGCTATATAGAATCCTGCTCAACCCCAGTGGATTGGGTTAACAATTGGGTTAACCCAATTGGGTTGAGAGTTTTTTGGGGACAGGCCTCCACCAGCCTATCCTTGGTATAATGCAAGAAAGGAGCTTTATAGATTCTTGTGGTAACAAAATGACGGGGTTACCACCACAAAGGCCCATAAAAAGAGCTCAAGATACTTTCTTCCTACTTATCATCCATGAATGTTACTGATGAATTCTCAGATACTCTAAAGTTTATTCATAATTCTTTTTTAAGTCTATGGCACCTGGTATTCCCAGGTGGTCTTCCATCCAAGTACCACCAGGCTCAACCCTGCTTGGCTTCTGAGATCAGATGCGATCAGGCACAATCACAGTGGTATGCCATAGACAGATCACTGATGATTTTTTATCCTTCTGCTGGACCAATTATTTCAGGGCCTGCCTGCCACTCTTAGAACATTCATTGAGCCATAAGTGTGCCAGGTGTAGTAAGATGGCCCTAGTAAGATGGCCCTAGTAAGATGGGCCCTAGTAAGATGGCCAAGTGTCCTGGTTTATGCCTATTGTCTCTGCATAATTATAACTAGCACTCCCTTTTACTCTGAAAAGATCCTTGTTTGGGTGATTAGTTATGTCACCCACCATGAACCTGACTGTGCACTATAACTGCTTTCCTAAATTTAAACTCAAGCTCCTGCTGTCACATTAGCAGAGGAGTAAGTTGCGTGCACTTCTTTTCTATGTATGTTGAAAAACCTCCCCCAAAGTCTGAAATCCCTTCATGGATACACTTGCCGTCTTCATCTTTGCACCTCCAAAATTTTCTGGGTCCTAAACTACCCTGGGGCTAATGCAAGAGCAATGAGTATTTTGACCCTGCACTTAAATGTGAAGAAGGAAGGGGGACTTTGATCCTCTTTCCACCCTGAACCTCTCTCCATCTCCAGCCCAGAACCTAAGTATTCTTCATGAATTTTTGGCAAATGTTTCATTGAATTGCTTCCTTCTAGCTTTATTATTAGCAATTTAAGAGCAAAGGCTCTTGTGGTTTAAAAATATTTTGAATAAGTAATTTGATGTATGTGAAAAAGTTTTATTTTAGGCCAGTCATGGTGGCTCATGCCTGCAATCCTAGCACTCTGGGAGGCTGAGGTGGGAGGATTGCTTGAGGTCAGGAGTTCAAGACGAGCCTGAGCAAGAGCGAGACCCTGTCTCTACTAAAACAGGAAAAATTAGCCGGCCATGGTGGTGCGTGCCTATAGTCCCAGCTACTCGGGAGGCTGAGGCAGGAGGATCACTTGAGCCCAGGAGTTTGAGGTTGCTATGAGCTAGGCTGATGCCACGGCACTCTAGCCCAGGCAACAGAGGGAGACTCTGTCTCAAAAAAAAAAAAAAAAATTATATTAAACAGAAGCTTCTTAAAAGGGGAACATACTTCAGTTCTAGAGTAGAATAGTAATTTCTGGCATCAGCCCTCAGTGTGCAGAGAAAAATATCATCTGACAAATGACTTTTTTTTTAGTTTGTCTTTGCAAGTCATATTTTAGAAAATTAGTAATTTTTACCTCTGTCTTAGACATAAAGTGTGACTTTTCTTTCTTGATCAGACATTTGAAATAACTTATGCAACATACATTAGCTGGATATTTTTGTGTGTGAAAGATATGGTAGAGGTTTTTTTGGTAGTTGGTTTTATGAATAAATTTATATATAATATGAAAGCATATTTTTATCACTTTTTATATTTTTGAGTGCATTTTAGTCCAGTTGACTCCAATAATGAGAGGTAGGTTTTTGTTGCATTGCTATGTTTTGGCTTTTTCAGCTGCTGTAATTTAAGTGCTTAATATTAAATATTGACTTTATTTCATGACAGCTATAAAAATAATTTAAGTGTTTATTCTTTTGGCAGATGATACATGTTTTACATAAACTTTTTGAGAAATTGTTATTTTCTTTTGCCTATACTGATTTTAATTGGAAATAATCCCTAAGTCTAGTTAAATAGTTTAATTTTATCCATGAAGCCTATTATTGTGCAATGACAAATAGCATTATGATGAATCATTTGTAAGATGGACCTATAAAAGAAACTATGTTCTGATCAACATTGTTCCACAGAACAAATGTTGTATTGTTTTGAAATATTACTGGGTTTTAAGGACTTGGTGGTAAAGTAGAAAATGTTACCATAGAAGTTACTATAGGTTCTTCGGTGTTTCCTTATTAAATCACATTGTCTAACGAGGGCATGATATAATTAATAGATCTGATCTCCTCTTCTCTGCCCTCCTCTGCATTCCCCTCCTCTTTCTTTTTTCCTTTCCTTTCCACTCCTTTCCTTCCTAATTGTGGTATAACTTACACAGCGCAAAATATAAAATATTAAGTGTACAACTTAATTTATTTTTACATATGTATACACACATGTAACCACAACCCAGATAAAAATATAGAAAATCACCATCACCCCAGAAGGCTCTCTTTTGTACCCCCACAAGTCATGAAAATAATTAGTATTCTGATTTCTATTCATGACAGACTAATTTTGCTATTTTTGTTTTCGTATCATTGGAATCATATGGTATGTGTCCAGCTTCTTTCACTCAATATTACATCTGTGAGAGTCATCCATATTTTGTATAGCAATAGTTAGTGCTATGTAATATTCCAGTGTATGACTGTGTTATAGTTTATTCTATGCATTCTATTATACTGGATGTTTAGGTTGTTCTCAGTTTTTCACTACAGTATTATGAACATTCTTGTGTGTGTCTTTTGGTAAACCTAAGTATGTAGTCATCTCTGTTGGCTATATACCCAAAATTTGAATTACTGGGACATAGGGCCAACATATGCTTAGTTTAGTAGATGCTTTCAAACTGTTTTCCAAGGTCATTGTACCATTTTACACTCCCACCATCGTTTTATGAGTTCCAGTTGCTTGTCAGTTCTTTCCATTTTAGCCATTCTGATGTACAGTGATGGCTGATAATGTATTTCATTGTGGTTTTAATTTATATTTTCCTAGTGACTAATGATGTTGGACACCTTTTCATAAATTTGTTGGCCATTTGACATCCTTTTGTTGTGAAGTGCCTGTTCAAGTAATTTTGCTCATTTTAGAAAATGGACCATCTGTCATCTTTTTAAGGTTGTTCATTTATAGACATTATATATACAAATATTCCATGTTTAATTACATGTCGTGATCATGTTAAAGTGACTGCCATTTACTTGTCTAGTGCTTTTTGGCCACATGAAGTGAGGAGAGAGTGAGGGTGGCCTGGCTGTCCCTGGGCCCAGGAGAAATAAATACACAAAGGGTTTGGTGCCTGATATAAACTATACTGAAGCTCCCCTCAGCTCTGCCAGCACACCAAATTCCCAGTATTAGAGGCACTCCAACTGGCTAGACCACAAAGGTGGGGCTGTTTCCAGAAGCCCATTGTCTAAAACCTGTGTGTGTGTGTGTGTGTGTGTGTCCTGGGAAGAGAAGGAAAGCAAGCAAGCGAATCTTTTTTCAGGTAAGCCTGAGCAACTGTGAGCACTCAGATAAGTTTATCATATTAGCTGATTATCACCTTGTTTGTATCAGGCTCTCAATGGGATGAGATTTAGTCCAGACAAATCCGTTTGGCTGCGGGAGTTATGATGGGGAATGGGAAAGGCTGAGGAACTGGAGTGAGCTTGGTTCTCTTTACCCCGGCCCTTTCTTTAGTTTGTCTGGTGGACAGACTTCCCTTGACTCCTCAAGCCAGCTCCTCCTACGTCACACGCACACAACAGTGAAAGAGGACAGCACCCGTCCTCTGGAAAAGGCAACGCCACAGAAATGGGACTCTCCTGCTCCCTTGATCTAGTATCTCTTCATTGTCTAAGTTCTCATCATCTCTCTTGTGTCGGAACAGGAAAACAACAAGGTAAATAATCAGAGGACAGAGACTAGGGAGGCCCTGAGAAGGCAGAGGAGAAACAGGAGCAGAGAAGGACAGGACAGAGGCCAGAAGAGAGGGTGGGACACAGGAAAGAGAGGGTGGGGGATAGAAGGAACATGATCTTGAAATCTTGAAAATTAAATTGAGCAGCACGTTGATCTAAGATTAATTTTTTTTCTCTGCAAAATAAAACAGGTAGATGAGGATAAAGGGATTATGGCAATGAGATCTTCTAGAAATAAACTTTACCATCGTGCAAAGGATAGCCCTGTGAAGACCTGTTAGAATTTTTGGTTATTTGAAATAAAAATTAAGTGAGGTTTGTTTTGTTTTCTTTTTGCTTACCAGGAATGTCTTTTTGCCTTTCAGCATAAAGGCATTATTTGAATGATGTCTTAATGTCTCTCTAGCTATGCTAAAAGAGTATAACACATACATATTTATATTATGCACTTAGTGACTGGAATAATTATGTAACAATCTGTTTCATAATGCTCAGAATTCTTACTGTATCAATTCTTAGGTACCATAGTGGTGATATTTTACTTAAGGGAGAGAGAGAAAAAGGTCTCATTAATATTATTATATATGAATCCTGTTAGTATATATCTTTTGGAATGATCCAACTCTATCTGTAGCATGTTTTTATTTCCATAGTTTCATCTTTGTTCATTATATTGACTAAAGAGAATTATTGTGCATTGCATTCATGTTTGTCCTGAATCATCAAGAAAAGTTTAAATTATCATTTTTGAGAAGGCAAGAAAATTTTACAGAACACTTGTGAAAGGTTTTCTTTTAAAATATTTATAGTATAAAATATCTTAATATTTATAGTGCTAAAAAACCTATTTTTTAAAAAAATCTGTTTTTTAAAATCCAGTTATGCAGAATAATCCTAACTCTTAAAATTCTGACTGGCTATGGCTTTTATATAATGAAAAATGAGTATTATAATTGTCATTCTTTTACATGCTGTGCACTGTATGGTTTCTTCCCCATTTCTTTATCACTGACTGGCTTAATTATGTTTGCTGTTATTTCTGCTATAGTGCTATTTAATACTTTAATGATGGAATTTTTAATTTAAACTGGATCTACAATTTTTAGATTTCAAAGCAACAAAATCTCTGTACTGGAATCCTGTTTATTCATGGGTCTTGTTTTAGTCCTAGAATATACTGTTGATTTCTAAATTATAGACACTGGGCCAGCTCATTAGAGTTCTGAGACAGAGCACAGAGGAGTGGGTACCTTTTCCTAAAAGGTGAGGCCAGGTGACATGAAACCATGCTGTGAGGGGAGTCCAGGGAGAATGGCAATGCTCTCTAAAGCCCTTATAATCAGGACAGCTGGCACTCACCTGTAAGCACCTGTGCAACCTCACCATCCTTAAGGAATTGTAATGATAGTATACCAGTGAGCAAACAGATGCTGTTTGGGAGCTCCCTGGATGTTCCTCCTGCAGCCTGGTTGCCCAGACTTCCCTGACCTTCTGGAGGTTTGCACTGCAGGTGGGACCTCCATCCAGTGTCTGAGCCCTGTATGGGCAGGGATTGGATGGTGTGCAGTCCTTACCTGTTTGATTGATTGATTGAGACAGTGCCTCGCTCTGTTGGCCAGGCTGGAGTGCAGTGGCCTGATCATATTTCACTGTAACCTCAAGCTCCTGGGCTCAAGCGATCCTCCCACCTCAGCCTCCTGAGTATTTGGGACTACAGGTGCACGCCACCACACCTGGCTAATTTTTTAATTTTTTGTAGAGATGGGGTCTCACTATATTGCCCAGCTTTGGCTTGAACTCCTGGCCTCAAGCAATCCTCCCACCTCGGCCTCCCAAAGTGCTGAAATTACAGGCATGAGCCACTGTTCCCAGCCTGTTTTAAATATTTTGACTATTACCACTGCTCTCAGCTCTAAAGATTTATAATTCTTTGTCAACTCACTCCATTTGTGCATTCATAAGGCTGTATAATATCTCCTTACTCTGTTCCTCCTTTTCCTCTTTCTTTTTGTCTTTCCTTCCTGGGGAATAGTTGACTACTGATCAATTGCACCTTGATCAGAAATTGAATACAAAGATATGTGGCCAATACTGGGTTTTAGAACTGCCTGGAATAGTCTCTCACCTCCGTGCATTTAAGATTCATCCAGGCTACCTGCCTTAGCACACTTGATTCAGGCTCTCTGACACCATATTTCTCTGGCATCTCTGAATATGGCTTGTTAATAAGTGTTTCCAATATCGTTTATCCTTCTCTGTCCTCTTTACCCTCATATTTTCCAAAGGTTCTGAAGGGACATGTTTTCCATTTTTTTCTACTTTAGCATCCTACACTCATAGTTCTGTGATTTATTAAATGTTTACTTAATATCTATATTTTCTGTGTCATGTCCATTTCCATTTTTCACAGATAATTGAGAATTTATTGTAAAACATTTTTTCTTTCACACCTCCAAGCTTCTGCTATGTTCAGGCAAGAAGTTGTTATTAAAGGGCTGTTTTGCAGGCTGAGTTCTATCTAAGCTGGACATCAGGACACCTTGATTTCCATTCCTAGCATTGTTAAGCACCATATCTAGCAAAAAAAAGAAATAAAGTGGTTTTTAAAGTTGTGTTCAAAATATAAGCTTGTTTTTGAAAGTAAAGCAGTTTCTAAACAAGTAAGTTAAGTTTGTTTCATAATAGTGCATTAGAGTTAAATGAACCATGTAATTTCTGCCTATGGAAGTTAAGTTTAGAAAAACATTGTTTTAAAAAGAACTGGAGAAGGCCGGGCGCGGTGGCTCACACCTGTAATCCTAGCACTTGGGAGGCCGAGGCGGGCGGATTGTTTGAGCTCAGGAGTTCGAGACCAACCTGAGCAAGAGCGAGACCCCCCGTCTCTACTAAAAAATAGAAAGAAATTATATGGACAACTAAAAATATATATAGAAAAAATTAGCCGGGCATGGTGGTGCATGCCTGTAGTCCCAGCTACTCGGGAGGCTGAGGCAGGATCGCTTAAGCCCAGGAGTTTGAGGTTGCTGTGAGCTAGGCTGACGCCACGGCACTCACTCTAGCCCGGGCAACAGAGTGAGACTCTGTCTCAAAAAAAAAAAAAAATAAATAAATAAATAAAAATAAAAAGAACTGGAGAGGCTTAATCTTTCAAAGAAGAAAGAAAGAATATTTCTTACTTGGTAATGAAATGCCTTAGGGAAGTTATAACAATACTGTGTCAAATATACACAGCAGAAATTGAAACTAATCACATTTTAAAGTGTTCTTTCTAAAATGTCTAGACTTCAAAGGAAAAGTACAGAACTACTTGAGATCTTACCAGAACCTTAAATATGGGTCAATATATATCTAATACCTTGTAAAAGATAATTTAAGGAAAAAGGAATTACCTATATCAACACCTGAAACAGTGAACCTAAAAAGTTATTCCCTTGAGTTCTTGCTACTGCTACTAAAAATTATTACTTACATATCATAGTTTTGAGTGCTTTAAATATGAGATTGCCTTTGAAATTGTGGAGTTTCAAAAAGTGCCAATACATACCTATGTCTTTTCATTTAAAAAAATTTAAAAACATGGTGACGCTGATAATCCTAGCACTTCAGGGCGCCAATGCAGGAGGATTGCTTGAGGCCAGGAGTTCAAGACCAGCCTGGGCAGCCTAGAAAGACCCTATCTCTACAAAAAAAAAATTTAAAAGTTAGCTGGGCATGGTGGTGCATGCCTGTGGTCCCTGCTACTTGGGAGGCCAAGGCAGAAGGATCACTTGAGCCAGGCGTTTGAGGTTGCAGTGAGCTATGATTGCACCAGTGCACCCCAGCCTGAGAAACAGAGCAAGACCCCGTCTCTACAAATTTTTAAAAAATATTATTTAATGTCCAAAAAATACATTTTAAACATATTTTACAATTGTTAACAATGTGCCATATCTGTCTCCCTTTTTTTTTTTTAGGGAAAAAACCTATTAAAGATATAGTTAAAGGTTGCCCTCATCGATTCCATTTCCCCCCTTCCTTTCTCTAGCTGTTAAAATTAAACTGAAATTGTTGTGCATCCTTCCAGCTCATGTTTAAATACTTTTATTACTTGTATATGGGCCCATAAGTAATATATACTATTGTTTTGAATATTTTAAACTTAGATAAATAGTATCATATTGCTTTTATCTATCCTATTCCAATCTGCTTTTAAAAATACTCAGTATTATGTTTTTTGAGACTTACCTATGATGATATAAGTAGATCTAGTTTATTTAACTGCTATAGAAATTTAAATCTTATGCAATTGCATAATTTATTTATCTAGTTTCCTATTGATGGAGATTTAGGTTTTTCTGATTTTCACCATGTAAAAAACCACCCTGTTTCCATGTGAGTACTAAATGAACTCATAAATTTAGTGGGAAGCACAGAGCACATACTTCCTCCATATTTAAACATCAAGTAATTATAGTATTATCATCTATGTGTATGACTTCACCAACCTTCATGAAGGAGAATTCTATAGCTTTTGACAGGACATATAATTTCATTTCTAGCATTTCAAGAAGGACTCATTTGTCCTATTTGATAACTTTAGCACCCCAGAGACAGAAAAACCAGCACCTAAATCTCTGCATACCATTCAGCATGGGTATGTGGAAAGGTCAAGTTTAACAGCAGTGCCTCTTGACCTCATGTGCAGATGATGTGTAATGAACACCCTTGTCTGTGTCTCTTTATGGCCCATGTATAAAAGTTTTGCTAGGGTTTTTACCTAGAAGTAGATCTGTGGGTAATAAGATGTGTACATTTTTAATCTTATTAGAAAGTATGAAATTCTTCTGCAATCTAGATTAATCAAAACACGTAAGTTCCCATTTTCCTATATCCTTACCAACATTTGGTATTATCTAACTCTTAAATTTTTCCAATCTGATGGGTATAAAATTGTATCTGCCTGTAGTTTTCCTTTTCTTAAATTTTTTGTTTATAAACATATTAAAACTTACAGAAAAGTTGGAAAAATAGTGCAAAGAATATTCACATACCGTTTACTTAGACTCACCAATTGTTAACATTTTGCCTGATTTTCATTATCATTCTCTTTTTCCATAGCATGTTTTTCTGAATCACTTCAGATTAAATATTTACTCCTAAATATTTCAATGTATATTACCTGAGAATAGAAATATCTCATATTTAATCAACCACCCATAATTCTGTCCATTGACCAGTAACGTCCTTTACAGCAGTTTCCCCTCCAGTCCAGGATCATGTATAGCATTCAGTCGTCACAAGTCTCCTTTAATCTGGACCGATTCCTCAGTCTGTCTTTATTTTGAAGAATGTAGTCCCCATATTTTTTTTTTTTTTTTTTTTTGAGACAGAGTCTCACTTTGTTGCCCGAGCTAGAGTGAGTGCTGTGGTGTCAGCCTAGCTCACAGCAACCTCCAACTCCTGGGCTTAAGCGATCCTACTGCCTCAGCCTCCCGGGTAGCTGGGACTACAGGCATGTGCCACCATGCCAGGCTAATTTTTTCTATATATATTTTTAGTTGGCCGGATCATTTCTTTCTATTTTTAGTAGAGACGGGGTCTCGCTCTTGCTCAGGCTGGTCTCGAACTCCTGAGCTCAAACAATCCTCCCGCCTCGGCCTCCCAAGTGCTAGGATTACAGGCGTGAGCCACCGCGCCCGGCCTCCATATTTTAATAGAATGTTCTTTGTTTTGAGTTTTAATGTAGTTTTATGTACATTTTCCTGATTAGTGGTAATGTTGAAATCTTTTTATATGTGTATTGGTTATTTTGAATTTCCTCTTCTGTAAATTAATTGTGCAAAATTTTTCCCCATTTTTCTATTGAGTTGTCCTTCTTAGGTTCTTCATGTATTCTGAATACTAATTCTTTGCTTGTTATATGTATTATAAATAGTTCCTCTCAGCTTGTGGCATTTTAGTTTTGTTTTTTTATTTTATTTTTTAAGTAATTTTTTGTTTAACTTTTTAATGATTCCCTTTGTACTATAGAAGTTTAAATATTTTAAGGTAATAACATTTATGAATATCTTCCTATAAGATTTCTTCTTAGTCCTCCTCAAAATTGCCTTGGCTATTTTTGGTCTTTTTCTCTTTCATATACATTTTAGGATCATCTTGAGGTTTGCTGAAAAACTCTAGTGGCATTTCTATTAGAAAAGCAAATGATCCAGTTGCACGAGGGATAACGTGCCTGACTACAAATTAGAAAAGCAGTAGATTTATAGAATAATTGGGGGAAAATTGATGCCTTTCTGATGTGAATTATTCTCATCCACAATTATCTCTCTCCATTTATTTATGTATTTATTCATGTGCTTTAGGAAAAATATCATTTCAACCTTGAAGGCCTTGGCCAATCTGTTTTTCTGATGCTTGGATACCTTTAGTTCTTCTTGTTTTAAATGGGATTTAATTTTTTTTTTTTACATTCTCTATAGTTTTGGTTTCTATAGAAACATTACTGATTTTTATGCATTGATAGTAAATATAACAACTTTGACAAACTCTTATTATTTTAATAGTTTGTAGATTGCCCTGGATTTTCTTAATCATTTAATCTATAAATAATGAAAAATTTGTTGCTTTCATTCTAGTCTTTACGCTGCATTTGTTTTTCTTATCTTTTGCACTGCCTAGAAACTCTAGTTCAGTGGTAAATAGATATGTGATAGGACAGATGCCCTTTGTCAGAGAAGAACTCAAGCCTCACTGAGAATTATAAAAGTAGCAAAACTCCAAAAGAGACACAGGCAAGCAGATTGTCTTGCCGTAACTCCATAGATGCTGAAAGTAGATAATGAGACTCCATGGATCAGAGCAAGATAGGTTACTATTCACAGCATAGCAAACAACATGAGCATCAGCATGGCAATGCCAGTTCTCCCGACCACAAGTCCCAGGGTGTGATGTGGTGGGCTCAGTGCCACAGCTGGAGAACCCAGGGCTGAGGGCTCAGCACCTTTTATAGCAAGCGATAAACAAGCTAGTCCCTGTCCCCTGCAGAGTGAGGAGTTTTGCTGTAGTCATGTCATGGTTGGCTTGACTTACTTATTGCCTATGTGATGGGGTTACAGAAAGGGCTAAAGGACAGTGTGATTAAGGCCTTGAGGTTCAGCATACTCAATAGGGACGGATAAGGATGTTTGGAACCTATGGCAGACTGCTTCTCTCAAGAAGAATTCTTTTTTATCTTTATTTAGTTTGCCAGGGAATTTTGACATGCATGGCTGTTGAATTTTATCAAGAGATTTTTTTCTGTAAACATTGAGAAAACCATATAATTTTTCTCCTCTAATCTGTTAATTGGGTATATTATATTAATAGTAACATTAATTGTCTAATGTTAAACCAGGCTGGAATTCCTGGGATAAATTCTTCTTGCTGAAAGTATATTGTATTTTTTATATATTGATCAATTCATTTTGATAAATTTTTTTAGCATTTTTATGACTATATCTATAATTGAGATTGGCCCACAGTTTTTCCTTTGTTTTATAATCCATGTCTGTTTTAGATATTAAGGATATATGAGCCTCATAAAATTAATTGGTAAGCTTGTCTTCTTTATCTGGAACAGTTTACATAAGAGGGATTATAAGATAAAGGTTACCTGAAATTTCAGTAAAGTTTATGGTAAAAATGTCAATGTGGTTTTCAAGTAGCTTTTAGAATATTGTTTTAGTTTCCTTAATTTAATAGGAGTTAAATCAGTGTCTGTTTCATTTTGACTCAATCTTGGTAATTTATATATTTTTCTATCCTCTTCAAATTTCAAATGTATTGGTGTACTATTTTTATAATTTAAATAAGTGCTTCTGTTTTTGTAGTTAGGTTTCTGTCTTTTTCCTAATTTTTTTTTTTTTTTTTTTTTTTTTGAGACAGAGTCTCGCTTTGTTGCCCCGGCTAGAGTGAGTGCCGTGGCGTCAGCCTAGCTCACAGCAACCTCAAACTCCTGGGCTTAAGCAATCCTACTGCCTCAGCCTCCCGAGTAGCTGGGACTACAGGCATGCGCCACCATGCCCGGCTAATTTTTTCTATATATATTTTAGTTGGCCAGATAATTTGTTTCTATTTTTAGTAGAGACGGGGGTCTCGCTCTTGCTCAGGCTGGTCTCGAACTCCTGACCTTGAGCGATCCACCCGCCTTGGCCTCCCAGAGTGCTAGGATTACAGTCGTGAGCCACCGCGCCCAGCTGACCTAATATTTTTCTTTCTACTATTTCTTTGTTTTCTATTTTATTAATTTCTGGTCTTACCTTTATAGTTGCTTCTTTCTCACTTGTTTGAGTTTATGCTGTTCTTTTTCTAGCTTTTTGAGTGAATGCTTAGTTCATTAGTTTTCAGTCTTTCATTCTTTTATGCATATTTATTTTTCATATAAATATAAATATGTATATTTTAAGGCTATCAATTATCTTCTAAATATCTGCTTTGGCTACCTATCTTTAATTTTGTTATATAGTATTTTTACTATCCGATTCTGTTTCAGAATTTCAGTTATTATTTCTTCTTGGATGCACGAATAATTTAGAAGTGAGACTGTAGATTTTTTAAAGTATAGGATTTTTTTCTTTGTTTCCTTTAAGTGGTGATTTTGCCATTCCTGTAGGAGTCTCATCTATTCAAGACCAGTTTTTGTATTAATTTCTCAGTTAGTGATTACTGTATTACAAAGGCACTGTAAATTCAGATTCCATGTATTTATGGATTTGGGATCTAAAACAGGCTTTGGCATTTTGTTTCTCATAGGAGAATTATTTTTCCCATCCTGAGCCCCAAGCAAATGAAAAGTCTCCTTATTACTTCTCTGGGCCATTCGGGTGTTTCTGCTTCCATTGTCATGGAGGAGCTATCCCATCCATGGATTCAGCATTATGACAGGGTCTTATTTCCAGGTCTCTGCCTTGCATGATCCCAAGGCTATGTCTCTGGTCTCTTCATAGACATTAAAGCCCTTGTCCCTAAACATAAGACCTTATTTCTGGATCTGCTATCCCACTAGGATGCCAGAGTGCCAGCTTATATACCTACTGCTTTGGTTTTGGGTTCTTTCTTTATTTCTGATGCTACAGTATTTTTTTTTTCTTTGAGCTCAGTTATGAATTTTAATTTATTAAATTTTATTTCAAATTTCTTGTGCTTATAGTGAAAGGGTGTCAACCATTGATTAGCCTCCCACTATCCTTTCGAAACAGAATTTTGACCACTGTTACAGTGTAAACACTAAATGAACTCATAAATTCAACGGGAAGCAAATTCTGCCATATTTAAACATCAAGTAGTTACAGTATTGTCATCTATGTGTATGAGTTCACCAACCTCTAGCAAAGGAGAATTCTATAACTTTTGCTGGAATAAGTAATTTCATTTCTAGCATTTTAAGAATGGCCCGTTTATTCTTTTTGACGACTTTAGCACTAGAGTCAGAAAAACCAGCACCTAAAATCTCTGGCATGCCACTCTTAGGATGGATAAATAGAAAGATCAAGTTTAATGGAATGTCTCTTGACCACATGTAAGACTGTGGACTTTCTGACACCCTGTTCTGCCTGAAAAACAAGACCTTAGGGCAACACCTGCTATTGGAACATTGACATTTTTGATTGATTACATCATGGTGTGCAAAGACATCCAAACTGAGGTTGCTGTGGTATTACATGAAGTCATAGTACTTAAGAGTTAAGGGGTATGTTTTTCCAAGTGGCTTTTATCCTGATTCTTTTTTCTTTCCCCCAGCTTTTTTTTTTTTTTAAGACAGAGTCTTGCTCTGTCGCCCTGGGTAGAGTGCCGTGGCATCAGCCTAGCTCACGGCAACCTCAAACTCCTGGACTCAAGCGATTCTCCTGCCTCAGCCTCCCGAGTAGCTGGAAGTATAGGCATGTGCCACCACGCCCAGCTAATTTTTTCTATTTTTAGTAGAGACAGGGTCTAGCTCTTGCTCAGGCTGCTCTCAAACTCCTGAACTCAAGCAATCCTCCTGCCTCGGCCTCCCAGAGTGCTAGGGTTATAGGCATGAGCCACCGTGCCTGGCCTCCCCCAGCTTTATGAGGTGTAATTGACAAATAAAGATTGTACATATTTAAGGTGTATAACATGGTGTTTTGATATAAGCATACATTGTAAAATGATTACCATAATCAAGCTAATGAACATATTCATTACCTCACATAGTTACTTTTTTTGTGTTGAGAACATTTAAGATCTACTCTCTCAGCAAACTTCAGGTATACAATACAGTGTTATTAATTATGGTCACCATGTTGATAACTGAAACTATTTTATTTTTAATATGTGTGTGACTATAGGGGCACAGTGGCTCATGCCTGTAGTAATAGCACTCTGGGAGGCCGAGGCAGGAGGATCCTTTGAAGTCAAGAGTTTGAGACCAGCCTGAGCAAGAGCGAAACCCCTTCTCTACAAAGGATAGAAAACTTAGCCAAGCATGGTGGCCTGCACCTGTAGTCCTAGCTACCTGGGAGGCTGAGGCAGGAGGATCTTTTGAGCCCAAGAGTTTGAGGTTGCAGTGAACTGTGATGATGCCACTGCACTCTAGCCAGAGTGACAGAGTAAAAGTCTGTCTCAAAAAAAAAAAAAAAAAAGAATAATAAAAAAAAAAAATGTGTGTGACTGTAGATTCAAAGAGAACTTGGAATCATTGTTTCAGAAATTGCTCAAATAAGTCAAAACATCAAGTAAGACTTTAGGAACTCTAAGGGTTGGGTACTTTTAATGAAGTCGATTCAGTTCAGTGCTTTACATAATCTTTCTGTAATCCTCAGCTTTAGGCCACTCATTTCTGATAAAAGACAGGGTGTGATCAAGGAACACAGAGTTCAGGAATCAGTCAGCACATTATGCCCAGAATGAGAGGGTTTGGGGTCAGTGGAAGGCTATTGCCATATCTGCCTCTATGAAACCATTGGGGCATATCACCACTAACTGTGTAACCACTGAGTGATAATTTCTGCATTTGGAACATTTCTAACAAAGGATTAACTAGAGATAAATTATATTAATAATAGTCACCCACTGCCTGTATGATTCCAGGAAATCCTATATTTTTACCCTTTGCTGGTATGAATGTGGGAATTTGAGCTGCTGTATCTCAGTGTCAATGGAACCTTTGGACATTGACTGTCTCTATATCAAACATATATGGCCCTCAGTGTCATCATGAGAGATATTCATCTTGTAGTTTATCAGTAAGTACCAAAATACTGAGTCTCATTGAGCTATTATGCACAATTGTTTTCATTTTTTTCTCCAAGAAGTTTTTAAGTGCAATATATAGATAGAACCCTTGCCCAGCTTCCCTACTTTTAAAAGTCTTTAGATGTACCAGACATAGGCATTCTAAACTGAGAGAACAGAATAGCAACAATTTAATAATCCAACAGACCAGCAACCAGTGAATTCAGAAGCCATTTCATCAATTGGCAGCAAAAATCTATTTCCTATAAAATATACAGGAAATACATTCTTTTGAACTGGAATATCCCCAAATATTCAAAGACTTCTACAGTGACCTTTTTGCTGACCTTCTTTCTGACCTCTTTCTAACCTTTTTTCTGAACTCTACTCTGTCTTGAGCTCTTATTCATTCATGTTCTTCTTCTACTTCTCAGTTGCTGGAATGTTAGCATTTCTATGTCACCTTTTCTACGAAATCTTAGTTTGCTCCAAGCAAAATTGATCCCCTTCCTTCTCTTTGTCGTATCTTCTGAATCCCTCTGTTGTAGCTTCTATAATGCTTTCTTGTCTTTTTTTACACACCTGTTTCTCTCCACCAGACCATACGCTCCTCAAAGGCGAGTGCCATCCTTTTATCCCTAGTGCCTCACGTGGCATGTGGCCCATGAAGATTTGTTGGGTGAATAAAGACCAGGAGTTAGTCCTCTGGTGAAACATGCCTTAAGTGGTTTTTACCAAGGTGCTGTCAAGAACTATAATTCACCTGTCCAATTAAAGCTTATCAGTGAGAAAGTTTGCCCAGAGAGCCCATTTATTCTGTATAGTAAAAGAGAACAAATACATATCAATACATGGAAATACCCAATTTAATTCCAACTGGAGGCATTTCAAAAATAACTAAAGAAACCTGATGAATCATCTCACCACTTCCTGTCAAGTGTCTTCACCTCAAAAAAGCCTTTTGGTCAGCACTTTTATAATTTTGTATGTAGAAAATCCTGACGCGAGTCAATATATCGAGCGTATGGTCAGTTTTTTCAATCCGCGTAAAAGGAATTTCAGCTTTTCATCCTTTAATTGTATAAGTTATCATTTGTCTCATGCTTTAGTTTGCCTTTCTAACTTTCTAGACCAAAAAATAACTTTGAAACTTATTTGGTGCATCTCAATCATTACATATCAAGAACTTAAAAAGTTAAGTTCATGACTCTGTTAGAGAGTGTTGACTTGCTGAGACCATCCATTTGAACAGCTTATTGCATGTATGACATAGATATGGTAAAATTTCTAAAGACCACTGGGACCCAGGAAAGTAAACTTGTAGTATTTATTCTTTTATGGTTTGGAAAGAAATTTTCTAGGTGATAACTTCAGTCTGGGTTTTCTAGATCTGGTCCTTAAGATGTAATATTAATGAAATACGTTCACCTGCACATATAACAACAGACATTGTCAAATCTTATTGAGGCAATGCCCTTTTCACTTCATTTTTGATATTAGTGTAATTATGCTTGTGTTTTCTCCATCTCTTCTTTTATTTTATTGGATCCTAACAGTGGATGGAAAAAATATTCCAGAAGATAGGAATAGAGACAGGCGCAACAGGTTCAACAGGGGAAGCTTGATCACAAGAGTGGGCAGAATATTTGTAAGTGCTATGGAAAGATTCGCCTTGGTGTTGGAAGAAACTGAGTGACTTAGCAGAGGCCTTCAAGAGTAGACTCTATAAATATTTAATAAATGTTTATAGAGAACAAAATACACCCTAATTGGTGCAATACGAAAATGAATATGATACAATTCCTGGCTTCTTGGACCTCAGGGTCTAGTGAGCTAGACAGACACCAACCATTTATAATGCCATGTGAAAATTACAACTCCCACAGTGTTTATGAGGACACAGAGAGGGTGATCAGTTCTTTGAAGGAAAGTCAAAGGTTTCAGGAAGGAGACGTGGACTAAGTCATGAAGTAGGTGTAGGGCTTTGACAGATAGAGGTGGGTAGGAGGAAGAGCATTTGAAGCAAAGAAAGCAATGTGACCAGAGGTACAAAAGTGCACAGGGTTTGGGGGAGCCATCTCTCATGCTGGCTAGTTGAGATATTGGTCAGTGGCCTGGTGCTGTGTGCTCTGATGCTCTGTGCTACCTTTCCTCCTCCAAGCTCCTAGATCATCTAATGGCATTCTGGTCATAATTGAGTTTTCAGATAAAAAGAGGTGTAAAAAGGGGATTCTTGTTTTTCTTGATATTAAATCTAAAATTGTGAAGATTCTCTTACCTATGTTCAATCTACAGAGTAAATAATAGAGTTAGATTCATTTTTAACAAGTGACTCTTAAGAACTGGGAATGCTTTGGATGTTACTTGTATTTTGTATGCATTATGTATTCTAGAGAGAGTTTAACCTCTATTTAGAGTCTGAGAATTTTTTAGTCATATTTTCTATCACTAGTGATATTATTTTCTTGTCTTCTGTACAATTCTTTGAGACTCACCCAGGATCATTCAATGAATGGTGGGGACATGTCAGGGAAGGCAACCCTGAGGAAAGGACAACAGAGCCCTTGATCTGTAGCTTGAAGGAGTGACCATTAGCTTGGCAGTGTGTGGGGTGGGCAAGTGGAGGATGAGGAGCAGGGGTTGTGGGGAGAGTGGCAGTGTGACGAGCATGCCCACATCATGCTGGAGTCAGGACTGGAATGTAAGCTCTTTGAGGGCAGGAAACTGGTCTGTGTTGTTCACAAGGCTGTTTCATGTACCTAGAACATTGACATACGGTGGGTTCTTTTTTTGTTTTTTAATTTGGCACATTTTTATTTGCACTAGAAAATAATATGACTTATAATTCTCATTTCAGAATTATGTATATTTCATTTAGATTGTGTTAATCTTGTGTTTCCAATATTCAGTGTACTTTCAGATTTTTGTCAGGTTGTTCTTTCTTTTATTAAGAGATGTGCCTTAAATTGCTTCATTATGATAGTGAACTTATGTTTCCTTTCAGTTTTTTTTTCAAATTTTATTCCTATGTTTCAACTCTATATTATTGGGCACATATATATTTGAAACCGTTACATAGAGTGAACTGGCTTCTTTGTTATTCTGAAATGTTCTTAACCATTTTGTTGTCGTTCAACAACAAAAGATGTTTGTTGAAGGAGGAATTGAAAAGCTTCCATCGTGACTAGGACACAGAAAGCAAGGGGCCCATGGAATAAAGTGATCCTGAGAGCAAGGCAGGGCCATGCAAGGCCAAGCAGCCCATATTAAAGATAGTGGGCTTCATCCTCAGTAGTGTGGGTCACCGTCAAAGGATTCTAAGCAAGAAGATGATGTTTGGATTTTCTCTACAATGTTGAGCACTGCTCTCCAACTTTTTGATCATGACCAACAGTAAGAAATACGTTTTCCATTGTAACCTAGTAAAACACAAGTATGTACATGTGTACCTGACATGATTGTTTATGAACAATGTATAGTCTTACTAAGTGTGATGTGCTCTATTTTTTTATTTTCTATTTAATATTTGTAAACACTAGTGGTCAAAACTAGTATGACTCATGAATCATAAGTACAGTTTGGATACTCTAATGATGGAGGTTATGTGCATAAAATTATAGAAAACAGCAGCTTTAGGTGATATAAGAGAGATCAAAACATCCTGGCTTAAAAACAACATGCAAAACAGAAATCTGAAGAGAGGCTAGGAATTTGACCAGGGGAACTCATGATGGAATGTTAAGTGTGGGAAGGATTTTAGGCATTCTGGAATCCAACTGAAAAGTACCAAAGTTAAGTAAATTTGCTCAAGGGCTCATGGGAAGTCCTATCAGAAGAGGGCTCTGCCCAGATTTCTCATGCATCTGTGATCTTACCCTGGTTTTCTTCAGCCTCCCTGTTGGTGCTTTTCACAGCAAGCTGTGAGGCGTGGAGGCTTGGTGATGTTATCACCATTTGATGAGTCTGGAAACTGAAGTCGGAAGGTGATGTGCTGCAAGCTTAGATGCCTAGGAAGAGGACGGACCAGGAATGAATTCCAGGCCTCCTTGTCACTGGTCTGGTGACCTTCCCATTGTACTACACTGTTTCATACCTATGCATGAAAAAAGAATTAGGATTATAAAATGACAACGCAACATTTCAGCAGTGGTACATTTCTGTGCTAGAACTCTATGAGTTCTGCTGCTAATACCATTTAATTGGTTTGGTATTAAAAATTAAAATTGAGGTATATGAATTTCTTTTTCAGAAATCTAGGAACATAATATTTAATGTTTCATAAAAAGAACAATTATATCTGAACATCCAAATCTCAATCACATAATATCTTCACTGATATCAGGGCTGAAAGAGTGGGAGAGTAAAGCAGGAAATGTATTCATCATAAAACTTCTAATGGTAGAAAGCCCCAGGGAATTGGTTTTTAATCTTAAGAACAGGCTAAAAAAGATGATAGATAAAATGTGGTTAATAAGTAATGTATGTACATAAATCAGAAAGCATCTGTGTATGTTGATATGAGGTAATAAAAGTCCCTTTGAAATACACTTTCTACCATAACCTGCTGGGTTTCTAGAGGAAATTGGCTTTGGGGCCATAACACAATGTTCAACTAATATTGACCTACTTTTGCTTGGGAAAATGACTGATACAAGCTTGTCTTTAGCAGGGGTTGATGTCCATGAGTGTCAACTTGGTCTGTGAAGCTTTACCAAGAAGGCAGCTTAGCATTTGCCTACTGGTTTCATCAGGACTCAGCAATTCTGATGTTAGTTTAGTTTCTTAGGTCAGAGCCACATATTTGTATCTACATAGGCTTTGAGTCTTGGGTTTTAAATCATGTTTAATTGATTTTTTCACTCTTTACACCTTGTCTCGAGGCCAGCAGGTAAAATTCTTCTAGTCCTTATTCACAGATAGGACAGCTTTTTCAACACTCATATCTGTGTGGGAAGCCCAGTTTGACCTTCCTCACTGTGGGGCCAGAGGCCTCTGCACCCACCCTGGTGCTGACATTAAAGACCCAACACGGCCAAATGCGTTTGGCCCTGATACTACGCCAGGCAGCCTCACACTGCTTATGCTGGTGCTCTGGGTTTCCTGTTCTTCTTTTGGAGTGTTAAAATTCTCTTTCTTTCTTTTGAGTGTAATTATGTATTTTAAATATTTTACTATAATTTATCCAGATTTTCTATGTATTTAAAGTAGCAGAAAAGAGGCTTCTTGAATTTCTTCATTTAATATCTCAACCAAAGGCCTTTCTATTACTTTAAAATATGACTTTGTTAGGGAAAAAAAGTATGTTATCACATTATTGTTTTACCCCACACATGTGTAGCATGGCATAAAGAGTGCAATGGTCATTGTTGCCCAGTGATGATGTCTAGAGCAGTTTGCTGCTGATAGGAATTAGAAAAGAGATGTCCCTGCCATTATGATTAGGGACATCTGTCTTTGTTTACATTGGCCTAACATAAGTTGGGAAGTGTTAAAGCAAAGAAAACGAGACAAAGATTATTATTCCTTATTTCACCTTCAGCTCTGAACCTGATGAAGCTCCAAATTTCAGTGCATCTGGTGTTGCAAATTTCTTACCAGTGAACATATGAAACCAACAAAGTCAAAGGAGTGCCTTCTATGTGTCCATCTAAAAGTAAATTAAACATTGGATACTATCACTCATGACTGTCAATACAGAAGTCCAACTCAAATTCTCAAGAAAAAAGAAAACAGAACTTTTGGCTCACGAACCTGAAAATTCCAAGGTGCTGCTGCCTGTAGGAATGGCCAGGTCCAGAGGTTCAAGTCATTTTTGTCATGTCCTGCTCTGTTTTCTTCTGTGAGGGCAACATTCTCAGGTAAACATGCTCCTCCCCTTTTGCCATGAAGCAGCCCCCTCAACTCTAGCCTTACATCACCTCCATAGCTAGCGATCCCTGCAAAAAGAGGACTTCTCTTTCCCCGTTGCTCCAACAAAAGATTTGTAGTTGTATCTCATTGGCCCGATTTGGGTTACACATCCATGCTTGTGAAATCAGTATATTTCATCTTGCTGGCCACAGTGATCCTGCCCACCCCTGGCACTGCGCATTGGTTCAGTCACAGCAGAACCACACAGTCAGAGTGGGGTAGGAGTGATTCCCCAGAGAGAAATGAATGTGCTATATTGGAAGACAAGTGGATAAAATTCTGGGCCAGCATAAGTGAACAGATGTTCACTACAGACAAAGTGATCTTTTTCATAAGAGAATGAACTTTAAAAGGATTTAACTTTACCAAAATGTGGATTTGCTCCATCACAAAAGCCCTATCGTCAAGCATTCTGAAAGTTCTTATTGCCCTGCCGGATAGAAGAAGCCACACACAGTAAGAGAGACCATGATGAAGCTCTGTGATCCTAAAATTTACAGGCTGTTTTCGGGCTTGTTGCAGAAGAAATTGTACCAGATTCTCTGTCATATTACATTAACTCCAGAATTGCTGATATTTCTTCCAATTTTAAAGCAGATTTTGGAGAAAATGGCAATTATTTCATTTCCTTTAGCAGACAGCTGAATGAAATTGCTGACACCTCTTAGTACAAGCTCCTTATTATCCCCCATCCTGTGCGGGTGAGGTTGCACCTGATAAGAATTTCTGTTTTGTGAGCCCCTTTTGGATACTTCAAAGATTTCCATTATCTTTGAAATGGTGAAAAATTACCATTCCAAACAACACTTCAAACGGAAGTGAATTGAATCTCTCCACTTTCTGCGCACCAGTGGAACTCCCCTGGTGTTTAGCAACATTGACTGGTTTGCTCCTTTTGGGGGAAGAAACTCCACGAGCCAAGACGGGTCGCTGACTTCTGCATTGGCATGGATTGCCACCACAGATTGAGCCAAAGGCAGGCTTGTCTACTCCTACAGAGCTAAAGCCTGGAATTGCCTCCTCTTTGAGAAGTTTTCGCCAAGAATCAGAAGCAGAATATCAAGTTTTCTCTACTATACAGGAGGCCACCAGTTCTGGAAGACAAGTTGGAAGTGCTTTACTAACTTTCTTCAAAAGTTTCACTTTTCTCTTTGAGGGAGAGATAAGGAAAGTCCACTCAGCAAGTTGACTAGAAGCAGAAATGTTTGCCTTTGCTTAACTTGGTGTATACTTTTGGCTTTATCAATTATGTGAACTTTGTTATTCAAAACCCTGCAGGCAATGTTAAGGGTGTTGCCACTGGACCAGAGTGGAAGCAGAAATTGGAGGCATAACACTAGGTGAACGTGGCAGTGGAGGAGGTGTTGAGGCAGGCTTTTATTACTGTCTCTGCCAGCAAAGATCACCTGCAAACACTATAGAACTCTTTTGAAGAGTACTTTTCAACCCATGTGACTTCAAAATTGAAAGTGGACTTATAATCCCTTCCTTTCTGATAGATGCAACATCAAGGACACAAACCTTGCCAAAGATGACCTCATTCGAGTTCAAAATAATAACAACAATAATAATAATGCATTCCACTGGCAGAATTTTGAAGAAATCCTAGTATTTTTTTTTTCACATAAACGTGCCTTCAATATGACAAAGTGAGAGATGGGAGCTCTGAGTTTACTTGCTCCTATAATCCTTAAGAGTCCAGATTTTCAGTCCTGGTTGCTGCTAATACGCAAAGTCAAAACTCATAGAATGTCAAAGACCATTTCATGATTTCAACTTCTTAACTCCAGTTAAATAACATCAAGTTTCTCATTAAGATATATGTTTATATATTTTAGATGTGCTTGTTTTCAGGCAGTAATCTTTTTTGAATAAAAATAATAATGAACAACATAATTCTGTATAAAAAATGTTTTGTAAAATTCTGTTTATATAAAAGTAATCTCCAGGGCTCTTTCTCCACTTCTGCCCTCAGTGTTGGGCAGGGGGAGGAAAAGTGGGAAGAAGAGGGGCAAAGGTCTTTCTATTTGGTTGGTGCAACTGTACTGTCTTCTCTTGGCCTCTGTATATGACAGAGCTTCAGATATTCAAATGCTGATTGTGTCTGTCCAGGGGTGCTTTCGTGAATTCCTGAGAGGTCCCCACAGCCTTCCCTGGTGTGGGCAATGATGTGGCTCTCCTCTGCAGATCCCTTCCACGAGCTCTGCCTGGCAGTCCACCCCACAGCCTCTTTCTTAGTGCTGAGTTCCTCTTGCTGGAGCAGTCAGGCCTCTTAGAGGCCCACAATCTGGACAGTGCAAGCCTGGCAGCTTTGCCGTGCCCATCTGGAACACTCCTGCGGAGTTTACTTATTCTGTTCCCTCTGCAGACTGTTCCCTCTGTTGCCCCCCTTCTTGGCCCCTCAGCTTGCAAGTTCTCCTGCCAGGGAGCCAGCTCTGCCCTGTGTGTCCATGTGTGTCTCCAAGCTCCAGGACACCCTGGCCGAACCCTCCCAGTGCTGCTCCCACCGTGGGCCCATGGCAGCTCCAGGGCCAAAATGCCATAGCACAATAAACACGTATGGGGAGTTAAGTATTATGCTGCCTTTCCTTCTTGCAGACATTCCTGATTTCTGTTTTTGGTTTTTGTGGAGTTTCTCTCAGATGGTTTGCTGCAGAGGGGAGACAAGTACTCACTCTTCCCCCATGGGGAAAGGGAAGGACAGTCAAACATAAGGTTTACTCTGATGGCATCTTCAGTCTCCCCTCATATTTCTAGTTTTATTTTATGTAAGCCTGAGGTAAAAATCACGGCTTGACAGTTGCTAGACTGGTTCTGCTATATTGCAGTACCTCTGGCACAGATTTTTCTGATACTTTTCTTCAGAATGTGTTGCCCAGTGTTCTCAAATGTGGGACTTAGGCTGAAATGTTGAGAAAAGAAGACAAGTTATAAATATTTGAATAAATGATGGCTGTTTATCTCAAAGTGAATTATAAAGGCAAAAACTGGAACCATCCTAAAAGTCCTTAAATCAAGGATTCACTAAACAAATTATGGCATTCATTAAACACATTATGCATTATGTGTTTATTCACATAAAAGACACTTGTCATATACTGTTAATAAATTTCAATAGTCTATAGTCTAATCTCACTTTTGTTGCAAAATGTGTGTGTGTGTGTGTGTGTGTGTGTGTGAGCACTGAAAAATACGATAGTTATCTTTAGGTGTGGCATTATGGGGATTTTAATTTCCAGCTTATTTTGTGTTTCTTGAATTGTTTTAGATTGAGTTTTTTTACTTTAACAGAGAAAAAAGTAATGATAAAATTTACATTTTTAATTGATTTTTTAATTTTTAAAACTTAAAAAAGTATATATGTAAAAAGCAGGGCTATAAACTGGCAGCTGATGTGTGAAGAGTGAGGCAGAGAATGTTGCAGCCAAGCTGGGACTCGGGTCAGGCGAAAGAGGTGAATATCTTATCAGTTCTTTGCCATTAACTGCTCTAAAATTTAATTCTAAATTCCTTTTCCAAACTCCATTTTTGTTTTACCCTGAACAGTCTCACCATCAGCTTAAAACTGTTTTTTCAAACTGTTAACTGCCATCATGACAACAAGAGTCTTGGCAATGACTTGGGTTCATACTTGTGGAATCAACAGACATTTATTACACATATACAGTAAGCACTACACTGTGAGAAAGACAAAGAAATATAAGAATTAAATATAACCCTTCCAAGGTCTGTTTTAAAGTGACAAGGTGGTCATGCTGGAAAAGTTAAGTACAGAAATGCCTCGTTAATGCCACTCACTCAAAAGACAGCCTCTAGCAAGCTCACCTCTGACTTATAATCAAAAATCTCAAGGCAGGGAAAAAAAAATCTTCTGAGCAACAAATACAGCTGTTTTGAAGTCTCTATTCCTTTCTGTACAGGAAGATAAAGTTGTCCCTAGGCCAGACCATATTGATTTAAAATTGCATGTCTGTAAAGTTGCTGATCTAATAACTTTGGCTTTCTGATTCACTCTGCAGTTCTTCCTAAGTCTAGCAGATGAGAAACCTTTAACATCAACTTACAACAAGGGATGAGCCCACACAGATGTCCTCCCAGGTGGCTCCAATAATTACTACAGCATAGTAATTTTATACATTTCAAAATCATTCCAAGTATTGAAGGAAAAGATGAAACACACTCAGCATACTCTGAGGGCAAAGAATCACATAATTTGTTTGGCAAAAATTTCTGTCAAAAAATAGTTAGATTTTTTTGTAAAGTTACATTTTGGCAACCTTCCATTCTCTAGTACATTTAATTATGGGTGAAGTCTCATTTGCCGAAAGTGCCAAATACCAGAGGGGTCAGGATAGGAGTAAACTGTGCCAGCACAGCAGTGAAGAAGGTAAGAACTGTGGACATGTGCAAACAGGAGAGATCTCTGAGGAAGCTTGCTGGCATCCTAGGGAGGCTTCCTGAGGTGGTGAGTCTGTTCTGGAACAGAGACAGGAAGCCATCCCACTGGAGGAAACTGAGGCAGTCAACACACCCAGGAGAGAAGGAGTGCAGTGCACTGAGACCAGGGAAGATGAGCAGAGGAGATGATGGTCACTACTCAGGCCTCAGGGCATAAGATCCTGGACTTTGGAGGCAACAGTGGCGATGAAAAATGAGTCGTATATGAGCATAACAATGGGAGGATCATTGCAAGTCAGCAGGTGGCTGCATGTGGGTCATGGGGGAGCAGAAGAGTAGAAAGCAATTCCAAGGTTTCAGGTCTGGATGATGAATTTCCCTTGCCATGCCCTTGACAGAACTTGATGTAGAATCATTTTTGGCAGTGGGGGAAACCATTTATGGTTGAGTTTAAGCATACCTGGCTGTGCTGTCTAGGAATTTGGGTCCAGAGTGCTTTTAGGCCCACTGGAGCTGAGCCTCAGAGAGTAGGGCCTCTTCATAAGAAGCCCTCCAAAGCAGAGGGCTTTGCATTGAATGTCATTTGGACCCCACCTCAGATGTGACTCAAAGTCTTGTCCTGTTAATCTGTGGGCTAGGATCTCAAAATGCCATTGGTTTCTGGTTTCTGCTCTCACCTTGTCCACATTTAGCATCCACCCTAGATTCAGCTTTCTTTCAATGTTCTGAGCCTGGATGTCAGCTTGCGTTTTTTTCTGGCCCTGTCTGACTAGAATTACTAACTCCCTCTTGTACTCTGATGCAGCCTATATGTGCATACTTCCTTTATGGCCACACAGCCCCGTCTTTATAGGACTAAGCAGTTGGTAAATTCCTGAGTGCAGGGATCATAGTTTTGAACCTCTAGTGCTTATTATATTTTCTGGCACCAGACGGTCCCAGCAAATGTTCGTTGGATGACAGAATGGCTGCATGGTGTCTAACTAAGCACATGCCCTATTTCCATGTTCACCATTCACGTCTCCACACCCACTTCTCAAGGGGGTTCCTGCCAGGTGAGACAGAATAGCAGCTAAGCTAAACTCATCAGTGAGAGGAGGATGAAGGAGGAAGGCCAGGCAGCCTTGAGAAACCCAGTTTGTAGGTGGGAAGCGAAAGCAGGGAGAGAGGCTGAAAATTAGAGCATTTTAGGAGAACTGGCTGGAGACCAGGATCTGTAGCATCTTGGGGGCCATGAGAGGAAAGAATTTTGAGAATAAAGTGTTCAGCAGAGTCAAAAATGGCAATGAATTCAAGAAGAATGAAGACTGAGCAAAGATGTTGAATTTAACTGTTGAGGTCATTGGAAACACGTGTGAATTGGGTTTCCAAGCATGATAGGTGACAGAACCGGCTAGGAAGAGGTTAAGGTGTGAATAGATGCTGAAAAAATGCAGGCCATAAGTATAAATGATGCATTTTACAAGTTTGGTGAGAAAAGGAAGATGGGGGAATCTGCAGTGTAATAGATTCTCCTTTTATTTGGTAGGGGCATGCAGGAGGCTTTCGTGACTGAGATAATTTTATTTCCATTCTTTTTAATTGTACTGTATAATTTCTGTTAAAAGACACATACTTATTTTTTACATTGAATAAATGCATAATTTTGAAAAGAAAAAAAAAATCCCAAATCCCATTCATCAGAGATAATCTTTGAATCATTTTTCAATATTTTGGTAGGGTTTCTGGTTTTAACATTTTATATCTTTTGGAAAAAATTAATTATGTATAAGTACATATGTGTATTTATATATCTACATATATATAAGTTGTGCCCTTCAGTTTTCACTGAAAATATATTATAAGAATTTTCCATGTAATTATTCCTCAAAAAAAAAGTTAATGGCTACATATCATTGTGTGCCAGACTGATAGAGTCTAACTGGTTGTTAAATATTTTAAATTTCATCCCTATTATCTGAGTATGTTATGTCTACTTCTAGAGTATGAAATAATCCAAAATGAGAAAAAAACCTGCTATAGAACTTTTCTTACTTCACATATAATACCCATTTCTCCTATTCTTAAGTGTGATGTCTCTGCTTGACTTGAGAAAATTAATATCTCATAGTTAATATTTTTAAAGAAGAAGTTAGGTAAATTTCATATAAATATCTTCATAGTTTGGCCCTTAATTAGCTGTCCTGTCAATATTATTTTTATTAGTATTTCAAACTAATGAAATGAATCTTATGAATTGGAAATTGTTGTAGCCTTTTAAAAATCATTCTCTATTTTCCTGGTAATCATTCTCCTTTTTTCTAGCTATTCTGACCTATTCTATTTCTTCCCCATCCCACTCTGTTTTTCTTTTTTAATAATGTAAAAGTTTGGAATTCCCTTAGAAGCACCAATTCCTTCTTAAAAGAGTATATTAAATATTATTTGGGAAACATTGGGAAAACTCTTTAGGTGGCAGCATTGTCACTAATCTAGTAGATAGGGCTGTGTTTGTTTTTTCAAGAATTAAAAAATACTTATTTCATTCTTCTGCCACTCTGACTTGGGACAATTCATGCATGTCTTCATTTACTCATTCCATATGTTTATTATGAGGAGGATGGAAGATGGTCCCTGCCCTTAAGAATCAACAGCTAGATAAGAACTCGATAATGCTATCAACTGGCGCAGTGGGAGCATGATTAGGTGACTAGAACTGTGACTCACATTAGCACCCTTTTTAGGAGATTCATTTTAGAAGTGATGTTGTAATTGTAAAGTAGGTTAAAAGTAGTTGCTTTTGTAAAGACCTTCAGAGTTGGATGGTGATTAAAATGCTCTAGAAGTAAATTGTTCCTGTAGATAAATTCAACAAAGTCTAGGGGACTACCTTGATGTAATTACTTCTTGGTGTGTGTAAAGAATAGCATTTACCTTGTAATGAGCCCTTGATCTGCAGAAAATGATGAATTGGACTTAAAGAATCATAGCTAGGCTGAAATAGTAGAGTGACTGATACCAATTGCAGACTGAAAGAAACTTGACTCATTAAAGTAAGTGCTAGAGTTGATCGTTTTTATCAATAACACTTGTTCATAAATAATACATTTGCTAAGTTACCTCCCAGCCATAGTTCAGTCATTCAATTTCTTCCTTTATCTTTCTTGAATTAATTCTGTAGAAAATAAAAAGTTTGATCTGTAGAGAAATTTCCATGTAAAACTCTCTACAGCAGAAACATTTTTACTTGTGTTATAAATATAAAGATAAGCATAACATTTATGTTATTTCTGTCAATACAAGAGATGAATTGAAGTACCAAAATGATGTAAGTTTGGCTCTAGTGAACTATTCCAGTTGAACAATATGGGCACTATTTTTAAAATACTAAAGGATTTAATTCACTTTCACTTTCTTCTCTTCTCTTCTTTCCCCCATTATGATTTCAGATAGCCTAATATATACAGAAAGCGCCGGGTGCTATGGCTCACGCCTGTAACCCTAGCACTTTGGGAGGCTGAGGCGGGAGGACTGCTTGAGCTCAGGAGTTCGAGACTAGCCTGAGCAAGAGTGAGACCCTGTCTCTACCAAAAGGAAAGGAAAAAAAAAAAAAAAACCCAGCCGGGCATTGAGGCACACACCTGTAGTCCCAGCTACCCAGGAGGCTGAGGCAGAAGGATCACTTGAGCCCAGGAGTTGGAGGTTACAGTAAGCCACAGTGACACCACTGCACTCTACCCAGGATGGCAGAGTGAGACTCTGTCTCAACAAAAACAAATAAGGCAACTGAGCACCCCTCCTCACAACCCCCCACCCCTTAAAAAAAAATACACACACACACAAAGCAAAATTTTGGAAAAAAGGCAAAGGGTTTGCATTGCAAAGGGTTCTCTACTTTGCAAAGTAATTTAACTTCCTTTAACTGTTAATAGCAAGCTATAAGTAATGTTTGGTTTCTAAAATTTTATGTCCAAACAACTTTTATAGGAATAGATAATATGAAACACATTAAAATGTATTTTTTTCACCTATTTGGCACTTTCTTTGAAGGAAAATAATCAATTGGCTTTTCGTAAGCTTCCAAGTAAACATACAAAAGTTATTAACAATATATATTTCAATAAAAACCTAATTATGACATAGGACTCACATGACCATTTTGCTTGTCCTCCCTCCCTGGTGCACACGGAAGGAGGCTACGATGAGAACAGCTCACCCAGTGCCCCTTAAGAGCCTGCCAGCACTAACACTGTCAGCCCTGCATGCCTGTCACCTCATCACCACCAGAAACCCAGCCTCTCTGGTCACTGCTTGTCATTGACATCTTTACTACATATTTTCTGGACACTCCTACCTCTGCCCCACCCCCAAACCCTTGCACTGTGTCTTCTGGATCTTGGGGTGCACCATCAGGAAAATCCCCCAAATTCTCTGTGAGGTGCCTCCTTTCTCTGAGCAAAACCTGCACTTCCCCTGAGAATGGTATCTTCCTGCCTCCCTCTCAATTCTAGCTCTCACCCAGTGGAGGAGGAGGTGTTTTCCAAACCCTCAGCCCCTGGGAGGCATGTACCATCCTTGCTATCCTGGAGTCCTCCCAGTGCTCCTGTGATTCAATGAAGAGTTGGACACCTGGGCCACCTTCTATCCTTCCAGCACTATTCCTCCATTTGCTGCTGGTGATTTCAGTATCTGTGTAGATGACCTGTCCTTGCACCTTTGCTTCTCAGTTCGCTGCCCTTCCCACCTCCACCATGCTCACTGTTATCTTGTCTTTGCCGGAAATTTCACCATCTCCAAAAACCTCGATTTATCTCACTTTCTATAGTTCCAGCTAACTCCCTCCAGGGTGGATTTTTGGTCCATTACCATCACTCCTTTGCACACACCTTCAGCTCCCTTGACCCTTGCCTTCTTACCTTCTGGGAAAACTGCAATTCTCACATGCATAGTTCTCTAACTAAACATATTTTCTAACCAAATGTGACTGGAGAAACCAGTCAACTGTGCTGACTGGTTTCACTTTAAATTTATGACCACATATGCCACATGGGCCTTAGGTGCTGACCCAGTGATCTTGCTGGGTTTCCTTAAGTCATTCATTCTCCCACATCTTTGCCTGTCCTCAAATCTTTAAACCCCACCCCCGTCTCAGCTGATGACCTTACTCATTCCAAGAAAATAGAACCAGTCCTATAGAAATCTGACACCTGCTACTACCAGTTTGTCTTCATTTGTACCCATCTCAACCTCTTTTTTTTTTTTTTTTTTTGAGACAGTCTCACTCTGTTGCCCAGGCTAGAGTGCTGTGGCATCTGCCTAGCTCACAGAAACCTCAAACTCCTGGGCTCAAGTGATCCTACTGCCTCAGCCTCCCAGGTAGCTGGGACTACAGGCATGCGCCACCATGTCCGACTAATTTTTCTATATATATTTTTTAGCTGTCCATATAATTTCTTTCTATTTTTAGTAGAGATGGGATCTCACTCCTGCTCAGGCTGGTCTTGAACTCCTGAGCTCAAACAATCCGCCCACCTCGGCTTCCCAGAGTGCTAGGATTACAGGCATGAGCCACCGCGCCCGGCCA
Organism: Varecia variegata; assembly: GCA_028533085.1. NCBI lineage: Eukaryota > Metazoa > Chordata > Mammalia > Primates > Lemuridae > Varecia > Varecia variegata. Next base: position 44,549,815 of record CM052441.1, on the reverse strand, counting down.
GCATCTCCTCAGCCTTCCTCGTATTACTATTATGTCCGTGCTCCTAGCTAAGCCAGGCCTTCCTCTTGTGTTCTTGACCCCATCCCATCTCACCTACTCATGGATCATTGCCCCTAGAAAGACCTCTCCTCCCTTCCATTTCATTATTCATCTTTTCCGTCAGGTCATTCCTATCAGCATACAGATATGTCATAATATCGTCTATCTTAAAAACATACACACTTTCCTAAACCCTATATCTCCTCATTTCTCTGATCCCCTTCACAGAAAAACCCCACAAAAGAGTTATTTATACTTGATATTTCTACTTCCTCTCATCCCATTTTCTTCCCATAAAGGCCACTCCAATCAGGCTTCTCCAAAACACTTTCTGTGAGGCTCTTGAGGTCTCCAAGCGGTATCTAATTAATAACAAACACTATTTTCCGGCCTGAGTTCTGTACAGATTAGGAAATGTTCCTTATTTTTCTCTTATCTCCATGAAATCTCTCTTTGCCTCCTTTGCTGGTTATTCCTCCCCTTCCCAAGTTCTAAATGTTGGAGGGGTTCAAGGCTCAGCCCTAGGAGCCCTTCTCTCTCTGCATTTACTTTCTAGGTGAGCTATCTAGTGTCACAGTCTTAAATCACCAGTATGATGATGACTCCACATTTATATCTCTAATATCCATCTCTCTCCTGCACCCCGGACTGATCTATCCAACAGCCTTCCCAAGATCTCCACTTAGATATTAACATGCCTTTCTAACATAGTAGGTCCCAAACCCAACTTACACTAACTCCCCCAGACCTGCTCCTTTCTCACTGTTCCCCATCTCAGTAAGTCTGGATAACTCAGTAATTGAGGCCAACAAATCCTAGAGTCATTCTGGAAACCTTTCTTTCTCTCACACCCCACCTTCATTCTGTAGAGTCATATATCTGAAACATGGCTGGAGTCCGACCACTTCTCAGCTCGTTCACTGCTGCTGTCATCCTAGTCCACACTTCTGTCATGTCCAGCCTGGATTGTCCCAGTGGCCTCCTGCCTGGTCTTCCTCTTTTCACTCTTACCTTCCTCCCTACAGTCTGTTCTCTACATACTAGCCAGAGGGATACTTTTTTTTCTTAAATTAAGAACTTTTTTCCAGAGGGAGTCTGGAAACACCTAAATCTTATGGCATTATTCCCCTGCCCAGAACCTTCAGTGCTTCCCCATTACACTCAGGATAAAATCCAAAGCCACATGGCCTATGACCTAGTCCCCAACCGCATCATCTCCCGCCACTGTCTGTCTCGCTCAGCCCTTCCAGACACACCAGCCTTTTTGACTTCCCTGGACCACATCAAATCCAAGCCATTGTACTTGCTGTTCCTGTGCATGGCAGTGCTCTTCCCCAGATGTGTGTTTGGCTCACCCCCTCACATTATTTAAGTCTCTGTTCAAACATTTTCCTCCTGAGAGACCTGCCTGGACTATCCTTAAAACAGTACCATCCTGTTAACCCAAGTCATTTTTCTTTGTAGAATTTTATAATACTTGGCATTATAATTAATATCAACTTCCTCTTGGGTTTATATATTCTATGTCTCTCTCATTCAAAATATAGGATCCTTGAGGGCAATTTATTCATTGTGGTAAGTAACTCAAAATTTTTTTATTTATTGAATTAATGAATATTGAATGGCACACAGTATGTTGTAGACTAATCAGGCATTGAAAATTAAATGTCTACTCTTCTGGTTTTTGATGTGTCTGATGTAAACAAGAAATTGATGTATGATAATACATGGTATATTTTATTTGGAAAGTTGAAAGTAGTACACTCATGTAATATATAGTAAAATCTGTAAAGAGGTTCATAGTTTGCAAAATACTTTCACAAGTACTGTCTCATTTAAATCCCGTAACAAGCCTGTGGCATGTTGTATCATCATCCTTATATTGCAGGTGAAGAATCTTAAAATCAGAGCGATTAAGTGTCCTGCCCAAGGTGATACAGTTAGATGTGGCAGAGATGGCATTTACATGAGGTCTTCAGATAACTAAATCAGATTCTCCTTTTACCCTAAGGACACAGAGGAAATGTTTGGCATAAGGCAAGTGTGTCAGTCCTTCAGTTTGTTGTCCTTTTTATGTCCTTTCCATCAAAGCATCATCCTAAATTCTAGTACAATTTGGCAAAGCTAAGGAGGCTGTGAAGGATCTTTGTGGAAATAACAGATCAGGTGTTCTCAGTTTTAGCAGCTTCTCCAACTTTTTATCAGACAAACAAGAGTATCCTTTCCCTTGATCTTTTGTGAATGCAAGTTGCTCACTGAGGGTCTAGAAACAACCAAAACTAGCCATTCACTTGGTATTAGAACAAATTCTCTTTATGGAGATTTTTACGATGTTTTAGACTTTTGGAATGGAAAAACTAATTTGTAGGGCTGGCAGAGTTGATGACCTGGAAATTTTACCCTTTGACTAAATTATGTTCCTTTCATTTCCTTCCATTTTCCATCTCTGTGTGGAATATATTGCCATTTACAGCCTTGCTAATCAGTGTTAATGCCCTTTCTGACTAATGAAAGGATGACATGTGTTTGTGGGGGGAAGAATGTGTGTTTAAGAAAGAAGGAAAAAATAGGTGGGACAGGCAGGGCCAGCAACAGTGGAGTGTGAATCAAACGCCGGACTCACAGAAGGGCTGATCTGGGAAAATCACTGGAATAAGATGGTTGTGCCTCAGTTCTCCCTTTCTGTAACAAACACTCTTTTAGGGAATATAAGATAAACTAACAAAAGAATAGATGTCCATACTGTAAATGGGAATTTTTCCTGTATACTTTTAGAGTTATATAGCGTGAGACTGACCGAATACCAAATGCAAAAGGAAGCCAAATTGCATGCAAAATACTTTGTGTCACTTACTCTAGACCAAAATATAGCTTTCATTTTTAGCTGTTATTACTGTGGGACACATTCCTCTCTGAACATGAAAGTAACCCAATAATGAAACCATTTTATTATTAAAGGTGGAGGCCGTATAGGATAGTAAATAGTTAAATGAAGTCAGGTTAGTCAGGTTCAAATCCCAGCTCCACAACTGACAGTGTGACTGTAGGCAAATTACTTAATCCCTTTGAGCCTCAGTTTCCTCATCTGTATAAAATGCCGGTAATAACACCTATCTCACAGGTTTGTTGTGAGGATTAAACAAGATGGTAAAATATATAGCACAGTGCTGGGGATATAGCAATCACTCAATAAAAGGTAGTTATTACTATTAAACTAGAATTATCAAGGTGCTTAGTACTACTGAGTTGATTTTGCCCTCTCCTACTTCCCTTTTTATTTAAAATAGTAAGAGATCAATTAGGAAATATATTACGTATTATTTTTTTAAATCCTCCATGAACCTATCTATTCTTTCTCAATTATATCTATTCAGATATCAGCTTCTGCCTTGTAAGTTCTTAGAACAATTGGGTTGTCTGTGCATAATTCCCACAAGAAATGACTAAGTGTAATGTTATTATAAACATGGATTTTAGCACAAAGCTATTATATGGAACGTTAGCCTTTTTGTTTATCTATTGCTGCATGACATCTAGCCCCAAATTTGGTGACCTAAAATAACAATCATTTATTGCATTTTGTGCATCTGGAGCTTGAATGGGATGCGAAGGGTCAGCTTGTCTCCACTGCACATGAAGTCTGCTGAGGCGGGAACCTGTAAGATGGCTCCTTCAGTCACATGCCTGGCGTCTCAATAGGGTGGCTTGAACAGTGGGGAGCTGGCTAGAACAACTCCTCTGGGGTCGTATGTGTGGGGCCTCAGTTCTTGCTGTTGGTTGAGCTGGAAGGTTCTCCCCACATAGTCTGATGGCCTTTCCCTCTTCATATGGTCGTCTGGCGGGGTGGCTGCACCTCTTACAAGGCAGACGGGGAGAGGAAAATAACCCCACCCCTTGATGTGAGGAGCAGCATGCAGTACAGGGAGAGGCCAACTGTCAGGGTTGTCTTCGAAGACTCGTTACCACAGCCTCCTAAAAATGTGTTTGAGCCCTATGCCTCTCCATGTTTAGGAGACCTAAACCCCACTTTGGAATAAACCTCTCTCAAAATAAGCAACACCTGCTTAAGTATTACATAAATACATTCTTAGGTGGCCAGTTTAATCTTTCACTCAGTGCAGATACTTTCTTTACATGGTCTTTCTAAACTAAAACATTCGGATTCCAAACCATCTTGGGAATTATGTCTGAGGTAGACTCTAAGATGAGGAGCTTAACAATCCAGATGGGCAAATAAATTGCTTGTTCCCCTCAAACAAGTACACCAACCTGAAAAAGCATGGGGTTCTATTTTAACGACTTAATTGTTCTATCTGCAGGTGCGAGGAAGATATATGCAGAAATGGCCACACTGTTTTGTAGCGTGCCGTATTTCTGTTGTTGAGTGCTTTAAGTAGTTTGTCATGAGACTTGTCCTGCAGAAGCCAGAAAGGGGCTTTTTTGGAATGTTTCTATACCCTGCATCCCCCGCCCTGCAGAGGGCTGGCTGGCTCCCTGGGAATTCTGTCAAGGCCACGAGCGGGTGTGAGTCCTTTCTGGCTTCACAGAACCTAATTTCATCAGCGGGTGCAAATGACATGATGGATTTGCCACCCACAAGGCTATGTTGACATGGAGGGGTTTCTTTACATTGTTTGTTTAGGCATCAGTTAGATTATAAGTGCTTGTGGGTGGGGCCCTGTGTTATAGGAAACATTGCTCTAAATACTGATTATGTTTTTAATGATCAGAATATTAATTCTAGGATGGCAAAATCATTGCTGTCTTCTAAATGCCTCTTGTCTTTTGAAGCTCTTTGAGAGTGAAATATTCAAATAACCATAGTCTCTTAATTGTACCTCATAACCTAGATTCCTTGGGAGATGAATCACCATTAATTCAAAGAAGAGTTTTTCCACTCTACTTTATGCTTTCATTAATGTTTTCTGCATGACTTTGCTTACTCCAGAAATTTTAAATGGAAGGAGGTCCATGGAGAGAAATGATACAACTTTGTTTAAAATGCTTTGTAATACAATAGGCTTTGTAGTTTGAAGAAAACCATGTTGTAGTTCAAACCCAACCTTTATTATCTTCCCCCTCTTTCCCCCTTCCGAGATGTTTATTGAGTGCCTTCTATGTGGACTCATTGTACTGCAAGCTGTTGGGGTGCAAAGAGGAAGGATACCCAGCACATACCCTCCAGGGAGTTAAGCATGTTCTAAGGAAAATCAGTAGGAGGGCTTGAACAATTGAGAGTTAAGGGTGCAATACTCTTAGGAGTTATGCTGGTGAGTGTACCCTGGGCTATGCTGAACAGCTGGAAAAAATGGAGTTCTCTGGTGGAATCCCAGTAACGAGTCCACTGGCTTATCCCCCAGGCCTGAGCCCCAGTTCAGCCTGGGAGGCCCCTCCATTAAACTCCTGGGCTTTAGGCATGCTCTGCAAAACACCTTAATACTTCATGGAAATAATTATATGCTGTTTTCTATTTTATACTAATATTCTTTCTCTTTATTTTTACAAAAAAATAAGATGGCTCAATTCAAAACTACAAGTCAGAGTTGCTGTGAGAATAAAGAAATAATATTCATGAAAGCATTGCATTTCAAATTATAAAGTGTTACACAAATGTAAGACAGTGTTGATACTGTTCACTTCTTCTGGTCAAAATGTAACAGAAAGGAGAATGAAAGCTACCTGGAAGCCTAAACTGGTCTGAGAAGTTTGAGCACTGTTTCCGCTGCCGCTTCGGGAGTTTGGTTGTTGATATGTTCTGGGAGGTTTTTAGTCTTCCTGGAGTGAACATTGTGTTATTTCCAGTGTCTACGTATTTCCCTAGTCATTTAAATCTTCGACTAGTGTCATTATAGCAATAGAGTGGAGTAATTAAACGTGCTTTAATGGCCGATATGTATCTGGAGTGTTTATAGTACAGAGGAAAGTCTCTTGAGTTTTTTGAAGCCCATGATACTTACGGACTTTAGATGTGGGCTAGGTCTAATTCACAGTCCATTTCTAGGAAAGGCTTGTCTGACAGTTCTTGTGCAGATTGCTTTTAACAGATAGAAACCACTACTACTATAAGTTGTAGTGGTGGCAAAGGCAAGGTTATTAGTTATCTATTGCTGTATAAGAAACTACCCTAAAATTTAGTGGCTTTAAAACAACAAACATTTATCATCTGTCAGTTTGAGCAGGTCAGGAATTCAGGAGCAGCTTAGCTAGTTAGTTGCAGCTCAGGTTTTCTTTTAGGTTGCCCTCAAGCTGTCAACCAGGGCTATAGTCATCTGAAGGTTTGACTGGGGCTGGAAGATCCATTTCCAAGTTCACTCACGTGGCTGTTACCAGGAGGCCTCAGTTCCTCACTGGCTATTTGCTGGAGGCCCCAGTTCTGTGCCATGTGGGCCTTTCCACAGGATGACATGGAAGCTGGCTCCCCCCCCAACCCCACCCAGAGCAAATTATATGAGTGGGAGAGAGAAGGGAGGGTGGAGGCACTGTTACTGCCTAGTCTCAGAAGTGTGATATCATCACTTCTGTGTGAGAGGGGATTACACAAGGGTATAAATACCAGGTGGTGAGGATTATATGGGACATCTTGGAGGATGGCTACAACAGTAGTCAAGAAAATTACATAAATTTAAGAATTATTCAGATTTTTACCTCTATCTAAGACTGTGGGCAAATTTTTCCTATCTTTAAATTTATCCAGGTTTGGATAAATTACAATTATAATAATCTGATCATATTTATTAGAGTTGTATTATAATTATCTGATCATATTTATTAGAGTTTTAGGAGTGCTTATTCTTCTCCAATGAAGGTTATAAAAGTGCAAAAAAAAGATATTGTGCCAAGCAAGCTTATAGGAGTTAATGATCTAAAATGAGGGTCAGCAAACCTTTTCTTTTAGGCACAGTCCACCACACAATCTCTATTATAACTGTTCAGCTCTGCCATCGTAGCACTAAAGCAGCCAGAGATACATCTGTACTGCAATCACTGTGTGATTGTTCCAATAAAACTCTATTTACAAAAATGGATGATGTGCCAGAGTTGAAGTTCCCTGCAAGTATTGTTTTCCTTGCAAATTTTAGAAACAAATGGTGTCTTGGAAACCATCCAAGAAAAAATTTGTGACTCTGACGAGATAATTGACAATAACCTGGAGTATTCCAAGATCCAGATTGGGAATTATAGGCCTGAGGAATTGGGAAAGAGAAATTGAGACTGGCAGGCAAAATCTGTGCATTAATATTTTATTAGATTTTATAAAAAGGTCTGTTCCATCGTCAGGGTTTTACCTTCTATTACTGCCGCTCAAAGTCTTTATTTAAACTTCCCTGAGGAGCCTATTAGGAGTTTTAAAACTTCTTTATTAAATATTTTTCTTACTGTAAGAGAATGCATGTCAATTTTGGAAAATACAGAGGAGAATATAAATCATTTATGATCCAATTAGCCAGAGATGACCACTGTTGAGATTTTAGTGTATTTTCTTTCAGTATATTCTTGGATGTGTATTAATAACATAGTTGACACACAATTTCTTGTCCTACTTTTCTACTTACCATAATAGCACAAGCTTTACCGCCATGACTTAAAAGACAAATGGCATTCCATAATATGGATGTGTAGTAATTTACTTAAGCGTTACCTGCATGGGTTGAGTTGTTTACAAATTTTGTTATCATAAATAACACTGCCATAAGCATTATTGTAAGTAAATCTTTAAATGCTCCCTTAATTATTTCCTTAGTATCATTTCCTAAAAGTAGAATTATAGGGTACAGGTATACTAGCATTTTATGTTTCTTGATAAGTATTAATACATTGCTTACTGAAAGGCTGCATTAATATACCCCCCAGTAGTATGTAAAAGCATTGAACATTATCAGTTTTAAAATTATCAAATTTTAAACTTTAAACTACTCAGGAGATAGGGCTTAGTAGAATGTTTCACGCAGACAGAACTGGCCTACACTTCCAGGGAGAAGGCTGGCACATGCCAAGCTTCATTTCAAAGGTACTGAGAAGCCCCACTTCCCTAACAACTTCTCCTCCTCTGAGTTACTAGATGCCTGAAATACCGGTTATTTCATCTCTTTGTGAACATTGCCGTCTTACAAAGTCAGCTTTTAAAATGCACATTCACCTCGGTGGAGTGGCACAGTATATTCATTTCCAAGGGCTGCCATAACAAATGACCACAAACTAGGTGGCTTAAAACAGCAGAAATATTTTCTCTCACAGTTCTAGAGGCTAGAAGTCCAAAATCAAGGTGTCATTAGGACCATGCTCCTTCTGAAGGCTCTAGGGAAGACTCCTCCCTGACTCTTTCTGGTATCTGGTGGTTGGCAGCAATCCTTGGTGTTCTTGCTGGCTTGCAGCTGTGTCACCCCAATCTCTGCTGTCATCATGTGGCCTTCCCTGTGTCTGTGTGTGGCTCTTCCTATAACCATATAAATGGCAAATCTGCATGTGTTTTGCTTTCTTGATAACCTGCTTAAATTTTAAGTGGGAAATCTAAGTTTTTACACGGTGTTTCCTTAGGTTGATTAATATGTCCCTTTTCTATTAATAGAACAGATAAAGTATTTGATAGAAAAGTGAAAGGATAAAATGAGTAATCCATTGGAATGATTCATGTATTGTCAAATCTTTTCTGTTTTCAAAAGTGTATGTTAATAGTAATTGCAATTGCATGATTTTCTCATATTTGAAGTCTGGTGATGTAAGTTGTGACTGTTAAATTTGGTAACAAGAGAAAAATACTTCATTTTGAGTATTTCCTAAATGAGGGAGCCCTAAGATTTTCTTTTTGTAAAGGGAAAAAAGGATGACAGATTGGGAAATTAATTTTACTATTAAAATGATTTTGATTCTTTTTAGTAAAAAGCAATTGTCAATATCAAGAGCCTTTTTTCTTCCATTTTAAACAATATGTGAAATGAAACATTGTAATGAAATTTATTTATCTCCTTTTTGATTTTATGAACTGCTCGTTTTTAGAAGCATTTTCGTATTTCCTACCATTATCTAATTTATAAAAAATAAGTTTGTTTCCTTTTTGAATTATTGTCAATATTTACAAATTTTTGTTACAAAAGCAATATGAAGATTTTTTAAGTGAAGAAAATGAACACAGCAACACAGCTGTTCTGTTAGATTGTGCCCTATTTTCACAGTCAAATCTGGTGAAAGTTCCTACCTTCTTCATCTCGTCTGCAGAAATAAAAACTCCTGTGTACAGAGATTGTTGACTCACAAGTCCTGATTCTACCTGATGAGATAACACTCCCTAATTTAAAATCCTGTTAAACAAAATAAATATTTTCTTGGGACAGAATGCTTTGTGGTTTAGTGACTCAACTCTCGGTGCTGGAAGCCTCAGCCAGCGGCACAAGAAAAAACTTGTTTTGTATCATGCCTGACCAAAAAAATAAAAATAAAAAACTGTATATTTTATACCCACTGAGCACAGGTTCTAGGGATAAAAGATGACATGGTTCTTAGCTCCCAAAAAAACCTATAATTGAATTAAGAAATTGATATATGTCCACAGAAAAGCTAATATGAACACTTACCAAATGATACTAGGTTGAAGCATATGACGCTGCTATGTTTGACTGGTTTTGACCTACGAAAATGGTATTTCTAATGTTCAACCTCAAAGATCAAAGCCAGTTATTGTACTCACCTGCGTCTGGCACGTCCTTCAGCCCCCTCTATGCAAAGAGCTGTGTGCACCAGGCCTGCGCGGAGCCTGCTAACCTGGGCACTCTGCCTGGGGAAAACGGAGCCCTGCACTCCTGGCGCTGCCTCCTGCCTCTGCTCTCCCTCCTCCGCTGCCTTGTTCCAACTTGTGGAATTTTCCTTCCTCACAAGCGCATCCTCACCTTATTTGGAATAGTATCCTCTCTTCCTCTTTCTAGTCTTGGCCCAGGAGCATCTCTCCTTTTCCCTCACTTCCCTTCCCCTTTCTTGTTTTCTTTCTGTTCTTTGTTTCTCTTTTCATTCCACTAAGAATCACCATCACTTAGTTAATGGCTATAAAGGCTAAATGCATCTGTATGAAGAAAAGGGAAAACCACGAGTTTTGATGTGAAATTAGAAATGATAATCATCAACATCTGGTAATGACAAAAGTTATAATCTCTGAAAAATCCTTCAACCATCATCTCTTTCTGGGTGAACTCACTTTTTCTCAATAATCCCTTTTCTAAAAAAAAGAATAATCTGCACTTGAGAAAAATAAACACTATTTCTCAGACTATTTTATTGCTTTCTTGTTCCTTTTTTAAACAAATGTTAAAACAATTCTGTGATTCATAATGACCGTCTCTTTTCTTTTTTCCTTTTCCCCCCTCCTTGTCTATGGTGTAATATTTCAGCTACATGAAATTGACCTTTAGGGGCTTATCCGGGAATCAAACCACCATTTTATAATATTGTATTTACAGGGTAATCAGTTACCTTCAAGGAAAAGTTTTGGAACACAATTGTTTTGTAAGTTGAGAGATTTCGTTTAGTATAAAGTGGATAGCTAAGGGGTAAGGAAATACAGGATTCATTCCAATCAGGGAAGTCTTGGAGGAAGTGAATTTTGAAATTAGACCTGATGGAATTTGATAGCCAAAGATTGCAAAGAGGAGACAAGAAGCATTAATAGGAAGACCAAGTGAGGGCATAAATAATGAAACAAGTTATAAATAAGGGAAGGGCAAAGAGATCTCTCTAACCACTACCGAAAGTCCGAGGTGGAGGGAGTGTAAATGAGTTCAAAGAGGTATTGGAGCAGCTCTCGGGTAGGGGATTTGAAACTGAAATGTGGAACTTGTTACCAGCATTAGTAAGGACAACTTTATTAAGCTAGATGGAGAGTAGGGATACTGTGATAACTTCTTGCCTCTGCACCTTGGAGAATTTCTATTCATGAGAGCTGAGATGATAAATGTCAGTCCCTCTCAGATTCAGCTTCATATCCTTTCTATTGTCTATAGTCAGCAAATCTGTATCCCTGGTGTGTTCCTAATACACAATGAGTTTTAATTACAAATGATTCTTTTCTCTTTTTTTTTTTCCCCCTGTGGACCTCATCTGACTGGATAGAAATGATTTTTAATTAGAGTTTTCTTTTGTAACATAATACCAGTCAAAGACACTAATTGAATTCATTCATTAAGTATTTGATGACAATTCTAGTCACTGCAAAAGGATTTATCTAGGAGGTCCTTAAGCAACTCTGAGCCCTTGTGGAGTTTACCCACCTGGAGCAGGTGGAAGGGAGAAGTCGAAGTTGTGATTCAGGCAATTATGTACTAATTACTGATCATTTTACATTAATCATCAAACAACTAGCAGGTATTTGGAAATTGAGCAAGTGGAACACGATGAACCTGACATTATGAAAATTAATGTAAAAAACTAATAACCTCCGTAAGAATTATTTTGAAAAACTAAAGAAACTCCCCTCATATTTGAAAATAATTTCTTTAGTTTTATATTATAATCAAAAGGCATGTACTATAAGTGTCCTCTTATGTGTAGGAATGTTTTAGAGGTCTTGCAAGTAATGTTTAAAGACTCAATTCTCACTTCCAGATTTATAAAGACCACCACATGAAAGAGTGTATTGAGTAGAGCCTTTAAACCTCTGAATTATAGCTGTGAGAAAATTGAGAGTATTTGATCTGTAAGAAAAGTAGATATTTGGTCCAGAACACCCCCTAAAAAAAAAGTACATATTGGTGAATTCAGAAAATATAGTAAATGCTAAAATATTTTAATACAAGAAAAAGTTACACAATTTCTCTTGACAAACTTGTTTCTGGAAATGCCACAAAGTAATAACGTTTGCAGTGATGCAAGTGTTATCAAAGCTCAGGACTGATGAAGATAATTATTTGAGTGCCTGGAAGGACTAACTAAGGCAGAAGAGTTCAGTGCCAGGTTTTGTAGGGACCCCAGAGTTTCAGAGACTCTTACTCATTGTTGCTGGCGTGAGTTGTTTTGGACTAGTGAGCTAAGGTGGGGCAAAGGTAAACAGACTAGGCATATGATGCATAGTAAAGATGCTATAAAGTCAACTTCAAAGTGTGTGACATCACCATAGACTTCTGGAAAATAATAACAGACAGACCAGCCTTGCGTGAAACTACCATGGTTAGCAGGAGGCACTTTCGAACCAAAGCTTTATATTGACATTATTTGAAACAATCATAAACAGGCTCTACAAGCAGCTGCTAGAACCATGAATCAAACCAGCTTTGCAGAAAGGGCTTTGTATTCACTCGCCCAGTGAACTCTCACTGAGCATCTGTGATGTGGCAGGTGGTGTTATATCCCGTGGCAGAAACAAAGAGAAACATCAACAGGAGCTTCTTAAGAAGCTTACTCTCCAAGATGAGAGAAAGAGCCATCAGTGATTATAATGAAGGTAAAACATAGCAAAACAGCCTTAAACACAGGGTGTGTAAGGGAGCTACGCTTGAAAATGTAGACTGGGTCCAGAAGATGGGAGCGCTCGCATGCTAGACTGCGAAGTTAGGACTTCATTCTGTGGACAGTGCCGAACCATCTCATGGTTTTCAAACAAGAGAGTACACCAGGAAGATCTACCTATTTGTAAAGTTAGAATGGGTTAAAGGCCGTAGGAGAGACTCAATAGCAAAGAATAACTGGAAACTTGCTAAATTGAAGGCATAATGAAGTTTAGAAGTAGGGTAGTGGTGGTGATACTCGTGAGGTAGAAGCAGCATGTTTCATGTATTTATAACTGCCACCCGTCACTTTCTCCTCAAAAAGATTTACGGTAGTTTACATCCATTTAACAGTGCAAATAGGGAAAGACCAGAAAACTAAAGGAATAATAGTGTGAAAAGACCAGAGAAACAATTACTTTACAGAAACATACATTCATAAAGTTCTATATAATTACTAAAATTGATTCACAATCTGATACATGGTCCACATTGTCTAAAAGGCAACAGATGAGAAAAATAAAAGCTTTTCTTGGTACTTAAGGAAAGAAATTTCTCCTGTCAGTCCCCATAGAGAAGATATTGAGTAAGATAGTAGCTAACACTCTTCTCAGCTTCCCTGAGGTATGTCCAACAAAGAGTTCTATGTGGCTGCGTTTTGTAGTGTCCCTCAAAGCAAGCTCAAGTGTGATGACAAAGGACCTCTTGATGAGCGATCAGAGGTAGGTTGATTGGAGAAAGAGGGCTCAGGGATAAAGTCCTCAGAGGTGCCCCTGGTGATTTTGGGGCCATCTCTCTACCCTTGTACCTATAACTATATTCTGCCAGATTCCCTCCTCCTTGCCTGCTCCACGGTACTATCCTCAGTAGCTTTGTTTTGTGTTACAAAGGATGGCAATTGAATATACTCTCTCTTGCATTATTAATTTGTTATTTATGAGCTTAGTAAGGTCACTACTCTTTCCCTGGGGAGCATATTGCCATCAAAAGAAAAGCTACATTTTCTCTTCTCTGCCATTAGATTATAGGAATTTGAGTCCCTTAAAAGGAAAATTTCAGCAATCGAAAAGCCTTCTCTTATATTTTAAGAACTGAAAACTAAACTTGCCCAAATTGAATGTTGTAAAAAGAAGCTTAAAAAAATGCCACACTCTTCAGCTCCTCTAAATGAGAGCCTGTGCAAGCATGCATGAAACACAAGACTCTTGATAAACCTGTGCCCCTCCTTGAGGCACAGACCTCAGTTCCTCAGTTCTTGTGGGGATGTGGGCAAGGATCCCATGGTGGCTTGGTCCTTGGCCTCTGCTTCTCTTTGCTCCTGCCCAGAATGAGATCATTCTTTCCTCTGGGACCAATGCTAATAAACCTTGTTGAGCCTTGTTGAGCCCAGCCTGGTTCTGTTAATCATGTGGAGTGACCTCAAATGACCAAAATTAACATATTATTGGTTTGTTGGTCCTGATGTAGCTTGGTTAACTTTCAGACTCCGCAGCACCCAAAGCCTAGATTTCACAAGGTGGAAGTATTAGGACAAAGGTCCCCAGCCTTTGTTGGAGAGATGATTTTCATTCCACTGGTCAGATCTGAGGGGAGCTTGGACATTTTTGCTCCACAAAGCGCATTGGGAGATGGCTCCCAGCTTTCAGGCTGCCATTTGAAACATCAAGTTGCCCAGGAAGATAGAAGAAATCGGGGAATAGAGGCTGACTGGAGCAGGGAGTGTTACTTCTGCAAAAACACTACTAAAATTTTGGCAGGAAATGAGTTTTGTAGGGGGTGGGAAAAACGCTACTGAAACACTACCAAAAAGGCCAAGAGGAGTGATATTCTTGTGCAACCACTAGATGGCAGAGTTTCTGCATTCTATTATTTGCTGACTCTAAATACTTGAATTAATGATGTTAGTATTCTTTGTGTAGCTAAAACTTTGAGGATGTTCTGTATTTTTAAAACTTGAATGAGCATAGAAAATTGTATTCATTTCCTTACCCAACTGAGTATTTTGTGATCGTGAAACTCAGCTGCTGAGAATTTGAATTTTGTCTCTGAACTAAGAGTTGGGTGGGTTCTCACTCCTAACTGTTGGTAATTAGCCATGTGACCTTGAACAATGAATATCTGTGGGCCTCAGTGAACTCATCTGCAGAATGAGGTGGGTGGTTCATTAGATTATCTCTAAGATATCTTCCAACTCAGACATTCTCATTTCTGTATCAGTTAAAATAGCTAATACTTATTGAGTACCTACTATGTGCCAGTACCAGGTTAAGCATTTTATGAATTTTACCCAATTTGATTCTCATGACAATTATGATTATTATCCCCATTTTGCAGATGAGGAAACTGAGGCTTAGAGAAGTTAAATAAACTAGCTCAGGATCACACAGCTAATGGACAGGCTGGTATGACTGAAATTTGTGTGTATACTTTGCTATATTTCATCCTTTATTCAGTTGAGAAAAATATAAATTTGAAGACAACATTGCTTCTGAAAGAAAAACCCATTCTGTAAATCCCAAAGCATCGATTTTCTAAGGGAAACAGAGTTTGGAGATTTTTTTTCTAGAGATGGGACAGATTTACATAGCTCCATCTTCACACTGTCATTAGATGCCTCTTTGTAAGCCTGGGGGCATAGAAACCTGGCTTCCAGTTCCATGCACGTGGGTAACCAGCAGGCTCAATGCTCTGTCGGTCATGTGGTTTTTTTCAGGGACAATGTCTCTTCAAATCTGCAACAAAGTGACTACACCAGGTAAGCACTAGGGGCCTTTTCAGCGCTAGAATTATCTGATGGTGTGTGTCCGTAATCTAATACAGAGTCTAATGTTAGCAGGACAGAGCTTGCTCTCTACCATTTAGCAGTAAGGAAATACTATGCAGACTATTAGTGCTGTTTGTTGATGAATTAAGTTTTCTCCTTCCTTTGTGGCCAGGAAACTTAGGCAGCCTTACAGCCAATGCCTTAATTCAGAAGAGTAGTTCTAGTATCTGGTGTTTTAAGCTCTATTGAGGAGATAATTCAATGCAGATGGAAGCACCTTTTGGTAACTTTCAAATCACAACTCTGAGGCTCAGTAGAACACACTAATAATTCTTTGGATAGACAATAGATGGCAGTACAACATCAATTTATATCCTACAGCTAACACCAAACCTTCACTTTTATGCCACATTTTATTATTTTGCATGTGCATTATCTCTAAAGCACGAATTATTAAAGAAACTTATTTAACTTGCTTTATATTGTACTACACATATTAAAATGCTTGGGGAACAACTTGATGGGATAGACCAGCACTAGGAAAACCTGAAACGGATTTATGGAAGCAAACGAAGTTCAGCTTCAGGGCCACTTCCAAGGCCTTCAGAGAGGCCCTAGCACTGTAAATTTTGAAAAAGTAAGATATTTTGGCTTTTTTTTCCCTTAAAGAGAGCTCCCTCCCCCCCATTATATAAGCTTCAGGCCTCACAAAGCTTGGATTTGTCTAAGAATAGCCGTGTGGCTCTTTTAACTTAGAACAGGGAAAACAATTGTGCCATTATTAATTTTGCTACCAACTTAATCTCCAGGGAGAAGAGCAATCTGGATTTTAAAAGTAAGCCAAATAAAAAGGAAACATAAAGAATAATTGAATGAACTGGCAAATGTTCCATTTATTTATAAGTCTGAGTGAAATCAAATACAGTACTTACTTAGCACTGAAACCCGTTCACTCGGCAGCATAATATCTATGCTAAAAAAGGGAAGTATGGAATATTATAATTAGAAAATCAATAAGTTATCCTCCACTAAGACTCCAGACCAACATGACAGCATTTGGGGATTTTATTTTATTTTATTTTATTTACCCAAGAGGTTATCGTCCTTAATAAGTGACCAGTAGAGACTGTTCCCAAAGGAAAGTGGACTTCCACTTACAAAACTTAAATTTCTCACCAGGGAACCAATCTTAGCCTTTCTTATGACCACTTATAGCCTACTCATCAGGAGTGAAACTATAATTTACCCTTTGGGAAAGAAAAATTAACAAACTTTCCAATTGGCCTTTCCTGTTGCAAACATTTATTATGGTTCGCTTTTAGGCTAGGGAGACTTACCTATGTATGTAACCATTATTCAGAATTGAAAATATTGCTGCCCAGTCAATGAGCCCCTCTGTCTACTAGACCTGCATATCCTAAAGGGCAGCGAATGGGTTTTTTCATCTTAGCATGCTTAGATATATGACATATACTGGAAGATCTAAAAAAATGCTGAAAGAATGAACACTAGTTATTGTTACAAAGTTCACTTAGGGCCTTAGAGACCCTTCAGCATGATTCCAAATCTATGTTTTCTGTGTAATATATTGTGAAGGTTGTGTTTCAGGAGACAAACTTGTCCAGTAAGTTTGCTATGAGCAGAGGGTCTGTGGCTGACTCTCTAGAGAGGAAATAGAAAATGCTCATGGGATGGCCTGAGCTTCCAGGGTTGGGTGAGAAGCTGCCCTGCAGCTGAGCTCTGCTGGTGAAGCCCTCTCAGCCCACGCATCCC
This sequence comes from Varecia variegata, assembly GCA_028533085.1. NCBI lineage: Eukaryota > Metazoa > Chordata > Mammalia > Primates > Lemuridae > Varecia > Varecia variegata. Next base: position 44,532,775 of record CM052441.1, on the reverse strand, counting down.
GTAGCCTTGCCTCACCCCCAACATGAGTGCTGGAGCACACTGAAATATGGCATCTGTGGCCAGGTGCCCAGCAGCACTGCCTGGATCTGGGTCAGGAGGAAGGGGAAGTCAGCCAACACCTCAGCATTCTCCTCCCCTCCAAGGGAGGCAGAGGTTATTGGGTGCACCACAAACACGCAGCATTTCCTGTTTGGGAATTATGGTGAAGCCAGGACCTTCCCTGGAACTACCTGTCATAGTCCTTTCCTCCTCTGGCCATTGATAAACTAAACCTACTCCCAGTGTCCTGGATTCCTCCCATCATGACCCCAAGCATATAGAATCGACTCCCGGATAGCATGCCAAATCAGTCAAAACTATGAAAGTTTCTACTTTGACAGTTCAAATTCAATCTTAAACATATATCAACTCTACCTCTACCAACAGGGTATTAATGGTAAGTGTAGGGAAAATGTTTCAAGACAAAAGTTAAGGAGGTGATAGAACACATGTCAACATCCATTTCCATCCTCTCCCTGACTCCTTTTTCCCTCACTGAGCCCCAGTTTTTTCAGGTGCTTATTCTCTGCACAGCAGTGTCCCTCAGGTCCCAGCCTCAGAGGGTTAGGTCCAGGCATTGGTTTGGTATAGGCATGAGATGTGAAGAGACGTCTGCTAGGTGGCTTCTAGGGAAGATGTCCTCACTTCTAAGCAAGATATACAGGAGGAGATAGTCTTTTCATCCTCTAGAAGGATCAGACCTTTATGTGTCAACTAGAATTGTAGCAGCCACTGAATTCAGTAGCAACTGAATAAACTGATTAAACCAACTCAATCACGTCTCTTGTTTTATATGTGATAATAAATTTTGGTTTTTTATCAGGCTTCTGTGAGTTGGACTTTCTGTTACCTGCAGGCAAAAGGATCCTATATTATAAGCAGGGATTGTATCACAAGCAAAATATATATTATCGAAAAGGGTACCCTAGTCAGCATTTACCTATACAATATATTGGTATCTAGTAGGAAGAGATAGCTCTGTTTTTGGGTGTCCACCTCTTTTAACAATATAAAACACAGGAAGCACATGTATGTCACTTTTATCTCTGCAGTCTCTTGAATCATTCAAAGGACACATATATTTTTTTTTCCAAAAAGGAAAAATATTAAGGGTGGCCGACTACCTAACATCTCTGGTTTACTTTTACGATTTTTAAGTCTTACTTTTACAATTTATAAGCAGTGGTTGGAATAAAGCCTTAGGAGTCTTCTCTTGCTTGTGGCTCCCCTTGGTGTATTTGTGAGCAGAAGGACAAGGTGAACCCTGTGGTTTAAGGTTATTGGAACATTTAGTAAAAATAGGTCTTCATGCAAAGACACATTCATGGTAAGACTAACACCTACCCAGCTTTAAAGTACTTTTCCCTTGTTAGCTAAATTCTCTTGAGCCATATGTGTTTCTCTGTCCCTTTATATATACCATCTTAAAATTTCTGAGAAGAGATTTGTCTCAAAGTTAAGCTTTAGAACTCTCTTAGAGGGTAGAAATGTAATTTTATAAGGGCTTATATATGGCATAAAATGTTGCAAGGAGGAAACCATCCAGACTGGTGACTTATGCAGAATGAAATTGTGGTATGGCTGGAGAGACTCTTTTTTATTTCAATTCCTTCTTTACTGATTGAATTATTTTTACTACATGCAAGTATTACTTGTATTGTACAAAACTGGGAGAAAGACAAAAAGAATTATATTGCTGCTAATATACCTTCACATTTTATATAGTGCAAAGAATAATGTTTTTTAAAACAAAGATGTACATGGTAGAGTTCCCCAAATTACACCCATACATTTCTCCCTTGCTAATATTACCATATTGATTTATCTTTCCCTGCCCCTCTAAAGTATTAATATTTTTCCCTATTTATTTATCTTTTTATCCATGGCACATTGTAGAAATCCCACAAAAACTTCTATTTCTTCTTTTTTTTTTGTCATTTCTTTGTTTTGTTTTTGAGTTTCCACTCAGGAAGATTTTTGTAATTTCTTTAAGAGCAATGACAGTAGAGCAACCAAGAAACCAAAAAAATGAAACTGAATTCCTTTCATTGAGGTCTTGAATTTTTAGTTCTCTTTCTACTTCGTTGGCATTCTTCATTCAAAGCCCTTAGCTGGCTCCAGTGCCTTTATTCCTGTGCTAAAGAAATCTATCAACCCTTGGATCAGTTATTATGCTCTACTGCAGATAATAGGAAAACCTAACTCAAAATGGATAAAAGAATTTATTATCTAACACAAAACTCTAGAGATAGGGCAGGTCTGGGATTGGTGCATTCAGCTGCTTGACAATGAATGCAAGTTGCTCTCCTACTTCTGCCTTGCTTTCTCCTCAATCTAGTCTCCTAAAGTTAATGCCACTAGGGATCCCAAGAAGACTATTACGTTCGTCACATGCAGGCATGACACTGGCTTGCAGGGAAGAGGAACTATTTCTTCTTGTAAACCTTCAAGAGAAAGACCTTTCCCCGATTCCTTCAGCAGACGCCCCTCACATCTCATTGGTCAGAACTGCGCCAGACAAGTAGGGCAAAGTACAAACATTTTAGAGGCTCAGGGAGACATAAATCAATGTGGTAATATCAGCGAGAGGTATGTATGGGCACATGCCTAACTCGGCTACTGGTGAGGGGAACGGATTCCAGTGACTACCAGGGCTGGAAGCAGCTCCCCCTGAGGCTATGGAGGGTGCATAGCTGAACAAAGTCAGGGTTATTAGTGAAGAAAATGTGTGTGTGTTGAGGGGAAGGGACAATGGTAGGTTCAGATAAAGGAAATGGTCTTGAGGCAGGCAACCATCAGAGTCTGTTGGGACACGCTTTCTGCCTTCATTAGTGTCCATTCCTTTTAAGTCTGATAAATCTTATCCTCCTGGGAACAGTTTTTTTTTCCCGGTGTAGCCTAGATCCTTCCCCAACTGGGATTCAGTTCCCACTTTATTTCCAATGGGCGGGAAACTTACAATTTTTTTTTTTGGGGGGGGGGTCATTTCTTTGTTTTGTTTTTGAGTTTCCGCTCAGGAAGATTTTTGTAATTTCTTTAAGAGCAATGACAGTAGAGCAACCAAGAAACCGAAAAAATGAAACTGGATTCCTTTCATGCCCAAATCTGTCTATCCATCTGGTTATCTGTCTACCTATCTACCTCTAAGTTGTTTTCTGCATAGGGTTTAAAAGAATTCAGTTGGCCCCATGGTGAAGTCATCAAGGTTTATTTATAAATACGCTATGAGAGTACCAAATTATCCACAATGCTGTATAGATTTTGAAGAATGATTCATTATTTGGGCTGACTGGAAATGTACAGGGAGAAATATGCCTTTGGGTTTCTTGAGCTTTCAGCATTCTTCACGGCTTACTGACATGACTGTGTTTCCCCTGTTCACAGAGCTCTGGAGGTGGTGGATGGAAGCCCTGTGGCTCCGGAGTTCCAGGAAGGTACACTGCACTGTGGGGAGTCCCAGTTCTTTCACACCACCAGGGAGGCGTCTGGTCCTTTCCCCACAGAGTCTGGGATGTTTAAAAAGGTAAAGCTTCATTTCCAATGTTTGGCTTCCCAAAATAAACACTTCAAAGAATTAAAACTCTGTAAAATAAACCCTGTCTGATTGAAGAACACATACTTAAAAGGAACCTTATATATTATACATCATATGTCAATATGTCATATATAAAATATATATCATATATAACATATATTATCTAATATGTATTATATTTTTCTGTATGATAATTATTATAAGATATAAGATAATTTATATGATCTATTTTATATAACTATTACATAATATATATCATATATCACATGACATTATATATCCAAGTACCATGATAATAAATAATGAATCTCAATGGATGGGCTTGCATCTTTGCTCTTTGCTGCCTCCAGGTGTTCTTCCTCTGGTTCTGTCTTTTGCCTGCCCTTTTTCGTTTCTCACAGCTGTGCTTTAACTTGAGGGACACAAAATAATATGACATCAATATTTGGAATTGGTGGTTTTTCTTCATAAAAAGCATTTATATTCTTTTCTATTGTAAGGTGTTTTGAGTTGTTATTATTTTATCAGTAGTTACTATCTAGATGCTTGCACAGAAAATTCTTAATATCTAGATGCTTGCACAGAAAGTTCTGGCTTAATTTTATTGCCTTAAAAGAAATGTTTTCCCCAAGGTGGGAAATAGAGAAATGTACTCATGTTAAGTGTCTTCATTCACTCATTGAAAAGACATTGCTCATGCACTTACTTGTCTGCAGGACAGAAAAGTAGGATGTTCTGAAGGTTGTGTAACACATTTCTTGTTACAACTTATAAGATCAATAAGGGTTAGTAGTGAAAGATATTTTGTCATGAAACAAATCCTCTCCCCCACTCCAAATGACATTGCTTTAGTAATGTTGTCTATTAAAAGCAGAAAAAAAAATTACTTAGTGAAAGACGAACAGAGTTCTGGAGATTGGTTGCACAACAGTATGAATGTACTTAACACGATTGATCTGTATAGTTAACAGGGATTAAGATGGTAAATTTTGTTATGTGTATTTTACCACAATTAAAAATAAAAATTTTAAAACTTAGTGATAGAAAGCAATAAGAAAAAGGACATGATGAGATTATTAGCTCATATTTTATATTTCATTAGAACATGACAAAAGTAGGTAAGGAAATTCAATACAGAATGCTTTCTAACTCAGAATAGCATAATATCAATAAAAGTATCAGAAATATAAAATAAAATTTCATAAATGGTGAAATAAAAAAATAAAATTTAAATTAAAAAAATTAAATAACCTGGCTTACTATACCATATACTTGTAAATTGGTTTCACATTCTTCTCCTCTCTTTATAAGAAATAGTTTATAGCAGGAAAAATAAAAAAAAAAAAACCTGATAAAGCCAGTCATTGGCC
>CM052441.1:44385612-44527731 GCA_028533085.1 Varecia variegata | reverse complement strand
CCCTCCCTCCCCCCTCCCCCCTCCCCCCTCCCCCCTCCCATCTGCCCGACACTCAATGAATATTATTACTATATATGCACTTAAGTATTGATCAATTAATACCAATTTGATGGTGAGTACAAGTGTTGCTTATTTTTCCATTCTTGGGATACTTCACTTAGGAGAATGGGTTCCAGCTCTATCCAGGATAATACAAGAGGTGCTATATTACCATTGTTTTTGTGACTTAGTAGAACTCCATGGTATACATATACCACATCTAATTAATCCACTCATGTATTGATGAGTACTTGGGTTGTTTCCACATCTTTGCAATTGTGAATTGTGCTGCTATAAACATTTGAGTGCAGATGTCTTTTTTATAGAATATCTTTTGTTCTTTTGGGTAGATGTCCAGTAATGGGATTGCTGGAACAAATGGTAATTCTACTTGTATCTCTTTGAGGTATCTCCTTATTGCTTTCCACAGAGGTTGTACTAGTTTGCAGTCCCACCAGCAGTGTATGAGTATTCCTATCTCTCTGCATCCACGCCAACATTTATTGTTTTGGGACTTTTTGATAAAGGCCATTCTCACTGGGGGTAAGTCATATCTCATTGTGGTTTTGATTTGCATTTCCCTGATGTTGAGCATTTTTTCATATGTTTGTTGGCCATTAGTCTGTCTTCCTTTGAAGTTTCTATTCATGTCTTTTGCCCACTTTCTGATAGGGTTGTTTGATTTTTTTCTTGCTGATTTTCCTGAGTTCTAAGGATAATGCATTTAAATGTCCTGTGATGTTTGCTGAAGTCCAGGAAACAATTTGTGGCAGCATTCAGAATTGGGGCAAAAAATAAATTCTCTGAAGCGTGTGCCAAGGAAGGGTCTGTAGTTCCCCCTCCCTCGCTGTGCAGTACAGTCAGCACTGCAGTCACAGGTGTCTTGTTCACAGCACTGATGTGGACATGGTCTCTTGGCCCTCGCTTGCTCTCCCAGGTTGCAGCCAAGGAGCCCTGGGTGCTGGGCTGCCCAAGGAGAGACCTCAAGGCCAAGCCAAGGAGGTCAGGGAAGGGAGAAGGAGGCCAGTTGGAGAAGGGAAAAGGCAGAGGCTTGGGGTCTCACAGAGTCTAACTGGATCCTGATGTAGGAATGGAGCCAGGGCAGGTAGAAGAAAGGCAGGAACTCAAAGGAGGGGGCAAGGAGAGGCAGAGTGTGGTTCAGAATACACTGTCTCCAAGTGGCAACTGGAATAGGGTCAGCCAGGCACTGCCCTACTCTCTACGCTGTACCATGCACTGCCCCTCAGAGATGGTCAAAATGCCTACAACAGGAAGAACTGGCTCCAGGGTCCACTTCTGGATCTGCCTGTTGTCTCCCTCCCTCTCTCTTACCTTGCCTTGTCTCCCTTTCTTCCCCCTCCATCATCCCTTCTCCCTTCCATCTCTCTCAGTCTTTCTCTCTTGGGCCCTGGCTCTCTTAATCTTTCTCATTCTTTGCATATCATACTAGGGCTGGAAGAAGGGAAGAGGCAAAATGACAGGCTTTCTCTTCCCCACTGATGTGTTTGAAACTTTCTGTCTCTTGAGATCGTGGCTGAGAGGGGCAACTGGAACATTAGCTCAGAAGTGCAAGACTCCCCCCAACACACACATACTACCACCACCCAGGCCAGAGTTATTGGGAAACAGCTGTTAACTCCACTTAGTGAATGCCAGGTTACCAGGGTACCTCCCATTCCTTCCAAATTACCCTTCTCTTAGTCCACTCTCCCCAGTGAGCCTGGTCATTTCCTGCAAGAGTCAGCAGATTTACTGAGGGAATTATGACAGGACCACCAATGGCCTTTCCCAGGCAGAAGGCCATACATTCTTCTTAAGATCCCTGGGTTGATCTAGCCCTCTCAGTTATATCTATTTATTCAAACAAATGTTCAAATGTTTTATGTGCATTAAAGCTAAGCAATTTGCATTTCCAAAAACAGCAGAATTTACCCACTCTCTATATCTGCTCTGTATGTTCTATGTTATTGTATTTGGTTATTTGTTGCTAATTTTAACATGCTATAATATTTCTTAAAGCTGATAATACTATTAATATATTGAATCCTTCAATTAAAATAAGAAGACATTTACTATACCTGCTTGTGTAAATGAAAATATGGATTTATAATTACAAATATAATATTGCCTCTCAATATATATACAACTAGCATAAAAAGTATAACTATAATTTAGAATATTACTAGAATTAATTATACATCTTAAGTGGGAAAAATCACCAAAGATTGTGTATTTATTTATATAAAACAATTTTTTCTTTAAACAGTTACATTGAATCTTTAGTCAGTTTTAGAGTAGAAGATATGTTTATTTAAAATATTTATATTTTGAACAGATCATTTTTTCCTATGAGAGAAAAGCATAAGGAAGTCTTATTAAATGAAAACATATTAGGTACCATGTGACAATCATGAATTGAATAACTCTTTGCATATAAGAAAGAATTAACATTGTAGATTATTATGTGTTTTGTTATATTTATTTTCATATATCTACTTATATTTAATATGTTATATTTACTGCTTAATTCATTTTGGGAAAGAAAATATCTTAATTCCACCATGGGGGAGTATTTCCAGGACATGGAAGAATACCCTTTATGAATTAAAGCATTGCTTTTAAAAAATAGGACAAGAATACTAAGCAATGTGTATTATTAATTAAAATATAGCATCTTCAAAGAGGGCAAATTACCTTAATGAGAATTTCAATGATTTCTAGTATAAAAATCTTTTAATTCCCCTTCAATTCTAATCACTTATTTTGATCTGGAAAATTGTGACTATCTATAGTAGTTATAAATTAAATTGTCATATTTTCTTTTATTTTTTTTGTCTTTTTTTTTTTTTGCACACTGAAAAATTGTCATATTTTCAATCATTCTGGAGCCACATTCAAACAAGTAAAATGGAATAAACAGCAATTATTTTATTAATTCAAGCAAAAACCTCTTTTTGCTTTAACCATTTTGATCTTTTCCTTCTTGGTGACCTGGATAAAGCTGCTATTTCCCATTTTCTACCAGTGCATGTTTGTGCATAGGAGTGTGTGTGTGTGTGTGTGTGTATGTGCATGCATACTTTTCAAAAAGAAAAATAAGCCTGTCTTCCCCCACAAAAACAAAAGTAACTATAATCAGCAGAGGAGAAGAAATCTTGCTAAATCAGTGCTGCTGCTTTCAGATGTCACTTGTCCAAATCTTAGTTCTCAGCTGTGTTTCTCTGTTCTATCGTTCAAGAGTCATCTGTGAAACTCTCTAGTCTCATTCCTGAGATGCTCCCAGATCATTCAAAACAGACAGGTTTTTGCTTTATGCTCAACTATATCAGAGATGGTTCTCCTGCAATTGCTTCTGACAGTCTTTTCATTACCCCATTAATCTTATGATTGTCAAGGTGGCATGTTTCCCAATTTTTAGCCTGGTTGTTCTAGATTAGTTGATTACTATAACAATTCAATTCAACAAGCACTTGTTGAGGTAGCAGAGAGGAAAAAACATTTTCTAATACTTTCATTTTCCATGTGTCCCCAGGTAGCTGACCACTTAGAGAGGTGATATATCTCTCTATCCCATTTCCCTTCCCACTTCTATTCTCTCTCCTTTTTCTCACTCATCACAGCTACGCCAACAAGGGTCCACTGATTTTTCACTGAATACCGAATCCCCAACCTCACTTCTTTTCTTGGATGAGACCAAGTTCAAAATATAAACTATTTAAGGGGCCTCAGACTCATTAACCCCACCCCATGCCTGCCCCATCCCATGGGCCATGTGTTGTGTCTCCTCCATGTTGGGCTGTTCCAGGACACAGCACATGAACATTGATCACGGGGCTCCCACATCATGTCTTAACTCACCCAGGCTGCTAATCTCACCAAGGAGCCTTCTAAAATCATCCAGCAAGAAGTAGGACCTCCCCAAATCCTGAAGTCCAACCCCCAACCCTAGTCCTAAGATGGGGACATTTATGAACTGTTCTAGTCTTTTTTCTGTTGCTTATAACAGAATGCCTCAACCTGGCATTTCTTTTGTACAGTTCTGGAAGCTGAGAAGTCCAAGGTCGAGGAGCTGCAAATGAGAGCCTTCTTGCTGATGGAGACTCTTTGCAGAATCCCGAGGCAGCACGCAGCATTACTTGGCGAGGGGACTGAACGTGCTAACATGCTAGCTCAGGTCTCTCTTCTTATAAAGCCACCAGTTCCCTCCCATGATAACCCATTAATCCATTAATCCATGAATGGCTCTTATGACCGTATCACCTCTTAAAGGCCCCACCTCTCAATACTGCCACATTGGGGATTAAATTTCAGCATGAGTTTTGGAGGGGACAAATATTCAAACCAAAGGTGTGACTTACTTAAAGGACTTATGAGTATTATCCATCTGGACACACGAACACTACATTCTGCATTCCTATTGGGATTTCATTTTAAATTACCTGTTCCATTTGGTGTTGTGATTAGAGACTGCTGAGCCCATGCCCCTACCCCATAGTAGGTCCAAATCTTTGTTTTCATCATCGGTCAGATCTTGCCATCATTTCACCCCACCCTGGTTTCTGTCCTACCTGCATAGGTAGATCTGGTACCTAGCTTCAATCTCTCAGTCCTTCCTGTAGTGTCTGTGTGGCAGAAGTCTCTCTGTGCTCTGTCAGTGCTGGTCTAAAAGGCTAAATACACTGTTGGTGGCTGGGGGGTGGGTAGTGGAAATGCAAATAAGCAGCAATGTGTATAGCATGTTATATTTTGTGTAAAAAAGTGGAGAAATAGAAGATATATATGTGTATATATATTTGTAGGTACATTAATAAATTATGGAAATATACATTAAAAACTAATAATTATTACCTGTGATGGGGTAAAGGGAAATGGACAGGAAATACAAGCTTTTTACTGTGTACTTTTTAATATTTTTATCTTTGAGCTATGTGAAAGTATTGCCTATTCAAAAACTTTCTGAAGATGGAAGAATAATTTAAGTTATATTGTAATTAAAGTTAAATTGAAATGGTTTAGGTATGCATGTGTAATTTTTTACGATTCTCTGATTTGCTGTAAACTATACCAGTCCTGACTGCATTATCTGAGAAAGCTACTGTTGTTCCCAAGTTTCCTTAAGGGGACATTCTACTGCCTTTGCATAGACTCTTTCTCATGCCTAGAAAGTCTTTCCACTTTTTATGTAACTGCACACTTCTACTCATCCTCTAAGATCCTGCTCAAATAGCTCTTTCTGGCTTTTGCCCCAGAAAAGTTGTTCATTTTCCTCTTTGTATTGCCATTTAACTTGAATGTACCTTGAACTTAGTACTTGCTATACTGATTTACAAGTCTCCTTCCTTATTAGACTAGAAGGCCCTAAGGGTCAGACTGATTTGTATGACTGGAACATTATTTATAAATTTTGCATGAATGACATGCATGTATTTGTAGTAAAAGAAAATAGTAGAAAATAATGCTGGTGCAAATGTGTAGCATTTCAGCTCCAGTATGAATTTTGTTTTTGTTTAGGCTTTCAAAGGTAGATCAGGAAATCTCACCAGATACATACTTACATAAATGAGCCATGTGTAGGCAGCAGGAAGAGAATGTGGCAGTTTCCAGAGCATGACTCCACCTTCCTCCTCCAGCACTTGTGCTGTGGAGTTGCCGAGATCAAAGTTTACATAGTACACAGTTACAGAGGGAGAAATTCATTGTCTCTGAGAAAGCCTGATATTATTGAGTGCAGCAAGAGCTGCCTTTCCATACATAAGAGGTTGACAAGTTGGGCATTCTTTAGGCTGGAGGATGTTGCTTCGGTATCCTAAGTGTGGCATTAGAAATAGTAGGATATGGCATACCAGTTGTTTTTTCTCATAAAAGCTAAATATCTGGTTTTGTAAGAAAAAGATCGATTGCCATGGAAAAATCCAGGTTATCCATGTCTATTTGAGATACTTTCCATTTGAAGGTATCATGGTCACCAGGATGCAACAGGAAAGCTCATGAATGATTTGTTTTTCTTTCCCCCAAGTACAGGTGCTGTCTTTATTTGAGGTAGTGACTGTTTGTGCTATTTATTTACATACATATAAATAAACATATAAATATATATCAGCCAGTCCATTTCCTGTGTTAACACAAATTAGAAGGCTTTATCTGTTGTAGGGTGTTTTTTTTTCTTTGTGATATATTTATTATTTTTTGTCTAAATATTATATTTCTTGCTGCAAAAAAATACAACAGTACTGAAACATACAAAATAAAGACTTAAATTCTGTCTTCACCCTGAGAGATAATGACTTTGGTGTGTACCCTTTTAGACATTCTTCCTATGCATCTGTACAAACAGAGTTAGTCCATTTGTGGTTTTTTCTCTAAGAAATCTTTATTATCATCTTTCCAAGTAAGTCATTATAAATATGCCTCTTTTGAATTTCTAAGTTGTATTCCATATGTATAATATGATGGATGAAAAAATATGGATGTACTATATTATATATTTTACCAGTCTTTACTTATGGACATTGAAACTGTTTCTACTCTTTTGCTTTTATAAATAGCACTGTCTCTCTGCTTGTTTTGTCAGCTATTTCTGTGGGATAAATTCCCTAGAAATGAAATTGCTGAATCAAAAGCATACATATTTTTAAATGTTAAAGATACTATCAAATTGCCCATAAAAAGGTTTTATCAACTTACATTCCCAACAGTGAATGAATGTGCCTGTTTTCCTACTACTTTATAAATGCTATATACAATCAATCTTTTTCATTTTTCCAACCTGTTAGTATCTCATTATTTAAATTGCATTTCAGCTCTTTTTTATGTTTATTGGCCATTTGTATTTCTTCAGTGAATTATCTTTTCATGTTCTTTGTATGTTTTTGTATTGGGTTGTTTATCTTGCTGAAGATATTGTGATAAAGTGATAATCATTGGTATTCAGAATAAACAACTTGTGTTTTTATATGGGACATTTTTATCTCCTTGGTATTTAAAAAAAAATACTTTACCCAGGGGTGGTGGCTCACGCCTGTACTCCTAGCTCTCTGGGAGGCTGAGGCGGGAGGATTGTTTGAGCTCAGGGGTTCGAGACCAGCCTGAGCAAGAGCGAGACTCCGTCTCTACTAAAAATAGAAATAAATTAGCTGGACAACTAAATATATATATATATATGAAAAAAAATCAGCCGGGCATGATGGCGCATGCCTGTAGTCCCAGCTACTTGGGAGGCTGAGGCAGGAGGATTGCTTGAGCCCAGGAGTTTGAGGTTGCTGTGAGCTAGGCTGACGCCACAGCACTCTAGCCCAGGCAACAGAGTGAGATTCTGTCTCAAAAAATAAATAAATAAATAATAAAAAAATACTTTAGTGTTCTGTTATCCAATCAGAATAACAATTTGTTATGTGTTTGGTGAGTGGGGAATTGTGTGTGGAAGGAGCTGTTAAATTATGAAAAACCCAGAAATGTATCTCTGCTCTTACTCTAGAGGGGGGATCAGAGGAGATGGGGAGAGGAGTAGGGCTTTTGTTTTGTGGTCACTCATATGCCATGAAATTAAATGAAGTTTTCAGAAAAGTAACTGAAATGCTCTCCCCTCTCACCCCAGGTCTGTGCGTCTTTCAATCCCTTTGTTCAAATGAATAGATTGTTCTTTGCGTTAAAAGCAGTCTTAAAAGAATCAGAGACCAAAAACATTTAAATGGAGTCCTTTGAGATCCTGTTTCCAGCTTCAGTCAAGACAGGCCCTTTGCCGCAGGAATACCTGGGTGGTTTGTGGTCATCCTCACCAGCGTGCCCATCTGGCTATAAGGAATCACTAATGATTCTAAACCATGTGGCATATACAAAGCTCCATATAAGTGGTAATTACTATTGTTGTTCTCTGACATCCTTAAATTTCAAGCTGAATTCCTACCAGCTAATGCAGTACAGGAGAAAATTAAAGCTCTGGTGACATCATCCCCATGATAAAGAGGAGTCCCTGGTCAGCAATGCTCGTTTGTTTTCCCGAGGCCATCAAGTGAGGATCATATCGTTTGGGCTGGAAGATGAAAAATTGGGAGTTTGTCTTCTTTTGAATTGATTAAGGGTCTTTCCCAATCATAAGAGAATATTTGATTTGGTCAGAAATCCCTAATTGGGGATTTTTTCTTTTGTCAAGAACAAAAGCCACTGGCTGCACTGACTGTATTTGGGACTATTGGAAACATACCTGGCTGTGCATGTACCTCTGGACACTCCAGCTTTTCTACAATACTTATTCTGTCCTGGGGAAAATCTGAAGGCTGCTCCACTCCAGACCCTCCATGGGGGGTTCAACCTGCTGTGGGTGTGGCTGTGGCAGGTGTAATGGGTGTGTTAATAATCGCAGCAGGAATATTGACTCTCGGAATAGGTGTCCTGACTCCCGGAATAGATATGAAAATCCCAGAAACAGGTACTATGACCAGGATCTTGAGGTAAGTCCTTGCTGAGGAAATATTCCTGTGTCATTGATTTGTCCAGTGTCTCTTTAATAATGTATGCATATGAGATACGTGAGCGTGAATCAGTATCTATGACTATTATGCAAGGCTAATCAAATATTTTAGTCTCATATTTGAACATATCCTGGCCACTGTCTATTAAGATGCTTATTTAGCTATTCTTGTCTCTTCCTCTTTGTGTTAAACGATTTTTTTTTTTTGCAATTGGTTAGAGTTTAACTAGCAAAGTAAATGCCAGCGAAGGTGGTTCCTTCTGGGTAGTGTTCTCTGAGACTTAGTCCTCTCTACTCTAGGCTTTTCAGACCCTCTAATGTTGGAAAAAGAAACAAGCTACTTTATATTCTCTCAAAATCTACTTTTCTGTGGGCTGGGCTCATTTGCAGTATACTAAGTTCTTATCTGAATCAGATAATAATAAATCACATAAAGATGCTTTGAGAAGTGGGATGATTAGTTTAAGATTCTGCATCAACAGCTCAGAATTGCTTTTTGTGCGCTGGATTTCATAGGTGATGTTGTCTTAAGATTGAGAGGTGAACCAAGGTCTTAACCTTGATGGCATTAATCCTCACTATCCCCAATTCCTGTTTGTAAAAACCAGTGTGTTGTTTTAGTATTAATTCTTCTGTGCTACTCTGTAAAATGAGGTGGCCTCACCGCCAGTCTGAACTCATCTTTGATGTTTATTCGTCCCTCTCTTCTCCACATTTAATAGTATACATTTGCTTTGCTTTGCGCAGGATAGCTTTGAAGCTATTGGTTGGAAGGTGTAGAATGTATGTCAGCCTAGTTTTGTAATGTGCTCTAGGAAAACGTATGCCCTGTAAACTCCTGATCTATTCTTTTTTTTCCCCTCTCAGAGTGCTAATTAGAATATAACTCATAATTCAATGAAATAGGTAATTTATTTTAAAATATATATGTGTTTGTATGTGTATATATGTATGTGTGTATACACATACGCATGCCCACAAGCATACTTTTGAAAATCATCTTAGTACTAAAGTGATAGTTGAAGATGGAATAAAACATTTTATGTTGGCAGTTTGCTGACCACATCAGTCAGATAAACCCTTTTAGTTATTTCTTGCATTCAAGACTGAGGGAAAAGATTTGGTTTTTTAATTATTCTGTTTATTTCCATCACTATTGATTTTACTGTCATTTCTTGTTAGTGGAGCTTTGACTTCACTCTGCCATTGTGCCTGATGGCTCTCTCTTTTGGAAGCTTTAGTCAAACACCATCTATAGATAGGCCAACAAGTCACTATGCATTGATTCATGTCCTTTGCTAATTATTGGAATTACTGGTTAATTATCAGCTACCAGAGGATAGGTTTAATGATTTCCAACCAGCCACATGGAAGAAATTGAGGAGGAAAACTAAAATTTGTGACTGGAGGACAAACAGACAACTCTAACTTAAATGCTTAGAACCTTTGTGATAACTTTGTGACTATGAAAGATCTCTGTGATTATGACAAATGCAACTAAAATGAATAACTGCAAGGTAACCTGGGTCATCTCAGTAAACATTGGACCTGTCTAACCTAATGCCCTGCTTGACTTTGAACGAAGATCTTAGAAACCTGAAAGTTAACATGCTATTAGTGAATAAGAGCCCTAAATAATAAGGAACTTTTTCCTAATTGATTTTGTTTTATTAGAATTTCAAAATGAAGATTTCCCAATTTAGAAAATGAGGAAAGTAGGGACTGTTTTTGGCACTGATGCTAAAACTCCTAACTTTTAAAGCATCTCCCTGTTGATGATGGTGCCATTCAAACCAGTGCAGAGGACTTTGCCCTTTGATTCTGTCATGAATTTTGCCTAAAATAAAAAGAATATCAAAATACTTCTTCCAAGAGTTAGCTTCTAAGAGTTTAGAGAATTAAGTGATGTTTCACCATAATGTACATGTTAACTCAAAATATTGGATTTTTTTCAGATTTTTTTTTTTTTTTTTTTTTTTTGAGACAAAGTCTCACTCTGTTGCCTGGGCTAGAGTGCCATAGCATCAGCCTCACTCACAGCAACCTCAAACTCTTGGGCTCAAGCAATCCTCCTGCCTCAGCTTCCCGAGTAGCTGGGACTATAGGTACACGGCACCATGCCTGGCTAATTTTTTCTATTTTTATAGAGACCAGATCTCACTCTTACTCAGTCTGTTCTCGAACTCCTGAGCTCAGGCGGTCTCCCCACCTCAGCCTCCCAGAGTGCTAGGATTATAGGCATGAGCCACCGCAGCAGGTCCTTTTCAGATATTTTACAAAATGACAATATACATTATAAAAAATTTAAAAAATCCTTAAAAAACCTTCTTTGATTTCCCATTTTATTTTAAAACTGCACTAAGCCAAATTGGCTGTAGTAATCTAGTAAGTATCTGTGAATGCAAAAAGTATACCTGATCAACATCTCTTCATTTTTAAAACTCTGGTTAAATATTATCTCATTTGTGAAGTTCCCCTAATTCCCACTTGGTATTGTCTGACATCTCACATGTTCTCTTGGAATTTAGTAATATCCCAAGTAATTCCTCCATTTTATTATTCAGAAATTATATCTCTTCTCCATAAGACCACTAGCTTCTCTACATACGGCAGGGGACTCACATCTTATTCACACCTACTGCAGTTCCTGGCATATAGAAGATACTCAATACAGGCCATTGCAATGACTGGAAAAATGAATTATAAAGCACTGAATGTAGCCAGAAGACCAGAGCTCTGATTTCAGCTCTCCTCTAGACCATCTGTAAGACCTTTGGTGAAGTCATTTATCCTTCCTGGGCATCAGCTTTTGCATCTGTAAATTAGGGGTGGGAATTAGTGCTGTGTAAGCCCTAGACATCCCTCTGAGGGACCTCAAAGGCTGCAGCAGGAGGGCAGAGAAAGCTGGATGGAAGAAACTCAGGCTTGTAAGCTTCATGCCATATCTTCACTCAGAGAACCTCCCTTCTATTTGTTTTCCACATATAGCTGAATCTGCATAAATTTCTTTTGAATAAAATATTGTACTGCTGAAAAAAATATAGAAAACAATTGGACTAGATTATGTATAATATTTTTCCACCTCTAGTATCTATGATTTTATGTAACAATTTTATTAATTCATCTCATTATATTGCCTTTTAAAAGAAACTTTATCACACTATTGACTATTGTTAACTTGTTATTTATTCTCCCCCCCCCCGCCTGCCCTTACAGATCTTTTTTGCTGTATTTTTACTTAGCCAACTTGTCTATTAAATCATGTAATTACTCTTTAAACCTGAGTAAGCTGCCTGTCCCTATTGGACTTCCTTAAGTTTATAGCATCTGTCTTAAATTTAATGAATTGTTTTGAATTTTATTCTTATCTCTCTATGCATTAGCAACCTGGCATGTCTAGATTCATCACTTCCTTCTGGTCATTTGTGAAATCACTGAACAGAATAGTATTCAGGTTGAAATTACTGGGGGAAGGAGTAGTTGAATACATTAATATTCTGACCTTCCTGTGTGGCTAGCTGATCTTGTCATGAGTTGTCTTTTCTACTTTCATCTTTTTAAAAAATGGTATTTGAAATAGCAAGCATTTTCAGGGTTGTGAGTAAATATTCAATGGCTGTCACTCAAAGTACTAAATGGAGCATCACGTTTTCACAGCATAGATAGTAACGAAGGAGTGAGTAGGTGGATTGTAAGAGAAAAGAAAAGAAGCACTAGAAGGTCAAAGTATACAAATAAAGAAAGGGATTCAAATACTTCCTGTGTCCAGTATTCATTCAAAGATCACTAAATGTCCCTAGTGCTTCTGCAATTTTAATGCTAGCATTCTTCCAGTGGCTTAGCCTTTGTTCCTTATGTCTGGTACATGTGCTATTTATTTATTCACTTCATGCTTGTTAATGAGGTAACTTGGGAGTTTCTTCTTTCTACAAAAATGGAAGGGAATGAAAAGCGAATTGTTGGAGGCATACTAACTCATTCAGTCACACAAATTACGAACAATTTAGCCTAAACCAAGCCTAAAAGAAATGACAAACTAATTTTATTTAAGACTTAAAAAAATAAGACACAGTGTATTAGTTGAATTGAATACTATGTTATTCTTTCTTATAATTGGAAAAGGTATCAGAATCAAGGTGCCAGTTGAACATGTGAGGATAAGTTAACCAAAGTAGAATGTGTTTGGCTGGAGAGAATGGTACAGAAAGGAACCTTAAAACGTAGAATTTTTTGAAGGAATATAAGTGAGGTGGGATCCAATCTTTAAATTCAGTCAAAGAAATTATTGTAATTTGTTGAGCAAAGAAGTATTCATGATAAATGAAATATTTCAGAGACAGTGACATTGGTATTCCTGGTGTGATGGAGGAGTTGGGTAGAGAGAAATAAAGAGAGAACTGAAGACTCGGAAACTGCCTAAGAGGTTGCTAAAATAGTATGGATTTGTATTAAGATAAAGGCTCTTGAATAGAATGAAGTCAAGAGATTTGATGATAGATTACATGTAGGAACAAAAGTGAATGGAACAAAGAGATTTTAAGATTTTATCCCCATAACATTCTGAAATTGAAAAATAAATTAAAAAAAAAAAACCTAAAGAAAAGATTTTAAGATTTTAGTTTAGGAGGCTGGAAAAAATGATGTTCCTGGTAACAAATAAAATTCTTCAGAAAGAGAACCTGCTTGTCAGGACAAATCTATTTGTTCTTTTTAGAAAATGTTGACTTCGATGTAGTAACTCAAAAACTAGGTAGAAAGTTTTAGAATAACAGAGAGAAAGCAATACAGAAAAATAGATTTGGAATATCATCAGAAGAAAATAGAAGCTGAAGACTTTCAAAGTTTTTCTTTTAGATTTTTTTCAGGTAAATTAACATCAAAATTCATTTGGCAACAAAATCTGATCTGAACTGATGTAAGGCAATTTAGTATCTTTAATAATCCCACTTACAATGAACAGCTGTACATTTTTGCTGCAGAAATATTAATGTTATGATATGTGAATGAATTACTTTTTCAAAATCTGAAGATCCTTACTTTTAAAATGCTTCTGGCTCCAGTGAGCTTTTTATAAAGGATTATGGATCTGTAATAAGTTTATTATAAAGACTGGCAGTGAGGGGGTCTTACAGAATCACACATAGCTGGGGGGCATCTGTAACAGTTGAAGAAATGATGAGAGACTTAGAATGAATGATTAAACTGAAAAAGAGGAACATAATAATTCACACCAGTAGAAAGTAAAAAGTAAAAGAGGAAATTGTAAAAATAGGTAAGATAAAGAGGATATTGGATTTGGCTAGAA
The DNA here is from genome assembly GCA_028533085.1 of Varecia variegata. NCBI lineage: Eukaryota > Metazoa > Chordata > Mammalia > Primates > Lemuridae > Varecia > Varecia variegata. Next base: position 44,513,920 of record CM052441.1, on the reverse strand, counting down.
GGATATTGTTGAATTTGTGCAGTTCTTGAAGGCTATGGGAATAGGGGAAGGTAAGCAACAGGAGCTGGAGAGGGAGCCTGAGATTAATTTGCAGCTTGAAGCAGAGGCAGCACCTGGGAGTTGAAAGGATGATGGCTGCCAGAGGGGTAGCACAGTTAAGGGAAGGGCTGCTTCTTAAGACAGGATAGACCAGGCAGTTTTAGAAGCAGAAAAGAGAAAGCAAAAAGGAGAAAGGACAATACTAAAAATGCCTCAAAATGAGGGAGTAATTTGGGAGGCGCATATTGATTGAGAGGAGGATCTTGGAACACAGGTGGACCACAGTTTTGGAGAGGAGGAGAGACACATCTTTTCAAACTAAGAGAAAGTTTCAGAATGTAAAGTTGGCACAAGAAGAAATTCACGTTGAAGAGTCACTTTTCTTTGTAGGAAAGCAAGAAACTTACTACCCAAAAATGGGTCCAGAGGAGAATTGATGAATGAGAAGAGTGTGGTTTTGAGTAACTCACTGACAAAATTATGGCAGGAACTCAACAGAAAACCAGTGGACGTCAAAGGGCCAGGATGAGTTAAACACCATAAATCTAAAATCCAGATGTGTGCAAAGTACTGATTGGCCATGACTATCTTGTTACTCAACACAATCTAAAATTTCCCAATCCACAAAACACAAATTATCTTTTTATAGCATAAATGGATCCTACTACTCTTCTACTTGTGACTCTCCAAGGGCTTTCCACACACTTAGAAAAGAAATCTCCAGTCTCTCTGCAGGTTTAGAGGAGGCCCTGCCTGACTCCCTAGACCCTCTCCCCACCACCCATGCCTCCCTCTGCCCCAGCCACACGGGAGCAGTTGCTTGAACAGAACTGGTTCTTTGCCGTGAGAATGGGGTGTTACCTGTTTTCTTGGCCTGGAATGCACTTGCCCCAGTCCTCATGGAACGGGTTCCTTCTTATCCTTACTTCTTAGCTTAAATGTCACCTTTGCAGAAAGAGCACTCAGACACTATCACCTCAACCTACATGAATTATCTGCATAGCGCATATTACTGTATGATGTTTTCCTGCTTGTTGGCTTGTTTATTGTCTGTCTTTTCCTCCAACAATATAAATGCCATGAAGCAGAGATTTTTGTCTCTTTTGTTCACTGCTGTATCCCCATTCCTAGCATGATCTCTGACACATATTAGATACTCAGCAAATATTTCTTGAATGAACAAATAAATGTCTTCTCTGTACCTTTTACTTTCAACTTAATTTCCTTAATTATTTCTCAAGGACTACTTAATACTTAGAAGGTATTCAGGAGTTTGTTCAATTTTTAAAATTGGTTTGCTGTATTAATTTCAATTTGACACAGTAACTAGAGGACATTGCTTCTCTTTTCTACAGTTTTGTAACTGTTGGGATTAACCATCCCTGCAAAACTTCTTAGGCAGTCAAGCCCAAAACCTGTTTTGTTCCCTTGTGCCACAATCTTCTCATCCACTGCCCTAGTTAATAGCATTAAAAGAAAAAAAAAAAAAAAAAGGTCTTTTGTTGTAGCTATCTTACATAACAGAAAGTTGATATTTTTTTGTTAGGAAGCAGTTTTGTATCCAACAGCTTTGGCAACTCTGCCCCAAGGCCCACGAAGACTAAGTCTGATGAGAAGCCCTGAGAGAGTTATAGGCAGAGGAGTAGTCAATCTCATTCATGCTATAAAGCTGTCACCTGTGCTGGCTGGGTAGGGAGTGGGGGTGCAGCACCCCTGCTCAGCATTCAGGCTGTCAGGCCAAGTCCTGAATTTTCCTTGGGGACAAGACGCTTTCTTCTTCCCGTTGGTCCCCGAGGTGTGGGTGCAGTCACTCCTCTCCAGTCTGTCCAAAAACAGCCTGGTAAACACAAGGCTCTATGGCACACCCAGAAAAATTGAAAATAACTCTCAGCATGCCATGCCTTCACTGAACTGACTGAAAGTCCACCATATATAAGGAGCTGAAGAAGAAATATAAATAAAATACTTCTGCACTATTAAAAAGATGAGTTTAGAGCAGGAACCCAAAAGCAAATATATAATCATAAAAATGAAATAAGGTAGATCTGCTTAGACTGCCTTCCTCAGAGTGATTGACACAGCTGGGCTCTAACGCAGTATAATTAATATGTATCATTCCTAAAGGGCTGCGTCACCTGCTTGTACCATGAAGCATCTTTATAGTTAGCACCATGCAGTCATTAATTAGCCCATACACGAGCCCCTGAGTTAGGTGGATATCATTATCCCTGCTTTGCAAACAAGGGAAAGCAAGGGTGTTTGTGCTTAGACTCTAAGCAGTGTGTAGGTAGGCTCAATAAAGAATCCTGAAATTCCTGACTGTCAGTCTGAACTTGGGTTTCCTGCACTGTGGAATCAGTATCACTGAAGACTGCTGAGTGGAAATAACCCAAAAACATGTTGTTCTTGCAATATCTCAGCCCCACCCTTGTGGTTTTCTGCATGAAAGGAGACTGTTCTCTGTTTGGCATGCTTGGGGGCTGGAGGAAAGGGGGTGTGGAGGGAAAGGAGGAGGATGGCATGGTGAAAAGGAGGGGAAATGCATCGCATGATTTCTGATCTTTGGAGAGTGTACCCGAGCTAAGCTTCTTGAGGATGTCTCTAGTCTGAAAGATGTGTTGGTCTTCAGGGAGCAGGGCTGAACATGCGACTTGGCCTTCCCTTCTAAAATGTTCCTGGCAAATCCTGTGAGCAAAGAGCAGATGTCTTATCCTTAAAGGAAATCCCCCAGCACAGAGATGGCAGAACAAAGATCTATGAAAACAGAGAGAACAAGTGTATACCTATGTGTGGGTCTCTTTTGCAGGTGTTTCATAGGCAGCTGCCTGGTGTGCTGACAGGTAATGCTGGCCTGGTTTCTTCTATTCACATTTCCACAGGATCATATCTATTTTAGTCTTCTCTATAAATTATTCAAATGAGCCCAGAAGCCTGTCTGCAACAGATGGGTAAAGAAGTACCTAGGGGCTAATTTCTGGAACACCACAATCTAAGAGGAGTCCTCTTAGGAGAATGCTTGTTATGATCTTTTGAATGCAAGTTACTCTCCCAAGGAGACTATAGCACTAACAACCAGGTGACAGGTGGGGTGTGGGTCAGACTGGAAGTGAGGAGGTAGCCTCCACTCCCTCCACAAAGGGTGTTTTAGCCCTATTAAGCGCTCTTTATACCAGGCACTCAAAAAAAACAAAAAGAGTCCTGTTTATTTGCATAGAATCTTTCACCCCCTGTATCTTATTTTTGGTATGATTTAGGGAGAGAAGTTTGATAGTAACTATGAAAATATTTCTTACAACAGATTGAGTTGACCAGTAAGAAGTTCACTGATTCAGGTATATTTTTAAGCAAAACATACTCTCTGAACACTAGGCATATCATATGGCTTTAGCTTCTCCTTTGCAGGGAGAGAAAAACATCATGGTATACTATAAAAATTTTTGTAAACGTAAGCGGATATATATGCTTTACATTTTTAATTGGAACTAGAATTTGAAATTTTTTTTCATATACTATGTTTCCTTCATAGAGCCATTTGAGTAGGAATTGATTTTGTTGAATTTTTTTTCTGAGCTAAATCTGAGGCTAAATGTATGTTTTCATAGAAATATAAATTACTTAAATATTTTGGAGAATTGGATGTCCATAGCTGAATTATAATACTTGGCTCTCTAGGAACTTGAAAAGTGAGTCATTCTAAACAGCTGAGTTTTATAGATGACTTAGTGTCTTTGTAGGTTAAAAACTTTAAATATTTTACTGTTTTGAATAAAAACTAAAGATGAGTTTACTTATTTTTCTGCTTTTAGAAAACAGAGTATACTAAAGATTTTTAGCTTTTATTGATGATACATGATTATTATGAATAAGAGACTTTTTAATGAAAATACATTAATGTTCTCAGAGCTTATTTAAATTTATATTGTGCTACTGCAATAAATTATAATTTCTATGTTATTTTTAATAGTTTTTTTCTAGAAGTTTCCTTCTTGTTACCTGTTACCTGTCACCTGTCATTTCTTACTTTTGTCAGTGTGTACCTTTTCAAATCTTGATGTTTTGATTAGCAATGTCTTTGGAAATTAGCTAATAACACTCATTAGAGTAGTCTATAAAAGAAGAGTAAAGTGGGCTTGGAGTGAGGCCAAGGTGCCCTCTCCAACTCTAACCACTCTTATTTTCTAAAAAATTATTATGCCAGGCGCAGTGGCTCACGCCTGGAATCCTAGCACTCTGGGAAGCCAAGGCGGGAGGATTGCTTGAGCTCAGGAGTTCAAGACCAGCCTGAGCAAGAGTGAGACCACATCTGTACTAAAAATAGAAAAATTAACCAGGCATCATGGTGTGTGCCTGTAGTCCCAGCTACTTGGGAGGCTGAGGCAGGAGGATTGCTTGAGCCCAGGAGTTTGAGGTTGCTGTGAGCTATGATGATGCCACTACACTCTACCTGGGGTGATAGAGCGAGGCTCTGTATCTAAATAAATAAATAAATGAAATTGTTATGGAAACTTTGAAACATACACAAAGTAGAGAGGCTATAATAATGAACCACCGCCCTACCCTACTTCCATTTACACATCATCTAGTTTCAACAATTACCAACTTGTGGGAAATATTTTTTCCTCTCTACCTTCCCAACTCTCCCATCCCATAGTCACCCCACAGCTAAATTAAAAGCCAATTCCAACATCAATCTGAATTCATGTCTAACTTAACTTAGATACAGACAGTCACATGTGGAGACACTTAGATATATTTGTGTATACAGTGGTTAGTACACACACCTATTTCCTTGCTCTGTCAGCTAAGAGGGCCTAGAAACAAGGACATCTCTAGAGAAAACCAGATGATGGACACAGCACAGTGAATGAAAAACAGAGAACAGAAGGAAAGAAAAGACATATATACTGTGGCGAGAATGCCACTAACAATATTTTATGCTCTGGTAATATTAATTGCTGACCCAGATGATCTCTGTTTTGCCATTTTTTTTTTCTTGAATTCCTTATCTATGCCAACTCTCAGGATAAAATTAATCCTCTTTCTCAACTTTTTTCTTTCACTCCTGTGGTATATAATTTTCTGTATATGTAATTTCAAAACACATGTTGGCCTGTTGTCATCTCCCACACTAACCGTGAAATAGACTTGTCCTACATAAACTGAGATAAACATGTATTTACTTCTTCACTGAGGAACCCAATGCATGAAGAGTTTACATATGATTGTATCTTTATAAGAAGAGCACTTACTTAGAAGGGATGAAGAATATGATTACATTTGCCAAACTACACCATGACTCAGAAGCTAACTTGGAGTAGGGTTGGAAAACAAAAGAAACTGCATCTTGCCGTTCATTAAGCAATACATCTGTAATCCTTTTTAAAAAACTATGTATTCAGACATTATCAACTGTGACTGTTACACTTTTGCCAATGTGTTTTTAGTATAAACCATCTTGCTGTTAAGATATCAGTATTTCACTAGGAATTGTTATAATGTGTAATAATTTGCAAATTTTAATAATTATACTATGTTTCTCTTTCTGTATGCTTTTACATTTAAGATGAAACTTCTTTTAAAGGTTTAACTGGTTTTTTAATGTCATAAAGGTTTTACTTTTTACTTAGTATTTTGAATACTGCTAAAAATTCTGAATTAAATTATGTTAAGAAGTAAAAAAGGATGTGGTATATGTATACCATGGAGTACTACTCAGCTATAAGAAACAATGTTGATCTAGCACCTCTTGTATTTTCCTGGATAGAGCTGGAACCCATTCTACTAAGTGAAGTATCCCAAGAATGGAAAAAGAAGCACCACATGTACTCACCATCAGATTGGTTTCACTGATCATCACCTAAGAGCATATTTAGGAATAACATTAATCGGGTGTCAGGCAGATGGTGGGGGAGGGGATGGGTGTACACATACATAATGAGTGTGATGCGCACCATCTAGGGGATGGACATGCTTGAAGCTCTGATTTGGGGGAGCGGTGAGGGAGGGGCAAGGGCAATATACGTAACCTAAAATTTTGTACTCCCATAATATGGTGAAATTAAAAAAAAAAGAAGTAAAAAAGAGTGGATTCACTATCTCCCTTAGATCTGGGCAAGAGTGGCCTCCCTTTAAAAAGACCTATGTAGACCTCTTCTTTGTCCATCCCCGAGGGCAGACCCTGCTGCCAGGAGGCATCCCCAGGCCGGAGGGAGGCAGGGAGGCTGTGGGCAGGAATTTGTTCAGAGCTTGCATGTGCAAGCTGAGATGGCCACAGGCAGATATGGGGGGCCACTGGTAGTGTAGAATGGAAACAACAAAGGGAAGAGAAGGAGGCCAACCTGAGCTTCGGGTCATTTTGAAGGTGTATTTTTAAAGGCAAGAAATTAAAACATACTTTGCTTGTTACTTGATTTATAACTTCAAAATATTTAAACATATGATATGTGATCCTCTATTTATATTCTTATTTCCCTTTCACCACCAATGTTGGGGCAAACTTGGATAGATTTTTAAAAACAAAACAAAAAATTTGAGTTCCTCTGTTCCTATTTTCGTAATTGTCTATAACAGGTTATCTTGGAATTTAACCATGCATTATAGGTAAAATATTCTGCCTAAAAGATATATTCCATAAGCTTTTAGGTTTTTAGAATAAATGTATAAAAATCATCCAAAGTGTTTTACATGCCAGCTCTTCAAGGAGAATATGAAAGTGGGGAGAGAATGAAATAATCAGCTATCTGAAACTTACTTAGTTCTTTATGTGTTTAAAGCACAGAGGACATACTTTTAATCTAAGAATTGTTCTCTGCTCTAAAGAAATTTATAAACTGAATGGGAAGATAAGAGAAATGTACTTGGAAAAATTAAACTAAAACAGAACAGCAAATATGAAATCATTGCTACCTGTAATGAATGTTCTGAGAGAAGGATTTCAGCAAGCTTGGCTTGTCAGGGAGGCCTCCTGGGCTGGGCTTGGCCGTGAGAGTCACAGTTGGGTTGGCACAGGCAGATGAGGTGATATTCTGGGAAGGAAAAGCCACGCGGGCAAAGATAAAGAGACAGGCAAGCACTACATGTTTGGGGAACTGGGAACATACTATAATAATTTGGTTAGAGGGATGGTCTGTGTGGGTACACAGAGGTGCGGTGACTTGAAAGGTATGTAGTGCCGTCTGTTTAGGGCTTTGAGAGTTTGGGCTTTATCCTGAAGAAAGGGGATAGTCACTAAAGGTTTTTGAGATATAGAGGGTAGAGTAAAATCTTGACTTGGGAAGAACAAACAAATGGCTTTGTTTAGAGACTGGCAGAGGAAGGCAAGAGGCAGGCAGAGCACAGAGGTCCTGAGCTCATGGACCAGAGAAGAGGCCAAGGACCTGACATTTTGAAGAGAGAGACGTTTCTTCTTTCAGAGAACTTAAATCCTTGCCTAGTGGTTTTCAGAGCTATAACTAACAATTTCCACTGGGAACAAATAATTGATTATGAAATATAATAGAATAATATTATATTTCTACTATTCTATAGAATAATAGAAAATGCATATCCATGAACATAGGGAAGTTGCTTTATCCCCAGGTAATAAAAACATGTTACTTTTTTTTATATAAAAATGGCACACAGGTGGGTGAGCAGCATGGTGAAGTGGAGGGAGGCCTTGGATGCTGGGAGGTCTGTGAGTTTGATGATCCTCTCGCTGAATGGCTGTAGGACCTGGGGCAACTCGTTCATGCTTCTTGAGCAACATCACTCAAGGAGAATAAATTTTATAAACTCCAAGGCCCTCTTCTGCTCTAATGTTCTATAATTATGTAAGTTAGCTCTAACACCAAAAAAGCATTTAATAAAATGGATTTCTAAATACACTTTGAGTCAGACTCTGGCTGAATTTCCTGGCAGCTATGACACCAAAGAATGACGCAGCTATGGACTTATTTGTGATTAATTCGTGGGAAACTGAGGTGAGTTTTTTTAATGCTGACTGTGTATTAAGGTTACAAGGTCATTTAGTATGTGAAATTATATCTCCCCCTCCTATGAATCACAATTGAAAATAGGTTATCTTGTAGTTGTAATTTAATAGATCATATTCCTTTTGTGAATTTTTAGGGATCGCTTATGAGGGTTATGAAGAGAGGCCATTTCCCTATGTAGAACCACTGGCACCTTTGAAAAGGCTAAAAGAGTATGATGAATTGGTTAAAAGCATGGATTTTGGAGTCACATCTTCTCAGGTTCAAATCCAAGTACTGCCACTTGATAGCTGTGTGGCATTGGGCTCGTTACTAAACCTTTCTGTGCTTCAGTTTACTCAACTGCCTGATAAGGTCACTGTGAGGATTAAATGTGTTTATTACATGTAAACACTTGGAACACCACCTACAATAAGCATTTAATATTGTTATTATTATTGGACAAAAAAAGATTTATTTAGGAAGGCACCGTGTCATATAGAGCTGTAGGCATAATTATGTGAACTCAACATTTCTTCTTCAAGATCAGTTCAGCTGGTTTGGTGATTTTTGGGGGGTATAAGTCCCATTGTAATTCCAAAGCCACAAAAATGTCATTGTTTTAATCATTGTTTCATCCTATTTACATTTTGCTAAAGATGAATATTTTTTTATCTGTATGGGGTACATACTTGCTCTTAAGGAGAAATGTTCTACAGAAAACTGAAGTACAGACAGAGCACGTTTAGAGGCAGAAGTGAATGAAGAAAGTGGTTCTTATGTTTGCTTTGTGCTTTCATTTGTGAATATTCATTTCAAGGGTGTTTTTACTGGGAGAAAGTTCTGCTGCAGTTTGGGGAACTAAAATGTCAAGTTCAGCTGAAGCAGTGAGTCAGGGTTTCTAAGACTACTCCTATTCAAGCTATTTCATTTTAGATAACAAATTGAAGTTCTTCAGCTCGTAGTTAATGAATTACCTGTGATTATTTCAAATTAAGCTTCATTTATTTGAGCCTTGGAAAACAACTAGTAAAGCATCTCCCTGTCAGTCATCTCTGGGAATCTGAGCTGGGACCAAATAGCCAAAAAAGAAAAAAAGAAGGAGGGACGGGGATCGTGGTTTCTTTGTGGCCCCACCCTTCCTTCAGACTCTTGTCCTATTGGTGAACGACTTTCTGCCCAAGTTTTCCTGGAGGCTCTCTGTTCCTCAGTCCAAGGAATCATTTTTATGGGTCTCATCAGAAGTGGGTTGTGAAGGTTTTCTTCTTGTCTGAAGGATCTCACACCATGAAAAGGTCTTTTCATTCTCCCTTTGGTTGATCTGGAACATGGAGCTGCCACTGTTTGGGGGGCAGGTGCCAAGGCGCCAGTCCCATTCCCTCAGGGCAGAGGGAGGCTCGGCAGAAGTTCCTGTCCCTACACAAAGGAGACAGGGATGGTTGTTGTTCTCCCTGGCTGGGAGCCTGATGCAGCCCAAGTGCCAGGCTGTGTCCTGAGCTAGGATGTGGCCATCACTGGGTGAGACTGGCTGTGGGGAGATGTCGGTTTCCACCTCTGCTCCTTTAGGTGGAGAAGATTTCAGGATAATCCTTCATACGTTGCCCTGTTAGGTGAGATCTGCACACCATGTAGAAGCTCCTCGATAATGAGGGTGCACAAAAATTAAGAGGAAAATAATGAGTGTGTATGTATCATTCTTTTGTGTGAAGATTAGATCTATCTTATCTCCTCTTCTAAACCTAATTCTAATTATGTTTGTAATCAAATAAAGCCAGTTAAACTGTGGTTGTAGCTGAGACTGATGACAACTACAATCTAGAAACTGATGCCCATGCTGAATTATAAAATCTTGTGCTTTTGGGAGGCTGAGGTGGGAGGATCGTTTGAGGCCAGGAGTTTAAGACCAGCCTGGGCAACATAGTGACACCCTGTCACAATAAAAAATAAAAAAAATTAGCTGGGCATGGTGGCACGTGCCTGTAGTCTTATCTAGTCAGGAGGGTGAGGTGGGAGGATGGCTTGAGCCCAGGAGTTTGAGGTTACAGTGAGCTATGATTGAGCCACTGAGCTCTAGCTCAGGTGATAGAGTGAGATCCTGTTTCAAAAAAATGAAAAATTAAAATTAAAAAACCAAAATCCTCTATTGAAAATAATTGTCATGTGTGACAATGCCTGAAGGTTTGGGTTGTGCTTCTTATACATCTTATAAGGACAGTATGCCATTTAGCAGAGTACAAATCAATGGAAAGTGTGTCCAAGTCAAATCTATTTTCTACCCCAACATACCGTTTTTAAAGAACATATGTAAGCTCCACATACTTTCTACCATGAAAACCAACTACAGTGCTATAGACTGCATGTTTCCCCCAAAAATTCACATTTTGAAAATCTATCTTGAATGTGAAGGCCTGAGGTGGGGTCTTTGAGAGGTAATTAGGTCATGAGGGTAGATCCCTCTTGCACAGAATTAGTGCCCTTATAAAAGAGACCCCTGGGCTGGATATGGTGGCGCATGCCTGTAGCCCCAGCACTTTGGGAGGCTGAGGCAGGAGGATCGCCTGAGGCCAGGAGTTTGAGACCAGCCTGGACAACCCTGGTATCTACAAAAAAATTAAAAATTAGCCAGGCATGGTGGCATGTGCCTGTGGTCCTAGCTACTTGGGAGGCTGAGGTGGGGAGTTCCCTTGAGCCTAGGAGTTGGAGGTTACAGTGAGCTATGACTGTGTCACTGCACTCCTTCCACCATGTGAGGACACAGTGAGTGAGCAACAAGGAAGTGAGCTCTCCTCAGACAGTACATCTTGCCAGAGCCTTGATCTTGGACTTCTCAGCCTTCAGAACTGTGAGAAATACATTTCTGTTTTTTATAAGCCACTTAGTCTATGGTGTTCTCTTATAGAAGCCTAAATGGACTAAAACACATAGTTTACTTTTTAACCCTTTAAAAACGTGAGGTCATATCTTTCCTAGCTAACTGTTGGGGAGGCTTATTCTAATCAGTATACACCTCTAATTAGACACAAACATGTGAAAAGAGAAAGCTTGTCTGTATAATGGTTGATGTTCAATAAATGTTTAAAGGAATGAAAGAACATAATTCTGAGGGTTAACAGCAAGAGCATATACTTCAATAAAAAATCATTTTCATCAATTAAGTATGCATATCCTTTAAGGTGTTTTATACCTATTCTATAATTTCATGTTCATTCTCCTCCTCCCATTTTCAGAAAGAAGGACAGTAGGTCTAGCGTGTTGCATAGATTTCACCCTCTTCTATGTGGACCTCATACATCCTCCCTTTACAATCTGAAAGGTGATTGTTTTGTCTTTTGTGCATTTCTCATGTCCAGGTCACCTCCTCAAGCTGGACCCCTAAGTCAATCTGACTTTCTATATTTTTAGGAAGCCTCCATATATGGGTGATATAACTTTGAATTGGTGGAACTAAATCTGTGAAAGTGGAAAACAATCTTATTCTTTGTTACCACTGTCCCTTTAAACATGTTCTATGGACCATTTCTTTTCCATAGATTTATCACCCACTCTGAGAAAGTAAAAAGCCTTGTTTCAGTGATTAAAATGTCTAGCTCAGTGTAGTAATTAAGACTCTAAATTTCATTCAAGTTAATATTTCCCCCTTTCCTAGCTTGGGTGGGCTTTAGGCGGGCAGCCTGCAGTGGGAGAGAAGCATAATTGGCTTCTGTTTTATTCCTCCTCCCTCCCCAAGTTTGCTTTCACTCTTCAATCCCAGCTCACACTACTAATGTGTGTTGAGGATGCTCTCTGGATTAAGTGGTTATTTATACCTGCTTCTTTCTCTCCAGGGGCTTTTGTGGTTTTCTCTAGGGCTCCTTTGTTGGAAATATATCTAATTGTAATTCCCAGGATGGCCAATGCCTTGGGCTAACTGTTCATAAGTTTGCCCACAGCCTTTTGGTATTGAGTCCGTGCCACACTGACCCTATTAGGGTCCTACTTCCCTCCCCTTTCCTTCCAGGGCAGAGTATCTTTTAAGACTGCTCCAGACTGGTTTTATCTAGCAGAGTCTACATCTGTGACATGAAAAACTTTCTTACATTCTTTGATTTTCATCCTCTGTTGAAGTACCAATGCTGCCTCCTTCTTAGTCCAGTAATCTCAGCCCCTTGCCTTTGGATTTCTCAAGCTTGCGTCAGACACTTGTCCTCTGTGTCCCCCAGCCTTCAAAGGGACACACATGAAGCTCTCCATCTGTCCCCCTAAACACTTCTCACTAGGCTGGAGGGAAGGGAAAGCATGTCTCTCTTCCCTGAGGAAGTGAGAGTGAGGAAGGAAAGCTCCACTCTCCAACAGCTTTCTCCAAATGGAATCTTCCCCAGCTACTTTAACTTCAAAGTTTTTTATACTGGCTTTAAGACTTGCCTTTGCAAGTCCTGGTATAGGCGGTCTACCAGCTCACTCTGGAATACGCAGGTACTTGGTCCTTACAGATTTGGTTCTCTGCTTTGGAGCGGAGGCAGGCTTAGCTGAAACGGAGCAGAAAAAAAATCGCATTTTAACATTCTGTTACACATGTATATATAGATATTTCTACACCCTCTGCTATCTTAGTCATATCAGGTTTCTGCAACAAAATACTATAACTGAGTATCTTATAAACAACAGAAATTTATTTCTCACGTTGTGAGGCTGGAGGTCAGAGTGCTGACCGTGCCAGGGTGCTGGCACGGTCAGGTTCTGGTGAGGGCCGTCTTCCAGGTGGCAGGCTGCCAGCGTCTCTTTGTATCTTCATTTAGTAGAGAGCAGAGAGAGGAGGCAAGCTCATTTGTGACTCTTATAAAGGCACTAATCCCATTCATTAGGGGCCCACCCTCATGACCTAATCACCTCCTGAAGTCCCCACTTTCCAATACTATCACATTTTGGAGTAGAGTTTCAATATATAAATTTAGAGGGACACAAACATTCAGTCTATAATACCTGCTCATTATATTGTACCATTTTGATTTGGAAAAATTGTCCAGGGAATTAATAGCAAATTCTTACCTAGCATAGCATTTGGTACATGCTAGACACTGTTCTAACTTTATAAATAATAACTTGTTGGCCGGGCATGGTGGCTCACGCCTGTAATCCTAGCACTCTGGGAGGCCAATGTGGGTGGATCATTTGAGCTCAGGAGTTCGAGACCAGCCTGAGCAAGAGCAAGACCCCATCTCTACTAAAAATAGAAATAAATTATATGGACAACTAAAAATATATACAGAAAAAATTAGCTTGGCATGGTGGTGCATGCCTGTAGTCCCAGCTACTCAGGAGGCTGAGGCAGGAGGATCGCTTGAGCCCAGGAGTTTGAGGTTGCTGTGAGCTAGGCTGATGCCACGGCACTCTAGCCTGGGCAACAAAGTGTCTTAAAAAAATAATAATAACTTGTTTAATCGTTATAACAACTCTGTGAGGCCAATACAGTTATTGTTCCTATTTTTCCCGATGAGAACACTGAGGAATACAGATCTTTTAACTTGCCCAAGGTCACTGATTAGTAAGTGTCAGAGCTGGAATTTGAACCCACGTAGCATAGCTCTTGACCACGATGTTATGTGTCTCTCACATACTATGGCAGTGGGAGGGGTATCCTCTGTGGAGTCAGGCAGACCTGGCGGGAATTCTAGCCAGCTCTGCTTGCCATGTGACCTTGGAAAAGTTGTTCTTACCTCTAGTTTCTTCCTCTGAAAAATAAAGATAATGCATTTTGCCTTTTGCATTCATGTGGCATGCATCCAGTCAGATGTGGCCCTTTCTACTCCTTCTCTACTCCTTCCTCCATCATGCTAGCTGAAGATACAATCTCTTTACTTCAACTCCTTCAGATCTTGTAAGATCTGTCCAACATGAAGAAAGATATCAAGTCCTCTAGTTTAGTAAGTAACCTGGATTTGCGTTTTTGCTTTAATGTGTGGTCCTCTCTTTAAGGGGGAGTAGGAAAAGTCCTGCAAAGATATTTCCATATTTCTAGTGAAATGCAGGCCTTGATTTAAGCTTATCAATTAAACATTCTTCCTCAAAGTATTCCTGAAGCATTTGCATGAGTAGAAAAGCTTTGGGGGGGGATTCCAGCAGGTTTGAGTGAGTAGTCCTGCCATCAGCCTGCTGTCATCAAGACTGTTCATAAGGACACCATTGTACTGACTGGGACCTTGGCATGGGGGTGCTATGGTGCATTTAAGTGGAGAAAAACCTTCATTTCATGCTGCTTCTTTAGCATGTAGAAATGGCACCATCAGTTTTGGTACCAAATAGACCTGAATTCAAACCTCAGTTATATCAGTTAATAACTTTGCAAACAGGTCAATTAACGTAGCCTTGCTGAGCCTCACTTTTCTCATTTATTAAATGAGGCAATCTTTATGTCTTAGGGTTGTTGTGGAGATTAAATATTATGAGGACTCTTTAGAACTTGAGAGCCCTAGATCACTTCCATTTTAGAATCTCCTAATACATTAGAACAACAACAACAACAAATAACAAATGCAAAAATAGAGTTATAAAACAATGGTATGTTCTAGATGTTTACTTTTAACAAGTTAATGTTCTGAGCAGAAACAAATATAATGCAATGTAATTATGTAACTTATAAGATAAGGATTTATACTAAAATGTTAGTTTATGATGTATTATATGACATGTATCTGAGGCTCCTCATGAATGTGAGTCCTGGACTGAATGCTCTCTCCCCCCCCCTTGTTAGAGACCTCAGGCTTGGATAAAGCTCTGGGTGGCACTCCCTGGACCTTAATTCCCATCCTCCTTCTTTCCATTTCCTTTTCTGCAACTGCCACTACAATAATAATGAAAAGGACTATTATAAATTTGGCCTTTGCATTGGTCCAAGGCCCCATAATATTTTTCTTGCAACTTCAGATTTTTAAATTACTTTAATTAGTTTCCTTGGGGTGGTACATCAAGAAGACTGGAATGGTCTCACCTCATTATAGTTCATCATCCATTTTTAAAAATTGAAATATCATTCACATACTTATAAATTTCACCATTTAAAGTGTACAGTTCAGTGGTGTCTTGATCTGTTTTTTGATATTTATAACAGAATACCTGAAACTGGGTATATTATAAAGAAAAGGAATTTGTTTTTTACAGTTAGGGAGGCTGAGAAGTCCAAGGTCAAGAGGCTATGTCTGGTGAGGGCCTTCCTGCTGGTGGGAACTCTCTGCAAAGTCCCAAGGTGGCACAGGGTGTCACATGGCAAGGGGGCTGAGCGTGCTAGCCTAGATGTCTCTTCTTCTCCTTCTTTTTTTTTTTTTGGTTAATAATTTGACGATGTTTATTGCATCCTATTTTTGACAAGAAAGAATGTAATGTATGTTTATTTAGCACAACCTTGTGAAATACACAATGTGTAACTGGTAAGAATCATTTTTCTATTCCTAGTCCATTTCTGAGGACTAAATCATGAACTGCTCCACTGTAATTAAGTATCTCTTGCAACAGTTAAGCACCAACTTTGAGATTTATTAATTTTCTTCTCTCAGTGTAGGCAACAATTCACATTTTCGTTCAATTCTTTGACAGTATCCAATCCTCCAGCAAGCTCCCCTTTCACATACAGCTGAGGGTATGTTGGCCAATTTGAGTAAGCTTTTAATCCTTGCTGAACTTCTTCAGTCTCCAATATATCAAATATTTCATATTCAACACCACTACTACTTAGTATTTCCAGAATTTGTTTGCTGAATCCACATTTAGCTTCCTGTTTGTTTCCTTTCTTAAAGAACATCACAGAAGCTTTATTTGTCAGCACTTTTAGCTTTTCGTGTAATTTGGGAGATTTGGAGCAAATTGCATGTAGCTCTTCAGATGCTTCTAGCTCCTTAATTGTTAATACATCAAGTCTTCGTATGAGCTCTCCAGAAACAGAGAGCTGAGGATAGGTAGACCAATTGGAATAGGTCTGGGGCTCCTGTCGAACCTCTTCATCTGAGAAGACATCAAAACTGCTGCACTGCATGTTATATGTGTGAAGAATCTCCACCATTTGCTTGCTGAAACCACAGCGTACTTCTTGAGGAGTTCCTTTCGTAAGCAACATGCAGGGGGCAGCATGCATTAATTTTTTCAGGTGAAGGTTGAGATCTTTAAGCTGCTCACGATTGCTGGCTGGGAAGGAGCCGCCAGATGCATGAACTTTTGGGGTCAACTCTAGGGCATGTGCATCATCTAATTGGTTGATGTTCTGAGAATTTTTGAAAAACAGAAAGGTGGGAACAGAACTAATTTCATATTTTTTAGATACTTCAGGAACAGCTTCAGCTTACAACTTGAAAAAAATGAAACTTGAGGCTGTTCTTCAGCTAACTCTGGCATTACACGGTTTGTGCACACCATGGAGCCCCTGGTGCCCAGAAACGGACCACAGGGAGGCACTCGGCTTTGAGGCACAGCAGCTCCTCCAACTGCTGGCTAAGCCTGCCTCCATAGCCGCCAGTGCCCTGACTGCCTCAGCCACCTCCACCACCACCAGGCCACGCCCATGAGAATGATTAAGCCATTAACCTATTAACCCATGAAAGGATCAACCCATTCATGAGGGCAGGGCCCTCAAGACCCAATCACCTCTTAAAGGCCTCACCTCCCAATACTGCCACATTGGGGATTAACGCTCAGCATGAGTTTAGGAGGGGACAAATATTCAAGCCATAGCATTTCACTCCTGAACCCCCAAAACTCATGTCCTTCTCACAAATACATTCCTTGCAACCCCATATCCCCAGAATCTTAACTTGTTCCAGCACCAACTCAAAAGTCCAAAATCCCAAGTCTGATATGTAAGCCTGTGGAATTGAAACAAATTATCTACTTCCAAAATACAGGCAGATAGTGAGTGGTACAAGCATAAGACAGACATTCCCATTCCAAAAGGGGGAAATAACTGCAGCGTTGGTGGTTAGTGGTTAGCATAGCTGCCTTCCAAAAGGGAGAATAGGCAAAAAGGAAGGAGTAACAGCTCTAAAGCAAGTCCAAAACCTAGCAGGGCAGACATGAAATCTCATGAAATCTCTTGACTCCATGTTCTGCCTTCTGGATACACTGGGACAGAGGTTGGTCCCCCATGGCCTCAGGCAGCCCCACTCCCATGGCTTTGCTGGGTGCAGCTCATGTGGCTGCTCCTAGGGGTTGGAGTCCAGTCCCGGAAATTTTTCCAGGTGGGTATGGCATACTGCTGGCGACTCCACAGTCCTGGGGTCCCACTCCCATGGCTCCCCTAGGCATTGCCCTGAGGGGGACTCTCTGTAGTGCCTCCATTCCTGGGACAAGTCTCTGCTTGGACAGACTTTCAACACACCCTTTGAAATCTGGGTAGAGGCCGCAAGCCTCCACAGCTCCTGCTTTCTGCAAGCCTGCAAAATTAACACAATGTGGACACTGCCATGGTTTATGACTTGTGCCTTCCTGAGCTATGCATAAGCTACACCTGGGGCCACTTAGACCCATGGCCAGGTCAGCCACAGAGTGCTGCACCAGGGTGCCGGGAGTCTCAAGGAGGCCCTGGGCAGTGAGCCTGTGGAGAGTGGCCTAGGCCTGTCCCCTGAAACTTATGCTCTTCTGGGCCTCTGGACCTGTGCTGGGAGGAGCAGCCTTGAAACCTCAGAAATGCTTTTGGGGTCTTTCTTCCATTGACTTGAGGAGAGGCACCAGACTCCCTTCTCCATATATTATATTAAAAAAAATCATACTATCTATACATTTGGAAAGGAGGGCTTTATTTCTTATAAAAGGTTACAGCCTGCAAGTTGGCCATTCTGAAAGGCAGGGAAATGTGGCCTCTGGCCAAAGCCCTTAGCAAGCACTTTAAGGGATGGGAGGGTGGAATAGGGATTTATGCTGAATGCGTTGGCTAAGTATACATATTCAGTAGGTCATAGGAGGAGCTATGAATATTCATGAAGGGGGTGTTACACATATGCATAAAAGCAAACATGCATGATACATGTGTCCCACACTCACCTTGGGATGGAGACTTAACATTTAAATGTATTACAATTAGGCCCTATACATCAAAAGGTGAAACAGGGACACAAAGACACTCAAGTGCACAGCCTCTATAAACTGGCCAGAAGCAGTTCATGGACAGTGGTTTTATCAAGAGAAAGTTAATGAAATCAGTCTTGTCCAATCAAAGCTGTAGTTATGGCATGTGGACCAGGGGCCGAGGTTCAGCTTCTGATAGTGGATGAGCTATAATTATTTTAGTATTGCTTATCTCAAGGCCTGTGCTTGTTTAGCTACCTGAGAAAAAGGAAAACCTATGGCAGTTAGAACATCATTTATTCTTTAAGTGTAGAAGTGCATGACTTAACCCTTGCCTGGCATGGCCTTAGGTCTTGTTTATAATTTGATATCTTATTGCCACAAAGAGTCCCTTCTGTCAGTATTATGATCTCTATTTTAACATTAATGCTGGTCAGTTGTTGTGTCTAAACTGTAAAAGGGAGGAAGTACAATGAAGGCTGTCCAACCTCCTGTCCTGTCATGGCTTGGAACTCAGTTTTTAAGGTTTCTCCGGGATCCCTTTGGCCAAGAAGGGGTCTGTTCACTTGGTTGGGGGGCTTAGGATTTTATATTTAGTTTGCATATGATAATATCTTTAGCAAACAGCCTGGGATATACCCTTGGTTTCCTCTCCTGAACACACTTTTTCACTCTTTACATGGGCAGGCTGAGAGTTTTCTAAATTTTTCGACTTTGCTTCCCTTTTGATCATAACTTCCATCTTTAAATTATTTATTTGCTCCTGAATCTCAGCATAAGTGGCCAAAAGTAAGCATGCAAATCCCTTTATATTTTGCTTAGAAATTTCTTTTGCCAGATATCCTAGTTCATCACTCAAGTTTGTCCTCCTACAAAGCCCTTGGGCTTTGACACAGTTTAGCCTAGTTCTTTGCCAATTTATAACAAAGGTGGCCTTTACTCCAGTTTCCAATACCTGTTCCTCAGTTCCATCTGAAACCTCATCAGCATGGCCTTTACTGTGCATATTTCTGTCAGCATTCTGGTCACAGCCGCTTAACCAGTGTCTAAGGAGTTCCAAACTTTCCCTAGTCTTCTTGTCTTCTAAGCCCTTACCAGAATCTAGGCTTTTTCTAGCCTGCTCCTCCAAATCCTTCCAGCCTCTGCCCATTGCCCAGTTCCAAAGCCACTTCCACGTTTTAGGTATTCATCATCAGCAACAGCCCCACTTCTCAGTACCAGTTTTCTGTCTTAGTCCATTTTCTATTGCTTATAACAGGATACCTGAAACTGGGTGTTTTATAAAGAAAATGAGTTTATTTCATACAGTTATGGAGGCTGAGAAGTCCAAAGTTGAGGGCTACATCTGATGAGAGCCTTCTTGCTGGTGGGGACTCTGCAGGGCCCCAAGGTGCTGCAGGGCATCACACGGTGAGGGGGCTGAGTGTGCCAGCTCAGGTCTCTCTTCCTCTTATAAAGTCACTAGTTCCACCCTCATGATAACCCATTAATTCATTAACTATAAATTTATTTTTTTATTTTTTATTTTTATTTTTTAGCTCCACCTTCCGCCACATAAATTTATTAATCCATTAATCTATGAATGGAGTGGAGTTGGGATGCACCACCCTCCTGGCACATGGATGGGTTCTTACTCACTTTCCTGTTTGCCTCCATGTGTTCAGCTCTCTGGAAGCCCCCAAACCCTATCCTTTGGGCCTTTGATGGAGACATCATTGTATGCCCATGATAGAAGCATGGACAACCGTGTTGAAATGTGATTGGACAAAAAGGGTATGATCCCAACCCAGCAAGACCTGTCTGTTCAGATTCTTTTTTCTTTCACTGTGCAACATTTCTTCCTCCAGGGTATGGGGCAGGACCCCCTCTGGAATAGGGTCTTATGACCCACAATCAGATTAGAGTCCTGTCTTAGACAGGTGAAAGGAGGATGGGGATCAGGGAGAAAGATTCTATTTCCTGAGGCCTAAAGTGGCCCAACATCATAACAAAAGACAGTAACAAGGGTTATGGGAGTTATGAGCCAGGAACCATAGACAAAAACCAATATCTATATAGTCACAATATCACACTTGCCAACATTTATTGTCCATCTTTTTTATTTTAGCCATCCTGGTGGGTGTGAAGTGGTATTTCATTGTGATTTTGATTTGCATTTTTCTAATGACAGGTGATATTGCATATCTTTGCATATATCATACTTGTTGGCTATTTGTGTATCTTTTTTAGAGAATTGTCTATTCAAGTTATTTGCTTATTTTTAAATGGAGTTATTTGCATTATAACGGCTGAAACATAAGAGTTCTGTATAATAGACCCCTATCAGACATATGATTTTCAAATATTTCCCCCCATTCTGTGGATCATCTTTGCACTTTCTTGATAGTATTTATAGAAGCACAAAAGGTTTTAATTTTGGTGATATCCAATTATCTAATTGTTTTTGATTGTTTGTGCTTTAGGTGTCCTACAAAACCATTGCTAGATTCAAAGTCACAAAGTTTCAACTTATGTTTTCCCCTGTTTTATAGTTTTAGCTCTTAAATTAGTTCTTTGATTCATTTTGAGTTAGTTTTTGTATCTGGGGTGAGGTAGGGGTCATCATCCATTTTTAGTAGAAATATAGCCTGTTTTTTCAATGACGTGGTGCCAGGAAAAATATGATTACAGAACTGATTGCCAGGGCTAAGAGAATTATAAAGTGAGCATAAGGCATGGTGGTTCATGCCTATAATCCTAGCAGTTTGGTAGGCTGAGGCAGGAGGATTGCTTGAGGACAAGAGTTCAAAATCAGCCTGGGCAACACAGCAAGACCCCATCTCTACAAAAAATAAGAAAAATTAGGCAAGCATGGTGGCACATGCCTGTATTCCCAGCTACTCAGGAGGCTGAGGCAGGAGGATCACTTGAGCCCAAGAGTTGGAGCTTACAGTGAGCTATGGTCAGGCCACTACACTCCAGCCTGAGCAACAGAGTGAGACCCTGTCTCTAGAGTAATGATAATAATAAAAATAAATAAAATAAAATAAAGTTCAAAGCCCACAGCTGTGTGGTTCTGATTGGGCACAGTATGGCAGAAAAATGTGATACAGGCCATGGAAGGACCTGGCTGACCCTGTGACCAAGCTAGAATTGCACACTGCAGCCCACAGTTATCAAGAGGATTTGGTTATTACAAAAAATCTGGCTGCTACAATGGAGGTGAAAGTTTAGCTTGCTGTCACTGTTACAAACTAAACTTATGAGAGAACAATTACAAAACCTTACCAGCCATAGGATTAAATCATGAGAGGTGAGATGAGACATACTTCACAGTTCCTTAAAGAGTCCCTGTATGTCTGCAATATCCCAAGCTGCACTTTACGGTGACTGGGGTGTCAACTCTTCCTTTCCCTAATTTCATCTGCATCTCCTCTCTCGGAAAGAGCAAAAGGCAGAGGCCTAGCTTTCTCTTGCCCCTGTAGATTCCTTTGCCTTCCCTCCTGGAGACTCTCCATTTGCTCCTCCTGGTCCCACTCCACCCTTCCCCATCCTACTCCGTGTCCTGCATGCATTACACCAGCCAGCTCTCTCTCATTGGTTGTCTGGCTTCTTGTTGGAGTCAGTCAAAGGGGAGTCTTGGCGGGAGATCAGAGAGAGGGAGGGAAATGAGACTAGGCCATTCATTCTCCTGGACCCCCCTGTTGCAGGGCCACTGCAGGCTGGCTGTGTCCCTCAGCCCCATCGGTGCCTCCCAGCACTGCCCTCTCTGAGTGCCTGCTCTGGTAGCTGCCCACTCCTTGCCCTTCAGGCATGTTATTAGTCCTGGGGAGGGATGCTACTCTTGGGGTTTCCCTAAGCCCCGTGCACACCTTTGTCCCTTTATTAGACTCTCATCAGATCATCCCACTTCTTGTGTACTTGCTTTCTCTCAGGACCTGACTGATGTACCTTCCCTCTCAGTCAGGCATTCATGTGCTGAACAGGCCAGACTTTAAGCCTTTCAGTTTAGAACAACTCTGGGAAATGCATTTATTCATTCTGTAAGTCTTTTTGAAGTACCTATTATGTATTTGAAATGCACATTATAAGCCAGTTCTTTTAGGCACTGAGGATTTAGGGTGAAAAGAGACTGATAAAACCCCTGCTTTCAAGGAGCTTCCATTCTAACGGGAGACACAATAAACAAATATGTATGCACTATATTGTTAGCTAGTGATGGGTGCTAGGAGGAAAAATAGCACAGGCCAACGGAGTAGAAGATGATGACAGAACAGTGCTATTCTAGATAGGATATGTGGTACTGAAGGCCTCAAAGAATGACCATGTGGTTATCTGGAGGACAGCGTCCAGAAGAAAGAACAGTGTACAAAGGTAAAGAGGCCATGGAGGCTGAGGGAAGTGAATGAAGCAGAGAGTAGGAGGATTTGAAGGCAGAGAGGTAGGCAGGGGCCAGATCATGCAAAGGCTTGAGGACCATTGTAAGAGCTTTGACTTTCATTCTGAACATAAGGGAAGCTGTTGGGAAATTTTAAACCTGAGAGTGACAAGATCTGACTTACAATTTGAAAAAGATCACCCTGGCTGCTGTGTGTAGAACCGACTGAAGGGGCAAGGGTTGAAGCAGAAAGAGCAGTTAGGGGCATGGTTAGGTTATTTATTAGAATCTTTCTTCTTTTTGGTAATAGGCATTTGTTGCTATGAACTTACGTGGTAGAACGGCTTTTGCGGTGTCAAATAGATTTTGATATGATGTGTTTCCATTCTAATTTGTCTGAAGGCACTTTTTTAATTTCCTTTTTAAATTATTCATTGACTGGTTGATTATCAAGAAACATGTTTAATTCCCATGTATTTGTAATATTTCTAAAGTTTTTCTTGTTGATTTCTAGTTTTATACTGTTGGGGTCCGAAAAGATACTTGATACGATCTCTACCTTCTTAAAGTTGTTAAGACTTGTTTTGTGGCCTAACATAAGATCTGTCCTGGAGAATGTTCCATGTGTAGTCGAAAAGAATGTATGTTTTGCAACTGTTAGATGGAATGTTCTGTAAATGTCTGTTAGATCCATTTGGTCTATGGTGTAGTTTATCCCAATGTTTCTTTGTTGATTTTCTGCCAAGATGATTGGTTTATTGTTGAAGTGGGGTTTTGAAGTCCCCTACTATTATTGTATTTCAGTCCATCTGTCCTTTAGATCTAATATATTATTTAATCTTTGCTTTATAGACTTGCTTCAGTGTTGGATGTATATATATTTACAATTGTTACATCTTCTTGTTGAATTGATTCCTTTATCATTATATAATGACCTTCTTTGCCTCTTTTCACAGTTTCTGACTTTAAGTGTATTTTATCTGATATAAATATGGCTACTATTGATCCCTTTATGGTTTCCACTTGCATAGAATATCTTTATCCATCCATTTACTTTCAGTCCGTGTTTGTTTTTAATGGTGAGATGCATCTCTTTTAGGTAACATACAGTTGGGTCTTGTGTTTTATCCATTTAGCTGCTCTGTATCTTTTACTTGGAGAATTTAATTCTTTTATATTCAAGGTTATTTTTGATAGGTAAGGACTGACGTTTGTCATTTTATTAATTGTTTTGTGGTTGTTTTGTAGATTCTTTGTTCCTTTCTTTCCCTCCTGCTGTTTATATCTGTGATTTGGTGGTTTTCTGTAGTGTTAAACTTTGTTTCCTTTCTCTTTCTTGTTTGTATATCTACTATAATTTTTTGTGTAGTTACTATTGGGTAAACATAAAGAGTCTTGTAATTATAATAGACTATTTTAAGTTGGTGACAAATTTGGTTGCATAAAAATAATCTAGACTTTTTTCCCCTCCCCCCAACAATTTGTATTTTGATTCCCTTAATTTATATCCTTATACTTTTGTGTATTTCTTAGCCTCTAATTATAGCTGTTGATGTTTTTGACCTTTTTGACTTTAAACCTTCATACTAGAGAATTGAATTCATAGCACTATTATAGCTCTGGGGTATTTTAAGTTGGTTATGGATTTACCTATATTGGTATATTTTCATGTGTTGTCATGATATTAATTATTGTCCTTTTGTTTCCTGTTGTGGCACCCTTTTCAGCATTTCTTATAAGGCTGGTCCTGTGATGATGAATTCTCTTAGTTTTTGCTTGTCTGGGAAGATCTTTATTTCTCCTTCATTTCTAAAGGATGGCTTTGCTGGCTATAGTATTCTTAGCTAACAGGTTTTTTCCCCCCCAGCATTTTGAATATATCATCTCATTCTTTCATGGTTTGTAAGGTTTCTGCTGAGAAATCTGCTGATAGCCTAACAGGGATTCCCTTAAATGTGACATGATTTTCCTTGCAGCTTTTAGAATTCTCTTTTTGTCTTTGACTCCCGACAGTTTGAATATAATATGCCTCAGAGAGTATTTGGGGGGAGATTGAATCTCACTGGGGACTTTTAAGTTTCCTGGATCTCAGTGTCCACATCTCTCCTAAGACTTGGGAAGTTTCCAGCTATTATTTTGTTAAATAGTTTTTCGATGCCTTTCTCCACTTCTTCATTCCCTGGCACTCCTATAATGCAAATATTTGTTTGCTTAATGATGTCCCATAAGTCCCATAGGCTTTCTTCATTCTTTTTTATTCTTATTTCTTCTTTTTCCTATAGCTGGGTTATTTCAAAAGACCTGTCTTCAAGTTCAGAAATTCTTTCTTCTGTTTGACCTAGTCTGTTGTTGAAGCTCTCAATTATATTTTTTTATTTTATTCTTTGAATTCTTTAGCTCCAAGATTTATGTTTGTTTGTTTGTTTGTATGGTCTCTATCTCTTTGTTGAATTTCTCATAAAGATTATGAATTGTTTTCCTGATTTCATTGGAGTGATTGTATTCTCTTGTATGTTGCTGAGTTTTCTTAAGATCATTATTTTGAATTATTTTTCACGAATTTCACAAATATCTTTTTTGGGGGGGATCTTTTACTGGTGACTTATTGTGTTCCTTTGGTAGTGTCATGTTTCCTTGCTGTTTATGTTTCTTGTGTCCCTATATTGATATCTGCACATCTAGTGAAATAGTTGCTTTTTCCAATTTTATGACATACCTTTCATAGGAAGAGGCTTTTTCCTATAGTTAGGTCCTAGGTCAGGTAGGAATGGTGTGTGGGCTTTGGTTCCGGGTGGACAGAGTAGTTTAGTCTCTGCATAGATTCTTCAGCTGTAATCCTCACCTGCAATGTCTGTGATTATCTCAGTGGCCTAAGCTGCAGGAGTTTGTGATTGTGGTGGTGTGGTTTGCTAGGGGCACGGACACCAGGCTGGTTGTTGGCTGGGCATGTGTGGGTGTAGTTGTGTGGGTACAGTGGGACACCAGGATGTGTAGTGGGCTCTCCTTAATGGCATGATCACCTCTGGGCTGTCAGGTTGAGGGCAGTTGCACTAGAGTTGGGCAGCTGAGTGAGTTCTCTCTAGTGGGGTGGGGCCACCTTCAGGCCTGCTGTCAGGCCATGGGCAGGCTCACATGGCCTGGTGGCTGCACAGGATCCTTTCCTGTGGTGCAGAGCTGCCTCTGAGCTGGCTGTCAAGCCAGGGATGGATGCATGTGGGCTGCATGCAACTCTCTTTGGTGGGGTGGGGCCAGCTTTCAGGCTGGGGGCAGGTACATGCAGGTGGCAGCTGTTGGCAGCCCTCTCTGGTGAGGTGGTGCCACCTCCTTGCCAGCTGTCAAACTGGGGAAAGATGCTCACGTGCTAGCAGCTGTACACGACTCTCTCTGCTGGGGTGGGTCACCTCTGGGCCAGCTGTCAGGCAAAGGGCATGTGCACATGAGCCTGGCAGCTGTGCAGGGCCACGTAGCTGCATGGACTCCCAGGAAGTGTTCACACTAGACTTGGGGCCTGTGAGGACTGGAGGACCCTCCTGTGGCAATGACTGCTGGAGTCTGTGGCACTGATGGGGATCACTGAGGGTCTCCAGATTACCTTTTTCCTATAAGAAGAAGTCCCCCTGGCTCTAATCTGATCCCAGCAGGGGAGATGGCATGGCAGAAGCAGGATGCCTCACTCCCCTCTTTATGGCTCTGTCCTGGGCTTCTGTGCACCACAGGGTTTTGCTATTCTCCTGGTGCTCTCCAGCACACTTCCTCAGCCACTCCGGTCGAAATATAGTTGTTTATTCATTGTTTTGTTTCCTTTTCATGAGGGGATGAGAGCCAGGCAACTCTAGTCAGCCATCTTGCTGACGTCACTCTAAATGGGTGATGGTCTTGATAGATATTGTTAATTTGATTGTGTCACAAGGCCAAAAATTGCTTTGGAACAGTAGTAGAAACATCAAATTAATTACTATTTTAAATGTAAAAGTCTTCATATAATGTATATGAAAGAAGATATTCTCCCATCATTTTTTCACAGATTAAAAATGAAAACATTAATAATTTTGAATCATTTTAGTTTGGTTGTAGTTTATGTTCTTTAGAGTTGGTTTCAGTTTATTTAATCTAGACACAGGAACACAAAAGTATCCTCTGTATGTGACAGAGCTGAGTTTGTTAATTAATATCTGGGGCAACAGAGATTAAATGCCTGTTTAAAAAGTGCATAGGTTGAGAAACACATAAAGAAGTATGGGAAGATGTCTTCTATGGAAAGACTAATGACTCCAGCAGAGCATGAAAAGCCAACCTTAGGGGAGTCCTTAGTTTAATGAATTAACCCACATAACAGTTGTCATTTCCCTCTCAGAATTTCTACCCAGCTTTTTATGCAAATATATTCACAAAGTTGGGATGATATAATGTGGTTGGCATCTTAAAACAGCCAGGAAAACCCCTAGTTCACCCTGGCATGGATGCAGCATGTGTCCCCTATAAGGGCATAAGCTTTAGGGAGCAACAAATATGACATAGCCATGTTTAAACCAGGCTGGCCTGGCATGAGGTTTCCTAAAGGAATAAGGACAGAAAGAAAATTCTGTAGCTCAGTTTATGAGGGGAACATTTCTCATGAAAGAGGAACCAGTTGAAATCTAAAGTAATAGACTGAGGAGATTAAAATAGAGGATGGCAAATTAGAGATTATTTCTTTTGGAAGTTTTTAAAGTTTAAATATCTTATTTTTGCTCTGGGAATATTTGTGGGGTCCCATGAACATATGCTCTACTTTTATTCACATGCATATTGTGACTTGTAGCTAAAATATGTTTCGATGAATTTTTTCCATTGGGATATGGAAGGGCAGGTCTAGCAAATGTGGGAGCAAAGTCAGGTACTGGCTATTCTGTTTTCCTTTGCATTTAGCCCCTCTTCTGTGCTTTGCAGAAACTCAGTCCTAGAGCCGGGGCAGGAATACAGATTCCCAGAAAGAATGAGCATGGGAGGAAAGTCCTCAAGTTAGAATTGACCCCTGGGGCATTTGGCTGAGGGGACAGGACATAGAAGGTGTGCTAGATTCTCATTCCTTTCCTCACACTCTGTGAGAGGGCCTGTTGTCAGCAATCATTCTTCAATTTTTACTAAAAAAATGTGCACTAAAGGCATAATAGTACAATACCTTGAGTAAGGCTGGAAAGTAAATAAAACTGGCAGGTCTTCCTCTCATCTCTGTATGATGTTAATTTAATGAAGTCTCCTCTTACAAGAGGATTTCATTGGTTTGTTTAAAAACAAAACTACAGGCTTGCCATATTTATTTCATTCATTATGCTAATCACAAAGCATGACCTTTTCTCAAACATTTTATTTAAACAAAATGATGAAATACTCACAAGTCATGTCCAAGTAGTTATTACGTATGCTTGTTAATGAACTTCTCACTACAAAGGCCGCCCGGCGTGAGCCACCTGGGCTGATGCGAAAGGACTGACTCCTGATCAAAAACTGGAAAATGCTGATGGAGGCCAAAGGCAGATAAATGTGCCTTTTGTCTTTTATGGGGAATAAATAGCACGTATTGCCCTATAATAGAGTTAATAATGCCATTTATAAACTGTAGCTTATATTTTTCCTGCCAAATTGTGATGGACTATGTGACTGACTTAGGGCTCAGATAACATACAGATGCATGGCTTTGAGAGTGGCCACTGCATGGTTTGTGGCCATTTCCACTTGGAAATATTAACTGTCTCCTAAGTTCAACAAGGCCCAAGCCAGACACCCAATGCTCCGATGGAGCTCCTAGTGTTCCCCTTGGCCTCAAGACTCTGCACCAGGGAGTTCCTTTGGATTCATCTGTGTCTTTCAGTGTCAGCTTTCTTTTACTTTTCTTCCCTCCAAAACTGGTGACTCCAGGTCCCCGTCCAATTGGGACCACCAAAATCTTGTCTTCCTCCAACGCAGCTTCAGATCATGTCACTTCCCTGCTCAGAAATCTTCAAAGATTTCGGCTGGGTGCGGTGGCTCACGCCTGTAATCCTAGCACTCTGGGAGGCCGAGGCAGGTGGATGGCTCGAGAGACCCCGTCTCTACTAAAAATAGAAAGAAATTATCTGGCCAACTAAAATATATATAGAAAAAATTAGCTGGGCATGGTGGCGCATGCCTGTAGTCCCAGCTACTTGGGAGGCTGAGGCAGGAGGATCGCTTAAGCCCAGGAGTTTGAGGTTGCTGTGAGTTAGGCTGATGCCATGGCACTCACTCTAGCCCGGGCAACAGAGTGAGACTCTGTCTCAAAAAAAAAAAAAAAAAAAAAGAAATCTTCAAAGATTTCATAATTCCTATCACATCACACCTAAGCTCCTTGGCATGCCTTTCAAGGCCTTCCCCAAATGAGATCAATCGTACTCATTCAAACTTCCACTTACTCATTTCACTGACCTTCATCATTCCTCATAACTCTAGTTAGGCCCCTCTGCCTGTGGTCATTTGGTTGCCTTTCTTGGAGTTGTTCCCCTCACTGGAATGCCTTTCCTTGACCCTTGTCTTGTTAAACCTATCCTTCAAGGCTAGTCCTGTTCTTCCTGTGGTCTTCTGGCTGCATAGCCTTACTGATCTCCTCCTCTTTGAACTCTTAAAGCATTACAAATGTCTCCACTACAACTTTTAGCACTTAATTATATGCCTGCCTGCACATGGGTGGTTGTTTTATAGACAAGCCTATAAGCTTCTAGAAGTCAAAATAAGTCACATATTCCCTAGCCTTCGTATAGTGAGTATGTGATAGGTACTGTATAGAAGATACTAATTATTTCATATCTTTTCTATACAGTTTAGGGTAATAGAAGAATTCTTATTTTTAGATTATATACTCAAGTACTTATATAGTCATAGTACCAAATAAATGCTTTTACTATAAATGATTGATGCATAATTGATTAATTTATATTAATATTAGATATTAATGTTAATATTAGATTAGAAGAGTTTTATCTGCTCTCAGCCATAATACTTCTCAAGAAAGAAAGAGAGAAAAAAAGAAGAAAGCCTAAAGCTGGAGTATGTGTATTTTAAGTATTAATTCAAATGCCACCCTCTCAACAAAGCACTACATTTTCTACACGGGCCATCCCTGAATGGTTGCTATTGTTATAACCCCACTCATCCTATACATACCTCTAAGTGACAATATCCCCTCGTATTGTCTTCACATATCTATCCTCTTTCCTTCCCTTTTACCCCAAACTGAGTTTTTTGATATGAGACACTATGTCTTTTAATCCCTTGATCTGCAGAGACTGACATAGAGCTGGTAACCAATAAATGCTTGTGGAAGGAATAAATAAAATATGAGAGCACTCATGTAGCCATAAGTGTGAGTGTGACATTCTGTGAATACAGTTAGAGTTGGCAAATGACCATTATGTGTTTTCATAAATAAACCTTTTTCTATTTTTTGAGTGATTATCTAAGATTTTTTTCTTTTTACTTTTGGGAAAGTTTACCTCTTAATCTATTCAAATTTTATCTTTTTACATAGACTATTACAGAGGAAATTACAGCTGAGTTTAGAGCAGAAGAAAGTGAATTGTTTCCTGCCAAGCCTAGAAAAGTTTTTAATACAGATTTTAAATTAGTTTTCTACTTCTTACAACTTTTCTTAAGAATAGCACCCTTCAGGTCCGGGCGCGGTGGCTCACGCCTATAATCCTAGCACTCTGGGAGGCCGAGGCGGGTGGATTGTTTGAGCTCAGGAGTTCGAGACCAGCCTGAGCAAGAGCAAGACCCCGTCTCTACTAAAAACAGAAAGAAATTATATGGACAACTAAAAATATATAGAAAAAAAATTAGCCGGGCATGGTGGCACATGCCTGTAATCCCAGCTACTTGGGAGGCTGAGGCAGGAGGATCGCTTAAGCCCAGGAGTGTGAGGTTGCTGTGAGCTAGGCTGATGCCACGGCACTCTAGCCCGGGCAGCAGAGTGAGACTCTGTCTCAAAAAAAAAAAAAAATAGCACCCTTCTCAAAAACAAAAAAACCCCAAATAACTCTGTGAAAAATGGGCAAAGGACTTGAATGACATTTCTCCAAAGAAGCAAATGGCCAACAAGCATATGAAAAGATACTCAACATCACTAATCATCAGAGAAATGAAAATTAAAACCACAATTAGGTATCATCAGCTCACATCCACGAGATGGCCACTATCAAAAAATAAAATAAAATAAAAACAAGTCTGGTGAAGATGTTGAGAAATTGGAACTCTTATGCATTGTTGCTGAGAATGTAAAATGGTGCAGGTGCTACAGGAAACAGTAGGGCAATTTCTCAAAAAATTAAAAGTAGAACTCCCATATGATCTAATAATCCCACATCTGGGTATATATTCAAAAGCATTGAAAGCAGGATCTCAAAGAGATATTCACACACCCACGTTCATTGCAGCATTATTCACGACAGCCAAGAGATAGAAGCAACCTAAATGTCCATCAACAGATGAATAGATAAAGAAAATGTGGTGTATACATACAATGGAATCTTTTTCAGCCTTAAAAAAGAAGGAAATCCTGTCACAGGCTACAACATGGATGAATCTTGAAGCCATTGTGCTACGTGAAATGAACCAGTCATAAAAAAACAAATATATGATTCCACTTAGATGCCTATGGTAGACAAACTCATAGAGACAAGAAAGTAGAATTATGGTTGCCAAGGGCTGGGGGCAGAGGGGAATGGGAAGTTGCTCAGTGGGTATAGAGTTTTGCAAGATGTATAAGTTCTAGAGATCTGTTGCACAACAATGTGAATATATTTAACACTGTGGAACCGTACACTTAAAAAATAGTTAAGATGATACCTGTCATGTTATGTACTTTCTACCACAATTAAGTTAAAAAAAATAGTACCTCAAACACATACTCATCATTATCAATACATTGACATGAACCAGTAGGTATTTAATAAATGTTTCTAATAGTGGCGGTCATGATGAAAGAAATAGTAGAGAATTTTTTTCCTGATTTATATCACTTAAATACAAAGACAAGTAATAAAGAGGTCTATTAGAATTGTGACTATTTTGTTGAAAAATGGAACTTGTTACCAAGTACAGAAAACTTCTGATAAGACATATACAAACTAGAAACTACTGGAGTAAATGTTATGGTGATTTATAATTATCAAATTATGTTTATTGATGAATATAGGTGTCAATTATTTAAGTATTAATGAGGTAGACACAATTTTTGCCATTGCTATTATTATGTTGCATGCTTGCACACATTTTTTATAATGCTACATGAGGTGTAGTTTGTAGTATATAATTTGCACCTTTGTAAAAAAAAGTGTTAAGTAAATAAAAGCTAGAATTAAAACAAAACAAAAACTCAGCATTAAAGAAAATTGACCTTGTTTACCAGAGAAGGAAAATCAAAGCTATGATATCCTTTCTTTCTCTACCTGCTTCCTCTCTACCTATAATCAGGTTTTTCATGTAATTTAATGTATGCAGGGCAACTTTCTCCAAACTACCTACTACTTCCTCTGTTGTGTTTTCAGCGATTTTGATTTCGTGTCACACCCAAAAAAGGGCACACCTATTTAACCCTTTCAACTTATGAATCAAACACACCCTTATTAAATGTGCTTTTCACATAAACAGTCAGTGTCTGTCATTCTGCTCTGGCTCTGGGAGAGAGCAGCATCGCTGAAGGTGAGAGATGAACAGGGTATGCTGGAAGGAGGACAAGACAAGGCTGTTTTGAGAACAAGATTGACATGGTAATGCGCGCACAGCTGCCTTTTCCTTCCCGTATTCTCTTGGTGTGTCTATAAAAAGCAAAAAAGAAGCAACATCATGGTAAGAAACTAACTGAAGTTTTTTTATCTCTTTACTGCCTAAGACTTTGTTTTGAACTTATATAGTATTATTATTAATAATATCGATTAACTTCACAATGATTTATTGTCTGAATCCGGCAAATTCTTTGGGCTTAAAAATCTTAAGCAATTTTTGACTAGAAAGAATGTAGTGGGAAGCTGAGTATCCTTGGAGACTTTGGATTGAATAGAAATGAAAATGTCCAGTATGTGATCTGCTGCTGTCTCTTCTTTTCTGAGTTCTTTCAAATATTGCAGGTAATCATTAACAAGCGCCTCTTGTTAAATATATTTGAGTCAGTTTCATCAGCCATTCCAACAATGTCTATTGTATAGACCTGTTGTTGAATGTTCTGTGAAGAATTTAGTTAATCCTTTTTTTCCTTGAGTTTAAAAAAATCTTTTCATATTTCAAAGGTAAACTGATGTTCAGTCTCTTGGAAAAAAAGCTAGTGGGGAAATATTGTTTTCAGAATAAGGATTGATTTTCATTTTTCTTCATGATAGGCAAAGTTAGAACTTTATTACACATTCTTTAAAAATGTAGGTTATCTGTCAAATGCATTCTCCAGTGGGCGTCAGCTGCCTTCCACCCTCACCAGCCTGTCCCATAACAAGTTATTATGTATTGCACAGACTTTCCCCAAACAAGATTTTATTAGGACACAGAAATTTATGGGAGAGACTTGGCTTCTTACAACCCTATCATTCAAGAAGTGGTGGGGATTAAAATAAGTTATAAGAAAAAAGTAATCTTGTAAACTTTTAAGAAAAAAAAGTTTATATAAGGCCTATTAAACCTTGCTTCACTAGTTTGATCACAGAGGCATAAATGTGAAGCCTCAAGTAAGTGCTGGGCATTATGGCCCCCATTTTCTTTGTTAATTCTTTAATATTTAACACTTTGCCCATCATTTGATAGTTTAGACACAATGCCTTAATAACTATACTGATGAATAGTCTTTACACTAAGGTATAAGCTCTTAATCTTCCCCTAGAAACCTTCAGAATTAATATCTTGTGTTCTACAAAGAAAAAATGCCTTTTTGAAATAATTTGCCAAATTAAAAAAAATCCCAAACATTTAGGTTTAAGATCATAATGACTATGAACCTTCAAAAAGAATTTTAAGTTTAATAAACGAAATGTCTCATATTTTGGTCTAGTTGTAAATATCTAAAAATGTACTAAGCAGATTAATTTAACTATAGAATATTGACCATGTAGTATTTTGAAGGTAGTTTCTCCCTTGGGTTTCTCTGTGATATGACATAAAGGTAGACAGAAAGTGCTGCAGGTACTAACAGCGTAGTGGCTAGTGAGACGACGTTTTTATCGTAATTCAAAATGTTGAAATGGGCGGGAACCTGCTGCCGGTGTCTCCAGGCGTAATCAGGACGAGGGCAGCGCAGGAAAGCCTGGTGCACAGGCTTGTCCACCTCAAGCCTGTACAGGGTGGTGTTTGCAAACTGCAATCCAAACACACAAGCTGAGGCAGAGAGAAGGCATCTGAGGCTCATGCTGCCTGCCAGGAACAGAGCGGTGAGAGTGATGAAATATTTTACTTCTCAAAACAGAAGCAGCAGCGCATTTCTCAGTCTGCCCACACCTGACACACACACAGTCCTAATCCTCACCACCTGCCCCATCCCACCGACCCGAGGACAGAGTCTAATGGAGGAATTCCATGGGAGGGGAAATCAGTAGGACGGAAGTGAGTGGAAGGGCAGTAGCTCCAGGGAGTGGAAAAATATATTAGATGTTGAATGAAAACCCTTGCAAGGATAATTTTATAGGCCCCAATGAATAAAAGCGTGAATCGCCCCAGTTTGGCAGTTCCAGTGCAGCTCTGTAGGCTCTCCAGGCACTGCCCCTCACAGCCCCTGCTCCTTGGCCTCCATGGTCTATTTCCCATCCTTACACCTGTTCCCTTGCCCCCTGCCTCCCTTAGCAGCAGGCTCTGCTTCTCAGCTCTTTCTGTGTCTGAGGTGACCCACCCTGTCCTTCTCTGTTCATGTTTATGTGTGTATGATAGTCAAATGCAGCCAAAAGGGTCAGAACAGGGAGTGGAAGCAGAGAAACAGCACAAACATTACTATGCATCTTCTAGTCCCACCAGTTACGTGTGACCTTGGGCAAATTACTTTTCATACTGCAGTTTTCTTGAATGTGAAATAAGGATGACAATTACTGCCTCACAGGACTGTTACGAGGTACCTGGCACGTGTAGGTTCTTAACAAATATTAGGTGAAATGAACAACAAAAAAGGAAAAAGGAAAGGCCAGTAAGTATGTAATATGTGTTCAATGCCATTAGAAACCAAAGAAATGCATGTTACTTAGTTATTGTGAAACATAACTTGCATCAGAAAAGTGTATAAAATATAAATGTAGAGTATAATAAATAATTATAAGGCAAGCACCTGTATAACTAGACACAGGTCAAGAAATAGAATATTGCTACCACCTCTTAAGTCTCCTGTTGGTCTCTCTGATTGGGTTTGGATCATAGTCCTGAAAAACACAATCCCGAACACTATAACCCTGAACGTTAAATGTTGATTTTGATCTTTTAGGATTTCAATATTTGAGATTATAGTGTTTGGGATTGTCTTTCAGGATTATGATCCAAACCCATTAGGAATATGTTCTATGGAAATACTGAAGGATATGTGTAGAGATAAACTACATATATTTTCTGCAGCCTACAATGCATTGAAAATAACCCAAATGAACATCTGTAGCAATTGTGGTACATCTGCATGCTGGAATTCAGTGCAGCCATCAAAAATGTTAACATAGATGTATATTTATTGACATGAATTCAGTGAAAGAACAATATAACAAATGGCCTATACAAAATGATATTGTATAAGGCCCTGAAAATAAAAGTCAGGAAGAAAAAATAGTAATAGTGGTGTTTTAGGATGGAAAAATTAAGGATAATTTACATTTCCTTCTTCATAGTTACTTATATATTCTGGTTTTCAAATATTTTGTGTGTGTGTGTGTTTCAGTTTTTTAATTTATTTAAATTTTTTAAGTTTTTAATTTTAATTGGCAAATAATTGTATATACCTATGGGGTATAATGTGATGTTTTCATATACGTATACATTGTAGAATTCTTATATCCAGCTAATTAACAAATCCATCCCCTTAGATATTTACTTTTTGTAGTGAGAACATTTAAGATCTATTCTTTTAGCAATTTTGAAATAAACAATACATTATAATTGACTATGGTCACCATGCTGTGCAATAGATAAATAAAACTTATTCTTCCTGTCTGACTGAAACTTTGTGCCCTTTGGTCAACATCTCCCCAACCCAATCCCTACCCCCAGCCTCTGGTAACCACCATGCTATTCTCTACTTCTGTTAAGTTCGACTTTTTTAGATTCCACATATAAGTGAGATCGTGTGATGTCTGTCTTTCTGTGCCTGGCTCACTCCACTTAGCACTATGTCCTCCAGGTTCATCCCGGTTGTTGCAAATGACAGAATTTCCTTCTTTTTTAAGGCTGAATAATATCCCATTTTGTATATGTATCACATTTTCTTTGTCTATTCATCCATTGGTGGACACTTAGGTTGATTCCATATCTTGGCTATTGTGAATAGAGCTGCAATGAACATGGAGTGCAAATATCTCTTTGATTTACTAATTTCGTTTCTTTTGGGTACATACCCAGTAGTGGGCTTGCTGGATCATGTGGTAATTCTATTTTTAGTTGTTTGAGGAACCTCTATACTGTTCTCCATAATGGCTGTACTAATTTATATTTCCACCAATAGTGTAAGAGTTCCCTTTCCTCCACATTCTCACCAACACTTATCTTTCATCTTTTTGATGATCATCATTCTAACAGGTGTGATGATCATCATTCTAACAGCTGTGATGGCTGATTGTGATTTTAATTTTTCATTTCCTTGATGATTAGTAATGTTGAGCATTTTGTCATAAATCTGTTGTCCATTTGTATGTCTTCTTTTGAGAAATGTTTATTCAGGTCCTTTGCCCACTTATAATAGAGCTAGTGTTTTCTTGCTATTGAGTTGTTTGAATTTCTTATATATTTTGGAAATTAACCCTATCTAGTGTATGATTGCAAATATTTTTTCCCAGTCTGTGTGTTGTCTCTTCACTCTGTTGTTTCCTTTGCTATACAGAAGCTTTTTAGTTTGATATGATTCCATTTGTCCATTTGTCTATTTTCGTTTTTATTGCCTGTGCTTTTGGGGTCAAATATGTATTTCTTTTATGGTATCCTTTTTCATTCACTGTCTTTTCCCCAGAGACTGTATTATGTGTTTTACAAAACATCTCATTTTATCCTTAACGTAATCCAGAGGAGTATTTCAGAAACTGGATTTTGTGGGAATAATTTGAGAAAGAGACTAAGGTTAGAGACAGGTCTTTGTTCCTGAGTGAAAATTGCTCACTCGGGATCTATGATAAACAATTGCTCCCAAACCACTGGCTGTTCCATTGTACACTGTTGTCTGGCCCTTGCTTGTCGATAGGTTGGCGAATTAGGGATTTCTGGAAAATGTGGTTGACATGTTCATTTGCTAAATATTTGAGTGCCTCTTGGTACCAAGCACTGATGAAGGGTTAGGGACACAGAAGTGAACAAAACAACATTCTTGTCCTCATGAGGCATACATTCTGTAAGGAAAGACAGACCATAAAGAAGTATACAAATAAATATACAATGGAGTTGGGTAATGATAAGTGCTATGAAGAAAAGTAAAGATAATGTTATAGAAAGTGAGAGTGCTATTTTACATACGGTGATGCAAAAGTGTTTGTTCACTCTACCTAATTGCATATCTTTTTTTTTGAGATAAGGTCTTGCTTTGTCTCCTGGGGTAGAGTGCAGTGGTATTATCACAGCTCACTGAAATCTCAAACTCTTGGGCTGCAGTGATCCTCCTACCTCAGCCTCCCAAGTAGCTGGGACTACAGGTGCACACCACAACACCCAACTAATTTTTTCTATTTTTTTGTGGAGACAAAGTCTTGCTCTTGCTCAGGCTGGTCTTGAACTCCTGGCCTCAAGCAATCCTCCTGCCTCGGCCTCCCAAAGTGCTAGGATTATAGGTGTGAGCCACTGCACCTGGCCTAATTGCATATCTTCTATACATATGATCTGTAAAAAAAAAAAAAAGTTAAAAAAGACTAGACTTCTATTTGTTTTCTTTATTCTAGCCAAGATTCATTAAAGATAGTGCTTACAAGCAATGATATGCCAAGTTCTGCAGATATGTTAACTCTTTTAGAAACTGCATATGATACAGCTGCTATTTTCATCTCTATCTCACCAACTGAGAATCATAAATTCATCTTATTATTTACTTAGCTTCTATAATTTTAACTTGGGCTATGAAACATCAGCAAAATATCAGACTGTTAATAATGCCAGCCATCACTATCATAGGCCACTTTGTGCTTCTCAAAGCATGTTTGTGTATATCATTTTACAAGAATTTTCTCAATACCCTGTGTGACAGATGTGCAATTTTTGAGGGGTAAGTGATTTGTTCCCTATTTAGTAGTATTCCTGAGTTCTATCATGAAAGCATGCAATCTGCTTATTAATTTGAAAAGTATTGCTAGAAAATCAACAATTCTTATTATATTGCTAGAAAGTCAACAATTCTTATTATAAACTACAGGAAACAGAGAAATTTCTGGGCAGTATATACTAATTGGAAAGATTGTTCCACTTTCCAGAAATAAATCCATTTTCTGCTACACTTTTAAATATGGTTAAACTGACCTGAGTTTGAGGTCTCAAGGTCACTAGAAGTCTCAGAGGCAGCCTAGAGGCAGCCGTGCTGCGTTGGAGAGACTTGTCCTTTCCTCTTTTCCAGGTTCCTTGCTCTTCACAGCCTCAAGCACCAACCCCAGGCACCACCCCCGCCCCCCACCTCCTGCTGACTCAACTGCTAGTTGTGCCCAGTGGGAGGGCAGGTGGCCTGTGTCAGTGTCTCCAAGGCTGCTCCACCTTTCTGTCCCCAACTTTGGCCCTATCTCCCTCATGTCATTTGTACATGGGTGACCTAACTCAAGTTTAGTCCTTGGTTCTTTATACTTAGATTTGAAGACATACTGATGGTTTTTTAGTGTTTTAGAGTAATTATTCTTGATCTTTGACATGAGTTATTGTGCGAGTCATTCTTTTTAAATTGCATAATTAAAGTATTTACTTTTTTGGTTGTGAGTCAATAAAAAAGGAACTAATTTGACTACTTTACAATGAACACATTTCCATTTTCCAGTTTGGCTAAACTTTAATTAGGAACTAACTAGTCAGTAATTTGATTATGTTAGTCAGGATATGCAAACCGTGAGATAGAATAAAAAAATACTTTTGCTACAAATTTCAAACTCCCATATCTCCTTTTAGTTACACATTTTGCATAAGAAAAAAAAAACCTCACCAAATTAGGGTTATACATCTCAACTATCAAGTGAATTAATTCAGCCTGATAGTTATCTTTGTGAGAAAAAGAAAATGTTAGGGAGAGCAGTAGGGAAACATTCTGGGTTACTGGTTACTCATGATTAGGCGCACAGTAAGTATTAGTCAGGATCGCAGCACAGGAAACACACAGCACGCTGTACTTGAGTCATTGAGGAAAGTAATGGAGGACTATTTACAAAGTATGGGCAAGGTTTTAAGGAAACTAAGAGGGGCTAAAGAAGCTTACGCTTCAGGGTTCTTCACTCACCTGGCCTCTTCCAAGGCTCTGTCCCGAAATCTGTAATCTAGAATTTTGTGTTCTTTTACTTAAAGAAAGCTCTTAAAATCATATGTGCCTCACGCCCCACAAAACTTTGTCCTACCCCAAGCAAAGGCTAGTGAGGCAATCCCGGGCTGGCACCTGTTGAGACCCTTCTCCATCTTAGGCCAGAAGGAGCAAGAGGAGGAAGCTACCACTGGAACGTGGAGAGAGAGTGCAGCTGCCGGGGAGGGCTGCCTGACAAAGACTGGCCACA
Organism: Varecia variegata; assembly: GCA_028533085.1. NCBI lineage: Eukaryota > Metazoa > Chordata > Mammalia > Primates > Lemuridae > Varecia > Varecia variegata. The sequence continues at coordinate 44,474,681 of CM052441.1, read as the reverse complement.
CCCAGCCACACCCAAGCCAGAGCCTCCTTGGGAGATACGGGAAAAATCAGTGCCTCCCACCGGCTGAACCTAAGCAAAGCCCATGGCAAGGACGTCAGTTTCTATACTCCATCATGATTGGGGGCTGGGGCACAGACAAGGGTGTGTGAAAGGTGAGCAAATAGAAATAGCCAACTCTGCTTACAGAATTATCTGAATTCTAAACACAGAACTCCATCAAAAGAGAGGGTTTATCTGCTGTCTCTTTTACTGTATTGCATGGCCTGGGAATGAGCATACCACACAGATGTAATGTGCTCTATGTAGTCAATACATTCATAAAAGTGGTCCATAAATCATATTCTAGTAAATAAAGTCTCATTTTTCTAAGACTACATTGTAACTTCAAATGGGAAAAATTACCAAGCTAGCTTTTAGAATGCCTGATTTGTGCCTTGGGAAAATTATTTATATTTTTTGGGCACGGTTTGCCTCTTTAAGGTAAGGAGAAAATTCTGACACAAAGTGGACGCTCAATAATTATTGGGGGAATGAATGAGTGAATGATACTACAACTCAAACATACCATGATCTTATCTTTTTTCTTCCTTTCTGATTGATCAAGTGTCAGTGGCTTTAATCAATTAGGTTTCACTCTGTCTCTGTCAAAAAGTAAATGACCTAAAGACAATAGTTACCTGAAACTGGGAGTCTGCTTTGTGAAAGAAACTCTTTGGGAGAATGAAAATTTAACTCTTTCATAAATGATGGCTTTTGTATTCACTAATGCCTCTTTTTCAGGACACTGTTTAAGCTAGAAGTTAAAAAAAAATAGTCTACCACTGTTTTTTCACCCAATGATATACCTTTGATTTTACACAACAGGATGTGATTGTTGTTTGGCTTAAAGTGGCAGCATAGGAAAAAAACATTGAGGTGTAAGTAGAGAGGCATGTGTCATTTGATGATGAAAGGACATAGAAGAGATTTTTAAAACAGGGAAAAATAGTGAGCAGCAGAGATGGGGTAGGCACTGGAAGTGGTGACAAATACTAGAAATAGCACAGAGTGAGCAAGCCTTCCACCCTGGGAGCCTAGGGAGGAGCGATGCTGGAGAGGAAGACTCTGAAGCCCTTCAAGGATTATTGGTTGCACCGTATGAAATTGGGCCATAGATCAAAAATGGTCAAATGTAGCACTTTCACATGCTTTTTTCATAAGAGGCCTGCCTACTACTGAATAGTGGTATAGCCTGTGGGTCATTTAATGCAAGCGTTCACTCATTGTAACAGCCCTAGAAGAAATCACTAGTATAGCACGAATGTAATAACAGAGGTTCATAGTTCTGTCTCTGGAATCATTAAGAAGTAGCTAAATTATATTTAGTATAACTGAGGGAGGGAGCTATATAACATATAATAGAAAAATATTAATTTAAAAAGTTAAAATGAAAAGTTTCAGTGCTTAATATAGCAGTTTACTTATACGAACATTTCATTTCTTCTTTTGCATTGTGTGTGTGTGTGTATTTAGAGTGGGCCATATATTGTATGTTGGTACAATAATTATCAAAAAGGAAAACACAAAATGGAGAGGTGGGGAGGATAGTTAATTTATTTTAAATGCCTATTTCAAATCTAGGTCTATAGCATCAGGAATTTGTATCTGGATCCTTAAATTTAACTTCACCTGTCTGGTGTTTCTGATGCTGAGATGATACTCTGCCATATACTTGCCATGGGAAAATGTGATTTTAACTTTAATTCTAAAAGTCTTCAGAATGAACATCCTGGAAGTTATAAGAAAAGAGTGATGTCTCCTCATGAAAGTCTGTCTTGCTTTTTGTGTTTCTCCCAAAGTAACTCTACCACAGATTTTCTATCCAGCTTTGACTATTTCTTTTTTCTCCCCCTTCCCCAACTCCCCATCTTTGTATTTTATTTAGCTGTCACATGGTTCTAAAGTATTTCTTACTTTTATTGAACAGAATTTTCTGACCCCATTTTTACTTTTAAAAGTTGAAGGATAAAGTAGCTCCGATTCCTAAATTTTTAAGCCACACAACTAAAACACTAAAACGATTCTTTTGAAAAATCCATTCAGGAAAAAAAAAAAATTGTTCACCAGCACAAACACACATATAGAAGTGTTGTAAACAAGTAACATGGCCAGTCATATCATTTACAATAATCACTGGTTGACTCTTCCTCATTATGGCTGAAGAGCTAAGGTCTCTTTCAGAAATCAACAAAGTGAGCTCTTAGGGAATCACAAGTGCTTAGGAAAAAAAAGAGTTACTTTTGTACATTGATGACCACATGTTAGAAGGATGCACAGGTGAGTACATGTACAAAGATCTTGATCTGCTTTCTCGAGTCAGACTTGGGCTGGGAGCCAGGAGTAAACCTGAAGAAATCCAAGGTTGTGTGCCAGTAGCTCCATTAACGTGCAGAACACTCACATGGGCTGAATAAAGCTGCAAAGTCTTGACCACACTAAGTCTTGGGCAGAAAAGATTTTCATTCTGTTTTGTTTAGACCCGTGTTTCTAGTTATCTCCAAGAGTGTTGAAAACTCCCTCTTGAAAGTGAGGAGGATATTACTAATTCTTTAGTAGCAGCAAATACTTTATGTTCATGTCTGGCTGTAAATCCCTGTGCTAGCTTTGGGAATGCAGACAGGACATTTTTCCTGTTCTTGAGGGACTTACATTCTACTGAGGAATGAAAAGCTGGGAAATATGTGATTTATTTTTAAACAATATGTTATTTACATTTTCAAAGAATATGCTCAACATATTTTTCTTTGATCTTCAAACATGATTTCAGGTGAAATACTTCTAAATTTAAAGCAATTACTCCAATTGGTAATCTGAAAAAAATTGCAATAAATACACCATTTTGTCTGTTATTAATATGTCCAGACATTTTGGACATACTGTAGTTTATGTTAATGATTTATCCTGTATGTCCTGGACTTTTGCTCTCCGTTAGTTAGGAGATAACACAGATCTTTGAAATTATATATAACAGTGCAAAGTAACATTTACTAAGTGGTATCTGCTGATAGCAGGTGTTGCCAGACCACAAAGGTTGAGAATCACAGACTGCTGGACACTCTGCAGCAGTGACCTCTACACACTGCTGGAGGACGATCTTGTCATGGATGCTCACATATGTCCCTTAACGAGCCACATTTAATATTAGCCAACAAGAATATTCTAAAACAGGTCCTAGCACAAATCCCATGGACCACCTATAAAATAATCCTATTGTGGACTGCTGCATCCCAGTTGGGCATGGGTGATGGGGGGTGCCAAATGCAGGTTCTGCACAGTGAGGTGTGCAGGCTGCCTTAAGTAAGGTAGGCAGAAAGTACATGGTAACAAGATAAATACAAAAAGAGGTTCCTAGATTGCACGTGCTCTGAGAACCCTCAGGCCTCTGCCCAGGCCTGGAGGAGAGCTGGGGCAAGTCTGGGGGAGCATGAAGAAGCCTGACGGGCCGGGCAACCTCTTGGCAAAACAGTCCCCTTCCTAACAGATTATCATCAAGGTTGAGGGACAAGGTGCTGGGTCTGTGGCCTCCCATCCTAGGTTTAAGACTCTAAACCCAAAGGCTCAAACCTACAAAGGTGCCTACTAACACTCTCTGATGACTACCAGATCATCTAGTTTTTTGTTCTCCATCTGCCATACTTCCTCCCTGAGCAGTGGAAAGAAACAATCCCTAGCTGAAAAGAAATGTGCATCCTGTTTAGGAAGGGGTGTTCCTCAAAGATGTGACTGAGGACTTTACGCAGGAGGCATGGAGCATTCTGAGCACTGCTCAGATGATCCTGTTTGGAGATGTGATCCTGGACATCTATAGGGACCTGGCCCCTAGGGGGAAGACTGCATTCTCCTGTAAATGAGAGTCTGTCCTTTGAAATGACACGGGTCCCTCCCTTAAGAACTATGAAATGTGTATCCAAGCCAGATGGACTGTGCCATACACTGCATTTCTGCTCTTTATTTCCCAGGGAAAATCTCTATTCTTTGTAAAAGGCGAAAGATTTATACAATCTGAAGAGAAACCAGAGTATGAAAATCTCTATTTTTAAAGCAACTTTATTAAGATATAATTATACCCATATTAAGTGTACAGTTTGGTGAGTTTTGAAAGATATGTACATGTGCAAACATCACCATAATCAAGATATAGAGCATTTCCTTTATACCCAAAAGTTCATTAGAGCCTCTTCCCAATCACATCCACCCACCCCTTGCCACCCTCTGCCTCCACCCTCAGGCAACCACTGATCTACTATCATAGGTTAGATTTGCACTGTCTAGAATGTCATATAAATGTAAACGTGCAGTATGTAATCTTTGGAGTCTGGCTTCTTCCACTTGGCATAATGCTTTTCAGATTTGCCCATGTGGTTACATGTTTCAGAAAGTCTGTCAGTAGTATTCTGTTGTATGGATGTACCACAATTTGTTTATCCATTTACCAGCTGATGGGTGTTTGAGTTGTTTCCAGTTGCTGGCTATTATGAATGAAGCTGCTATGAACATTCATGTATAAACAAATAAAACTCTGGAATTCTGGTAAATTCAACAGAACAGTCTGGCGAGTGATAAACAGGCTGCCCCTCTTGGGGGAGGACGAGTCAAGTAGTTGAGACAAGTAGAGGAGCAAACTTTTTTTTGTAAAATACAGCTATAGCCAAAACTGAAAAAAATGCCTGTACTGAGCACGGAGAGGACTGCTGATCAGGCATCTTCACTGTATGGGAAAACGGATTGCAACATCATTGGCAGGATGGAATAATACGTACCCTTAGTTATTTTATTTTGACAGGGACTGGAATTGAGCCAAGAGACTCAAACCTATTTTCCTGGCCACTTCTTCAAGATACGTTTGAAGGCCTGTCCAGGCAGTGGAGACAAAGAGCTCTATATCAGAGTCAGACAGACTTTACTGGCTGTGGGGACTTGGACAGAGATAAGTCACCTTGGCAAATGTGCATGAAAAGACTGCCTACCTTAAGGGCTGCTGGGAGGATAAAATGAGAATCTACATAAAGCACTTAGCAAGGTGCTGGTGCCTAAGGATGGCTCAGTAAACATGTATTATGACTTATAAATCATGTGACACCTTTGATTTGTAGAAAAAGAATCCAAATGTTTCATCAGGAAGTCAGAATATTTTAATGTATTTTTTCTTTTTTTTTTTTTTTTGAGACAGAGTCTCACTCCGTTGCCCGGGCTAGAGTGAGTGCCGTGGCATCAGCCTAGCTCACAGCAACCTCAAACTCCTGGGCTCAAGCAATCCTACTGCCTCAGCCTCCCGAGTAGCTGGGACTACAGGCATGTGCCACCATGCCCAGCTAATTTTTTCTATATATATTTTTAGTTGGCCAGATCATTTCTTTCTATTTTTAGTAGAGATGGGGTCTCGCTCTTGTTCAGGCTGGTCTCGAACTCCTGACCTTGAGCGATCCACCCGCCTCGGCCTCCCAGAGTGCTAGGATTACAGGCCTGAGCCACTGCCCGGCCAGAATATTTTAATGTATTTTTTCTTAAATCACACTGCGAATTCTTTCCATTATTATTTATATAACCATTGAAGAATTGAATTAACCAAAACCTGGTTAGATTTTTAGAAACATAGCACCTCAGTCACAAGAGCTCCAAGTGGCTGCACTCTTAGCCCCTCTCTCAGCAGCAGCTGTCTGGTCCCAAAGCTCCCACAGGTGCTTCTCAGACCAGATTTGCCTCAGGAGTTTGTGAGCAAATCTGATCCATGAGCACCTCCTCAGCTCCGACTCTGGCGGGGTGTGACCCGGTACCCGCTGAACCTCCGAGTGCTCTAAAAGGGGCCCGGTGGTGGAGTGGAAGGCACATGGGCTGGAAGGGGAGGACTTGGGTTTGAATTCTGACTTTATTGCCCCTCTCCCTCCCCCACTTTCTCTCTTTATGGTCCGAGCTTCCTTTCCTCAGCTCTACTGTGGGGTAACAGCATTACCTCACTAGGCTGTAGCAGGATGACACGATATTTTTAATACAGTGCCAGCATTGTCTCAACAAATGCTCGTTGACTCTGTTAATTTCACGCTTTATTTTACCCTCTTTACTAATTCCCATCTCCAAAGTCCACCGGCTGCATGTAACCCAAATGAAATCGAGCTACTTTAAAGAGTAATTGGGGAATCTCCCAGTAGATAGTCAATGTTGTCCTGAATGTTCCCCTTCCAGGAAAGGTGGGACTCTTTTCTGTCTTACCAGGACTCCAGCTAGCACCTGGGTTTTGAGTGTGAGCGTTAAGTCTTAAGACATTGCAGCCGCAGGTTTGGGCCTAGTTTCTGTGGAGTCGGTTACCTGGAATACGCTTCCGTCCCCTAGGAGCCCAGCTGTGCCCGCCTCCTGCTCCTCCGGCCCACCGCTTGGCCCCTCACCTACCCAGTCGTGCGCTGGCACACCCCGGCGCGCCGCCGCGCCCATTGGCGGGTTTGCTTTTATTGATTTGTTCTGAGCTCTCTCTCCTGGCTTCCAGCGCGGGCACCAGGTGCGAGCCGTTTTGCTCCAGGCTATATAAGTGTAGGTTTCCCCCTTCCCGGCACCCGTGCGGCTCGTTAGCGGCCGGCTCAAGGGCTCCCGCCTGTGCGCGCCCGGAGCCCCGCGGGGTGGCGTGGACAGAGCTCCGCGCGCTCCCGGGCCCGAAGGAGGGTGTGCGGAGGCGGTCGCCCCGGCATCTTCGCGGCTGCAGTCGCTCGCTCCTCTCTACTCACGCTCCTAGGACCTCCCGGAGGGGAAAAGCCTCCGGGCGAGCCCAGAGACCCAGCGTGGGTTCGCGGGGGACCTGCGGGCGTTTGAACGGTCGCGCGCTTCTCCCATTGGAGGTCGGATGAAGGGCGGGGCCCAGGTGCAGGGTCCTTCCGAGTTTTCTTTGTTTGGGGTTTGCATGTACTGTATGTTGGCTTCTTAACGTTCTCGAGAAGACTGCTAGTACTGCCTTTTTCTCGTACTCCTCTCCTCCTTCAAAGTTGTTTGTTTTGTATATGTGATTACTTGGACCTTTCCAATTTTCCCTAAAAAAAAAAAAAAAAAGATTAAAGGAAATGTTATTCAAAGTAGTGCCCCAGAAACTTACGTGTTTAAGAAAAATTTAAAACTTAAGCCTAGAGTTTATTTTGTTGGAATGAATGTAACAGAGACCCAATTTCTCATTTTCAATGAGAAACTCTGGTCTATTATTTTGGCTTGTAGTTCTGCACTATGCTACTAAAGGGGGAAACACCAGATTCTCAAGTCTTCCCATCCCCTCTTCTTTTTCAGTCCAGAGCACAACTACCAGATGAGAACAGAAGGAAGCCAGTTTTAGGGAAACTTGGCACTCTATTCGCGGCGGGAAGGAGAAGGAACACCAGGACCGGTCTAGAGAGTCCCACCAGCTCAAATGCCAAATCAGTCTCTCCCAAAGATGTAACCTCTTCCAAACTCCCTGAAAGAGAGAATGAGAAGAGTAAATCTCAGAGCAACCAACCAAAGCAAACGGACACGAGCGAGGAGGGCTCCCCCCAGGAGAGACCCCAAGAGGCAGAAGGCGAGCTCTCGGAGAACTGCGTCCAGGCGTTGCCCCCTGAGGCGGAGCTGTCACCTTGCTCCAGCAGCAGTGCAGCGGCTTCGGCTGTGCCGCAGTGCCATGAAAGTGATTCACCCCAATTAGAACCTCTGGAGGCAGAGGGAGAGACTTTCCCAGATGCCACCACCGCTGCCAAGCAGCTGCATTCCTCGCCAGGGAATTCCTCCAGGCAAGAGGACTTAGAGACGCCCGCCCGCAGTCCGGGGGAGGACGCTTCGCTGGGCTCTGGCCGCGAACAGGTGACTTCCCGGGGTGCGAGGGATGTGCCAGGGTCGCCTACCCAGGAGCGGCCGGCAGGAGGACTAGGCGAGGCCCCTGACCGAATCCCCAGCCTGTGTGCAGAAGGAGGCTCTCTGGGGCCCCTAGACGCGCGCAGTCAGCCCCCCGAGGACGCATCTGCTCCGACAGGTGACTCTCCAGCCGAGGGCGCCGAGAATAGGGGCGGCTCGGGGCAGGCCAACGGCACAGCCCGGCCCGAAAGGCGCGATTCCCGGCCGGGCGACCGTCCTCATCCCGCCAAAGTGTTGACTTTGGACATCTACTTAAGTAAGACTGAAGTGGAGCAGGTGGACGAGCCGGTCGTGGTTACTGCCAGGGCAGAAGATTGCGGCGACTGGGACGACATGGAGAAGAGGTCGAGCGGTCGCAGGTCCGGGAGGCGGAGGAAGTCGCAGAAATCCACCGACTCTCCCGGTGCAGAAGTCGAGCTGCCCGAGAGCACGGCGAGGGACGACGCGGTGTTCGACGACGAGGTGGCGCCAAACCCGGCAACGGACAGCGTCTCCGCCGAAAAGAAAGTGAAATCTCCGCGGGCGGCCCCTGACGGGGGCGTTGCCTCCGCCGCGAGCCCGGAGTCCAAACCCAGCCCCGGCCCCAGAGGGCAGCTACGGGGGGAGTCGGAGCGGAGCAAACAGCCGCTCGCGACCTCGTCCCCCACCAAGAGGAAGGGCAGGAGCCGCGCCCCTGAGGCCGTGCCCACCCCGCCCGCCAGCGGCCCGCGGGTTCCGGGCAGGGAGTCCCAAGGCAGCAAGGGCGCGGCGGCCGAGAGCGGGGAGGAGGCGGCTCGGGTCGTCCCCCGCGAGCTCACCGTCAGGAGCAGCTCGCTGCTGCCGGAGATCAGGCCCGAGCACAAGCGGGGCCCGCTGCCCAGCCACTTCGACGGCCGGGCGGAGGGAGGTCGAAGCAGAGAGCTGGGCAGAACGGCAGGAGCCTCTGGAGCTGCTGACGCCGACGGCTTGAAGCCCAGGAACCATTTCGGTGCGGGCAGGTCCACGGTGACTACCAAAGTGACCCTGTAAGTAGCTGCGGAATGGCTCCGGGCCGAGTGTTGGCAGACGTGCTGGGGCGCCGCTCTGAGAGGCTCGGGGTCTTCCCATTAGTGGAAGAAATGACTGTGCACAGGATTGCCTCCATGTGTTGAACTTAAGATAGTGAAGGGCCAGTTTACACAGTTAGTTTAACAGTTACACATGTGGCCGCCGCCTCGGTTAACTCCTATTTTAATATATGATTTAAGTAAAAATAGGATATCCCTTGAGGCTCAGTGCTTACATGTAGAAATAAGACTTAATGGCCTGACACGGGTTAATTCTGTTTTTCATTCAAAATGTACACGTGTGTTCCAGAGTAGGACGTTTTTAAAACACACGTGCAGTGAGTTTCAAAACTTGGAGCAAACACTGATATATACGTATGTTCTGTATGACCCAGTAGCTTTGACATGTGTCAGTTTAAAAGAATTCACAGAACCTTTTATGGAACTTAGTGCATTATTGGCCGAAAGCTTTAAAAAAAAAAAGCCCCCAATACAATTATCTTGGTTGCTTCTTTCCCTTTATAATGTTAGGGAATCTGGTGATATTTTTGCTTCCAAGTTGACAAGTAGTTTTAAGTTATTGAAATGGAGAAAGATCAGTGTTCTTACTGGCAGATTATTTGCTAGGTGATAGGACACAAAACAACAGACTGTGACTACTGTTAAGTTTATTGATTTTACAAATATTTATTGAGTACTTTATGTGGTATTGTTAGGTACTATGGGGAGAAAAACTACATCGATGATTCAACTATTGCCCTTGAAAATTTTTATGGCCCCTTCTGGCACACAAGAAACACACAAATCAAATAACAATATGAGGTGATATGTGATTAAACTGCCAAATGGTTGTTAGCATCTGTAAAGGCTGGGGAAGTGGAAGGGAGAAAATCACTGTGCCCTGATGATAAATGTCATTTGTGCAGGTGGACAGAACAGGGAGGGCGCTATAAAACGGTTAAGAACCTCCCTTCCCACACTCCTGCTCCCCATTCACCAGTTAGTACAGATGAAAATGATTAAACACTCAACGTTTTTCCTACACTCACACATGTGAATTTAACAAATGTTAAAAGAGCTGGTATTTTCACAACATTATCATTGTTGAAGTAAATGGTGTCCTTCTATTTGATTTCTTGGATATGTAAGCTTCAGAGTAGGAGGTCTGTTTGGTAAACACTTGAGAGGAAAATGTGCTTAATGAATAACGTGTACTACCTCACCAGCTGCCAACCTAGAGATCTTTGATAGAGTCAGCTATTTATTCTGCCATGGTAGCATTGTAGAAATAACCTTGAGTGTATGATGCCCATTATTTGTAGAAGACCAGTGTGACTGAACACTGAAACCTCCTAAGTGTGAGCCTTAGAGAAACGTTGCTGTGTACCTAATTCAGGACGCTTCACCTGTTTCCAATCAGAAGACATAGTAGAAAAGCCAGAAACCTGTTAAGGAGTAGGGTAAACAGGGAAGATGATCTTACCATGAAACGCTTCTTCACGTGCTGTTGCCTGTAGTAGAACTAAATGAAATGTCTCTTTCTCAGTTCTGATTATTTTCTACCTAAAAATTTTCTTTACCACTCAGTTTATTTAATTTTGTTTTGCACAGTGCCTTGCACACGGTGAACTGGCAAATTGTTGAAACGGAAAATTAATAATTCTTTCTAGTCCTTTGACCTATTTCTGATGGGTTTTTTTTCAGACCCTTTAATTCTTCCTATGACTGTATTGCAAGTAAAAATGTTAATCAGATTAATTTTTAAAGCAATCTGAGATTGAAGAGTTAGAAAAACTATTTCATATTTCCTGAAAGATAGTGACTGTGAAGCAGCATGGTTTCTTTATGCTGTTAGAAAAATTCTTCCTTCAAGTTCTTTACCAAGTGCTGAAAGTTGAAATTCTTAAAATGGTACATTTAGAATAAGGAAAATTTTCCTCTTATAACTAGGGCCTTTGAGACTCCAGATTATTTTCCCCTGTCTCATTATAATGAAGGCATTACAACATGAATTATAGGAGCCTTCCTTTTAATCAGTCTGAAGTAGGTTAATTGTAGTGACTCTTGGTAGCAGAACTTAATAGCACAGAAAGTTTGGTTGTAAAATGTATTTTGATCTTGGTGTAAATCTTTAATGTGCAGATGTGTGTTTCCTGCCCTTAAGGTAACTTGTTGGCTAACCTGTAGCATTTTTCATTTATATCATAAGATACACTTTGACGTTTGAATTGAGTAGTTTCTTCAGCTGATTAGTGAGAATTTTTAAAAAGTATATTCTCTGATATGAGACCATCCCTCATTGATAGTATATACAAGCTCTTTATCTGATCATCTCACTGATTTTATACTTTAATCTTTAAGGAAATGCTTATAAGTTCATCTTGCTTTCAAATTTAAGATATGGGCCTGTAATAAGGGAGGCTAGATATCTTATGGAGATACTGGGGAAAGCAATGCCTGGGAGAAATTTATGAGCATAGATCAAATTTAGTATTTACATAAAATTTAAGAAGATGAGAATAGGCTGGGTGAGGTGGCTCACGCCAGTAATCCTAGCACTCTGGGAGGCTGAGGCTGGAGGATTGCTTGAGGCCACGAGTTTGAGAGCAGCCTGAGCAAGGGCAAAACTCTGTCTCTACAAGAAATGGAAAAATTATCTGGGCATAGTGGTGTGCTCCTGTAGTCCTAACTACTCAGGAGGCTGAGGCAGGAGGATTGCTTGAGCCTAGGAGTTTGAGGTTACAGTGCGATGTGATTGTGCCACTGCACTGTAGCTCAGATAACAGAGTGAGAGTCTGTCTCAAAAAAAAAAAAAAAAAAAGATGAAAATATGAATTCTCAGTGCTGCTTTTAGAGAGACTTGATGGTAACTAGCCCAGCCTTCCCATTTTATCCAGAAAGTGTCTTAGCTGAAATCATACTGCCTGTCCCTTCCAGAAGCTTGTCAGACCTAGCCTTCTTGAAGGCCAAGTCCATGCAGAAGACAGCATTAGATTTCAGCGCTTCTCTGCTTTTGTGTTCTTATTATCAAGGTGGCCTCTAAAGTCTGATTACTTTCTTATAGAGCTCATGATAATTCCTTGACTCTTTAAATGATAAAGATGGAAAGAACCAAAGGAGCTCAATCAGGGGAGTCTAGTTTGGCCCCATCTGGGGAAGCAGAATAGTGTAGTGGTCAGGAGCATGGCACCTGACACTGGAGTACCTGGCTTCAGGTCGTGGCCCGTCACTCACTGCCTGTGTGGCCTCAGGCAAGTTACTTCTCTAAGCCTCAGCTTCCTCATCTTAAAATAGAACGTATAAAATTGTACATTAGGTAAGGCATAGGAAGCATTGCTCAAATGCTTGGCAGTCAGTGGCTGTTGGTGGTTATTATTTATCTCTCCCGTCTTATAAACCACTAGACCAGTGGTTTAGACATTTTTTTTTTTTTAAGCTTTGGAAGCCTTTCTTCTGGTCAAGCTTATATAGAAGCAATATATAACACAGATAAGTGGGAGCGATTCTGGTTGAAAGGAGGGTGCACGGCCCCATCCTTTAGTCCCCACTATCCCCAACTGCAGCCCTTGAAGGGAACACCAAGGATTCCTTTGGCCGTAATTGGGGGGGGGGAGTAAAAATAACTCAGTTCTAAACCATGTAGTTTTTTCATAGATAGAGAAAGTAGAGTCCAGAGAGGGAAAGTAACTTACCAAGTTCACACAGATAACTAACATGACAGCCATAACCCGCGCCAGTGAGTGCCAAACAGAGCACATCTTGTTTCTCTGAAAGAAAGCACTGTGTACATTCAAAGACTTATTATTTCCATCGGGGGGTAATTATACCCAAGAAATGTGTCACAGAGGAGACTCTCTTTGCCCAAGAAGTGGTGACAAAACCAACAATTGAGTAATTGATAAGTAAATTATGGTACAAACCTGATGGACCTTTATGTAGCTTTAAGAAAACTTTTCAAACAAATTTTTTAGTATCCTGAAAAATGTTACCTACAAGGTTAAGTCATCTTATTGCCTAAAAAAAGATTAGATACCAAACTCTATGAACAGAATAATCTTGGTTCTATTAAAAATATTTAATTATTCACATAAGACTGGAAATGTACTAAAATGTTAACAGGGATATTCTCTGGTAGGATTATAAGGGTTTTTTAAATATTTTCCAAATTTTCTACAGTGAACACACTTATATAATCGGAGAAAAATTTTATGGGGGAAGGATAATAGGAATAAAGTATCCAAAGAGGTCAATAATAGATGGATATTTTTTATAATCTAGGCTTTTGAGGTAATGTAAAAAAAAGTTATGATAAAATAAAAATACTTGATATTGGAGAAATCACTTATATATTTAAAGTATGGGAATGCATTAAATATTTAAATCTGTTCTAATGTTCTTCAGGCTCTGAAATGTCTTCCAAGTCCATGCCAAGCACTGTGCATACATATTAGGTACTCAATGAACTTGTTAATGCCTCATCCCTAGAGTTACTTAGCTATATAATCTTGTCATCCTTCATACAAGCAAAGTATCTATTAAAAATGGTTGACAATGTACTTAGGATTGTTTAAAAATAGTTTCATTAAAAAACAAATGTTATGTACCAGGAAGATGTTTTGTAATAAACTGGTTTGTGTGTCCCACTTTTTAAAACTAGGTCAATAACTATCTTACTGCTTTTTTCTCATAGCCCTGCCAAGCCCAAACATGTGGAACTAAATCTTAAAACTCCTAAGAATCTTGACAGCTTGGGAAATGAACATAATCCATTTAGCCAGCCAGTTCATAAAGGAAACACTGCCACTAAAATCTCCTTATTTGAAAACAAACGGGCGAATACTAGCCCAAGACACACTGACATTCGAAGCACAAGGAGCACGCCTGCCTCTAATAAAACATTTGTTGGAAGGGCGAAGCTGAATTTAGCTAAAAAAGCCAAAGAGATGGAGCAGCCTGAGAAGAAAGTAGTGCCAAACAGTCACCAGAACAGTGTGCTGATGAAGGAAACCTCTGCAGAAGGCAAAGTTCCTCTCCCTGAAGAAGAGATTCCACCAGCGACCGGAGGAATGAAAGCAGAGCCTACTGAGGGTCAAGCTCTTGGTTCTCAGCCTAACCAAGGTGATAAAGCAGATGTGCAAACAGATGCTGGCTGTCCTTCAGAACCAGTGGCTGCTGCTCTGATTCCTGTCAAGGACCATGAGCTCTTAAGAGAGGACGACTCAAAGACTGCTGACAGCAAAAGATGTGTACTTGAAGATGTGACTGATACAGCACAAGATGTCCCCACCATTGTTGATACCAAAGATTTACCTCCAACAGCCTTACCAAAGCCACAGGATGAATTTTCTGACTCACAGCTCCCAGCGGAGTCATCTAATGGGCCTTCTCTGTCACCGTTGGCACCCATTCCCATGGATGTTCCCGAAGACTCATGTGTTCAGTCTCCCGTAACCAATCTTCCGTGCACTGATCTAAAAGTGTCAGAAAACTGTATTTTGCCTGTGTCTCATCAGAATAATGAGAAAATGCCACCCTCCAAACTTGGAGGAGAAACAAGCCCTCCTTTGTCCACAGAGCCCAGTCCGGAGGCTGTGGGAAGTGAGGGTCCATCCAAGGTCCTGGTCCAGGTCAGGTCCTTTGTGCTCCCCGTGGAGAGCACCCAGGATGTGAGCTCCCACATCATCTCAGATAGCTCTGAAGTTAGAGAAATGCAGTTGCCAAGTTGTCACAATAATGAACTTGAGGTGGTTTCTGTTGCAAGCTGTGCTCCCCAGCAAGAGGAAGTAGTGGGCAATAAGAGCACATCACCCAAACACACTCATTGCAAAGCAGAACACGTGGCCAAATCTGCCCCGCAAGTCATGCTGTCAGAATCAGAGAGAACTCTGCCTATTCAGGTGCAAAGTCCAGGCAATAAAATACCCCTGGCGACTGAATCCAGTCCTCCCAACTCTCCCAACAGCAGAAATCATTTAGAAACTGCTCAAAAGCCAGATCAAAATACTGTGAATGGCCAAAATAGCCCTGCCAGTCTTTTGAATGTTTCTGCTGATAGTGATGACAGTGTCTTTGATTCTTCTTCTGATATGGAAAAATTCACTGAAATTATAAAAAAGATGGATAGCGCAGTTTGTGTGCCCCAGAAGAAAAAGAAGGCCAGGGTGCCCAACTCTCCTGCCCCTCACTTTGCCATGCCTCCAATTCATGAAGACAATTTAGAAAAGGTGTTAGATCCCAACGTGTTTACCTTTGGTTTGGGGAAGAAGAAGGAAAGCCAATCAGAAATGTCACCAGCTTTACATTTGATACAGAACCTCGACACAAAATCCAAACTGAGACCCAAACGTGCATCCACCGAACAGAGTATTCTCTTCAAGTCCTTGCACACTAACACTAATGGGAAAAACGAAACTGTGGTGACTCCAGAAACAAATGCCAAAGAGAACAGGGACATCACAAATGGTGGAGTTAAGAGATCGAGGCTAGAAAAAAGTGCACTTTTTTCAAGCTTGTTGTCTTCCCTACCACAAGACAAAATCTTTTCTCCCTCTGTGACATCAGTCAATACTATGACCACAACTTTCAGCACTTCTCAGAACAGTTCCCTATCTCAGTCTTCGGTGCCACAGCCTGTGACTGAGGGTGCCCCGCCCTGTGGTTCAAACAAAGAAAAGCCAAATCTTCCACCCAACAACTCCTTAAAGGTCTTCAACTTCGACTCATCAAATGCATCTCGTTCAGGTTTGAAAAGGTCAAGCCACATGGAAAAATCCCTGCAAAAAGAGGAAGCCAAAGAAGATCTAGATTCAAGAAGCAACCTGCACTTGCCAGAAACTAAATTTTCTGAATTTTCAAAACTGAAGAACAACGATACGGAAAAGGCTAATCATATTGAAAGCGTTTCAAAATCAAACTTGCCAAACTGTGGAAACAGTGACACCGACTTCGTGGGTCTTTTCAAATCAAGCCGGTTTGACCCAAGCATTTCTTTTTCTGGAATGTCGTTATCAGATACAATGGTAAGTAACTGCATATGATCATTTATTTGGGGTATATATAAAGCGAGGGGAGAGAGGGATGAGGAACAACTCATGTTACTCGTTTAGAAATGGTTATGCTTATGTACGATAGTTTTCTATTTATTCATCACATATTTGAAAACCTGCTATGTACAAGGGTCTGTGAGGGTCCAGGAAAAAAGATATTAAGATTGTTCTCTCAAGGCATTTGTAGTCTAGCAGGGAGATTAAGCTACTGATATTTTAAGGCACCTGTGAATTTGTATGTTGTATCATGACAGGTATAGATAAGGTGCTTTGAGAGTTCAGAGATGGACAAGATACTTTTTCTTATCTCTTCTGTATGAAAATGTTCAATATTATCCTTGGAATTTTGAAGATTTATGAAGCGGCCTCCTCTGTTTGGAAAGGAAACTTTCCTGATTCCTTTTCTCACACTGTGAGATTCACTTTCTTCCCCTAAGTAGCAATATGTGTTTATCCCATGCAATTGAGGAAGTATTTTCTCTTTGTTGGGAAACAATTTTAATCAGGGAAATAATTTTTTTCCTGCAAAGTTATGGGGAGTGCAGAATTTTGGTTTTTGTTGGATCTTTCCTTTAATATAATAGAACAACAAAATATGATTTTGAGGAACAATTTTGATTTCTGTATCTTTTATTTGACTGCCAGGAGTTGTTTTCTTTATTCAGTTTTTGGTGTGAGCTTATGTCTTTTTGTTACCAAGTTTAATACTCAATGTTGAAGAAGGACAGTGAAACAGTAAGGCAGAATATAAGATTTAGAGATCAGTTCTGCCAGCCTGGACACCTGAGTGAAGCTCGTATTCTGGTGGCCACCCTGTGAACCAGCCCATCTGGCAAGTGCAGACCGTGATTCAACACAGTTTTCCCAGACAGAGAATACCCTGCACCCTTCCTCATCTGTGCCTGGGACTGCAGCATGTTTCCGTGTATTGAGGGGCTTCTGATACAATCCTATCATAGGATGTAATTTTGGAAGCTCTTTCAAAATATATAGTTGGGTTTCCAATGGAGGCGCAGATACCTTTTTCATGTAATTTCATAAACCCAATGGGTTTCAAACTTTTTGGTCTTGGGACGCTTTTACATTTAAAAATTATTGGGAACTCCAAAGAGTTTTTGTTTATATGGGATCTGCCTATCAGAATTTACTATATTAGAAATTAACACTGAGAAAATTGTAAAACACCAGAACACACAAGTGTGCGTTCCATCAGCCATCAGAGCAACCATGTCATCACATGTCATGGAGCCTTACTCCACTGGACACTTGTGAGAGAAGATGGAAAAGGCAAATAATCTCTCTTTATTATAAAAATAGTTTTGACTTCCCTCATGCACTCCCTGAAAGGATCTTGGGGAACTCCCAGGGCCTCTGGAATATACTTTGACGACCACTGCTGTAAACAAGACTGAATCAGCCTATAGTACTCAGACATCATGAAATTCCTATTTCTCTCAAGCACAAAATTTGCTCTAGTCTACTTCCCATTCATTATGGCTTTGTTCTTTTTAATTATTCTTAGATCATTTCTCTTATTTGACTATAGTCTGAGAGTCTGACAACAGAATATACAGAGTTTCACTGTGAAAACCAAGTTGAATGGTGTAAAAAGGAGAAACAAAATGCTTTATACATTTTCTAGGCCTTTTTATGATTAAAAAAAAATTTTGTCTGTCTTTAGGGTCTGGGCTTTGAGTTTTGTTTTAAAATTTAGGCCTTTTCTTTAGTTTATCTATTTCTTATGTGTATATATAAAAGAGTACATGCCATTTTGGTCTCTAATAACACTCTAGTGGAACCTTATGGGCTTGTGAGCATCTTACACTGTAGTATGATGAAAGAGCAATAGATCAAAGGCAGTTCTTAGAATAGGCATCCAGGTTGGCATTGAAAGTTGTCCATGTTTTGTAATATTTTTACATGTATAATTATTATTTTTATTATCTTATGCATTTCTGGTTTTACTGGTCTTGTCAGATAGTCTTGAAAATGGTTAATTTTTGGAGCCATATAAAAATATATTTGTCCATCAAAAAAAGGATTAAATATACCATATGGAATGTACATTGTGAAATATAACATAAACACTTTTATATAGACTAGTAGTTATGTGATGGTATATGTTACTATGAAAAAACATTTATAGATTTAGGTAGGGTGTGTATATGAATATATAAAATTGATTCAACTCTTTCTAGGTAAGTAATACATTCTAATTTCTCTTTGAGATTATACTGAGATTATTTGAATTATAATCTCTTAGACAGGTTTTTATTATGTGAACTGACATAAAACATAGGTTTGACTTTTGAGACCTGAATTTTCTAGTATTGGTGAAAATATCCTAGAAATTGAAATGGCAAATTCAGTTAGAGGGAAAAAAGCTCTTAATTTAAAAGTGTAAACTCAAAGAGTTTTAACAACTTTAGTATAGATTGAGGTGGACATGTTTCAAGATTGATAAATTGTGAGGTTAAATATGATAGAGAAAAGACTGTTATGGAAAGTTGTAATTATTTGTTGTGTTCTTGTTCATCTGATTACAGACTTTTAGAGGAAGTGTACAAAATAAACTCAATCCCCGACCTGGAAAGGTAAGATTATTTTCTATTTCTAGTCTCTATTTTATTTTGGTCTCATAGGGTACAACAAAGTATGCTACCCCTTTCATTTTCTTGTAGGTAGTGATATACAGTGAACCTGATGTCTCTGAGAAGTGCATTGAAGTTTTCAGTGACATTGAGGATTGCAGTTCTTGGAACCTCTCTCCATTGATACTCATAAAAGTTGTAAGAGGATGGTAAGAATGGCACTTCAAGTTTCTGACTTACAGTGTTTCTGTTTTACATTCTTAATTACCTATTTGGTCCTCACTACTTATTTAAAATTATGCCTTTAGCAATGTAAAGTGCAGAAAATGCTACTTATAGTAAAACAAGGAATTCATATCTAAAAAATATGGTTTTTAATCATGTTTCTGATTGTAGGAGTGATACATGTTTATGGGAGAAAAATTGGGAAAGTGCAGTAAAACTAGCTTCTTTTCACCACATAACATTGCTTTGGAATAGTCATACATCTGGGTCTGTAATACACTGGTTAATGAGTTTTAGATGAGGTTGATAAGAATTGCACTAGTCATGTTGCTAGGCCTGATGTGACTTTCTAAAAATCTATAAGGAAAGACATTTTTGCTAACTTTTTTTGTGGCAGTTCAGTGAAGGACTAACCTAAAACTTAATTTACTTTCCAATTTTTCAACAAAAGATAGTTTTGATAAAGAAACTGGTGAAAATATAAATACTTTGACAGTTTTTAAGGTTGTTTACCAGCTTCATTGCCTCTTGAAAATGCACAGGAAGTTGAATAAAGAAAGGGCAAGTTAAAAAAAAAAAAACTAATCTGGCATAATACTTATCTTCAGTATCTATCTATAAACTTTTCTGAAATAAAGAAGGTAGCATTCTAGATATTTATGGTTTAAAAAATTAGTTTTTATTTTGGTTGCCATTTGAATAAATATGTAGCATCTTTCCTATAAGATTTTTAGATATTTTAAGATATTTTTCTGAATGTTCAACACATTCATTAGAAAAACAGAGTTTACTTTTATTCTATAATTTGAAGACTGAGAATTGCACTAAAAACAAATTTTGTGACAATTTTAATAGAACAGTGCTTTTTTGGTTCTTTTGCAATTTTTGTTGGCTTTTTCTTGAAACCCTAAGCACTTACACTATCATATGTTGACATGAGGTTCTTCTTTAGCGTTTGGCTGTTATTAGGAAGAATATTTAAAAAATGCTTCCCATTAACATGCCTGTAGTCCTTTGTATCAACATATCCGTTGATATGGCTGTGATATGTAAGTGAAAATCCCTCTAAGAGAAATATTTTCTATATACATAAGGAGAAAAAAAAAACCACTACAGTAAACACCCATTTACCTGACTTATTATTTATAAGTCTCCACTAACTGGCAATTCCTTAGAACTGTGGTCTCCACCCCTGGGCCATGGACCTGTACCTGTCAGTGGCCTGTTAGGAAATGGGCCACACAGCAGGAGGTGAGCAGCAGGTGGGCCAGTGAAGCTTCATCTATATTTACAGCCACTCCAGCATCACGGCATAAGCTCCAACTCCTGTCAGATCAGTGGTGGCCTTAGATTGTCATAGGAGCATGAACCCCACTGTAAACTGTGCACGCGAGGGATCTAGGTTGTGTGCTCCTTATGAGAATCTAATGCTTGATGATCTGCTGGGGTGTGGCTGCAAATACAGATTATCATTAGCAGAGAGGTTTGACTGCACAGTAAATGTAATGCGCTTGACTCATCCTGAAGCCATCTCCCACCCCACCGCCCCATCCATGGAAAAATTGTGTTCCATGAAACGTCCCTGGTGCCGAAAAGGTTGGGGACCGCTGTCTTAGAACATTAGTAGCTGTGTAACATTGATACTGATAACCCAAAAGTTCTCTAAGATCCTGATATAGTTCTTGAATTATCAGAGGCTTAATTATACCCAGTAAAGTTTTAGTGTTAGGGAGAGTTTATGCTATTTTAATTGCTAGAGCATTGGTTACTAATACATACATGTATAGTGGCAATTAGCCAGAATTTTTGAGTAATCACAACCTCTGTCACCAAGAGTGGCTAATGGTTTTGCTGTGTTTTATTCTTAGTTGGATTTTGTATGAGAAGCCAAATTTTGAAGGGCACTCTATTCCCTTGGAAGAAGGAGAACTGGAACTCTCTGATCTCTGGAGTATAGAAGAAATTTTGGAAAAGGATTGGGAAGGAGAGTCTGATAAGCCTGTGGTGATTGGTTCAATCAGACTTATGGTCCAGGTAGGTTGTGTTAAATCTGGGTTTCATTTATTCAGCAAATATCTATTCATTCTTACTTTAAGGGGAATGTTTATTTTATGAAATAAGTGAGAAAAATATTTGGTGCTTAATGGATATATTTCTGTGATTTTAAGTATTTTTGTGCACTTTAAAGAATTAGAAACACTGTAGTTGGTGAGATATTTTTCACAGTAAATCCTTAAGATAAAACTTTCACTCCTGGCCTCGTATTCCCATCTCCCAAATGCATTTTACTTAGTAACCTGGTATTGATGAGTTCCATATGAACAGATTTTTCTTTTACTTAATTTTTTTCATGAGTTCTGATTACCTTGAGTGGTTTACGAGCATTCTGTTTTAGAGAAATAAATAATCTAAAAATAATTTAGTTGTCCAGCTATAGAGTTTCATGTGAGTTTGTAAAATATTATTTTATATATTTGAGGCCACTTTATGGGTTGGGGAAAATTTCTTGGTTTCTTGTTTATTGATGAGGAAGGTGTTATCAGAGTCTTTCTTTGTGGCTGTTGGGATTTGATGATTTGGGATTTACATTATAAAAATGTAGGTAATGATGTCTTCCAAGTAGAAAATGAAAATTCCAAGTTTTAATAGAGATGAGTGTCAAAGTGCAATAAAGAGAAAAGGAAGACTCTAAAATGAGATTGAGTAAGAATGAGTAATAGTTTTTGGCAGAGGAAAGAATTACCTATTTCCTAGGTCAACATTTTTGAGTGACTTAGATGATAATTGGTATTCTAAATGATTTATCTTTTAATGGCTTTAAGTACATAATGTGATAAGCCTAAGTAAGATAGGAGCCATACTTCAAAATGTCCTCCGTAGTGGAATATTTTATTCAGAGTTTTCATTTCTTGCCCAGATAATATTGGTAATAAAGCAATGTTTAAAAATATCATCTGAATCTCACCATCATGAAGTGTCCTCCCTTCATTTTTTGAATTCTCAACCCTTTCTTGGCCATATTCCAATCTGCTTTTTCTCTAGTTGTAAGACAATATTCTACTTTTTTTTTTTTTTTACTTAACACTGTGGTTCACAATCCTTTGCTTTTTTCTCTCTATACCATTTTCCTAAAGATCACACTCCATTGGTAACATCTCTCCAGGATTTGCACCTGGGGGGAGATGTCAGAATCAGGTGGGGTGAGAATCTGGGTGCATTCAGGAAGGTGGGATAAGGGAAGTGTTATCTCTTGTTTCACCTGATAGTGGCAGACTTAATGTAGCAAATGCTTTTCATGTTACTGCATAGTTTGGGTTTTAGCTGAGCCTCAAATTCCATTGAAATGATGTGTTGTCATTGAGTACATAAATGAGATACCATCATGTATTTATTATTTCTTCTTTCAGTTGATCTTAAGGTTGTTTCTAGTTTTTTGCTATTTCAAATAATGCTTTGTGAACATTTTTGTACATTTAGTAGTTTAAAATTTTATGATTTATTTCCTTGAATTAAATTTTTCTGAATAACATCACATTAAAGGGTATGGTTTATGGCTCCTGATATGTCATGAATTATATTTTCTTTACAGATGGTGTGCATGGTTTCTTAAAAGATGAACCATAAGTCACAACATATTAATATATTCAAGAGAGTCACCTTTTCAGTTCATTAGAGTTGCTCCTTTTGGTAATGTTTGAAAGAGTCTTGCCTGAACTAACCTAAGTGTTAATATTTCTTCTATACCTCAGTTCACCCAGTGTAGAAGAGATTTAGTAAATATTTGGTTAATGCTTAGGCATGCAACCAGGAGAGGCCTTTTGAAGAGTGTTTGATGGGCCATGCATATGTAGGACATGGAACAGTGACCAAAGTATAGAGATTTGTAAATCAGCATGAATGTGTGCTTTTGCCTTTATGACTTAGACCAAACTAACCCAAACCAACATCATAGAGAAATGTTTACTCACAGTCAAGGAGAATTACACCAGAGAGTATATAGGCACAAAACAATAGTTGAGGAAGACTGCAAGTGTAGCCGTTCTGCAGACTAGTCTGGACTTGGATAGTTATATCAGAGCAAAGGAACCAAAACCCTTAAGGCCACGTGAGAAGGAAATAAAGAAATTCATTCCACAACTCTAATACAATACATTTCTGATGATCTTTGCTTGAATGGTAACACTGAGATATATGACTAAAGCAGTGTCTGCCTCGAAAGAGGCATATTATTAATTCATGGATGAAAACAGAAAGGGATAAAATGGCAGAAGCTCTGTGAAATGTGTATCTAAAGCTGCTTTTAAATAGTTGCAAGAAAAAGAATAATGAGCTTACCATAGAGTTGAATACTTGGTATAATTGTTATTAAATATGTGTGCATGTATATATATTGTTTCAGGATTACAAAATTAGTCACATCGACTTATATACTGAACCAGAAGGATTAGGACTCCTGAATTCCTACTTTGATGATACTGAAGAAATGCAGGGATTTGGTATAATGCAGAAGACTTGTTCCATTAAAGTACATCAGGGCACGTAAGTATTTTATTTCAAATGCAATTTTAATGAAGCTTTCTTGTGAGTGCAGTACTGGAAAGAGAGGACTTAAGATATTTTTGCCTCTAATTTGTTGTCCTCTTAAGTAATTACTGACTATAAGGTATATTTTTATAACGCACATAAAATTCTGATTCTCTTACACCTATATTACTATGATTCACCTCTCTTATAAACAATGATTTATTAAAGGAAGTGTCGGGAAAAAATTACATTTTTAATGTGTGGCTTTCCTTATCACAGAGGAACCTGACTCATTCAAAGCTAAGTTACAGATCATACCTTCGTGGTAATTCAGAGGAAGTAATTCAAAGCATGTGCCCCTGATATTTCAGGTGGGATGGAAGCCAACACACATGGTGCTTCCTTTAATATTTTCACACAATGCTGTCCCAAGCCCCTAGGATGTTGGTTTCACAAATCACAGGAAACAGCAAGAATATTTTGAAGGAAATGGGAATATCTCAGATGGGGAAGAAATTAGGATAGAAAGTGCAGACTACAGTGCTAAAGAATGTGGTCTCTAAAATGGAGTGCACAGCCCAGGGCATATGAAAGACGTTACCCTGAGATGCAGGGGAAAAAAAACCACTAAACCTTCTTTATATTTTACTTAAAATCTCTACCTCTTAGGATTTTATTTTTTTGTATTTTTCTCATATGCATAATATATTCCAGTGGTAATATATACAATTTATAAATATTCATATATTCAGAGAATGCTCAAATGTTTTTACTAATGGGCTGCGCAGTTTACAAAAAGTTTATAGTCTCGGTAAAGGGAGATAGAATATCTCTGCAGTGAATGATAAGGCACTTCTTACTCATGTTGTTTCTGTTCTATTGACTACTAAAAGTCTTGGTTGCTATTGTTCTTAGAAATGATTTGATTGTGCAGAATGTAGAAACTGGGTAAATTACAGATCTCAGAGTCTGATTTTTGATCCTCAAAAATCAGGAACTAAAAACTTCTAGGCAACTTAGTAGGAAATGTGACTGTTGAGATTTGGGCTCCTTGAATAGATGGAAGGTGGTCAGATGGAAGAGAAATTAGATATGTTCTCTGTTATTACATATGCTTTCTGTTATTTCATAGGAGGTCCCAGGAAAGACCAGTAGAAATTATAGAGAGGTAAATTTTGACTTGGCCTAAGGAAGAACTTTCTAATGGTTAGAGTGTTTAAAATGGAAGTGGGCTGCTTTGTCAAGTAGAGAGTTTCTCATCACAGGATGGGCAACAGTAGAAGATGGAAAAGAGTTTATCTAGGGTTTTCTAGAGGAAGTAAAGTGTGAGTTACAGACCTCTTTTATGACTGTTCATTGATTTATTTACCTTTAACATTTATTTTTAATTGACACATAATAATTATACATATTTATGGGGTGCAATGTGATGTTTTGATATGTGAGCAAATCAGGGTAGTTAGTAAATCCATCACGTCAATCCTTGTTTCTTTGCAGTGAGAACCTTCAGAATCCTCTCTTGCAGCTATTGTAAAACATGTTATTGTTAACCGTAGTCAACCTACTGTGAAATAGACCATCAGAACTCATTCCTCCTAGCTGTGACTTTGTACCCATCTCCCATCCTCACCCCATCTCCCTCTTCCTTCTCTACCCTCCTCAGCCTTTGGTAACCTCTTTTCTGCTACCTCCATGAGATAAACTTTTTTAGTTCCCACATATGAGTGAGAACATGTAGTATCTGTCTTTCTGTGCCTGGCTTATTTCACTTAACATAACATTCTCCAGGTACATCCATGTTCTCGCAATGACAGGATTTCGTTCTCTTTTATGGCTGAATAATATTCCATTGTATATGTATGCCACATTTTCTTTTTTTTTTTTTTTTGAGACAGAGTCTCGCTTTGTTGCCCGGGCTAGAGTGAGTGCCGTGGCGTCAGCCTAGCTCACAGCAACCTCAAACTCCTGGGCTTAAGCGATCCTTCTGCCTCAGCCTCCCGAGTAGCTGGGACTATAGGCATGCGCCACCATGCCCAGCTAATTTTTTTCTATATATATTTTTAGTTGGCCAGATCATTTCTTTCTATTTTTAGTAGAGACGGGGTCTCGCTCTTGCTCAGGCTGGTCTCGAACTCCTGACCTCGAGCGATCCACCCGCCTCGGCCTCCCAGAGTGCTAGGATTGCAGGCGTGAGCCACCGTGCCCGGCCTCTTATTTTTTTTTTCCATCTTTTGATAACTGGTCCCAATAGACCACATTTTCTTTATCCATTCATCTATTGATGGACACTTAGGTTGATTTCATATCTTGGCTATTATTGTAATAGTGCTGAAGTAAACATGGAATGTAGATATCCCTGATTTCATTTCCTTTGGATATATACCCAGTAGTGGATTGCTGGACCATACAGTAGTTCTATTTTTAACTTTTTGAGGAACATCCATACTGTTTCTACAATGTCTGTACTAGTTGACATTTTTGCCAACAGTGTGTAAAGTTTCCCTTTTCTCCACATCCTCACCAGTACTTATCTTTTGCCTTTCTGATAATCGCCATTCTAACTGGAGTTAAGGTGATATCTCATTGTGCTTTTGATTTGCGTTGCCCTGATGATTAGTGAGGTTGAGTATTTTTTCATATACCTATTGGCCATTTGCATGTCATCTTTTGAAAAATGTACTGCTTTTAAGTAGTGTACATTTTGAGTTATTTATAGCAATTGGTACCCTGTAGGCCTTAAAAGGCTATGAAATTTCTCAAGGTGATTAGTTGGGAAGTAGGAATTAGGAAAGGCTTTTTCTCTTCATATCCTCTCTAAATATGGCAAGGAATTGTGACTTTAACAAATATAAACCTCAAAAAGTGTCTATGAGATGTATACATTTCAGTAAATCAATTAATTGGGCATCTATGTGCTATGTGCTTTTCTAGGCACTGGGAGTATGGCAGTGAGCACATAAAATGACGTCCCTAATTCTCTTGGAATAGACAGCACAAATACATATGTAATGTTCAGATGGTAAAGGCTACAAGAAACATAAATTACAGAGAGGGGGAGGGGCAATGGTATTTTAGATGCAGTGGTGACTAAAGGTCTCTGTTGGCATTTAAGCAGGGACCTGAGGATGTGAGAGAGTCTGCTCTGAAGCTTGCTGGGGGAGGGAGGGGCAAGGGAGTGTCCCAAGGCAGGAAGCACAGCCTTTGCAAAAGCCCTGCGGGCATGCTTGGGCAACAGCTAGGAGGCCAAGGCAGCTGGAACAGCGTGAGCTAGGAGGACTGATGATGGGAGGAGGCCTCACATCACTCACGCCTTTTAGGCCATGGGAGGAAGATTTAGATTGACTCTGAGTGGCATGGGAAATCATTGAAAAATTTTGATCTAACTTGTGTTTTAGAAGGATCACTTTGACCTCTGTAGAAAATGGACTATAAAGAGGCAAGGGTGGAAGCAAAGAAACCAGTTAGGAGGCAGTTGCAGTCATTGAGCCAAGAGGTGACGGTGGCTTAGTGTGATAGTGGTGTCGGGACATGGTTAGATTCTGAATGCATTTTGAAGGCTGAACTGACAGCATTTGCTGACGGATTGTATGTAGGGTGTGAGGGGCCGAGAAACATTCAGGATTTGGAACCCCAACATTTGTTGAGGTGGAGAAGACTTGGAGGAGCAGGTTGGGCAGGAAGGTGAAATTCAGGAATTCAGTTTTGGACAGGTTAAGTCTGAGGTGCCAACTGCACATTCAAGTGAGAGGGCAGGAAGGTGACTGGGTGTGAGGCTGGAGTTCAGAGAAGAGGCAGAAGATAGAAATTTAGGCATCATAAGCATAGAGAAGGTGTTTAAGCTGGGTGCAGGATGAGGTTCCAAAAGGGAGTGAGTGTAGTTAAGGGAAGGGAAGCCATATATGAGCCGTAGGCACTTTTATGTTTAGATATTTGGAAGAAGGAATCTAAGCAAAAGAAAATGTCTTAATCTCTTACTGCCATTCGTTTTTTCACATCAAAGCAATCTATACACCTTCTTTTTCTTTTTTTCAAAGTATTGGTGTTAAGTTGAAGAACATCATCCTTAGAAAAGAATGAAAAAGGCATCTGCCATAATATTTTAATCTCAGTGTCTGGAAGGTTTCATGACTCAGGCTTGGGCTATGTTGAAGCACACTGAGCTACCTTAAATGATGTTTCTTCTTGGCAGGCAGTAAGTTTAGCTTTGCCTCGTAGGTGGTAGTTACGGGCCTGTCATCACTCACAATTTATGATGGGCTCACATGGCAATGGGCGTCTTTTTCCTGGCTGTTCATTTCTGTTGTCGTTAGGATAATGGAAAGCCGGATGTCAATTCGAAGTTTGGACTCTTTGAACTTGGTTGGTAAGCTTAGGGATCAGGAATTAATACCTTTACAGATCTACGAGGAAAGTCTTGATGGGTTGAGAAGATTTAACTGAATACTCGAGCTCATTTTGCTTCCGATGGTGCACCAGACCCCTGAACTGGGACGAGAGGAGTCTTTGCTGGGGGGAAACAGTTTTAAATTCCATTAAGAGATTTCTTCCAGGACCCATTCCCTCTAGATTAAGGTCTTCTATACATACACAAAATAAGGGTATTACTTGTCTTGTCAAAATCTTATTTGAGGAAATGAGTAATTTCTAACTAAATTTGCCTTTCAGATTCTGTTGAGTGTAATTTGTTTTTAAACCTTTGTTTTAAGCAGCTGGCTAATCCCAGCACCCAGCCTCCCAGAGGTGAAAGTGTATTTTTTTTGGTATATAATAATAAACAGAAACAAAGAATTTTAGAATTTCAAAGGGAGGATAAAGATGATCTGGCCCAACAGCATCATTTAACCCAGGAAGACAGGCTTTGGTCACTTTCTCCAGACTAGGGTTAGCTATTAGTAGAATGTGCACTAGAATGCAGGTGTTCTGAAGTCAGGGGACTTTTTTTTATGGCAAAACATTCCTTGATCATTTTTACTATGAAATATTTGATATATACAGAAGAATATATATATATGTGAGTTATGAAGCCTCATAATAAACTCTCATGGGCCCACCACCCAACTTATGACCTAGACCGTTACCTACACTGCTGCAGAACCTGTGTAGCCCACCCTGGTCCCATCCTCCTGACTCCTCCACACATGTAACTACTCTCCATAGATTACCCACATTGATGAATATATCTATGTTTATTTTTTCATTGCTATATAATATTCACTATGTATATTGTGCAGTATACCATACCGGAGCCCAATTTTTTATTATGAAGGTTTTTAAACATACACAAAAGCAGCATAGTTCAGTGAACACCCATGTACCATGCACTTGGATTCAATAATTGTTCACATTTTGCCATATTTGTGTTATCTTTTCTCTGAGCACTTGAATGTAAGTTGCAGTTCCTATATACTTCAGCCTGCATCTCTTTATAATGACATTCTCCTGCCCAAGTATTACTGTTACACCTAAGAAAATAAATAAGATGTCCATGATATCTTTTCTATAGCCTATAACCAAATTTTCCCAACTGCCTCAGGAATGCCTTTCATAGATTTTTTTTCTAATCAGAATCCAATCAAGGTTCATATAAATGAGCAACAAATGAGTTGTTCTGTCTCTTTAAGTCTCTTTTAAAAACATCTCTAAATTACTCCCATCTTTGTTTCCCATGCCACTGCCTTTTTAAAGAATTTAGGCCACCAGCTGTCTTAGAGAATGCCCCACATTCTGGATTTGTCTGAGTGTTCCCTCATGATATCATTTAACTTGTTCTTTTTATCACCTGAATGTTCTGACTACTAGGGGTCAGGTCTAGCGGTACGATTAGATTCAGGCTGAACAGTTGGGAGGACACTCCGTAGAGGTAGTGCCGTGTACTTACGTTGCGTCACACCGGGCGGCATGTGCCAACCAGCTCGCCTATTAATGATACCAAGTTTGGTTACTTGGTTAAAGTGGTGCCTCCCACATCTTTCCATTGTAAAGGTACGTTTTCCTCTTTGAGATTCAGAGCCCACTCGCTTTTGAATAACCTCAAAGTCGGGACATTCATATTTAATCTTTCAAGTATCCAGTTGGTTCCTATAAATGGCCAACATGCATGTTCAGCCATGTCTGGGGAGTAAGCCTTATGATCTAGCTGGAAATGCTGTTACTGGTTTAAGAACAAGTGAACAAGATCAGACCGATTTTTCTTGTGTGACTCAAAGGGTATTTCTAAAAGAATAATTACAC
Organism: Varecia variegata; assembly: GCA_028533085.1. Taxonomy (NCBI): domain Eukaryota; kingdom Metazoa; phylum Chordata; class Mammalia; order Primates; family Lemuridae; genus Varecia; species Varecia variegata. The sequence goes on along the minus strand of CM052441.1, from coordinate 44,445,143 downwards.
AAATATTTTTTAGTAAACAAAAAGATGACCATTGTTACTTCAGCAATATTCATTTGCACATATAAATTTATTATGTTTATTAGAAAATAAGCTCATGCTTTATATGAGCTGTTTATTAAGTACACCTATGAAGTTGTCCTTTTATATCTATATTGGCAAAAGCTCATTACCGAAGTGCATGGGAAAATGAGTACCTTTAGAAACTGAAACAACACTGCCTGAAGATAGTTTCCGTCTCTCCTGATGGCCACATGAATAATGTATCTTGTTGGAACAGAATTTAGGAAAAATGAATCATACTCTGTATATGAGTTTTCAAATTCCAAAGTCCACCCCACATTCAGAAATGTCTGTCTGAGTTACCCCGCAGCACTCGCTCACTCAGGGCAGCAGTCTTTTCAAATGTGTCAGTTTGTTCAGTGTTTTCACAAATTCCCCTTTACCCAAAATTACCTTCCTTTTCTGTTATGTGTGACTAAACTACGTGCTTCAACAAAAGTGAAGTTTTTAGTATCAGAAGAATAAATCCCTTCAGAACTCAGACTACAGAAGGGAAGAACTAATGAAAAGAGTCCTTTGGTAAACATCATTCCAGACTCTCAGAACCACTTGTTCATGAGCCACACGTTCTAGTTATGAAAAATTAAGCCCATTCATGTGTGAAGGAGTCAGACTTCGAGGTCGTCCTTGACTTGTTAGCCTAATAACATATTAGAGAACTGCCATTATTTAGTTAGGGCACAAAATCCATGTGTAGTGTGCCTGTGATAGCTTTGAGCTCCAAAAAATATGTAATGTATCCTTAACTGTCATGCTTTAAACATAGGAAGTTTAAAGTACCCCATTCTTAGCCTCTGTTTTCTTGTAGTTTAGGGGCATTACATGGTATTTAAAAGATAAGCCTCTTTTTTTCCCTTAAGTTAATTTATTTAGAAGTATAACATTTGTACGAAAGGTACACAACAAATCCTAAGTATATAAGCTGAGTGAATTTTCACAAATTGAATACACAAGTATAACCATCATCGAGATCAAGAAGTAGACCATTCCCAGCATCGCAGAAGCCCCCCTCATTCATCCTGCCCCCTAGCCATCCTCTCCTCCCTCTGCCCCCGTAACTGTTATGCTGTCTTCTAACACTGTAGGTTCGTTTTGATCCCCCACCCATATACCACACCTGCCTCCCAACATTCTTTTATGTGCGTGTGGTAAATCCCCATATAATTAGAGAGTCTAAAGCAGTTACTAATTCATGCAGGGGAATCTTTAACAAAAACCATGACCAAAAATGTGCCTTAGGCCAAAATTGAGAACAAGAGAAAAACAAAGAGGGGAACATCGAACCCATTTTGTTGGTAAAAGATTTCATTTACAGACATCCTCTTCTTGGCACAGTATTCTGGGGACATAGCATAGTGGAGTGCCACAGCTAGGACACCGTAGGGAGACTAACAAAGAGTTGGCACGTGTAAGCGATCGCCAAGAATTCTGTTTATGAAGGGGGTACGGTAACACTTCTCTTATGTAAAAGGCTCTTCTCCAACGTCCTCACCTTCCCCAAACCCTTCCATGAACCAAGAAGACTGTGCAGTCTTTAGAGACAGTTCTAAGGGGTGTAATTTTCTGGTTTCCTGGTTTCTAGCCCCTGAGAGGAGGGTGGGGATGCTGGTTCCCTGACCAAAGCAGAAGTGACAGCTGACAAGCCTGATAGAAGGGTGCGGTGTTAAAAGCTGTAAAAATCAGAACCAAGAACTCAGAAAGCTTTGTGGCCTGGGAACAAGCAGTCCTACAGACTTTCAAAGCCCCTGAGGACACCAGTGTGCATTAAGTAATGCTCACAGTGATGTTGCTGAGTAATTTCGAAAAGCGTAAATTATGTTCAGTGCATTCCCTGCAATGAGAACTGCCATCCAAAAGCCATTACGAGCCTGGTTCCGGAGTCTGCTTGGATCAGCCTCGCCTTTGGCCTTGGGCAATTTACTTCACCTTATCTGTAAAATAGGAACTACAGTATTCCTTCCACATTGCATTGTTGTGAGGATTAGAGGCAATTCTGGGTGGCATTCCTTATAAGCTCTGGGGAGATGTTAGCTGTTAATAATTTTTGAGACTGTGACAGATAATTAGGTGGAACTTAGAAGCAATTAATCATATGAATTAAGTGGGCAAAGCCAGCCAAGGAAAAAAGCAAAAGACCAAGAAGAGGAGCACGGAATGGTTTACTCTGTCTTGAGTCAACCTGGGTCTAACACTGAAGTGTAAGCATACATCGTGTGGGTCAGTATCCTCTCCTGTTCCTCTCGTCATCGGGGTCCGGTGTACCAGACCGGAGGCAAAGCTGAAATAAATAATGAGTTGTCTCCATTTCTCTCCTGCCTTGGGGGTTATTTAGATGGCTGATTTACGAAGAACCTGGATTTCAGGGTATCCCTTTCATCCTGGAACCTGGTGAATACCCTGACTTATCCTTCTGGGATACAGAAGCAGCGTACATTGGATCCATGCGGCCTCTGAAAATGGTAAAAATGAAATCAAACAAAGTGATTCTTTGTCAGCTTGATGTTCACAGGGTGTAACTTTGAAACAATAAAGCTGACTTTTTAAGAACAATTATGTAGTAAATGGGACCAATTGCTTGATAGAAATAATAGAAACAATAAATAATGTGCTAGATGGTGCAGATAAAAAAGTAGGTAAGACTCTATTCTTTGCCTTCAAGGCATCGTCAGCCTTGCAGAGCTGCAGATGAGTGCACAAAGCTTCGGCCCAGTGTAGGTTTAGTAAGTGAGGAGAGTAAAGAATTAAATATTAGTGGAAAAACAGGAGGAAGGATAAACGACATTCCAACTTGTGGGTAATGTGACAGAGAAAGGGGGACAATTAGGAGAGCTTCATGATAAATCAAGTTGGTTTTTTCAAAAATGAACAAGATTATTTTAGATGGAGCTGTCAAAGGATGTGCTGCGTGAGCCAGGGTGCAGAGCTGGGAAGGGGCAGGGCACGCTGAGGACCAGCTCGGCCGCAGGGACAGGAGGCTGGGCTGGGTGGCAGTGTGGGGTACTGGGGCTGGATGCTCAAATAAGAGGTATCCCCCGAAGTATCTGCCTTAGGGGGAGGCTGGTGCTTCCTCTACCTTGTCCCTGTATTCTGCCTTGTTCTTGGTCTCCTCTGCCAGCCTGTAAGCTTTGGGAGGAACCAGGCTGCACCTGTCTTGTTCCCCAGGGTTGAGCACAGTGTGGGCTGCATTGTAGTAGCTGCTCACTAAATTCCTCTGGCCAGAGTGAGGCTCCTATTACAAACCTGTTTTTGAAACACTGCTTTGCAGTTATCTCCAGAGCCAGTTTGAAACAAATTATAAAGTTAGGAAGATAATTTTTTAATCTTAATTTTACCCGTCTTGCCAAAGCATTTGGTTTAATTATCTGCATGTTTGTTGGCCTTAATGCAAATGATTTGGGCTTTTTTTCCTAAAATTAAATCCACTTTCAAAGAACAAATCTTTGTTAATTTTGTGAATGTATGAACGAATCGCCCCAGGTTTTAAAAGCAGTTTGGAATGATGATTAAAATACTGTGAAGTTTATGGTGTTTGAAAAGGATAGCTTTTGAAAAGGGCATGTACTTGGTTGTATAAGCTCTGGTTTGCTGATAAAATCAGCTACATTCCTTTATGGTTACAGTTCATTTGAGCATCTTTGGCTGTACTTTTTTAAAAAGCTGTTAAAGATATATTGGTAAAAGATATCTTTCTGACTTTCCCATTGCTGATATTAACTTTTGACCTGTTTAATATTTTTAAGTAATAACTTTGGTTTATTTTTAGTGAGTTTTTAGGGATTTTAAAAAACATTTTTTTAAATAAAGGTGTAACACCTCCCCCCCCAATTCATCCTTTGGGATGATTTAAATTTTATCTAATAGTTTATCTAATTATTCCATGAGGTCATATTATGTGAACTTCAACAGTTTTGTAGACCATGGGTTGCAAAATCAAATGCTTCCAGGAGCCAGGTAGCAAACAGATGGGTGAGAATTGAACCTAAGAGAGTGGTGGAGTTGGGGAAACCAGAGCCTGTGCCCCGGCTGAAGGATGTGCCCAGTGTAGGATTAATAATTGTAGAACATGAAGGTTGCTACCTGTGAGAATCTGGGTGCAGAGATGTCAGATCTTAGGATTGTATTTCAAGAGAAGTGAGAAATATGGATTTTTATGAGAAATTTTCCAAGTTTAAAAAAAACAAAAACTTACTAGGTTAAAAAACACGTCTACCATGCAGATTCAGCTTATAGACCATCTGTATGAGGCTTTCCTCTCATCTGTCTTCTTCATGTCTTCATCTGCATTGTTGGTAATTTGGGAACTGTCTCGTGTACATTAAAACAAACTGAACATAATCACACTGTGAGGTTCAATGGCTTACCATAAACTGCTATGGGTAAAATGGTAACGTATCAATGGAAAACTACTTTTCTTACTATGTCATGGTTCTTTTCAGGGTGGCCGTAAAGTTGAATTCCCTACAGATCCAAAGGTAAAGATAAATATTAAATATATAAACACACATATATTTACTTAAAATGTTATTCCCACTTTATAAAGTAATGCTTGTGTGACTTCACATGTAGACCTCTATCAAACATAAATGCCGCCAAAGCAAGTTGCCCTGACTTACACGCGCCATCCTGTAGGCTGGAAGATGAAACTAATGACGCTAGTTAGCACGGACAGTATGTTTAGCCATGCCTCAAAAGGTTCATTGTTGTATTCAGTTTATAATTTGTGGTTGTATTTACTAACTGCAGGGCCTGTTGCTGCCTGCCAGTTAGCCAGGAAAAAACTTTTTCAAGACAAGCTCTCCCTACTCCCAAATGCTCTTTCTGCCATTCCTGTTTCCACATCTATGCCATGTACTTGGATGCTATGCTTTTTTTTTTTTTTTTTTTTTTTTCCCATTTTTAAAGCAACTTTAGAACCTTCTGGTTCCTTAGTTTGGCCACAGCAAAATTCTAAATGTTGGTTCTAGACATTGAATAAAAACCAATTATTCAAAAAGTGTGTTTTGAACCTTGGCTTTGGGCTATACCGCATCAGGAAAAAAGCCTGATATATATATATATATATATTTACTATATTATCAGATGCTATTATTTAGTTAATTTCTAAAAATATGATTAGAAAATTTTAATTTATGTTCCAGGACTTAGTGATATGAAATGACCGATTTAATGTTTCGATATTTAACTTCTTACAAATTACTCCTTTCTATTATAGGTAGTTATTTACGAAAAGCCTTTCTTTGAAGGAAAATGTATGGAACTAGAAGCAGACATGTGCAGTTTTAGTGCAGAAGGAGGTGAAACAGAAGACACAACTGAAGATGATCGTTTGCCATTTACGTCAGTGGGGTCTATGAAAGTTCTGAGAGGCATGTAAGTAGATGGGTTACCTGTAAGGATTTCTTCTTTTTTCCTTAATAAAGTAATAAATGTGTCCTTTTCCCCCCCAAAGACAACATTCCTGATTCTATGGCATGGTGAATTTCGACAGCTATATCCATATTCCCCTGACTAGATTTGAGAAAACAGTTTGAGGGACAAGTGTGGGGTCAGTCCACAAACCAAGGCTGATAAATTGGCCCATCCAAATTGATCAAATCTACAATCTTGTTTATTAGAATTATGCTACAACTATTGAGCTGTTAGTTTGCTTTCTCATTTTATGATACTTTTGCATTTTATAAAGCTTATACATTTCCCGTAGAAGTACACACTGAAATTAGTCTTGTAAATAGCCAAATATCCAAAATGTTATAATTACAATTTGAAGAACATTTATTCAGTTTTATTTGCTGAGGTTCTTTTGAGTCCTTATTAAACATACACACACTCAGACACTCCTGTACTTTACAGAACTCTATATATTTCTCAGGTTGTTTTCTTAGGGCCATTCTGTTATTCTCCTAAATTTTAGAGAATTCCAGTGATGTTAATGCAGAAATTTATGTCTAGCTTTATGACTGTTTGTATTTGTCAATGAAATTGATTTATACATTGGAAAGAGTTTAACGTGTCTGAAAGTTACTACTGTCATGTTCTTTCTGTTGTAGCTGGGTTGCGTACGAGAAGCCTGGATTTACTGGTCATCAGTATTTGCTAGAAGAAGGAGAATACAGGGACTGGAAAGACTGGGGAGGTTACAATGGAGAACTTCAGTCGTTACGACCTATATTAGGTGTAAGTTAAAGAAAAGCTAATGGCTAAAACTTGGCCTTTTTGGTTAATAAATGGCCAGCCTTTGAATTTTGAATTTTTTTTTCCCACTAGGATTTTTCAAATGCTCACATGATAATGTACAGTGAAAAAAACTTTGGATCCAAAGGTTCCAGTATTGATGTATTGGGGATTGTTGCTAATTTAAAGGAGACTGGATATGGAGTGAAGACACAGTCTATTAATGTACTGAGTGGAGTGTAAGTGAAATAACCCGACTGGGATTTTGAACATGGGTTTAACCTTGGTTTGTGTTAAACTGAGTCTGTGACACAGAGCAGGCACTCAATAAATATCTCAACAGCTAAACATTAAATCAGTCACTTAATAGTTATTGCCATGATATTTTCATAACTGCTTTAAAAAAATCTTTCTCATACAATCTTTTTTTTACATGTAATATAATGTTGGAGTAGGCTATTTGGTGTCATGACAGAAATCTACAGTTCTGCTTGTTGTCATTCTGCATGGAAAGATCATGAATTTCTTATGAGGGGAGTCAAATAATAATAGTTATCTAACATTAGAGACCTGAGGTTGGGAGAAAGTTCCGTTTGATTTTCCTATGGTCCTACACCTGCTCCTGTATATTTTTCCCACTATTATTTTGACATAAGTCTAATTGTTTCAATGCACCTGGAGTTAGAAATTGAATGTTTTATTAATGGTGAAGTGAGTTTTTATTGAAGTTTAGACAGGATTCTTTGGGATGCAAATGACTGCAAGCCAAGCCAAATTGGCTCGAGCGATACAAATGGAACTTACTGGCTTAAGTAACTGAAAACTCCTGGAGAAGATTTTGCTTCAGGTATGGCTGGATGCAGGGGATTAAACACTGTCATCAGAACTTGATCCTTATCTCTTGACTGGGCTTTTCTCTATGTTGGCTTCACTTTAGGCAGGCCCTTCACATCTGGCTTTTGTTCTTTTGCTTGAAGAGAAAGAACTTCTCTTTCCCTCACAAGTGCCAGGTTTGACTTTGATTCCCCAGGCTTGGCTCATGTACACATGCCTGAACCAATCACTGTGGCAAAGGAGATGGCCGTGTCTGGGTTATGTGCCCATCCCTTGACCTGAGATGTAGGAGCCATCTAATTGGAGCCACTTAGATATGATTGGGATTGGTGGTTCCCCAGGACCATCAGAAAGAGTTAGATCTTTCTGGGGATAGACACCAGGTGGGCAAATACAGTAGATGGCTATTATAGGGTGTTACATAATCTTTCTTTTAATCCAGGCTGATGTCTGTTCTAATTTGTTATAAGTGAGAATATTCTTAAATAGTTATATGAAATAATTTGACACTGGTTCTGTTTGATGTTTAGGGTTTTTTTTTTTTTTGATGTTATAGTGATACAGACTATTTGAATCATTCTAGCCTCAGCCCTATTGTATCTCATGGGGCCTTCGCAATAGCCCTAGATATTTGACATGCGTCTACAATGTAATATACTTTTACTGTTAGTCATGTTGACCAAATTCTTGTGTAGGCTGCTGCAGGTGCTGCCATCTTGGCTGAAATGACACCAGTGATTTTTGGGTCTTCCATTCTTAGCAGGAAGTGCCTTCTGTTGGGTCCTGTTCTGGAGCCCTAACATTTTAGAATCATAGCTGGCTGTCTACAAAAGCCAGAAGGCATCTGAAATACTGCTGTGGCTCGGTAGTATTTTAGATAGCCTTTAAAGCTAATTATTTAGAAGGAAAATATAGTGACCAACTCAATTTGGTGAAATAGTTATATATTTTGATACTTACCAGGTGTGCTGGTTCTGTTAGAGCCTAGTCATGCAACCTAGCAAAGGAAGCAAGAGGACGCTGGGTAGAATTCCCGTAGAGCCGTAGGTAGAATTACTGTGCCCTGAGCCAATCTGCTTTCCTTCTTACCACAGGCCTTGCTTACTTGAAATCAGTTTCCTTTATAAAATGTTGCCTTTATATATTTCTATTTTTAGTCATTTCTAGTTGTATTTCCTGGCTTAGGCTTTTTCTGGTTGTAGCAGTTGAGTTTTGGTACAAGGAGGAAGTTGAGGGAGGTACACACGCACGCACTCAGGCACCACTTCCTTTAAGCTCTTTAGATGTGGAAAGGCGTCTGTGTTTACCAAGGCCAGCTGCTTCCTCGTATTTCACTCCACTTGTCATTTGACAAATATTTATTGAGTTCTGCTATGCTCAACCATTATATTATGTCCTCAGAAAAGTTACAGTATTTATGTGAAACATAATTATTGCCAAAAGAGGTAGCGATGAAACACTTTGGGAATCCACAGTGTGACTTTCCAGTGCGGGCACAGGGAGACTGAAGGAGCTGGCGCGGGAGGTGGGCCGAGGTGTGCCAAGATGAGGGAGGAAGACTAGCTATTCCTTTTTAATAGTTTCAAAGAAAAATTATTGTATTTTAGTGGCTTTATTTTTATGGCTAAATAAACACTTCAGTTTGGTTCATTTCTTAGTGTGGAACTCAGTGTCAGAAAAAAACTTTTGTGAAATTCTTGTTCTGTGAAAGTATCTCCCGGGAGGCTCACTATCACATGGGTAATAAATTTTCTGGGTAGTAAATGCATTATTAGCTCCGAAACAGAACAGCCTTCAGGAAGGATGCTCATGAGTCCAACAATTGAGGTTTTTAAGAACTGCATTCTGTTTCCTACTGGAATGTCAAAAGAAATTCCCCAGTCCTGCTTATCAATTTCTAGTTCTATGCTATACTCTTGGTCAAATAGTGAAACTGGGCTAATTTTTTTAAATTAAAAGCACAATGAAATATTTCTAAAGTTCAGATAAAATATAAGAGTGCTGTTGTTTTAAATTCTTTTTCCTTTGGCCTTACACAGAAGGGCAGGTTGGCCCCGCTGCCCTTAAATTTTGAGCAATTATTCCACCAGGCTGGGACCTGCCGGTACTTGTATTTGCTGCTCTCCCCTTCCCTCCTCCATTCTTTAACCAGAGAAGTGTTCACTCGTGTGTACAGAACCCATGTGAACAAGGACACTGCAGGATTTTCCTAAGTGTCCCAAGTGTAAGTTTTAAGTAGACTAGGATCTTAGATACAGCAGAAAATCTCTGATCTGGGTTTTGGGGTTTGTCCCCCACCTCCCCAGTATTCATGAATGTTTCATCTGGGGCTGCATCTTGGAAAACAACACTACTGTCCACACAAGTAACATCTTAATAAATTGTTTCCCTGCTTCAGCTTCAGTGAACTAGATGGGCTTAACTGGGTGTTGGATGTTTACCTACAAGTAGTTTATTTTGGTTTGATAGGGAAATGTAGTACTTATACTTGTTAGTAAAAAAAAAGAAGAAAAAAGAAAACTGGATAACACTTCGAGGGCTTGCTCAGTTGCTGCCTTCTCTCCTTTGTATAATATTTAGTCTCTCCTCACTGCCTTTTCCCCTCCAAACCTTGAAGTCAAACCAGAAGGGCCTTTAACCCTCTCTTCTCTAACTTGTTACAGACCCGGAGCCCTGCTGGGAGCACTTTTTTGTGATATGACTTACCCTCTTTAATTGTTGCTTTTTTAAAAGTTCTGGTTTTCATAAAGTAGATTTTCTTGCTGTGCAGACATTCCTCCCCCGCAGCAGCGCTCGCTGCTCGGGCTGTGCGGTTGCTGCCCTTCCCACCGGATGAGCGCGGCTGTGAGCGCAGGCAGCACACGCAGGCCCCCTGTGCTGCACAGCCTCGCCGGGTGGGCGCTGGGACCTTGTCCAGCTCCCATACTTAGAAATGAAACTGCAAACTTTCTCAAAGGTTCAGTGACCTCCTCAAACTTACCTGAGAGTTAGGGTCATGACCACAGCTGGAACCAAGTCTCCTAACTGCTCACCTCACAGTGATGAAGAATAGGTTTGTACAATTGCTAATGAGGTTCTCAATCTGGGGGGCGGGGGCGGGGCATTATTTCCTGAAAGAGACTGTGACTGGCGCTTATGGCAGTTTCTCCATTCAGATGGCCAGGAGCGAGTGCACAGCTGTTAGCTGTCATAGCTGCTTACCACCGGAGACTTTATAGTGTTTTCTCCCTGATAGCTATTCATTTCCTAATTGTGACTGTACTCAAGTTTTTGCTCAAATCAGCCGTTTAGATAGTAAAATCATATAATCTGTTCTAATTAGGGAGTGTGTGGGCTGTTCTAGGTATAGTTTGCTAATAGAACAGTACATGAAAGGAAACTTTATAGGGCACATGGCAGTTCAGGTCTCAAAGTGAGGAGAGTCCAGGGAGCCTCATCAAAAAATGTAGATTCAGTCATGTTCTGGTCACTCATTGGTTGTCTCACCTTGAACAAGTCATTTCCTGTTCAGAACACCAACACATATTTTCATGTGATGCTTCTTACCTGTCTATGAACTTTCTGGGGCAGGGATTTTTATCTTTCTCATCTTTGTATTGCTAGGGCTGGTCTAGTTCCTGGCTCATGGCAAATGGTCAATCAACGTTTACTGAATGAATAAATGAATTAGTTTTCCTGTGTCTGTAGGTTTTCCCATCTGTAAAATGAGAACATCAGTACCTCCCTAGAAGATTAAATGTGATATAACAGATGTGAAAGCATTTTGGAAAGTTCTGCTTACTTATACACAATAGATATTATTCCTTGAAGCTATGAGGGGGGATCATTACAGCAATGACTTAATTGAGTAGACATTGAGTATCTCTTGACTATAACAGAATTGAAAACTTTTTCCCCTTCAAAGACTTTATCTTTGGATAAGAAATAAAATCAATATGTTAGTTTTGCCGGGTGTGGTGGCTTATGCCTGTGATCCCAGCCCAGCGATTTGGGAGGCTGAGGCAGGAGGATCACTTGAGACCAGGAGTTCGAGACCAGCCTGAGCAACATAGCAAAAGCCCATCTCTAAAAAAATTTTTTAAAAATTAGCCAGGTGTGGTGGCATGTGCCTGTAGTCTCAGCTACTCAGGAAGCTTGAGGTGAGAGGATTGCTTGAGCCTAGCAGTTGGAGGCTGCAGTGAGCTATGATTGCACCAATGCACTCTAGCCTCAGCAACAAAGTGAGACCCTGTCTCTTAAAAAAAGAAAAAAAAATTTGTTGATTTTCCTGAGTAAAGATCACTTATAACAAACGAAAACATTCCAAAAGAGATTAGTTTTTAGTATTTCTGAGGGTTTGTTCAATTTTGCTTATAAATAGTTGTGTCATGTTGGAAATACTGTTTGAAACAAAATTTTAGTTTAGTTACTTTGCTACATTTATTTATTTTAGCATTTCTTCTGTTAACTTTTTTCAGTGTGGTTTGTTGTATAATAGAGACATAGCTTCCTGTTAAGAACTTTCTGTTAAAATATTTTCATCTTGATTAAAAAAAAAGAATTCTTGCCTGTTTATTAAAAGAAGTAGGTTCTTCTTGAAAGTCCAATTTGTTTCCTTAGAATAGAATTAGAAAAAAATCACAGAGAAGTATCCTCATTGGCGATTTCTCAAGGAATAGGATTTGATAAGCAAGAACACCAAAAAGTTCATGTAATAATACTCTTTCGCTTACCATTTTGATTTGTCATATGGATAAATCCATCTGCTCCTAAAGATTAATAGAGAATCAGAAAAGTTAAGATTACTGATTAATAAAACAAATGAAAGTTACTGTATGATACATATTTAATGTGTGTGATAGTTTTATTATATCAAATATGAATTATAACAAGTCAGTGTTTTTGTTTCTTTAGGTGGGTAGCCTATGAAAATCCTGACTTCACAGGAGAACAGTATATACTGGATAAAGGCTTTTATACCACTTTTGAGGACTGGGGAGGCAAAAACTGTAAGATCTCTTCTGTTCAACCCATATGTTTGGTAAGGAGTCATATTTTTATATGAGAATATTTAACTGAATTCTGGATTTCCTTAATTTGTGTTTCTGGTTCATATAATATTTATTGCTACAGAAAAATACTCTGATGTCATTTTTAGCACTAATTGCTAACAATCTGGAAGAAAAAGCTTTCCAACACGTCTGCTTTATTCACTTCCTTTTCTCTTCCCTTTAAAAATTTTTAGGATTCTTTCACCGGCCCAAGGAGACGGAATCAGGTAACTTTGAAAATATCCTATTTCTTACAATTAGGGTCCTTCTTTTGAAAGGCTGAACTTACGTATTAAATGTCAGACATTTGGAACACTTTTAGTTTCACCCTTTTTTATGCCTAAAAACAACTGTATTTTTAAAATAAGATTTAAATTTACTTTAATGCTTAATTGATAGCACTGGCCCATGTCTCAATATTTCTTATAAAATGATCTTATTGTGTAAAGCTGAATTTTATATCATTACATTGAATCAGTTTATATTAATACACTAAGATTAATATCCAAAAAATAGCTTATAGTTATGATAAATAGTAAAATGAATGCTTATATTTGCTGTGTCTGCATTGGACAAACATTTCATTTGGTCTCCCTCAAGCCTTCTGAATGTGGACTCTTAACATCAACTGAAGTGTTACATTTGTTATTTAGGCTTTTTAATGGAAGTGTTCACACGGCCAGTAATTATAGAGGCACATATACCACTGTAGCCTCCTTTATTGGCATGTAGGAGATTCTAATAAGACAGTAAGTATCTTCCATTGAGAGGGAAAAAACTATACTATATATTTCCAAAATATAGTTTATTGTTAATAGTAGAACTGATTAACAACTTTTGGCCACAATAAAGCTTTAAATGCCTCACAGCTTGTTAATAGGGTGTTCTGTAGAAACTTACCTCCATTGTTGATTTTTCCTCTCATGTCTCTGAATTAAATAGTCATAAATCGGTAGCCAACATGTTTCTAATTGATCATTAATATATGTAGAATTAGAAAATTAAAGGATTTATAAAATCCATACCAGTTTACAGTAACAGGAGTTCACAGGTCACGTTTGGGTCATCATTTCAAAGGCTGAATGAGTTAAGGAAATTAATTTTATGTTTTTCTGTTTACTTTTTCAAAGATTCACTTGTTTTCAGAACCACAGTTTCAAGGTCACAGTCGATGTTTTGAAGAAACAACAGGTCAAATTGATGAATCATTTTCTACTAAGTCTTGCAGAGTTTCCGGAGGCAGGTAAGTAAAACAATGGCTTGGCAGAGCTAAGTCACTGGGGTAAAATAGAATTCACACATCAGCAAGTATTTAGTGACACCTGTCGGGTGCTTGGCACTGTATGAAACCACCATCTTAGTCCGAAAGTATGCTTTGTGACATCTTAGTGCTGGATGCCAGAGGATGTGGACATCAGGGTAGGTTGGAGGTGAAGGTCACCTCATTGTGTAATAGAATTCACACCAGGTGCTGCGCTCTCTGTGCCAGCTCCATCATCTATCTGTAAAGGGAGAGTTGGACTCTACATAATCTTTACAGGTAGATAGGATAGGCTAGGCTCTCCGCATGATAGGGAGGGGAAGAAAAGTGTGTGGCTGGAGTGGAGTTGGTGTGCGTGCTGATCAGGGAGCACAGTCCCCTCCCTAGCTGGGAGGGCTTTGTGCTCGGGAGGAGAAGGGAAGCCAGTTTGGACTGGGAGGAGGGGGGATCAGGCTGTGAAGACTCCCTGAGCATGTGAGTTTAGATGGATGCCAGCGGAAATACAAGACAAGGGTAAAGGCAATGGGCTCAAAATGCCATGCTGAAAACAATAGTTTTACAAAAGCTTACTTCACTACAGAGGGGAGAGCCCAAGGCCAGAGAAACTTAGGAAACCTTTGGGGCAGTCTGTGTAAGAGATGATGAGAAATTAAGTCTAATAATGATAATAATAGTAATAGTGCCTTTAATCATGTAGTTCTTTATGGTTGAAATAACACTATCCTATCATTTAGCATTGCACAGTGGAAGAGCCCTGGCTTTGCATTCAAATACAGAGATTGACAGTAAAGCTTCACAGTTTCTTAGCACATACCTCCACCCCATCCCAGTTCCTCTTTATCCCCTTCCCTGCTTCATTTACCACTGCCAGACATGTACTTTTTTAAATTGCTCACTTATTGTCTGTCTCAGCTCACTGGAGTCTAAACTTCAAGAGAGCAGAGACTTTGTTTTGTTCTCTACTGTATCCCCAGTGTTAGAAAAGTACCTGACACACAATTGTTGGGTTAAAAAAAATCCAACAAAACACAAACCTTCTAGAGAAGCATGGTAAATCACCATTGTATCAAAAATGCGGAGGCCCAGAGAGGCTAAGTGACTTGTCTAAGTCACTATAGTATTTTGACTTCTGGCACAGTGCAGAGGTGTCGGGAATGAGGATGAAGAGGAGTGAGAGATTTTGGGAGGAGATCAACAGACTTTGGTGGCTTGGGGGCTAGCTAGGTATGAAGGTTGGAGAAGGCTTATTCATAGAGGGCCCGAGAGCTTGAAGCTACAAAGGCTGGGAGAAAGGTGGCACCCACGAGAGGAGCAAGGAAGGCTGGTAGGTAGGGAAATAAAAACATGGGGATTTTCATGGAGAAAGTTTTATTTCCCAGATGCAAAGTTAAATGACTTCTTGTGAATATTAATTTGACACAAGATGAAATGCAGTGAATATGTCTAAATATTTTTGAAGAAAAAACTCTTAGCCGCAAGCATTGTATTTTATATCAGGCTGCCTCTAAAAATCAGACTTCTTGAATAGGAATACTGAAATTGCACACTGTGTGTGGTTTTCCCTACTGTAGCTGGGTTGCATATGATGGAGAGAACTTCTCTGGGAATCAGTATGTATTGGAGGAAGGCCATTACCCTTGTCTCTCTGCAATGGGCTGCCTGCCTGGAGCAACTTTCAAGTCTCTTCGTTTTATAGACGTTGTAAGTATGCCAGTGTGATATAGTGTTCCAGAAATGTATGCTTCACATAGCTGATGGTCAGGGCAAGGTAACCAGCAGGCAGAACTTACCCAGGGCTTGAACTTGGAGCTTTAAATCCATGTGGATGTGTGTACGTCTAGTTTATTGATTCTCATGGGTATAAGTATTCCACTACCTTGTTTTACTTATTTAATCCTCATGCGTATCTCTACAGACCTGTGTGGGAGTCCCTTGGGGCTGTATATTAGGGAGTAGAATTGCTGGATTTCATGTATGAACAGGCAATTTCACTCAGTGCTGCCAAATCCCACCGCTTTAGACTCCCACCGGTAGTGCATGCGGGTTCCCGCTTCCCACATTGTTGGCATTACTGAGTATTCTAGTTTTTGTCAATTTGATGGAACGATCAGAAAGTATGGTGTCATTGTTGGGATAATTTGTATTTCACTGTTAGTGAGGTTGGTATCTCTTATACTTATTTATCATTTGGGTTTTTTGTTCAGTGAATTGCCTATTTATATCCTTTGCCCAACTCTTTTTTCAGTTTCCTGTATCTTTTGTTATTAATGTACAGAAATTCCTGTTAGTTTTTTAGTGTATTATTCTGTTATTTTAGAGATTTGCTATCAAATGACTTCTCCCAGTTTATCACCTATGTGCTAATTCAAATTATAGTGCCCCCTTTTGGACAGAAATCTTTTAATTTGATGTAGTCAAAGCAACATTCAATAGAACAAAACTTCAAGATAATATTCAGATATTAGTGTCTAGGAGTGTCTGTAGTTTTTGAAATTTTTATTAGTAGATAGCTCTCATAAAAAACTTTAACCATGTAGTTAGTGATTTTAGTTTTAAAGGGAGGCAGAACATATGTGAGTTGGCTTTATCTCCTCCCTGCCTGCCTATTTAAATAACTAAAATGCTACTGAGACATGAAAATGTAGCAGTGAAACATGGAATAATGTGGTAAGTACATTAGCTTATAAGTAATGAAATAAGACTTTTTGATAGTTAACCTGCCTAGAATTCTGAATGCTACCTACAAGTATATCTCTGACATTTTCAAATGCCTTCTGTCAACCAGAACTAGCAGATACACTCACCTCACTCTGATGCTTATGGATGATGATTTTAGGTTTTAATTATGAGGAAATCAACATTTTACCCACATTAAGACTATATATCTTTGTGACTTAATACTTCAAAATTATTTAATTGATTTTTAATACTAAACTTGAGTGTTAGGACATTTTTAGCATGCCATCTCAGAGAAAGTGCAAAGTAGTAATACTACAGTTTTTGTCATTTCCTCCTTGTATGTGCCCTAATTCCTGTGGGCACATTCCCCTGTACACACTAATCTGCTGTGCTTACTGAGGGACAGATCTTTTCTACACGTCAGGGCACATCCATGTAAGTGAAGCGGTAAGGTGCCACACCCTTGCCACAAAACTTTAAGCAGATAGGGAAAAAATGTAAGCCTCACGGGCTTTTATGCTGTATCATTTATGATCTCAGGAGTACTATCATTAGAGCTTAGTCTAGGGTCATAAGGATCTGTAATTTGAAAACACAAGCATAAGCTGCCAACTTTTCATTCTTCTCAAAGTCAGTGGACTGTTGTGCTATTGTGCTCTTTAAAATGATTGACAGTTTAAACTTAAGGCTTCCGTTCTGTTTTCTTCTCTCCTCCTGACAGAGATTCCTACAGGAAAACTTGGGTGTGTGAGTACACAGAATCATAGTCTTATTGACAATCACAACAGGAAAGAAGACATTTGAAAATACACATATGAGGAAGGTTCCTTGCTTAGTCAGTACCACTGTACCACTAGGCCATCAAACACCAGACTGCCACAGCCCTCTGATGCCCCCCATTTATGTCCGTGGCTTTCCAGCCCCTCCTTGTCTCAATGAAATAGCTAAATGGAAGATAAATTCCATTAGATATTGTTGATATTCCAGGCATATATCCATTTCTCTATGCCTGGGATACTCTTTTTTCCTGCTTTATAAAATGTTTACATTTACCTGCCTTTATATGCAATGGAAAAACTCCCTGCCCCTCCATGCTTTCTCTCTTTAGCTTTGGGGTACTCAAACATCCAGATTTCCTGGGAAAGGGAGTTTATAAATAGGCCAAATCTGGCAGGGTTTGTGCTTTATCCTTGTAACGAGATGATTTTCACATAAATTCAAATTATCAATAAAGATGAATAACAGAACATTATTTTTGCTCCTAAATAGGAATTTTCTGAACCAACAATTATTCTTTTTGAAAGAGAAGACTTCAAAGGAAAAAAGGTTGAACTCAATGCAGAAACAGTTAATCTCCGATCCCTGGGATTCAACACGCAAATACGCTCTGTTCAGGTTATTGGTGGCATGTGAGTTATCTACATTACCTTAAACTAATTGACATATAACCCCTATTTTCTGAAAGGGTTAATAATTGTGCACCTTCAAAGTACACAATTCCCATTGGGAAAAGCCATGTGTAAAGCATCTTTCGTCTCCTTATCCAGATTTTTAGTTTATTTAAGGTAAGGATTTGTCTTTAATGCCTCTCAAAGTCCCTGGGGGAATGTTTTGCACACCAGTGCTCAGCAAATTTATTGAGTACTCTTTTTTAGCAAGCAAGCAAGAGAGAGCTGAGTTTTCTTATCCCTTTGAAAAAGACCAAGTCCTTTGATTTTGGAGCTAAGAATTGAGATTTTTTTCCTTTAGCTAGGAATAACTAGCAAATGATTAAAAGTCAACTTGGGAAGATTTTTTTTCCCCCCTCAACTTTGCATAATTTTGAAATTGAATAAGATATCAAAATGAATAAGTACCATCAGTGAAATAAAGGTTTTTAAGAAAGTTTTGTTTTTTTTTTTTTTTTTACAGAAACAGTAAGTGTGGTCCACCTGTGTGCATCAAATGTTGCGGGATGGGGACTTTAGCTATTTAAAAAGCAATTATAGAATATTAGGGTGGTAGAATTACGGGTGATTTTCTTCAACAAGTTTAATGAATATTTTGGTTTTATGATAAGATGGTTAAAATGATAAGATTTTAGAGTTCCAGGATTAAAAGGAGAGAACATTCTTCCTTGACGTAATGTATCAGCAGGAGAGGAGGGCTGCTGGGTTGCTAACACGCCAGTCCGCTTGCACCCAGGCTTCCCTGGGTGTGTGCAGCACCAGCGTCTCTCGTGGAAGGGACCTGAATATCTTATCTTATCAGTTTTTAGATTTGAGGACGATTACTCTTTTTTTAAACAAAAGTACATTATTTTTTTTGTTCACCTAACCCTTACTTAGCACTTACCAAGTACCACACACTAAGAGCTTTGCAAGTATTACCCATTTAAATAACTTTTAAAGACCCATTACTACAACTGAGGATGTTTTATGAATAGCTCACGGGAAGGACTGGGGAATCCCACTAAAAGACCATTTCTATTTCATTGCTTTATTGGAGGAAAAAACTTACCTATTTCTCTTCGAGAGTGGTTCTTGTTGGCATAAATACTCATGTACTGAAAATTTGCTATTCATCAAGAAAAGGCTGCTTTAAGTGTTCAAGAAAATAAAGTTGTTTCATTTTTTCCCCCAATGTATATTTAAAGTATAAAGTTCAGTCTAGAAATTGAAAACAGTCTAAAAATAAGTGTAACTGGGGTCCATTGTCAAATGGAAATTGTTCCTTACTGTGGTTATTTGTTTTTCCAGATGGGTTACTTATGAATATGGCAATTACAGAGGTCGACAGTTCCTACTGTCACCAGCAGAAGTACCTAATTGGTATGAATTCAGTGGCTGTCGCCAAATAGGTTCTCTACGACCTTTTGCTCAGGTATTTTTCTCTTCTCCATGCTGTGAGTAGACACTTCTCTGAATTTTTTTTTTTTGTAAATGCAATCCAACTTTTTGGTTTCAATTTAAAATGCACCCTACCCCCAGGAATCTGGGCTCAGTTTCTGGTGCTAAGAGGTGTGGCTGCTTCAGAAATGCCATCAAACCCAACATCAAACGTGGCATGTCCAAGCCCTGGGTTGTCTGTAGGCAGGCTTCCTGCCCCAGGCACTTTGAAATTTTGTCAAACTCTTCTCATTGAGAAATTTCTAAAACCTCTGAGACTCTTGGGTATAGTAATTATCCCTAATCCATACCTCACTTTGGATTCTTCCCAACATTGATGCATGTTCAGTGCTTCTAATAGTGCATCTTATATATGACAACTGCTGGGGGTTTTTGTCTTCTAGAAACGAATTTGTTTCAGACTTCGAAACAAAGCAACAGGATTATTCATGTCAACCAATGGGAACCTAGAGGATCTGAAGCTTCTTAGAATACAGGTCATGGAGGATGTTGGTGCTGATGATCAGATTTGGATTTATCAAGAAGGATGCATCAAATGCAGGGTGAGCTTTTAGGATTAGACAGGGATCTGTAATACCTTTGCTAGAAGGTGACTTGTCCTTTAACATGCTTTTAGTGTTTCTTCAAGTAGCTGCTATTTCATAATTCCTGGAGCACTTTCAAGAAACTTTTTTCATGAAAACATTTTCTAGCTCTGATAGAAGCAGTCTAGGAACTTAAAATGGGAGATAAATCTTACACTGATCCAAGATAGAGTATTTGTTTCTATACTTGATTTTTGTGTAGTAATAGGAAAGGGAAGTGTTTTGTTATTCTTTCCCTTTTCCTACTTGTTATAGAAATATTAATAACTATAAGCTCCAGCACTATCAACAAAAACCACTCTTGGTTTGTTTCCGTTTGGGAGAACCCCACAGAATAGGATGAAGGGGGAAGAGATACCTCTGCGTATACAACACAATCCATTTCCTGATTGTCACGTATCGTAAAGTGGAAAATGGCCCATCCCTCCCGTATCACTTCTGCTATAAGACATTTAAAAGCTGAATATAGTAAGATTTTATGAGAGAAACTTATGCATCTATGGTAGATGACTTCTTACTCGTTGAGTTTATGAGCTTGACTGTTTGCTCCAGATTAAAAAAAAAAAAAAAAAAAAACCTGGGTGCCCCATGAGTCAGCAGAAGGCATACAGCCTTGTGAAAAGGTGTACAACTTGTTAATTGGGTCGGTTGTGCTTGAGGGAGAATGATCCTTTCAGTAAACAGAAGTGCTGTTGAGATGTGCAGAGGACAGACAGCACAAGCACCAGAAGTAGCTGCAGTAAAGCAGCATGGAAAGCAGCCAGCTTCTGCTTCTGAATTACCGTAATTCAAGAAAATGGTGCCTTTCAATAACTATTTCTAACCAACATTTCAGTGATTTGTTTAACAATTTTGAATTCAGTAGGTCAATGAGAAAAAGTAAAGTGTCCTAGATTATCACAGTGCTTTTATCTCAATATGGAATAGTATACCTTTCATAGACATTTTTATGGCAGGACACGTTCATGGCATGTGAACATTTGACTGCCATACATTGTTTAAATATATTAAGGGCAGATTCACTTCAGGGAAGGGCTCATAAAATCTCTGCATTAAAACACCCTCTACTAAGTTTGTGTTTTTTTCTTTCTCTTTTTATAGCTGGAGAGCATGTCTGTTTAGAAAATTTTAGACATTTCTCATGAAGGAAAGACAAGAGAAGCTAGTAAATGCAATTTCAAGTTTTAAAATGATAAAATGCCCTTTAGCCAGTCCAGAGCTACAGAATTAGAGGCGTAGTCGTATACTGGAAGGTCAGGCCAAGCAGAGGTGGATATGTCAGGGGAGATTTAGCTATAGACCACCCTCAGATCATGGCCACGTCTGACAGGGAAAAATATCAGGAAGGGCAGTTTTAATGCCCCGAGGCTTTCCTCACTAGTAAGACACAGAGTCTTGCAAAGGGTCAAAGTCTCGCACGATGGACAAAAATTGAGAACTTTCCATCACTTATGTCATCTGAAATGAAGGGGGATATATATTTGTTGTTTGATTCTAGTTACTCTGGCTAGAAACTGGCCTGCCTAATGTGGGTTAAATGAAGCCAGGCACTAAGATAATTTTTAACAATCAATTTAGCCAGGGAAATAATTGCTGGGAGACTTAAGTATGTACCCATCTCTAAGATACCTTGTCTTTTCCACTAAGCAGATAGCAGAAGACTGCTGTCTGACAATCGTGGGCAGCCTGGTGACATCTGGCTCTAAACTTGGCCTGGCCCTTGACCAGAATGCAGACAGTCAGTTCTGGAGCATGAAGTCCGATGGCAGAATCTACAGCAAGCTGAAGCCACATTTAGTTTTAGATGTCAAAGGTAACGATCATTTCCTTTATTTTCTTTATTGTAATCTGTCTTTCTTTAGTTAAGGAAAAATCTATTCTTAACTTTTGAAAATGATGAGTGTATTATTTTAACAATAGTGAGAGAACCCTTATATGCCCTCTATAAGTACATTATCTTATGTGCTCTTCATAGCAACCCTATGAGCTCTGTGTTGTCCCTTTCTCCATCTCCTCTTCCCCCCAATTTTATAGCCAAAAAAACTGAGGCTCAAAGAGGTTAATCAGTTTGGCCAAGACCTCACACTCCTAAGTGCTAAACTGGAATCTGGACACAGGCCGCCTTCAAACTATTTATTATAATAGTGTTAGACTAAAAATCACAAGCTAAAAGGCTGTTTGGTATAGTTGATGATTCTCATGTATATACATGTAACCTTTCATTGAAGAAAATCTAAGACAGAAAAGGAATTAGACAACACAGCCTAGAGGATTTCAATGGAATGCGGATTCAGTGAACTTAATCCAGAGTGAACTGACGGTGCTGGGGAAGAGTAGGTTTAGACTAGTGGTCCTCAAACGTTATTTGCATTAGAATCACCTGAAGGGCTTGTTAAGACACAGATTGCCAGGCCTCATCAGAGTTTGATTCAGTAGGTCTGGGGTGGGGCCTGAGAATTTGCTTTTCTAACAAGTTCCTAGGTGATGCCAATGCTGCTGGTCTTGAGGACCATACCAGAACCATGGATGGTCATTTTTAAACAAAACAAAAATGACCTAACTTACACACAGGAACTCAGTGAACTAGTGTTGTTGCAATTGACAGACACACACGTGGTGTGTTTTGGTCATGTCATCTGGGGGTAATTTTGCTTTAAATTAATAGGAATCAGGAAAGCCAGCATGCTTATGTTTTGTAAGTTTGGTGAACTGGTGATAATGTAACCGTACTACACTACATACTCCATTTTAAATCATTGCTAGAAGTTGGCTCAATTTTACTTCAATCAGGGCTTTAGGCCAATGTTGTTATTAAAGGCAGGGGTAAAGAAACAGCTGTGATCTGATTTTTAAAAAACTTTTCTGGAGATAATGGAGAATAAGCCTGAACATTTTCATCAGTGGCTTTGGTAACTGAATGGAGCAAAAGTGGCTGTCACTTCTGGATGACTTCCAGGTGGGTAGTGTCAACACACTTAACAATGGAATTAGAATCACACAGAACCCAAGAAGTTGGAAGGGTGCTCAGAGGCAAACAAAGTTTAAGGCAGAGTACTGCACTTAAGGAGCACAAATTAAGCAATACAGCCACAGGCTGGACGGGAACCAAATGATCATATAAAATGCAGGTAGTACCGTTGGATGTAAGAAAGTAAATGCAACATTCAGAAAATGAGTAATATGTAGTATCCTTCACATCACATGTGGTGCAACGGATTTGTCAATATGTAGACAGGTGAAATATCCATTGAATAGATGATCAATCTAAGGTTCAAACTGGTAAAAAAAAAAATCACTGAGTCAGACCTTTCTTTATTCTTATTTTGATCTACTTTATTGCACTGCAGCTCCTCAGTCTATATAAGATAGTTTCAAAACCTCCAGAAAAGCCAAAGAAATGTGACTAAATTGGAAAAATGGAATTTGAGGATATGTTAGAAAAATTAGGCTATTAATTCCCCAAAGGAAGGCTGAGCAAATTTTCCTGTTTCTTACAAGTGTAATCAGCTTCCTGGGTCCAGGGTTAAGGTCACTATTCCTTAGAGCATGTCTTCTTTCATTCTTCCAACATGTATTTATTGGGTACCCCCTATGTGGCAGGCTCTGAGCTAGGCACTGGGGCTGCCAAAGTGAAAAAAAAAAAAAAGATTCCTACCTTGGTTTCAGAGAACTAACGTTCTAGAAGCTCCAAGTATAGAGGATTTCCACCCCACTTGCTGCATTAACAGTGGGCCAGAAGTAAGGACATGTGGCTCCTAGTCTTGGCTGACATGAACTTTGGGGACTCTAGGAGGTTCTTCCTTCGGCCCTCACTTTAAAGCTCCAAGGCCCCTTCCTAACATACATTATAAATTAGCTAAGTACCTCTTGAGTGAGGATGATGTCCTGTATATTCGTGAACTCTCAGTATCTAGTATGGTAGCTACAATAGTCAATTTCTTGTTAAGCTGAATTTAAATTTCTCAGAATGTGGGAGAATGATGCCATCTTGTGGACATGAGAGAGCAGGGCTGCACATCCCACATACTATGCAAAGGAAATACAAACACATCTCTTTGGTGCACTTAATAGGAAACCATGATTTTCATCAGCTACAACTATTGAACCACTTGTTACCTATAAAAATTGCCATAAGAGTTATTGGATCACGTGTCTATTTTTTAGCCCAACTCTGTGCTTGGGGAGTTGTATTGGTAGACATTTATATATTATTCCAGACTACATACCTTGTAATAACAGTGGAAGGTGATTCATGCTCACTTTATTAAGTCTGGGTGATTTAAATTCTTTTCAAAGGCAAAAGAATGAATTATTTCCTCAGGAACTTTTTAGTAGAGTATGTTGTGTGTGTCTGTTTTGGCAGAGGGTAGGGTTTGCTATCCCCTGGTGGCAGCTACCCTCCCCACCCCACCCTGCAAACTTACACATAAAAGGCCCAAGGCCTTTCTTACCCTTGTATTCTTACCTCAGTGGGTAGAGGCTGTAGATTATCAGTGATGATAAACCAATCTCTTATAAGAGGAGTGTAAGAAATTTCCTTGCTTAACTACCTATATCTAAGTTTTCACACTTTTTAAATATTTTGTAAATGCTTTAAAGGAGAGAAGAATGTTTTTCTTGGCCTAAGGATGAAGCATGATTTTAATACCAGCCATACCCTACATTTAGATACACAGATTTGTCTTTTGATAGGCTCCTTGGTGATATAATCTTCGTACAAAGGCTGATGCTAAAAAAGGATAAGGTATCTGAAAGGATGTTTATTCCACACTGAAAAAAAATTAGATACCTGAAAATTTATTTTGTTAATGATATGTCTTCATTGAAAGAAGCCATGAGGCTGTTTTTAACACCAAAGTATCTGAAATATCTAATAAGCACCCTTGGAAAATCTTTTCAAACATTCTGGTGAAAAGGAGTTAGGTAGTTTATGACACTAGTTTTATGGTTCAGTGGCACTCAGCATCTGAAATACCATGAATTTTTATATACCAAACCAGTTCCCAGCAGTGGGAGTGCTACCCCATCCCTTTATATACTTCGGTGTCATTCACACCTTCCCTTTGCCCTAATACAGCTGTTTTTCAATGTTTATGCAAAACCTGCTCCTCTGACCACCATTCCTCCTAGCTTTCCACTGCCAGATCTGAGATTCCTCGCTGTGTCTCAAACCCATGATCTCACCACTGACTACATCTTACAGTCTCTTTGCTCCTTTTCTCGAGATTTTTCCCTGTTCCCCTCAATTTCAGACACTGTAAGAGTGACTGTGGACTAGCTTTTAAGAATCGGGTAGAAAAAGGAGCCCCATTCAGGTAGGATATCCTGTGTGAAGTTGCTGGTGCCCCGTGATGGGATTTTGACGGATTCGCCCATAGCAGGTGACCGTCTCATCCCTGGGGTGGGCGGTCAGGGTTTCTCCCCCCTGCTTTGGTTCCCTGGGGCATGCAGTTTCACACCTTGTTTACTTTCGCTGTACCAGTGTTGGCATAAACTGTGTCTGCTATAGCCCCATTACTGTGGGCATGTTATCTTTTTATTATTTTCCTTTCTTTCAGGGGGTACACAGTATGATCAAAATCACATTATCCTCAACACCGTCAGCAAAGAGAAGTTAACACAAGTGTGGGAAGCCATGGTCCTATAAACCTCAACAAAGAAGGCAGAAGGGATCTTTCTGGAGGTCTTTCCAGCCACCTTATTGAAAAACAACAGGACAATGCTGATGGACAAGCCAATTCGAAAGTGGATCTACTCCTCCAATAACTCTAAATTCCATCTTGAATCATACTGCCATGACTGAATTGTCTCATCCTTTCAAAAGACTATAATAGTTTTAAACCAATAATTTGTCCTCCTTTCATTTCTTGCCTTTTCCTTTTAGTAGGTAGTTAAACAGGTTCCCTTATTAGCAGCTTTTGGATGTTTTTTAAAAATGTTATATCAAAACTATGTACATTTTAAATTATTTCCAAAGATAGTGACAGGAGAGGCCAGGAACAAATGTACCAACTTTGTGGACCTCTACAAATCCCTTACACTTTAAAGGGAAGGAAAAAAGCTCCGGTCTGTAAGGTAGAGGACTGTGTAGCATCTGAAAAGAAGTACTTCAGTAGGCCTGTAATTTTGGTTCTTGGCCTTAACGTTTTCTAGAACCGTTACGCTGCGAAGAAGGAAAGCCTTATATATTCAGACGTATTTTAAGGAACTCAATCAGTAACAAAAATACTGTTTTCTTTCAGTTAATATTAAAAATTAGTAAATTTACAAAATTTCATGTCTGCTAACATTATCAGGATTTGAATTATGAATGTCACACAAGCGTTGTTTAATGCCTTTCTCTCAGTTGCTACTGGAACACTATTACCAGGACCCAATTTATTAGCCTATCCTTACTCATCTACAACCATGCTGTGAAACCATGTTATACAATTTTTTGCTAAACTCACTCAAATCTTTTAGCCTAATTTTCTGCCCTCATATCTGCCTGCAAGGGGCTGCCTTCCCTGTGCCTTCCACACTGCACTCTGGGACCCTGCTGGAGGTAGCAGCCTCAGGTCTGGGGTACAGCAGCCCCTACACGTCACTGCCTTCTGGCAGCAGAACAGAGGTGTGGAAGGCTCAAGAGATGGACCAGCAATTATCTCCAGGAAGAGAAGGGAAGGAAACCTTAAGCGATGTTTGTTGGTCAAATCTTAGAACTCTGAGAACCCTAAAATGCAGTAAGCACTTCAAGAATGCAAATTGAAACTGTTTAACTGCTGACAATACACTGGCCCATACAGTGCTGTTCAAATAGTGGGTTCTAGTTTTGAACAAAACTGCTAAACATTTCCTTGCATACCTGTTTTCTGCTTTTTGTCCTCGTCACTGAATACTGGTGCTCTTGTCACAGGTAGAACAAATCTTGTTTCCTTTTCATCTGTTCAAGCGTGTTTCCAATTCTAAGTTGAGCCTCCCTAGAGTCTATGGTAGACAATCATGGTCATTAGTTTATCTTCAGTTTTGCACATGTACAAGGGCGTCCAGCAGGCATTACACCTACAGCTCTGACTTTAGGCCTTTTTGTACATATCATTACAGTATGGTGGGGTAAGACATTCTCCGACAGCCTGTGCTGAATTTCTCTCAAGAATAAACTTGTTTCTGGTTAACAATATTGATGAAATCTGCTAGAGTCCACTCAGCAGCCCTCATGTGACACTTCAGAGAGGGTGAGCTAGCAGATTAGAGGAGAATGCCTGCTGATGAGGACGAGGCAGGTTTGAGGGTGCCTCAATAGTAAGTAACAGCAAGAGGTCTTGCTGACCACCCTCTTTTCAGACTGGCTCATTTCTGAGGGTGGAAGCGAGGGCAAGTGAGGTCCTGGCTCAAGTATTTTACCCCCTCACTACCACCAGGCAGCCCTCAGGGGAAAAGAGCCGCGACTGCTCCAGATGGAAGTCCAGAGCAGCTAGTATTTACAACTGGAAAATCATGTTTTTCTTTCAAAATAAATCTGAAGTAGGACCAGCAATTCTAGAGAAAAGCCTGCCTCCAAACACACTACCAAATCAGTGTCTAATAGGAATAAACCCAGCAGAAATTTTCTTAAAACTGGTCTATATCAAAAGCTAGAAACAATGTATGACGCTGGGGATGAGTACATCAGGAAATAAAACACTTACCTTAAATAAATGCAAAAGACTAGACAGTCAAAGGTGTGCATGACAATGGTTTAGTGAGATACCTAAATGCAAGCATTTGAGGTCAGATGATCGGGAGCTCTGGGCTCCACTGGAATGGTTGCAATTTCCACGGAAAAGCCCTCAGAGAAGCATGTTTCAATTGTTGAAAGAGGCCCAGCCTTTATGCAAAATGTAAGGGTTTTGAGAAGTTTCCATATTAAGAGATAAACAAATGAATCAGGGGCCAGATTTTTATATATAACTCTTAAGAGATTCAAAACTTTGGGGGCTGATGACCACATTAGGGTAGAGGAATAAAAACAAAAGGAAACCTTGGCCAGCTAGAAAAGTGATCATCCATGAATTCAAGGAGCCAGCTTTAAATCATCTCTTCATGCTGACATGCATCCCTACACTGAAAGTTTTAGTATCACACGAACCTTAAGCTGGCACAGCAGAGTCCGAGCTACTAGAAAAGAAGGTGCCACAGCACCCTGCAAAGCTGGTGTGAAAGAACGGCTTGGAAAACACGAGATGCAGTTCTCACTGACAGGCGACCACAGAGAAGTCCAGGTGCTGGTACTTTGGTGTCAATTACTGGCCAAAAAGGTGTGTTTATTTTTTTGAGCTTATGTCATGGGATTTATAATCTAATGTGGAAATAATGTGTGAAAGGAACGGCTAGAAAAAAGATTTGAGCCCTCAGGCACTCACCAAGTAAGACAGCCAACAATCACCAAACTGCATATTTATTCAAACAACATTAATTACGGTCTTTCCTCGTGCATGTCCTCTTTCCACCTTCAGGAAGGCTTCTGGAACTTTAGAAAAGGGGAAGGTTTGTTCAATAACTGGCTGAATCTGTAAAACACAAGAGGTTGACTGGTGGATAAAAAGCCTGCATCTTTTGAGGCAAATGATGTCTGTAGTTAGCTTCTTCACCATGTCCCTCAAGGCCGGCCTCTCTCCCGTGCAGCGGGGCCAGGTGCTCACACCCAGCTGTGCTGCCACCTCTGCTCCTGCTGCATTGCATCCCCTCCCTCCCTCCCTCACCTGACTTTTGCTCCATGCCGTCTTGTCACTCTCCCACTCCGAGCCCTTCCACAGCTCCCAACCTGGATTCAGAGCCCACTGCCGCCTGCCCTCAGCCCTCACACAGGCCTGTGCTTTACCGCAATGGTCTACTCGTCATTTACTGAATGTGGGATGTTTCCGCTTCTGCTCAGATAAGTCACTCAGCGCAGAAATCCCTCCTCTGAAAATCTGACCGCCTCTCCAGGCCTGCTCTCGCGTTCCCTTCCCTAATCTCCCAGCCTGCAGCGTGCTTTCCCTTTCCACGGCTGCAGGAACCA
This sequence comes from Varecia variegata, assembly GCA_028533085.1. NCBI lineage: Eukaryota > Metazoa > Chordata > Mammalia > Primates > Lemuridae > Varecia > Varecia variegata. Next base: position 44,416,617 of record CM052441.1, on the reverse strand, counting down.
CGAGGCCCTTCTCATGGCCTGCGCTTTTTACAGACACCCTGTAGTGTACGGTAAATGCCAAAGAGGGTGTCCCACGGTCCTTGCTGTCGGTTGCCCGATGGTCCCCTTACATACAGTACACAGAATAAGTATAGTTTTTTTAAGTTTGTTAAATGTTTGGCATATTTACTCAACCAGAGTGTAAAGTACCTGTGGCACTGGCCACCACTTTTGTACCCCCACAGCATTCAGCATAAAAGCTAGGCATAGAGTAGGAGCTTAATCAACGTCACTTAGGTGAAAACCTGTAAGATAAGTGGGAAATGAGTCTTATGTAGCTTTCTGGGCTTCAGGAAAACTTGTCCCAGGCTGCAGCTGTCCTGGGAGGCTTTGCTGCACGACAGCGCAGCTGGTTAGAATTTACAAGCAAGACATTCCGGCCAGCTCATAAATGTTTGAATGCTGCCGGGTCTTTTTACTGTACCATTAGTGCCGCCAGCAACCTCCTTTGAAACTAGGGCCCATGTAACAACCTCTCTCTCCATGCAAAAATCCAACTGAACTCTTCCTTTTCAAAACTTCAAGCAAAGATCAGTAACTGTCCACTGGGTATCTCGGTGGCCTGCCTGCCGTAGCTCCAGTGGCAGGGATACGTTATCAGAAGACATAAGCCAACTTGTACATTTTACACCCTTTTCCTTGTACAACAGGAAGAGGTGTTCTTGCAACATTCGGATGCATCTGATGAACCTTCCTCTAGTACAGATTTCACAGCCCAGCCACCTGAAGGATATCTCAGACCTGGGGACCCCAAACCCCAGGCCTTGGCCTGGGCTGGGCTGCAGAGCTCTGCTGACCCCCACCCCCACCTGTGGAAAAACTGTCTTCCATGAAACTTAGGAAGGGGGGCACAGCAGGTGGTGAGTGGCAGGTGAGTGAGCAAAGCTTCATCCGTATTTACAGCTGCTCCCGACGGCCTGGGCTCTGCCTACCCACCCCCCATCCCGGGTTGGGGACCACTGTCTTAGACTACAAAAGTTCCCTTCTCTAAAGAGCTGAAAATACTTTTACACCCACAAATCACAATAAGCTTATAATAAAAGTAATAGCTGGTACATACTGTCCTATGTGCCAGGCACTGTTCTAAGGGCTCCATATACTTTACCTCATTTAATTCCCGTAACTATTTTTTGAGGTAGGTATTATCATTCCCATTTCACAGATGAAGAAATTAAGGCACAGAGTTAAACAAGTTGCCCACCGTCACACTACTGCTAAGTAGTGAGGCAGGATTCAACCTGGCACCACTGTCTCTGCTCTCACCACCAGGCGCTGAGCCTTTCATGTATCCACTGCTGCTGTCTACAACTACCCTAAAATCTTACAGGAAGGGAAAGGCAGCCAAGGATTAAGTGACTTATCTATCACTTGCATCATGGCCTGCTTTCCTTGTGCCAGGTGAGGATCTGGTTTCTAGGCCCTGCGTCCAGGCCACCACGATGACAGATGTGTGGTACGTGTGCCAACATTCCCATCCCTGCCTACGGAAGACATCAGTAATTGATAATCCCCTGCAAGCTGAGCATGACCTCAGAATCTTTCCCAACACAGCACAGCCACTACTAACTGCTCTGAGCTGAATTGTTCGATGAAACCTATTTTGTCTTCTCTGGTACAAGAATGGAACGCATTAAAGTGTTTCCTCTATGTCCCATATGAAACCTGAACCCATCACTCTCCTAAAGCCCCGGGACATTGTTTTCTAGATGCTAGATTTACCTAGAAAAGGAATCACCTGAGTGCATAGTTAAAATGCGAGTCCTAGGCCTCCTGTTAAAACAACTAAATCATCGCTATGGGTGGGGCAGAGACAATGCATTTCAAATAAGTGTCCCAGGCGATCCGTACGCACACTAGAGCGGGACTCACCGCAGCCTGTGCCTTATTGTTAGAGTCCCTAACTTATATCATAAACGTACTCATCCATCCCTCAAAGATCGACTGAGTCTGCCTTCTAGGTCCTGGCACTAATCCAGAGCAGGTATACAAAACAGGCTCAACTCCAGAATGAGCTGCCTGAGCTCATCTAGCTATGTTCAATTTAGAGCTCAGACTAGGGACACAGATCCCGAACTGATGACACAGCAGCTTGCAGTTACTGCACACTTTAATCTGGCTGGTCAGGCCTATTGTGGCAAATAACACAGAGGGCTGACCGTGGCATAATGAGTCATTCAGCAATTCCCATAAGTGACAATGAAAAAACAGGCTCTCGAATTGAAGGCAGGCAAATGCCACTGTTGGCTGAATACATGACAGCAAACGGAGATTAACTGGATAATGAGCCAGTGTCTGTGTACAGCCTCACGTCGGACCTAGAGTGCTTGTTTGTTAAGGACAAAGGGATCAGAGTTAAAATCCAGAGAGGGGAAAGAAAGGTTACTCACAGTGACGTGGGGGCATTTATGTGATGACACTGCTATAGTCCACCTGGCACAGCGAGCCCTGGTATAAAGCGGGCAGGCTCAACACTGCGCTTCCCGCCACACGGACACATGGGGCTCGCAGCCAGCCAGGGGACACCCTCGTTCAGTCGTGGGGCCAAGTGTGGGGTCTCCTGATTGTGTCCTACCCGCCTGAAACAGAGGCTGAACCAAGCCAAGCCCCAAGATTTGGCACCTACTCACTGACACAGGGACAACAGGAACCTCGACCTCTCTGGATGTGGCCTCGGAATACTGCTGATTACCGGCTCCTGGGAAAGTCCTCTCTCCCTCTGAGGCAGAAATCCTCTCTGCCCCTTGAGGGAAAGAGTGAAGAAAACCCTCTCACCACCTTGAGAGCACAGGACTACTAGCAGAGAAAGGACAGTAGGCAGAGTTTACCCTCAATGCCCATTTTCCCAGTGAGAAGCACCAAACAGTAAAGCTAAAAGGGATCCGAGTGAGCCTGTTCTGATAGATTAGGAAACTGAAGTGTAAGTGTCTGAGCCCTCGCAGAGACAAAATGAGGATCCAGGACTCCCAAGTTCATTAGTGAATCGGTGGGATGGAAGCGCTTTGGGACTCACAGCCTGTTCCACTTCTTTCCCTAGACCTCAGCCTCAGGCCCCGGCAGGCACAGAGGCCGCAGATCTTAGAGGGTGGGGAGCGTGAGCAGAGACTGACACTCGAGACAGCCAGGGGCTCCCGGTAGAGTCCAAATCCATACACCTGTGGATGGGCACCAGGACCACAGTGCCAGCACCACCTCCTGGACAGGTATGTCCCTGACTTCAGATAGGTCCATGATTTCCAGGGTCACGGTAAAGGCAAAGAAGGGGACTTAAATAAGTCCCTTTAAGGAAGAAGAAGATAAAAGGAAGAGATAACTTTTGCTCCGTTTTGCAGTTTCTTAGAAACATCCTGCCCCCAGTTGGAAAACTCAGGGAAGAAGAGAGGTGGTGAGATGGGAGGGGGATGGTGGGCAGAGCCACTCCCCAGGGGAGTAAACGTGCCTGTAACAGAAAGCACCCTAGGGTGGTGGTCCTGCCAGAAGGTGAGAGGAGAGACTCAGCACACATTTCCTCGTGGAAACAATTCCAGTAGCGTCAGAGGAACTTTGGAAGCATAAAGGCTGTGAGATCCACGAGACACCTGCCACATCAGGCCAGGCCTTCTAGTGGCCCTGCGGATTCAATCGCTAATCATCATATTCTCCCTGTGGAGCAAAATCCAGTTGTAAAGAAACTTAAAGTGTAGAATGTAATTCATTGCTAAATTAGGGCCTGGCTATCCAAGAAGGGTCTGGGAAATCGCCTACCTCAGAATTCATTACATTTTTCTCTAAAGCTGCAGTGTCTGGTATGGTAGCTTCTAGACACATGTGGCTATTTAAATTAATCAAAAGTAAGTAAATAGAAGGAAAAATTTAGTCTCTCGGTTGCACCAGCCACATTTCAAGTGCTCAACAGTTGCCCGTGGCTAGTGGCTACCACACTGAACAGTGCAGACAGAGAACATTTCCATCACTGCAGAAAGTTCTAGAGGACAGTGCTGCTCAGAATGTACTCAGTGTGGCTAACACATTTCTCCACACCCTACAGCATGGAGTAAGTGCTAGTGGGCCCTCAGTAAATGTTCTGAATTGAACTCAAATAAGTTATATAGGAACTATTCTGACCATGGCTAAAATAAAGAAACAACACACTGAGACATCTGTATCACTGCTCACCCAAGAAGCGTGGCTGGTCACCTAGGATTTTGAACAGATCTGTGAACATTAAGGACATGACATCAAAGAGCTTTAATAATTACATGAAGACGATATGCGAGCAAATAAACATACCCAAAGGGTATGTACCCATACATAAAAGGGTACAAGGAAAACTATTCCCCCCCCAGACGGACCCCCAGCCATCTGGACTCCCTCCTCAGAGACAACCAGCACTTCCAGTTTCTTTCGTACCGTTTTCAGATTCTTTATGCATTGCGGTAGGCAGAATAATGGCCCCCAAAGACAGTCACACCCTAACTCCCCAAACCTGTGAATGTTACCTTACATGGCAAAAGGACTTTGCAGATGGATTAAGTTAGGGATCCTGACAGTGGGAGATCATCCTGGATAATCCAAGTGGGCCCAGTGTAATCACTGGGTCCTTGGGAGAGGGAGGCGGGAGGGCTGGGGTCAGAGAAGATGGGACGACAGAAGCAGAGGGCAGAGTGATGCAGGGCCATGAGCAAAGGAATGCAGGTGGCCGGCCCCCAGAAGGAACGCAGCCCTGCCAATGTATTTTGGACTTCTGACCTTCAGGAAATGTTCATTGTGCTTAGGAGAAAATGCCAATAAACTGTTTATAGGCACAAGGCACAATTTCAGTAGCAGCCCATTATACTCAACGTGCTAATTACAAATCATTATTCTTAGGACTGCCCAGAACAGTGGTTTTCAAACCAGTGTCAGAGCCCAGGGGTCCTCGGCTCTCTGGAGCAGCTGCAGGGAGAGCGAGAGAACGTTTTCAGGGCAGGCCACTCCCCACCGTCACTCCTCCAGCAGGGCAGCTCCTCCTCCGCCTGCTCTGTAAACTGAGGCTTGGCAGGAGCAGGTTCCACAGTTCAAAACATTTAACCACTCGTCTGAGATAAAGATTGACAAACTCTTTCTGTAAAGGACTGGATGGTGAATATTTTAGGCTTTGCAGGCTTCACGTGCTCCAAGTTCTTCTTAGAACAAATCTTTAAAAATATAACAAATCTTTATAAAAAAAACAAATCTTTAAAGATATAAAAATTATTCTTAGCTCAGGGGATGTACAAAAATGGGCCTCAGACCGGATTTGACCTACTGGCTGTAGTTTGCCAACCACTGGTCTAAGGTATAATGAAAATACTATATAATTCTTGAAATTCAGACTGAAATTGTGCCTAGTTAGGACGAACATGAAATCCTGCTGTGTGCAACAGCCTTCATGATGACAGCCACGTGAAAACAATGCCTAAGCCTGGAACTCCAGGAGAAATGGACTGTGAGGTCCTCACACACCTGAGAAATTTCAGCTCCTCATCACTTTGAGCCTGATGATGGTGGGCACATTAAAAGCAGCAGACCTAATTCCAAAACATTTACTAGTGCTACACTTTGAGAAAGCAAAGGCAGGGTTGGCATTCACAGTGAAAGTGGAAGTATGATGCTATTAGTAGACTGACAGAGAGTGCTCATTATTATGGATATCCAACTCAGTGGCATCTCCATTTTTACTGGGCCATGCAGGACTAACAGAAATTAGACTCCACCAGTAGTACTCATTAGTCTACATTCTATTTCTTTTTCCTTTTTTTTTTTGAGACGAGGCAACATTGCCCAGGCTGGTCTTCAACTCCTGGGCTCAAATGATCCTCCAGCCTCAGCCTCCCCTATAGCTGGGATCACAGGTGCACGCCACCACACCCAGCCAGCTCAGATTCTATTTTTATCAGGATAGTTGAATTCACAAGTGACCAGTGCCAGATCTTCACATTCCTAGTACCAAGACTCTAATGAGGTAAAACAGGCCAGAGGGTAAGACAATGGGTAAATAAAGAGTGAAGGGGCCTAGAAGGTAGGCCACAAGAGGAATTCCTGACACTAAATACACAAACTAGATTTTCAAAAGCTGGCTATTTTATACCTATCAAAATTATAAAGGCACATACATTTTTTTGAGACAGGGTCTCACTCTCTTGCCTGGGCTACAGAGCACTGGTATCATCATAGCTCACTGCAACCTCCAATGCCTGGGCTCAAGCGAGACTCCTGCCTCAGCCTCCCAAGTAGCTGGGACTAGAGGAGTGTGCCATCACGCCTAGCTAATTTTTTTATTTTTTGTAGAGATGGGGGTCTCGCTATGTTGCTCAGGCTGGTCTCTTGGCATCAAGCAACCCTCTCACCTTGGCCTCCCTAAGTGCTAGGATTACAAGCATGAGCCACCAAGCCTGGCCTGCATATATTTTTTGACTCAGCAATTCCATGTCCATGAATAGAAATGGATATATTCACAATTAGGTACTAAACACAAATACTGGGTTATCCACTGAAGCATTATCTGCAAAAGATTAAAATTAAACAAATGATGGTATATCCATGCAATGGAATACTATGTAGCTGTTTGCAAAAATAGAATGAGAAAGATTTTTATATCCTGACATGAAACAAAGTTCAAGATATGCTGTTAAAAAAAAAAAAAGCAAGTTACAGAAGACTATATTACCCATTTGTGTTAGGAAGGAAGAGAGAGAGGGAAAAATATATATTTTTGCCTGTTTTGATAGAACATCTTTGGAATATCCAAGAAACTGGTAACATTGGTTGTGTCTGACAAGCAGAATCTCAGTGACTAAGGAACAGCAGTCAAAGGAAGATTTTTTGAAATAACTTTTCCTATCTTTAGGATTTTAACCTTGTGAATGTATTTATTCAAAAACTTAAAATAATTTTAAAAGATTTGGCTCTATTGTTTCACAGCTTTGTACTGTCAAAACACAACTATTGTTCTTCTATCAGTTACCTGCTAATTAGATTCATAAAGCACTCAGCCAAAGCTTGGAAGAATTTAAATGTTCTCATCCAATTTAACAAATCTCTACTAACCACATAACATGTAAATAGATCAGTTGTGTTATTCTTTCCAATTTCCCGGCGTAGACAATGACCTCTCACATCCACACAGAAGCCGGGACATGACAAGACAGATGACCTCACCATGGCATCCAGTGTCCCCTATCAACTTGCACTGTCCCAGAAATGGTTACAAATGACTCCCAAACCCAAACAGCCTGAGTAGGAGAGAGGAAAATCAAAGGCAAAAAGCACATTTCCTCATTCACTCTCTTGTGAGGACACTTCAAGGATATCTTTTTTTTATATCATGTCCTCTTTTAGCCATTATGCCAGTTATCTGCCAAATTTAATAGGTAGATATATACAAGTCACCTCTCATCTCTGTTGGGTAAATAGTAACTTCCATGTAGAGAAAGAGAGCTACAATATTTTGAATACAAAAGAACAATGGTAAGCATGTGGACAGCCTGGAGCAGGTACCAGGACAAGCACAATCACGTGGTGTACTTCTGGAGGACAGTGGCCTCTCTGATAATGGGGCTACAGCCACGTGAAGCACTTACTTATTTGGTGATAGTTCATTCCCTTCTTCCTAGAAATAGGCATCCTGGTGGGGTGTGGGAGAACCCTACGAAGAGGCACTTACACAGTCACAACAACACTGGGCCCCTGTCCCCACCCAGGACACACAGGACTTGGATGTCCAAGAAAAAGCATGCAAACTTGGAACAAAAAAATTTGGGAAATAGTAACAGGCCATCCTCTATAATATATTAGTAGTTCCTTGGCTGTAATAGAATAAAAATCTTAAAAGCACAAAAAGCAACCAGTAGTTCCTAAAACCACCTTTCCAAAATTGAACTGGAAAGATAAAATACAACAGCAAGGGGCAGGGGGCAAGCAGAAGAAAGCCCACCTCCAGGGCCTCTGTCCAGATGTTTCAGCATGGCTCATGCGATGGCAACACTGGCTTGCTCCAACCCCTTTCTCTGCCCACTGCAAAGTGACAAGGACAAGATGATGTACACTGAAGTCCCAACTCAGCTCCCAGCACTAAGAATGCAGCGAATGGTGGAGAAGGAAAAGCACGGGACCCGGAGTCGGAGAGTGTGAGTTCTGGTTCCACTTCTGCAAGCCTGAGCAGGCTCCTTTTTCTCTGTGAGCCAGTTTTCTCATGGGTAAAATGAGAATCATTGTATCTATGACCTCATGGAACCCTCTAAGGTGTACAAGGTTCTCCATTCTATAACTCCGTATAATCTCTCAACAAAATCACATACATCAGCACCAGAATATGAGTTCACCTTTTGGATCACCAGAGATGGAATGGCAGGGTGCTTAAGACCATGTAAGAACCCAAATAAGCAGGTGGTAACTGAGGAACCTTTCAACCTCCAGGAACCTTGAAAGGCCTTTTGACACCCCAAAAAAAGGATGAGCAGATGATAAGCAACAGTCCCCTCCTGTGAGACAGACAGCAGCAATCAGAGGATACCAACCAGTTGTCTCCACCCAGATCTCCATCAGTCTTCACCCACACCCTGGCCAATGAGCCATTTGCCCTTGATTTTATTACAATAGCCTGGGAATCAGGAGACCTGGGGACCTGACTTCTCATCCAGCCATGCTGAGATTTAGATTCCACAGTGTTTGTTCCCTTGCTCATGTGGAAACCTGCTTACCTCCAGAGCAGCCTCACCCTCAGACTACAGAAGCTCTAGGGCAGTTCTACTGTAAACTTGCAAGTGTGTTCTCATCTCTATGCAGAGAGTGCCTTCATGGTGTCATCTGTTCAGAACCATTTCCCAAATACCAGCAGCCCAGAGTAGATCCCAGCTCTGCCACATCTAACCATGTGTCTTTGGGGAAAAAAATCACATAACTTGCCTGGGCCTGCCTCTTCTTCTATTAAACCAAGGGGGTTGGACTAGATGGGGTAAATTCTTTTTCAGATGTAGCAGTCTATGTCTATGATTCCCATGGAGATAAAACCAAAGATATGGCACTTAAACTTTGCCACGTAAGGCAACATATATACTGGCCAAGCCTACCTTTGGAGAGGTCCCATGGACTAGCCTTGGAGGGCAGGTCTACAAGAGGTGCTATAGCAATACAAAGGTTTCCAGGTGCACATACCTTTCCCGCATCCACCAGTTCTGCAATTTCATCCAGACATGGACCACTGGCCATGAAAAAGGCCCAGCGATAATGGACTCCTTGCCAGAAATGCTAAAAAGAAGAAAACAACACATGTCAAATACGAAAAAGGTTTAAGGTCGACTAGATGCGGATTTAGGGAAAAGCACTGCTGGGTGACTAAGACAGACAAACCTATTTCCCATTTCATGCTGACACAGTGAGTTGTATGCCCAGCATCTCAGCACAATGACTGGGAGTAGATGCTCCATAAATGATTTAATAAACAAACAAATGAACCACACATATCCATGTCAACTCAGGCTGCTTCTCCAAGCTGTGACTGACAAGAAGGTAAGCACAGGAAAGTTTTCCTTAAAATGATAGTCTAAATAGTATTACACACTGGATTTCTTCCCTAGGTGGAATCATGGCTGAGACCTCTAGGCTTTCCCTACGAGGGTTTGAAAACAACCCAGAGGCACCAGAAAAAGGATTTTTACCAAATCCAAGAATGCTTTGGGGGCAATAGGCATCAAAATATTATCTTAGACAAGGAACTTAATCACAAAATTTTTTTCTGCCTCTGACAAGAATAGGCAGCTTTAAAGGCAAAACAGTGTAAAGTTCCTCATGTATCATGGCTGGATCTTTCTCTACAGTTACAGCAAATACCAAGGCATCCAATCTGTTACAGAACAAAATTTCTCCAAAAGAAGATGAGCAAGACTCATACACCAAGAGGGTTCCTGAGCACTCTGCTGCCATACCACTTGTAACTGTTACTCTTTACGTCAAGGTAAGGTGGGCCACTATCGAAACAACAAATGAGCTGAGGTTCTCCATGACACCTCAATGACCTGCCCAGCCAACTTCATCAGATGGGAGCTACCCAAGGCACTACGGGGCCAGCCAGTACCATAGGGCTACCCTCCCCACACCTACCCACAGCCACTAGGTGAGCTTAGACTTCTTTTCCACTGAGCTCACCCTCGGCCTCATAATCCCTCAGCATGAGGCTGGCAAGTGTAATGGAACACCCTTCGCCACCTTAGCTCAGGCACTCAGTAGTTACGTTATTGCGGTCAAGCTATCTTTTTCAGCCCATTTCCTGGCCTGCAGAATGGTGGTACCACCACCTAGCTTACAGGGTTGTTAGAAGGATTAAAGGAGAATGTATATAAAATACCTGATGCATAAAAAGTGTTCAGTAAATATCTGTCCAGTGCTGAAAGTAAAGCTTATAGAAGAAAGATTGGGAAGATACCAAATCAGAGTTTAAGAATGTAGAAAGAAAGAAGAAACTAAGCTGTTGCCTAGGCAAAGATCATCACTAACCCAGAAAAACTGTGAGCTAAAGGAGTCACCATTAGACTGTAAACAGTCTAGCTTATTCTAGAATAGGTGTGATGAGATATTGACTCCCCTCAGCCCTCAGAACCTCGGCTGGCAGAAGTCTCCAGATATAGCAACCTAAATGTGCTGTTCAAATACTACCAATTTCTATGTGTGTAATAACATGAAAGAGGTTAGGATGCACTGGTCTAGGCAACTAACTTAAAAAAAAAAGAATAAAAGCTGTCTGCAGGCTTGCGTGGCTAGATACCAGAAGCACTGAGAATTTCCTAAGTTCACTGCGGACCCAATTAATGACAGTCAGAGAAGACCTGTTCAAATACTTCTCCCTAACGTCTGGCCTCATAGACTACAATTAAAACATTCTGGTGATTGTTTAGGGTATTACAGAATGGTCTCCACCACCACATCTATAATTCTTTACAGCATGTTGCTCTGTAAAGTGACATTCTTGGTCTGCAATAGCAGAATTTTTATATTCTGCTCCAAGGGGTCTGTGTATTTTTTCCCCTGACCATTATAGGAGAGAAAGTAAACGAAAGCAGGCAGGAGAGTCGGAAGCATGCCAATGAGGCTTTCACTGTGCACACTCACAGAAAGGCATCAGAAACTACTTAAAAGGTTTTCACATGAGATTTCCACTATCATCTTTCAAGTAAGGGGAAAAGAGAAAATGAAGAGAAGTGACTGTTTCATTCTCAGAGGACAACTCTGAAGGTTAACTTTTAAGAGGTCTCACTGAAGTACAAATTGTGAGATCTTATAGAAAACTTCAACTTATATTTTAAAGCACTGGAATGTCTGGGTTTTGTGAAGAGAGAAAGAAGAGACAAAGGACAGATAAGGTCCCTTTCTCCACCACAGAGTACCCTACCCTGTGGACACCATTTCTGGCTGCCCAGAATCAAATGCAAATAAAGAGCACCAGAGAGCAGGGCTTGGTTTGCCCGCCTCTATGATCCACATATATTTCATAAGAATTGAGTTGTGGTCTCCTCCATCATAGCTCTTCATTACCACTTCTATGTATTTAGTTGGTACAAAGAATTCAAGAGACTAAAGTCCTAAATTTCACTCCCAAAATGTCCCAAATTAATTTCTAGAATAAAGACGCTAAAGATATTTACCAAGTCGGTCATCTCACAAACATGGGTCATTGCTGGCTGGATCAACACAATGACTCACAACCTTTTTAACCACCAAGGAACTTTCTACTGCCTTTTTTCTGAGTTTGAAGTATTTTGTCTAATTAAAAAAAACAGAATTTATCTTTTTTTTACTATCATATTGCATTTCATACTAATTTAGATTTTAAACCAATATTCTGTAATTACTAACAGTTTATAACATGAAATTTTATAAGCCTCTGTCCCCACTGTGATGACAACACGCTAGCATGTTACGTAGAGAGCAGACTCTCAAGCTCTGCTACTAGTCCTGTAACCAGGGCTGGTTTGTGCTAGTCTCCAGAGCCCCCCACTCACCAGATGTGTTCGATTTAGGTGAGATGGCTCCTATATATGGCCCTGGTAACAGCAGCCCTGTTAACAGAGTTGGGCTGACTAACCACGTCCCAGAAGGTCCCATAATGCCATCAATAGCTAGAGTTTCAAACTCACATGGGATATGCAATGTTAGACAAGTTGATACAATTCCAGCAAAGGCACGATGCTCTACTAGCCTTACGTAGCCTCACTGAGGTAAGAGTACAATTTCCTTCAGGTTTTTGAAATTCAAAAAAATGCCCACAGAACCCTGAAGGTCTAAAACCCCAGTCAAGAAGGAGGCAGATGGTGATCACGATGCAATCAAGAGAGGTAATAATAGGTGATAATAAGAGCTAACATTTAATAAGAGCTTTTAATGTACTAGGCATTGTGCCAAGTTCTTCACATGGATTATCTCATTTAACCTTACAACAGTGCAGTAAGGTAGATGTATTATCAGCCTCATGTATAGGTGAAGACTTTGGGGCTTAGAGATGTTCAGCAAATTGCACAGGGTGACACAGCTACTAAGTAGAGGTCAGAATTTTAACCCTGTCAGTGTGACTCCAGAGTCCATGCTTGCAGCCACTGTGCTGTGCTGCCACCAAGTGAAGAGAAACCAGCTAGGTGGCAAACCAATTTCTAGCCGCATGAGGCACCTGCTTGCTCCCTCCAACCAAGACCCTTCCTTCTTCCTACCTTTAATGTCTTAGAACCCATGGTGACTCCTGTCTGCAACATGCCGTCTGCTATGCCCAACCGGTCCATGTTCAGGAGGAAAGGAGTCACCAAAGTCACATAGGTGGCTCCTGACCATTTCTTGAGATAATTTAGAGCCCATGTTTCAGTGGATCCACCAACATTATCGAGGATAAAATCAAACCTGGAAAGGAAGAATCAAATAAAAACATCCTTGTCAGTCTTTACACTGGGCTCTGATCCTCCTTCACTCCCAGTGCCAGCCGGCTACAGGGTTTATTTCAGACAACTGACAAACCATGCTGCACTTCACCATCCAGCAGAGGGGTGGCTGCTTTGGCAGAGGAGAAAAGACATACCCACTCACTGGATCTATGGCTTTTCTCCAAGGTAAGTCGAGTATGACTAATTTTTTTTGTCATAAAATCATTTCATTTTCTAGGCGTGGCATGGTGGCTCACACCTGTAATCCTGGCACTCTAGGAGGCTGAGGCAGGAGGATCGCTTGAGGTCAGGAGTTCAAGACAAGCCTGAGCAAGCAGGAGAAAATAGAAAAATTAGCTGGGCATGGTGGTGTGCACCTGTAGTCCCAGCTACTTGGGAGGCTGAGGCAGGAGGACCAATCACTTAAGTCCAGGATTAAGGTTGCAGTGAGCTATGCTGATGCCACTGCACTCTAGCCAGGGCAACAGAGTGAGATTGTCTCGAAAAAAATCATTGAATTTTCTAATATTTTAATGATGACTTAAAAGTAAGTGGTTCTGAACAGAAGGTGATTTTGGCTCCCTACAATGCACAGAATAACCCCTCACAACAAAAAAATTATCCAGCCCAAAATGTCAATAGTTGAGAAAATAAGTCAGGGCTTCTCAACCTTGGCAACCTTAAGCTTTGTCAAAAACTGCAAAGCTATTATTCAAGTCAAAGTATTCTTTAGTGTACACGAGTACTTGAAAGAAAAGTATGTAAGGTTTTTCACCCAGAAGAATAATTTGCTTTTATTCCCTCCACAGTCAGAAATGCTTGTAGAAGCATCCTCTTCACCTTCCGGAATTTTCTATTCTTTGGTTTCACATACAGCATCTGGACAATGCATAAAAAGAAATCAACAGCCTGTTCTAGCATGTCAAAAAAATAAAATAAAATCAGTCATTCTGTAATCCACAGGAACTGACAGATAATTCAGCTCCTCAAATCTAATCTAAAACTGTTATAATCACTATATTCTACTTAAAGGGATAAAAACCCGATGAAGCTTTTAAATACTTTTGAAAACAAAGATCTATTTAGAGAATGCATGCATATAAATTAAGCAATTCAACTGATGAATTCCTCTTTGGTAAATCTTTTTTCCCTTCCAAATTCATCTGGATGAAGTCAAACATCAAAGCTTCTAAAACCAGCTTTGGCCAACTTTGTGGATCTTGAGTCTTTTTTTGTTTTTTTGTTTTATTTTGAGACATAGTCTCACTCTGTTGCTCGGCTACAGTGCTGTGGCATCAGCCTAGCTCACAGCAACCTCAAACTCCTGGGGCTCAAGCGATCCTACTGCCTCTCAGCCTCCCAAGTAGCTGGGACTACAGGCATGTGCCACCTTGCCCAGCTAATTTTTTTCTATATATACTTTTAGTTATCTATATAATGTCTTTCTATTTTTAGTAGAGACGGGGTCTCGCTCTTGCTTAGGCTGGTCTCGAACTCCTGAGCTCAAACGATCCTCCCGCCTCGGCCTCCCAAAGTGCTAGGATTACAGGCGTGAGCCACCGCGCCCGGCCTGGATCTTGAGTCTTTTATGAGACTAAACTAAAGGGCAAATAAAAATGGAAGGGTATGAAATGCAGGAGAATGACCTTACTAGATGACTACTCTTCTCATTAGAAAAGTTTCTACTTCATTCCCAAATTTTGAATAAACATATGAAGATACTTTAAGAAAACTTAAAGGTAGCCTGGTATTATAGAACACTCACTGTTTAAAAAAGAAGTCTGAAGATCCGGTTGTAGACATAGCTAGTCCCATGAATGATTAGTAGCATGATTTTGAGCATGCGAAAACTCAAAAATCCTCCGCCCCTCATTTTCTCAACTATACCATGATTGAGTCGGACAGAAGGATTTCAAAGCCACTTCTTCATATAAAACTCTAAGATTCAAATATCTAAAAAGCTGCTATTTGGAAGGAGGGACAAATTTATTCTAGGTAGATTCAGAGGTCAAACCCCAGGCAGTAGTTATAAAAGTCAATTTTAACTAAAGCTATCACCATAAAAAAAAAAAAAAAAAGTAATGGGCTGCATGTGTAAGCTAAGAAGTTCCCCCACTGGAAAAGCACAAGCAAAAGGAACAAGACCACTTGCTAGAGATGCCGAGGAGGGAATTGCAGCACTAAGTTAGGGGGCTAGACTGAGTGTCCTTCAGCCTTTTTATCTGTCAAGTTCTTCTATTCTCTGGTAACAAATTCCAGACATGTATAAAACTTAAGGTAGATAGAGGGGAATGGGTAAGCCTTGGCCTCAGTCTCATGCAGCTATTCCTAGAAGCAGCAGAAGATACGAGATCAAACTAAATTACCACTACTTGGAAGTCAGATTTCAGAGAACTGTCATGTCCCCACTTTTAAGGGGCCCAGAGAGGCTTAGACCCTGACACACAGGCAGAGGGGTAGCTGACAAGATCTCTGTAAGGGACAGTGTTACTTGTCAAACATGCCGAGCATGTTCTTGACATAGGAGCTTTATATTAGCTGTTATGTCCAGCTGGAACAACTGTTTTCCTAGATTCCCTCAATAATTAATTAAACAAGTATTACGGAGTGCCCACTACCTGCTACTAAACTGTTTCAGGTAGAGGGATACAGCAGGGAACAACACACACACACACACACACACTCCCGTTCATATGGCTTACTCACTGGAGCCTCTGCTCAAATGCTGCTTCCTCCAAGGGGCTTCTGTAACCACCCTGTCTAGAACAGCCTCCTGACCAATCTATCCCTTTCCACTGCATCAGTTCTCTTCAGAGCACTTACCACTAAAACCTGTCAAACAAGCTCATGGAAGCGGGCATTTGTCTTGTTCACCACTCTGTCTGGTGTTTAGAATCCTGCCTGGCAGGAGTAGATGCTCCAAGAACAGCTGAAGGCATAACAGTTGGCTGCCTGCTGCTGGGCGCACGGCCACACCACTGCTGGGGTGGGTGGTGCTGGCTGGGAAAGGCTGGGTAGTGTCCGACAGGGGCTCCCTTCTTTTCCTTTTTTTTTTTTAACCCATGAAAATACACTTCTACTCAACTGGCTTTTGAAAACTCATTTAAAAAAAGGAAAAACCTTTGAAATAGAAATAGTAAAACATCATTCCACACACTCCTCAGTTGTACTCACAGCTTCAGCTTTATCTTGGCTGGATGAAGATCAGATTAATAAGCCTGAGCCACAGTCGGAATCAAAAGGGCCTAAGAGAATTCCTGAATCTGTTCCTGTTCGGTACATCAGGCCAAACCACAGCCTGGCATTCAGGCACACTGAGAATATCCACAGTGCTCCCGTTACCAATATTTATACTTATGTTGCTTCTCTTAAGCCCTTACTAAGCTAAAAGACTGAAAGCGTGTTTAGTGCTAATCATGTGTTTTCATCAACACTCTATAATCTTCCTGTGGTGCCAAGATGCCACAGAAGGGAATACACTTCCAATTTTGTCTTCAGACTTCTTACAAACCAGCAATAAAAGTTAACTTAAAAATTAGCAAAAGACCATGTAAGCAAAATAACTTCCTCAGTACATACCACGTTATGTTACTGTGTTGTATTAACATCTGGCATTAAAACAGAAACCAACCTAAGTAAGTAATTTCTAATGACACGGAATGTTTTCATAGATTCCAACACGACTGTAAGGCCACCAAACCATGTCAGACCTGCATTGTCAACTGTCCTTGCTCCCACCTTCCCCGTGTGAACACTGTTCTAATACATACGGTTTTAAGGATTTCAGCTGCTCTTCCACATTTCCAGCTTTGTAATCAATGACATCATCTGCCCCAAGCTTCCTTACAAGTTCACTGGCATCTTGAGAGCAAACTGCTGTCACATGAGCATCCCATGCCTTCATTACCTGCCAAAAAAAAAAGAAGGAAAGAGTAGAAAAACTGCATTAAAAAAAATAGCACCATGTGTACATATATCAGACTAATCTCTAGAGAACTTTAAGCAACTCATCTTAACAAGAACTATAGGAAGCCATCTATCAGAGACTAGTAAAAATGATTAAATTTTTGGTCACTGAGAAAATTCTGAGAAATAGACCTCATTTCCTCTAAATGAGACAGCAGTCACCTTGTTGTCATGCACTTATAACCAATCCACTTAGAGAAGGGTTCAGTGCCTCACCAGTATCAGAAAAGCCCCAAATTTAGCACTTTCACAGATGACAAAGGTAAATGCTTCCCTCTCCCCAAAATCACATGTCCTCAGAAAATGACTATTTCAAATGTGTCCAGAACATAAAAATGCAACATCTCTTCATTTGCATCTCTATTAACACTGTTTTAAGTCAGACAGCATTTCAAAGTAATCAGCCAGTAAGTACTAGGTATTAATAATATATGAAAAGTTGCTGGCCGGGCGCGGTGGCTCACACCTGTAATCCTAGCACTTGGGAGGCCCAAGGCGGGCGGATCATTTGAGCTCAGGAGTTCGAGACCAGCCTGAGCAAGAGCGAGACCCCATCTCTACTAAAAATAGAAAGAAATTAGCTGGACAAATAAAAATATATAGAAAAAATTATATGGCACATGCCATATAAAAAATGGTGGCACATGCCTGTAGTCCCAGCTACTCAGGAGGCTGAGGCAGGAGGATTGCTTGAGCCCAGGAGTTGGAGGTTGCTGTGAGCTAGGCTGACGCCACGGCACTCTAGCCCGGGCAAGAGAGCAAGACTCTGTCTCACAAAAAAAAAAGAAAAGAAAAGTTGCTCTTATAAAGAGGAAGAAAATATGGTCATTTTATTTTTAAAACATGGATCATCAGTTCCTCTACCTTCAAGTAAGAAGATCTAAATGAATGGTCCCAGGTTTTAAAATGCAGATGCCCTTACATTTTAAAATTATAAGGAATAACTGGATTTAAATAAAGAGGAGAGCTAAATTCTAATGTTATTCAGGATTAAGCACCCAGAAAACATTCTACTCTAAAACTGCTATAATTCTTTTCTGTAATACCAATTTCATAGAATTAAAAGGAGACTATTTTCAGCCTAATTTAAGAATAGCTACTTGAAGCTCACTAACAAATTTTTGTACTGATACTTATAGGGCATAACAGATCAGCTGTTTTCTCAATCCAGTCCTGAGTAGCAATTTCTTGAGCTTCCTTAATGTAAGTTCATAAGGGATCTGGGTGTGTTTTGTTCACTGTTGAATACCCACTCCATGGCACACAAAGGTGCTAAATAAATTTCTGTTAAATACAAAACGTAAAGGGTTTTTTAAACTCATTCATAATCTTACCTAGTTTCTCACTTTAAAAAAGCAATATTGACCAAGAATTTATATACCTTGGAAATCTGGGGGGAATTAAAACATTTAGGAGTGATATCATATATAATTTATTGTTTATGGGCTGCAGAGATACTTGAATATAATGACACGTTGCTTTTCACAGCAAGTCCCAAATCAAATATATGATGAATATAATCCAAGATGAATAGCTAGCTGTGACCATTCTTTCTCCAATATCTGTATAAAAAAGAAACTGTTGAGGAAAAGGAAATTATGTTCTAAGCACCTACATTTAATATATGTTTTTCTTTAAACTGTACTGAATCCTCAGGAAGAATGTGTCACATGTTGAAAGGTTTTTTTGTTTTGTTTTTTTCCAAATTTCGAGGATTTTTTTTTTTTCCATTTAGAACTAGCTTGTATCTTTCAACATTACTAGAAGGTTTTAAAAGTAAGCCTTATTTTTAAAAACATTTTTATGTAATAAACTATAGTAACACACTATAGTAAACACCTATAAGGCAGATGCCACCCAGATAAAGAAACAGAAAACCAGCAGCCACTCTAAAAGCGCTATGTGCCCCCAAAACACAAGTCCCTTCCTCCACCATACGTCATTGTGACCCTGATTTTTTAGAGTAATCATCTGCTTGCATTTTAAAAAATCATCTAAATATGCATTCCCTAGACACTATAATTTAGTCCTGTGCATTTTGAAAATGTGGTATCTTTTAGGTCTCTTAAATTATAAGCTCCTCTTCTATCTCTTTGCTTATAATTTATCTGTGGAAGAATCCAGGCCATTTGACCTATAGTTTCCCACTGGAGTTTCTAATTGCATATTCAGGGGGCTGTTCCACATATTGCTCTGTCCTCTGTATTTTCTGCAACTTGGCAGATGGATCTAGAGACTGGATCAGATTCAGTTTCAATCCCTTTAGCAAAACTAAGGATAATGTATGGCAAACTAGAGGAGGCACATCATGTCTGATTCTTGCTCTTTTTATAATCTTAGCATTGTGCTTAGCATAATCTAAGCACAAATACAGTGCTTAATACCTGTATTTGTTTATTGGTAATTGCAAAATAGTGATGTTCTAATTATATTGCTTTTCATTTGGTAGTTGGAATACTTCTATAAACACCTCCCCTCATATATAATACTATTTATAATAGTGTAATAACTGGTTTACTCAGTTACACAGTACATGTGGGAAAGGCAGGACAAATGTTTGTTTCCCTTTATCAGCTTATAAGATAATAAAATCAGTTCCCTATTATCTTCCAAAAGAGGCCACTTTTTAAAAATACAGCATCATGAACTCATGCATTTAAATATATTTAAAGGGATTTAATCCATTGTAATTATCATTATTTGAAGCTCAAATTGTCACATCTTTGGGAGTGTCTTAAAGTTGGCTACTGAATCTTTTGACATGACCTGATTATTCCTTGATAGCATCCTTGCTGTTTAATATACTCCAGGTTTATTCTTGTATATTTTGTGCTTCAGACCCGAAATCTGCTATTTCTCCAAGAAGCCCTGCATTCTTTTAGTGAGCAATTACACTTCAAGAGATGGCTTTACATACATGCATACACAAAATACCTCTTCAAGTTCATATTGATACTTCCAATTCAAATTTGAGACTACAAAGCTTTTATTTAATCTCTTTTCTGCTATATCTCCTTTCTTCCACACCTAGAATCCTGGTTCTCAGACACACGAAATGACAGTATTAAAATATGACATAAATACCTATCTGTTCTATATTACACATACAACATTCTCTGAATAAGAATACTCATCATTACCAGCATGATTAATGAAAGCAGTAAAATAATTTTAACATGTGCTTTCTCTAATTTTCCCCCTCCTTTTAAAAAATAGTTGCACTATATTCACCTTATCAGAGCAGATGGCCGTTACACACGATACTGTCTCCTTCTAAGCTCTCCCTTAGTTTTATTCTACAGGTAACTACATTTAACATTCACCACCAGTGCTTAAAATGTCTCCCTTAGTCATTTTAGTTGACAGAAGCTCATTCTCTGGTAGATTCCTCAGAAAGGGATCAGAACAATATTCCCCAAGTTCTTGCATGTTGATAATAGTCTGTATGTGCCCTTTATACCTGAACACCAGTTTTGGTGTACCAAAAATTCTTGGCACACCCTTCCTTGAGTATCTTAAATATGTTACTCTGTTTTTTTTCTCACAAAGTGTTACTGTCAAGTCTGATGACAACCTAATTTTATTTCCCTTTTAAGCCACATACTCATTTTTCTACATGCTCAAAGGATTTTTTTTCTTTCTCTTTAAATGCCAGTAATTTTACTATTAATACAATTAATTTTCCTTGGCATTTTTACTAGTGAATTTTCCCTGGTGTTGCTCATTTTGGTTCTATGTTCTTAGAGATGGTTACTCAATATGTAGTTTCAAATCATTCTATTTTCAGGAAAGTAGGAGAGTGTCTTCAGTTACTGTTTTAGTATCTGTTCTATTCTCTTGCTTTGATTTCCCTCTTCAGGGATTACTATTACCTATATATCAATCTTCTTTGCCTGTCTTCAATATTTGACACTTTCTCTTAAATCTGTTTTTATCTTCTTTTGTAATTAAACATTTTTCCTGTATCCTATTTCTATTAAGGCAGCATTATGTGTTGTGTATTTGCTATTGAGGTCCTTCTAGTTTAGTCTTCATTATTAAATGATTTTTTTCATTTATTTTTACTTTTTTTCCTGAGTTTTTCCAATTCTGATTTATTTTGTTCTTTCATGTCATATTTTTAATGTCTTTTAACTTGTTTTGATAGAGGTTACATTCTGATCTGTTTTGTGGGCATGTTTTCTGACATATTTTCATTACAGATATGTTATTCTACACCTTTGTATGGGATTTAAGCTTGGTAGTTTTCTATTACTCATTTTTTAATTTTACCAAAGTATTTTTCTTGGGAAATATAACACAAAGTACATAGAATATAAATGTACAGCTTAACAAATTATTACAAAGTAAATATTGTAACCATTACTCAAGATTAAGACTAGAATACCACCTATGCCCCTACGCCTCACAATCAAAACTCTCCCACTGCCTTAAAAGTAATAATCACTAATCAGGACTTTTACAGCAACCCTTTTCATTTTTTTTTTTTTTTTTTTTAAGAGACAGGGTCTCACTCTGTTGCCCAGGATGGAGTGCAGTGGCACAATCATAGCGCAATGTAACCTCTAATTCCTGGGCTCAAATGATCCTCCCACCTCAGCCTCCTGAGTAGCTGGGACTACAGATGCCTGCCACCACTCCCACCTAATTTTTTTTCTTTTCTTTCTTTCTTTTTTTTTGTTGTTGTAGAGACAGGGTCTCACTATATTACCCAGGCTGGGCTCGAACTCCTGGGCTCAAGCAATCCTCTCACGTCGGCCTCCCAAAGTGCTGAGATTATAGGCATGAGCCACCGCACCCGATCCTTTATTTATTTATTTATATTTTAGGAGTTTTACTTTCTAAGTAAGCATCCTTAAACACTATTGTTTAGTTTCACCTGTTCTTGGACATCATTAAATGGAATCATATGTACATGACTTCTTTCACTCAACATTCTGCTTCTGAGATTCACCCACTTCATTGTGGGGAATTATAGGTCTATTTTCATGACAGACAGTATTTCAAAATGTAAGAATATACCACAGTTTACTTATTCATTTTACTGTTAATGGACATTTGGGTATTTCCAGTTGGAGGATTTCAATAGAACAGTTCTGCTCTGAAATTCTGGCACCTATATTCTGGTGAACATGCTTGAATACCTATATATAGGGTATAATTCTAAGACTGGAATTGTAGGGATGTCATGGGGCAATTTATATTCAGATTCAGTAGATGCCAAATGGTTTTCCTAAGTAGTTAGACCAATTTATACTCTAGCCAACAGGGTATGATATTTCTCTTTTCTTCTCTCCCTCTTTCTTCCATTTAATTCAATGAATTAACTTATTCAACCCACATTTACCAACAGGAGTCTCTGGACTGGGTCCTGAGTATCTGGCAATGAATTAAAAAGAAGTCAAAGTGTGCACCCCTTAGGAGTCCTCTCCCCACTCTCCCAGTTCAGTCAGCCCCCAGCACCATGTGGGTCCTCAAAAGGTTCAAGGCAGAGCCTGGGGTGGTCCATAGCACCCAAACTCTTCCTCTTGGAAAGCAATGTGGCAGAGCCTCGGAGGGTACTCACTGGCCCCTATGTTAGGAAAAGGCCCTCTTCCCCCCATATTGAGAGAAGTTTAACCAAGCCCCTTCCCCAGGAGCCAGCAGGTTAAACGTCTAACGACAATAGGAACAGCCACTGGGCCCCATCCTGTTCCTGGAGGTTGGGGCACTGTTTTATTTTGAGGTAAATTCATATAACAGATCATTCACCATTTTAACAATTTTTAAGCATATAATTCAGTGGCTTTCAATATATTCACAATGTTGTGCAACCATTACCACTAATTCCAGAATATTTTCTCCACCCCCCAAATAAACCTCATGCCCATTCCCCATTCCCTTCCCTGCCACTCCCTGCCCCTGACAACCACTAATCTGCTTTCTGTCACTATGGATTTGCCTACTCTGGACATATGATATAAATGGAGTTACACAACATGTCACCTTTTGG
Source organism: Varecia variegata (assembly GCA_028533085.1). Classification (NCBI taxonomy): domain Eukaryota; kingdom Metazoa; phylum Chordata; class Mammalia; order Primates; family Lemuridae; genus Varecia; species Varecia variegata. Next base: position 44,393,724 of record CM052441.1, on the reverse strand, counting down.
GGTTGGATTCTTTCACTTAGCATAATGTTTTGAAGGTTCATCCATGTTGTATTATACATCAAAATTTCATTCTTTTTTATGGCTGAATAATATTCCAGTGTATGTGTGTGTGTAAGTTGATAGATGTTAAGATGATTTCCATTTTTTATTATGAATAATACTGCTATGAACATTCATGTACAAGTTTATGGTTGAATGTATGTTTTCACTTCTCTCAGGTTTATACCTAGGAATGGAATTGCTGGGTCATATAGTAATTCTATGTTTTACACTGAGGAACCAACTATGTCCCACACAGCAACTATACCCTAGGAATATATGAAGGTTCCAATTTCTCTACATCTTTCCCAACATTTGTTATTTTTTATGTTTATTTTTTATATAGCCATCCTAGTAGGTGTAACATGGTATCCCATTATGGTTTTGATTTGGATTTCCCTAATAACTAAAGATGTTGAGCATCTTTCCATGAACTTATTGGCCACTTATGTATATTCTTTGAAGAAATGTCTATTCAACTTCTTTGCTAATTTTAATTAGGTGGTTTGTCTTTTTGTTGTTGAGTTGTAAGAATTCTTTATATATTATGAATACTAGACCCTTATCAGATAAATGATTGGCAAATATTTTCTCCCATTCTGTGGGTTGCATTTTTACTTCCTTGATAATGCCATTTAAAAATGCCAATTAAAAAAGTTTTTAGTTTTGGCAAAGTATAATTTATTTTTTCTTCTGTTGCTTGTGCTTTGGGTGTCATATCTAAGAATCTGTTGCCAAATCTAAGATCATGAAGATTTATTCCTGTTTTCTTTTAAGAGTTTTATGGTTTTAGCTCTTATATTTAGGTCTTTGAGCCATTTTGAGGGTTGTTTTTGTATATGGTATGAAGTAGGGGGTTCAACTTCATTCTTATGCATGTGGCTATTTAGTTGTCCCAGCGGTATTTGTTGAAAAGACTATTCTTTTCCTCATTTTGCCATTCTTATCAGAATCAATTGACCATAGATGTATGGGTTTATTTCTGGATGTTCAATTCTGTTCCATTGATCTGTATGTTATTCTTATGCCAGTACCACATTATTGTGAATACTATAGTTTGTAGTAAGTTTGAAATTCTGAAGTGTGAGTCCTCCAATTCTGTTCTTTTTCAAGACTGTTTGGCTAATTTGGGTCCCTTGCCATTCCATATCCATTTTAGAATAAGCTTGTCCATTTATGCAAAAAATGGCAGCTGGCATTTTGACAGGGTTTGCATCTGTAGATCACTTTGGGGGAACATTGCCATCTTGACAGTATTTTGGCTACTACATTTCTGTATATATTTTAGAATCAGTTTATCAATTTCTACAAAAAAGCCTACAGAAATTGTGACTAAAAATTAGCATGGTTTTCGGCATTGGCTATTTCCTACCAAATTGCAAACTTCCATCTACCTGCACTGTCCACGGTCTTTTGCCTAAAAGCTTTCCTCTATTTGTTATACAAGACACCCACATATTCATTCATATATTAAACCAATGAAAAGGTCAACACACCCTTATAAATTAGAACATTTTCCTCTTAGAAGAGTACAATGAAATTATAGCACTTTTACCAGATAGATTTCTCACAGCTTTAAAGGAAAAATAATTTATAACATGTGGGTTTATAAATTCGTGCAAGCAAAATCTCCCTATTCACAATATTAAAAAATGTTTTACCTGTATAGCAAAAGTGCCAACTCCACCTGAAGCACCCAAGATTAAAGCACTGCAATGCAAAAGAAACCACAATTAATGAGAATCTTAAGCAGATATAACTAAGTAAATAAGATCTTTTCAACATGTAACCAGCCCAATGATAAACGATCCCCAAAGCAAATAAAGTTATTCAGCTTTCCAAGATTATATTATGCAAGGATTTTTATTTTAGGTTCACCACGAAGCTGTAAGTGCTTAAAGTGAGGCATTCTATGAACTCTTTACCATGAATACCGGATACCAAAAATACCAATAACTTGTATTTTTTTTTTTAAGTAGCTCACATGGTACTTTGTAACATATGTCTTACAATTCTTCCAGGCTAAAATTACCATAGCTACCTCTATAAAATTGGGGCCCTTTTTAGTGTGTTAGACTTACTGCTCTCTAAGAAAAATCACATTCCTGCCAAAGCAGAATAAATGTCCTATGTTCAGACATGTTCTGTCAAGCTCATCAACTTTCCCAAATGGAAATCAATCTCAATTTGAGTTCCTATTAAAGCAGATGAATGTGTTCTATCAGCACAACCATCTTTGTGCTCCAGGTTCTTCACATTTACTATGTCTACTCACTGCAGTCCTCCTGCCACTTAAGACCAAGCAAAGGTTCTGAGCCATAAGTTTATGGATGAGTTGAGGGAGGAGTTGGGGTTGAGGAGGAAGGGTAAGGGATTATGAACCCTCTGAAATTGTCAATTTCCTAAAATAGCATGCAAAATTTGGTGTGATTATGTATATATGCATTGGCAAGGAGAGGGATTTAGACTTACTATCTATTTCCCAAAGAAGTATGTGATCCAAAATAGAATCATTGGTTAAGAATCACTTCTTTACATAGTCTTACATTTTTTTTTTTATGAGACAGGATCTCATTATATTGCCCATGGTCACAAACTCCTGGCCTCAAGTGATCCTCCCACCTCAGCCTCCCAAGTAGCTGGGACTACAGGTACAAGCCAACTGTGCCTGGCTTTGTTTTATTCTTGAATTAAGCTAGAGCTTCAGAGAATTGCCTATTTGGATTTCAGGTCCCCAGAAAATTGTTTGTACTGAACTACACTTGGTGTAGTAACACTACCAATCAAGTGCTAAGGGAAATTATAAAAAGTGATTGTTTGATATTTGATGCTTCCTTAGCTAAGGAGATATTGGAGAATTCTTCATGAGAACTCCCTTTATAAGTGCCCAGAGAAAATATTTTTTCTGAAGACTAAGTGGTGGGAGTGTCTGTGTTATTTATCCATCACTATAAATTGCATAACTGCTAGACATAGGTAGCTTTTGCCTTGACTGCTAGAAAGAGCAGAGGATTGTGCCACCTATCTCTAGCAAGTACAACGGATCTTGGAACATGTATTCTCTGTCTATAACCTTAAGTCTAGTTTCTTTTCAATTTTTTTTCCTCTCTTACCCAAACCACAGAAGGCTGGCTGTCACCCTGTATATCTTAAAAGTTCACAATTGCTGAACCAGCTGTTCCCTTTGAAATTAATACCATTCAATGTAATTAATACAAGTCTCCTTACAAATTATGTTCCTTCTAGAAGATTACTTTTAATTTCAAAGAATTATAAATTGTGAAGAAGGGACTATTGGGGCTCAGAAAACAATACCCCAAAGTAAGGTGCTTTGAGATGCTGAGTATCCTTGAACCAAAGATGCAGCCTCAGAACCAAAGTCTCTCTGACCACCTCCCACACTGGTCTCTTTTCCCTCTGCCTCTCCCAAAGCACAGGAAGGGGCTTCCCCTGAAGTTCCCTTATAAGACCAAGAGAAGTTCCTCCAAAAGGAATGCAATCATCTTGGGCCTTTTCCCTATAATCTCACCAAAGATTAACTCAAAGGAAAGAAGATGCCACACCCAGAGCCCAGATGAACTGTGTCCCAGGCTACTGTCTATTCCTTGGGCCCATTCATCTCTCCTAAAAATCATTTACTCTTCCTTTAAAATTGCCTCTCCCACTTCCTTCTCCCCGACAAAGAAGGTAGTTAAGCTTTAAACATCTGGTCCTTTGAGTTTCATACTTTGACTTCTGTGTACCTGCACATTAATACCTGCACAGTGCTCCACCACCAACAATGACAGCAACCCCGACTCCTCCAGCAGTGGAACTGCACATGCCCACACACATGGCCCAGGAACCTGAGAACCAGTCTTCCCAGGGCCCACTCTCATGGTGACTGGCACCCGCCATCCAGGGACCTAGGAAACAGCCCACTCAGGGGCCACCACCACCACCACCACTGGTGCCTGCATGCACTGACCAAGGGCCTGAGAACTGGTCTACCCAGAGCCTGCTGCCCAGTCCAGCAGCAGGGCCCACTGCATGCCCACTATCCAGAGGCCTGAAAACTGACTTGCCTGATGTCCCCATTCCCAGAAAAACTGTCTCACAGCCTTCAAAAACAACTATAGCATAAGCCACTGAAAAACTTGCAGACATGGCCAGGCGCGGTGGCTCACGCCTGTAATCCTAGCACTCTGGGAGGCCAAGGCGGGAGGATCGCTCGAGGTCAGGAGTTCGAGACCAGCCTGAGCAAGAGCCAGACCCCGTCTCTACTAAAAATAGAAAGAAATTACATGGACAGCTAAAAATATATATAGAAAAAAATTAGCCGGGCATGGTGGCGCATGCCTGTAGTCCCAGCTACTAGGGAGGCTAAGGCAGAAGGATTGCTTGAGCCCAGGAGTTTGAGGATGCTGTGAGCTAGGCTGATGCCATGGCACTCACTCTAGCCTGGGCAACAGAGTGAGACTCTGCCTCAAAAAAACTTGCAGACACTGCTGATGTTGATTACAGCCAAAAAAAAAAAAAAAATCATAGACTACACTAATGTGCCTACCCAGAACCAAAGCCAAAGCACTCTATTCAACCAACACTACAGAAAAACATATGCAGGAAAAAGTCTTTCCCTACTAAAGATGCTTCATGAAACTGGAAGAAGTGACTGTTAAACCAGATGTGCAGATATAAACATAAGGACACAGAAACATGAAAAAGTAAGAAAACACGACACCTCCAAAGGAATACAATAATTCTCTAACAACAATCCCCAAAGAAAGGGAAATCTATAAAATGCCTGAAAGGGAATTTGAAATAATGATCTTAAGGAAACTCAGCAAGCTACAGAGGAACACAAATAGACAATAAAGAGAAAAAAGAATCAGAAAAACAATTCATAATCTGAATGAGAAATTCAACAAAGAGATAGGTACCATAAAAGAGAACAATACAGAAATCTTGGAACTGAGGAATTCAATGACTGAGATAAAAAAAATACAGTAAGGCTTCAACAATAGTGTAGAACAAGCAGAAGAAATAATTTCTGAACTCTATGACAGTCTTTTGAAATAACCCAGTCAGTCCCCTGCCCCCAAAAACAACCAATAAAGAAGAAAACAGAATGAAAAAAGCCTACGTAACACATGGGACACTACTAAGCAAACAAATATTTGCAGTTTGGTAAATCTAGAAGGAGCAAAGATGGGGAAAGGCATAGAAAACCTATTTAATGAAATAGCTGAAAATTTCTCAAGTCTTGGGAGACATATAGACATCCAGATACAGGAAGCCCAGAGATCTCCAAATAGATTCAACACCAAAAGGTCCTCTCTGAGATACATTATAGCTAAAGTGTCAAAAGTCAAAGGCAAACAGAATTCTAAAAACAGCAAGAGAAAAGCATCAAGTCATATGTAAGGGAATCCCCATCCGATTCCTCAACAGAAACCTTACAGGCCAGGAGAGAATGAGATTATATATTCAAAATACTAAGAGAAGAAACTTTCAGCCAAGAATATTATAACTACCAAAGCTAACCTTCAGAAATAAAGAGAAAAAATTCCTGCTCAGATAAGCAAAAAGTGAGAGAATTTATCACTACTAGACCAGACCTACAAGAAATGCATAAGACAGTCTTGCACTTGGAAACAAAAGGACAATATCTATCCTATCATCATAAAAGCACACACACAAGTATAAAACTCACTGGTAGAGCAGATATATAAATGAGAATGAGAAAGGAAAGAAATAGTATCGCTACAGAAAACCACCAAACCACAAAGATAAATAGTAAGAGAAAGAAAGATCAAAGGATACACAAAACAATCAAAAAAGAATTAACAAAATGACAGAGTAAGTCTTCATCTATAAATAATAACCATGAATGTAAATGGTCTAAATTCCCCAATTAAAAGATATAGACTGACTGAGTGGATTTAAAAAAAGGACCCAACTGCATGCTGCCTATAAGAAATTCATGGCCGGGCGCGGTGGCTCATGCCTGTAATCCTAGCACTTGGGAGGCCGAGGCGGGAGGATTGTTTGAGCTCAGGAGTTCAAGACTAGCCTGAGCAAAAAAGCGAGACCCCGTCTCTACCAAAAATAGAAAGAAATGATCTGGCCAACTAAAAATATATATATAGAAAAAAAAAAAATTAGCCGGGCATGGTGGCACATGCCTGTAGTCCCAGCTACTTGGGAGGCTGAGGCAGGAGGATTGCTTGAGCCCAGGAGTTTGAGGTTGCTGTGAGCCAGGCTGACACCACGGCACTCACTCTAGCCCGGGCAACAGAGTGAGACTCTGTTTCAAAAAAAAAAAAAAAGAAATTCATTTCACCTATAAAGACACATAGACTAAAAGTAAAAGGATGAAAAATGATATTCCGTACAAATGGAAACCAAAATGCAGAAATAGCTATACTTGTATCACACAATAAACTTAAAGTCAAAAACCAAAAATAGAAAAAGAAGATCATTATATAATGGTAAAGGAATCAACTCAGCAAGAGGATATATCAATGTAAATATATTTGCATTTACCACCACAGTACCTATTTATATAAAGCAAATATTATTAGAGCTAAAGAGAGAGATACACTCTAATACAATAATAGTTGGAGACTAAAACACCCCACTTTCTGCCTTGGACAGATTGTTAGAAAGAAAATCAACAAAGAAACATTGGGCTTAAAGTGCACCTAGAATAGACCTAATAGACATTTATAGAACATTTCATCCAACAGCAGCAGAATACACATTCTTTTCATCAGCACATGGAACATTCTCCAGGATAAACTATATGTTAGGCCACAAAATAAGTCTCAACAAATTTTTAAAAATCAAAATCATATCACGCATCTTCTCAGACCACAGTGGAATAAAATTAGACATCAATAACAAGAACTTTGGAAACTGTACAAATACCCAGAAATTAAGCATTATGCTTCTGAACAACCAATGGGTCTATGAAGAAATTTAGAAGGAAATAAAAAAAATCTCTTGAAACAAACAAAAATAGAAAGACAACATACCACACCTACGAGATACAGCAAAAGCAGTAATAAGAGGGAAGTTTATAGAATAAACACCTACATCAAAGAAGTATAAAGATTTCAAATAAACAACCTAACGCATCTCAAGGAACTAAGAAAGCAAGAACAAATCAAACCCAAAATTAGTAGGAAAAAAATAATAAAGATCAGAGCAGAACTAAATGAAAAAATACAAACAATGAACAAAATGCAAGTTGATGTTTTAAAAAGATAAACCAAATCAACAAACTATTAGCTAGACTCAGAAAAAAGACCCAAATAAACAAAATCAGAAATGAAACAAAGACATTACAACTGATACCACAGCAATACAAAAAGTCCTTAGAGACCACACCATCCAATCCAATCTACAGATTCAATGTAATCCCTACCAAAATACCCATGACATTTTTCACAGAAATAAAATTAAAAATCCTAAAATTCACATGGAACCACAAAAGACCCCAAATAGTCAAGACAATACTGAACAAAAAGAAGAAAGCTGAAGGCACCACACTACCTGACTTCAAAATATATTACAAAGCTATAGTAACCAAAACAGCACAGTAGAGTGAATATAGTTAATAATTTATTGTATATTTTCGAAAAGGTAGAAGAGAAAATTTTGAATGATCCCAACAAAAAGAAATGACAAATGTTCGAGGTGATAGATATGCTATTTCTCTGATTTCATCATGACTTGTTGTATAAATACATCAAAATATCACTCTGTATCCTACAAATATATACACAATTATTATGTGTCAACTAAAAATAAAAGGAAATACAATTATCCCTCAGTATACTTGGGAGACTGGTTCCAAGACCCCCGTGTATACCAAAATGTGCACCTACTACTCAAGGTGTGTGTTTCCCACTAGCCCCCTGGCTTACAGAGACAGTCAGCCCTCCATAAAGGCAAGTTCTGTATCCTGTGAATATTGTTATTTTCAATGCACATTTAGTTGAGAAAAATTAGTGTATAAGCGGACCTATGCAGTTTAAACCTATGTTCAGGAGTCACCTATAAATAAGGAAGGAAAGAAAAGAATAAATG
>CM052441.1:44374470-44385512 GCA_028533085.1 Varecia variegata | reverse complement strand
ACTAAAATATATATATAGAAAAAATTAGCCGGGCATGGTGGCGCATGCCTGTAGTCCCAGCTACTTGGGAGGCTGAGGCAGTAGGATCGCTTAAGCCCAGGAGTTTGAGGTTGCTGTGAGCTAGGCTGACGTCACGGCACTCACTCTAGCCCGGGCAACAGAGTGAGACTCTGTCTCAAAAAAAAAAAAAAAAAAAGAAAAGAATAAATGAAAAAATAAATTTGTATGCCTTTTCTCCTCTTAATCTATTGTCAGTTTATTTTAGCAGATTGAGTTATAGAACCTTCAGAGGGTAGAAAGAAAGTTCCTTTTCCCCAACAATCCACTCCCCTTCAAAACCTTTCAATTCACACATTTCATAGCTTTAGTACTTCCTAAACGGGGAAAAAAAGCATTAAAACTGCTTCATCAATACATCCCCAAATTAATTCACCTACGAAATATTTTACTCTTACTTTTGGCCATTCTTATAGAAGTGTAGCTAGTCAAACTCTCATTTAAGTTCTTCACAATCTAATCATCTCCACTCTCTGACTTTTCTTTCCCTATTTCCTGAAAGAACTCCTCTCCTCACAAACAATGGTCCCCTCATTCTTCCCCGCATTGGCCCATTCTTCCAGGCTCTTGAATGCCTTCACCACCTGCTAATGTCTCCTTACCTTGAAGGCTTGAGTCCCAGTTTCCCTCCACAATACCCTTGACATAGCCTGGAATCTGATATCTATCCCACATATTTGGCATTTGTCACACTGTTAACTATTATACATGTGTTCTGCTTCCCAGGCTATTCTGCAAGCACTCCAGGACAGAGACTTCACATCATGCCCTGCGCTGGCCATACTGCCCTGGATGTAGCAGACGCCTGATCAATGTTTCTTGACTTTAAAAATCATCCAATCAGCATTATATCCTACAGTCAATAGTTGTTACTACCACAAGTGACAGGATCACCTGGCTACTTGAAAGACTATAGTAAAGTTTCCTCCAGTAAAGCAAAGCTTGAAAATAATTTCTAATTCTCTCTGTGTGTGAATGCTGAATACCAAACATAATGGCTGGTTCAGGACCTAACTGCCTGACACATCTTTGACCTCATTATTGTCAGTTCATCTCTTCCCCATAACTGTTTATCCAAAGCAGCCTCATTCCCTCAAATAAAAAAGCAAAAATGTGTTTCACAGCAGGGCTTGGCAGACAGGGTGGTTCTGCAACAGCAGCTTCAGTTCCTTATGTTGACACCTGATGGCAACCCCAAAGTGCAAAAGAGGCAAGGAACAGGCCCAGTGAAATGCTCTTAACTTGTAAAGAAGCCCTGGGGACACATCATTCCCTGGGCCTGCAAACTCCACATTTTATGCACATTCAACTAGGGCCCATACTCTTCTTCAAACAAAGAAAGTCCCCAAAAGGACAGCAGGCAAAATAAATTTTCAAGCCAGCAATAAGTTGGTTCATCCTCTAGGGTTTGAAATGCTGTGGCTGAACTGGTTATCCTTGTACTCTTCAAAGTACTTTCACTGCAAAGCGAAGACACTGCTGTTGCTTACCTACCAGTGGCCCGTCACTCAAGTGCTACACAGTGGGAATACTTTCACCTAGCTTGCTAGGCCACACAATGTATTCAAACATCACAAAGTAGAAGCCTATTTGTTATAGTGAAGAAATGTGTGCTGTATTACTTGTCAGTTTATATAAAGTGCCCAGGAAATGCTTGCAAAAAGCACTGTAACTGAAAATTGCCAAGGTTTTTAATCACATGCCTCTCTTACTTCTTAAGTCCACATACAGAGCTCCTTTTGAAGTCAGTAGAAATTGTACTAGTGGCAGATATAAAAAATATACGGAATATATGAATCATTATGACACTACTTATACATTCTTAAACTCTAAAATCTAACTTCTCTGAATTCTTCTTAAACATACATTAAGGTACTAAAACTATATTGTCTTCTTTTCCATGACTGAGTCACTCTTTTTATTTAGCATTTGGGTACCTAAGTCCTCTACAATCACAGTTTTCAGTATTACAATCTTACAAGGCAGGCCATCAAAACCTTAAGTGCCTTACAAATAAAAAATATATGAAACAGGCTCTAAAACAGCAAGACAGCCAGAAGTAGAAAATCATCTTCAAATTTCTACACTCTGGCTTGGCCCCAGAAACCTCAGAATGGCAGGGCTAGGTATCTAGAGACCAGAGTTCTAGTCTCAACTCTCTAATGTAATCCTTAGACCTCAGATCCATCACCTGTGAAATGACAATGACAAAGGTATACTGGTATACTCTAGGAGTCAATGAAAAAAAGCAGGCACTCTCAATCAAATTTAAACTTCTATTTTTGTTTTTCTACTTCTCTAACATTAGAAGCATACAGCCTTCATGATTCTCCCGGACCACTTACTTATAGGGGGCGGGGGGAAGCCACATTACAGGATTAGAGAGTGTCATCTATTAAACCCTAATCACTTTGAAACAAAGATGATTTAAATAAGGCTAAATCTTCCATCAGTAGAAACAAATGGTCTTTAAAAAAATAAGGACGATGCTGAAAATGTATCTCCTTTTTTTACCTTCAAACACAACTTTTAAATCTGGAAAAAAACTGGTAAAAGACAGAAAAGTATCTTAGCATACTAAGTTTATGCTAAGTTTACTCTCTAAAGTGAGTAACATCTTTGAGTAAGTGGAAAAACGGAGCTACAAAACAATCAACCAAATGAGACCAAGACAGCCTAAGTTTGTGTGTCCCCTTCTTCTAAGCCTCTGTAATTCATGTTGACATTTCCAAATTTACAAAAGAGCTCATGTATAATTAGATGGTGGAAATTTATACACATTTTCCCACGAAAACAAAGCTATTTGTACATCTTGGTGAGGTGCCCAGGGTTACCCATTTATAAAGGTTCAGTTAACCTATAATAGAGCAAGAATTTTATACACAGGATAACAATGGTTGTTACCTGAAATGTATTCAGAATTACACCCAGAAGTACTGAGAATGTATCGCCCCAAGTGAGATACATGCAGTGGGAAGCATCCCAAATCACTGGTTCCTTCAATCTTGTGCAGAAGCAGAGAGAAGGAAGGAATGTTTGTGATGGGTGACAATAGAATAGATGAGAGAGAGCTGCAGCATAGTCAGAGAAGGATTTACCATGGAACCAATGAAGCTGAAGCTTACACAATGAAGCTAAACCCCTCCATTTACACAGGACCCTGAGAGGAGCCCTAGCAATATATTTGCATGGACATATGTTTTTGTAAAATTTGCAAAAGTAAGATATGCTAACCACAATCAGTTAAGATTGCTGTCTCTTTCCACTCCTATACTCTCTCATCATTCTTTCCCTCTTGTCAGGTGATACTAGATTTGGTGAAAAGGAAGTTGAATTGGAAATACATTTGTTTTGGGTTTAGTGGTAAATACTGATGTGGTTCATAGTCACTTCGGCATAGAGTTAAATTATTGCTAGCTGTTCTGTTTAACAACCAGAAATATTCCTACCTCTCACTAAAGTCAACTCACCTTAGCATCGTGACATTTGATTAAGGAAAGACTGTGTACCACTGCCACCCAGCACAGGATCATGTGAGTAATGAAGGAGAAATAAGGTTAAACAAGGTTTAAGACATAGAGAGCCAAAAGCTAGTCAGTGGGAAAGTCTTCCAATTAAAAGATGTAAGAACTTACAGTATATCACTAAAGGGAAGACATTAACAACAAATTAGTTAATAACGGTTATCAATTAAAATAATATTTTAGACATATTCACTACAGAAGAAAACTTGAAATGCCTTGAAATCTTATAACTTATACATAAAAGAAACTTGTCAAACTTGGAACACTGTTTTCCAACAGTCCTACATTTTATATGACATGAGCAATAATGAGTTGTAGGTGAGGCAGCAGGGTTTATGAACAACATCAGCTTTTGGCTTAAGGTAAATCACAATTAATTGAAATTAGGAATACAGAGGAAGAGTCGGGTGGTAGAGTTGGTAAGTTTTGTTTTGTACAAGTTGAGTTTGAGATACAAAGGGAACATCTAACTGGAACTCAGTAGAGAGGTTAGAGTTAGAAATACTGTAAGTTACCAAACTATGAATAGAAGCTGCGAGTAGACAAGATAACCCTGGGAGACAGAGAGGAATGATGGAGTGGAACACTGGGAAAACAGCACCTTTAGAAGGCTGGATAAAAAGGGGGTCTTTTTAAAAATGACAAGATATGGTCAAAAAGGCAAGAAGAAAACTAAAGGAGTCTAATGTCCCTGAAACCATACAGAAAATGAGTACTAAGGAAGTGATCAACAGTACCAGATACTTCAGAGAGGTCAGATTAAAATAACAACTGAAAAATGTCATTGGGCTTGGCAACTTAGTCAGCTATGACCCCAGCGAGGGCAGCTGCAGGTGAAAGGCAGGTCTAGAAGCTAGATTACGGTGCATTGAAGAGTAAATGACTTTTAAACCTCACAAGATATTAATGGTTGCCCCAGTCAGTCAGAAAGCCATTGTATAAAACACAAATTGCCAGGAGTAAGGTTTCCACTATTCCTTTAACTGAGCCATTCTGGGACTCCCCGAAAATAGGTCCTGGAGCAGAGGAAGATTCATTTGCATCACACAGGCCAGGCCAGAGCCTTCACCCTCACTCTCCTCTTCCCCTCAACCCCACAGTTTCTACATGCAAGTAAATAGCAGGGGTTTCTTTCTTCTTTCCCCTACCCATCTAACCATGTAATATAGTCAGGTGCAAATGAAAACCCAAAGTCCACAGGGGTGGTAAAAATGGTGAGTGAGGGGAAACAGGATGGCAGGGTGAACAACAGGCCACAGAAGGCATCTGAAAGAAGAAAGCTGTTGTAATTACAAGGCAGTCATTTTAATTTCAATATAAGCATATTGGTAGGGGGCAAATCCAATGTTTTTAGGGTTTGAGCCTGTCTAATTCAATAAACGGAATAAATCAGACATCTAATTTATACTTACATAACAAAATTTTACTATCATAAAGCCTAATCTCAAAAAAGAAACAGTGAAAAGTATTCCTAATTCATTGCATTGAGCTTCAAAGTGTACACAATTTAAAAGTGAAATTTATTTTGCGGAGGAGGAATAGTTCAATTTCTAACACTTTCTAATTCTTCTGTCAAACAGAGTGCAGTACAACTTTCCTAGCTAGAGATGAATTTCAGGCACACCATGAAATATTCAAGTGCACCCATGACACTACCAATAAATAAAACCATCAGCTCGTAGCATATTTAAAAAATATCAGGTATAACAACTTTTTAAAAAATTTCTATTCATCTTGAGAGCCCTAAGTTATGTATGTGTTCCCACTGAATAAATTATGAAGATAGTATGGATGGGCTGATACTAATAACAAAGAAATAATTTCATTTGCCATTTTCTAGTGATATCAATGTCTTAACAAAATGACAATATTACATGACATCAAGATTAAATAATCCCCTTAGTTTGCTGATGCTTAGTTGTTGTAGAAGTATAATTTTATAACAAAGAAGAGAAATGTAAACACCACTGAACAGTTAGAAAGCTTTGTCTTAATTTCAAAAAAGCAGTTTGTTGTAAAGAATCCTATAAAACCTTTTAAGGTGCTAATAGATGTTTTTGCCATTGTTAGTTGTTTTTTTATTACTAGTATTAAATTAACTGGTTGAAAAAAACAGACTGGTAGTCCTTGATAACAAACACTGACCTGCTTTGTGCAGACTAAACCATACCTTAATACCAATAACTTATAGAAAAAAATTAATTATTGCTTAGGGAAGCCAAAATATGCCCCATCAATCACAACGAATAGTCAAATTGAAAAAAATCTACTTTGGACATTGGAACCTCTGAGTTTAAGTACAATAAAATCTCATTATATAATTTCCTCAATAAAAGTATTTTTATAATATTTTAAGGTGCTCACATTTCTGTGATTCTCACAAATAAGTAGTTGGAGATGTAGGCCATTATTATAATCCATGTGTAGTAGTTTCAGTAAACAGATTTCTGAGAGCTCCAAGTACCAAGTGCTATGTTCTGAATGTTTGTAATGTTTGTGTCCCACCAAAATTCATTATGTTGAAATCCTAACCCCCAAGGTGATGGTATTAGGAGATCGGGCCTTTGGGAAGTGATTAGGTCATATGCAGAACCTTCAGGAATGGGATTAGTACTCTCATATATAAAAGAGACCCCAGAGAGATCCTCACCCTTTCCAGCATGTGAAAACAAGAACGAAGACACTGTTTATGAACTAGAAAGTTGGCCCTTACCAGACACCAAATCTATCAGTGCCTTGCTCTTGAACTTCCTAGCCTCTACAACTGTGAGAAATAAATTTCTGTTTTATATAAGCCACCAGTTTATGGTATTTTGTTATAGCAGCCTGAATGGACTAAGACACAAAGGTCGCACTATGGCTCAGAACAAATGCATCCTACAGATCACTATGCATGTGAGAAAGTGGCAGAAAACTATGATGTGAATTTTGAGGCTCTTTCCAATGGCTTTCATTACAGTTTGGTTAACATGTGGCTAAATCAGTGAGCAGAGCCAACTCAATATATCATCACCTTGTAAGGTATAAAACTTTTCACTTCTCAAAGCTTACCTCACAACCTACACTGTCCTACACTCAGTAACACAGAGGAAACTGCAAAGAAACCATAAATATATAGCCTGTGATCACCTGGTTAGTTAATTACAGGGCGGAGAGTAGGGCCCAGGGCTCCAATTTCCTAGCTAGGCCATTATTGCTTAAACAGAAGATAACAGAGTACAAAAGAATTACCCACAAAGCCAACAATAAACTGGAGGTTCACACCTATGTATGTGAGAAGAGAAGCTAGATCTTTGTCTTTAAATTGTTTTCTACGATACACTGAAAGTATGCTCAGGAAGCCCTGCAGCAGCAAAAGGAATCAGAGCTCTCTAACCGTACTGCACATATAATCGTGCAGGTCTGGAAAATCTAATGTTTTTAAAGGAAAAAAGAAAACAAAACAACATAATAATAAAACATCAATGTTGTTGCCGAGCCTACAATAATAATAAAGGTCTAAAAATCTTGAATAAGATTTTTGCAAGATTAACTAAGACAAACCATTAGAAAAATCTATGTGGTCCAAACTGATTTAATTTAAACAAAGTGTTTTACCAAAATGGCAACTTCAAGAAAGATAAGTCACAATAGCTTAAAAAATAAATAAGGTTGACCTTTAGAATAAATATTTCCCTTGAAGACAAAAGGTAGCACCTCATTAGATGAATAGCCTTCACAATGCTTTCAGAAATACAGCTATTAAACTTATTAAAAGTCAATGTTCTATCACCGAACACACTAAGTGGAAAGTGCAATGTCTCACAACAACGAGAATAGAGAATAACAGACTTTAGTTATTTTACCTACACAATCCTTAGTAATAAAAAAAAAAACTAGGTTATTTCAATTTATTATAATTTGACCTACAGCTTTCTCCTTCCTTAAAATTATTAAATGTTTCTTAGTACCTGGTTTTCTACCAAAAAACAAAATCAGTTTTTTCTATGATATCAACTTTCTAAAATACAAAGAACATTATAATCGCCTCGTTAATAAGAGTAGCCTCCCATGTGCCATAACCTGTGTCACCAGTTTTACGTGTGTTATCTCATTTAACCCTCAAAACAATACTCATTAAAAAAAAGTGACTGAGTGGGTCACCCAGCTAGAAAGCGGCAGAATCTGGAATAAGAACTCGAGTACATCTGAGACATTTCTAGTCACTGTGTTGTTGCTGCCTCAAATGAGCATAGTTTCAAGGCACTGGAGAACCAGACGTGACCTAAAGGATATCAAGCACTGAGCCTGAGAGAACTCAAGAATATTCAATAGTGTCTTGCAGTCCCTTTACATCTGGTTTTCATGGAAATAGGCAAGTGTGAGAACAACTCTTGGTAGGGGAAGGAAAAAAACACCTTTGCTTTGACATCATTCTTTAGAAACTGAAAGGGTGATTCTTTACCTTTTTAGGAATCTGATAAAAGTTACGGATC
Source organism: Varecia variegata (assembly GCA_028533085.1). Taxonomy (NCBI): domain Eukaryota; kingdom Metazoa; phylum Chordata; class Mammalia; order Primates; family Lemuridae; genus Varecia; species Varecia variegata. The sequence continues at coordinate 44,377,456 of CM052441.1, read as the reverse complement.
TTCTTCCCAGAGATTCACATGCAAAATTTTGCATTATTTTAGAAGGTTCAGACTCCTATAAGCCCATCTACACATCTGAGTTTAAAAATTCCCATTTGATTGGGCTGAGAATCAACAGAATAAGGTTATGAAAGTGCAAACTGACACAGAGTTCTTTGGAAATTGTTTTCAAATGTCAGCACAACTCAGCTCATATAAATGATCCCAATTTCAATGCTCTGACAAATCTACTGCAAAGAACTTACAGAACGAAAGAAGGGAGGTTTAGATGCTACCACTGATACACTCACCGTTTTCCTGAGCAATTCTTATCATTCAGGCCACCAACCTTGTTTATGGCAGACCAGGCTGTGAGAGCCACATATGGCAAAGAGGCAGCTTGAGTATGAGTAAGTCTTTTGGGCTTGTGAGAGATCTAGATTTAAAGATAACAGACAAAAATAAGCAATGACTCTCAAACCTATGAACACAATTAAGTACATTTACCTTCACAGGAATTCAACCCAGTTGACCCTTGAACACGAATTTGAACTGTGCAGGTCCACTTACATGCAGATTTTCTTCCACCTCTGCCACCTCTGAGACAGCAAGACTAACTGCTTCTCTTCCTACTCCTCCTTTGCCTACTTAACATGATGACTACGAGGATGAAAACCTTTATAATGATCTACTTAATGAATAATATTTTCTCTTCATTATAATTTTCTTAATAACATTTCCTCTTCTATAGCTTACTTTATCGTAAGAATATAGTATAGAACACCTATAACATACAAAACATGTTTTAATTGACTATATGTTATTAGTAAGGTAAGCTACTAGTAGTTAAGTTTTGTGGGAGTCAAAAGTTTTATGCAGATTTTCGACTAGGGTTGACATCCCTAACCCCTGCATTGGTCAAGTGTCAACTGTATTTTCACAGATAAATCTGTAAAATTCTTCCAGGCTCACTGTGTACTGCATACCCTACTCTAAGATTATTGCTAAGGAATATACTCCAAATAGTTCTATCTGCCTCACAGAGGTTCAGTAATGTTTTGTAGGCTATATTATCAGATACAGTCACTTCACTGTTTATAACGAGACCATACTAAATAATCCCATTAGTCCTGACAATACCCAGAAATAAATCCAAATAAACCTTGAACCCTCATAAACACATTCTAATTTGTTTTTAAGATCACTTGTTTCCTTTATTCCCATTTTCTGGAATGTAATCTTTCTATGCTTCCTCTAATCTCAGTAACACCCCTTTCCCCTTCCTGTGCTCCATTTTGTAGCCAATATCCTCAATGTTAACCCCCTTCTCTCTATTCAAATTGTCAGGTCTCCTGACCATATTTGATTAGACTCCTGTTTTTAGAGTTATTCAAAACAGCTTGATACTTCCATGCCTCCATACTTTCCAATGGATACACTTGGTTTCAACTATTTATACTGGGTAATACCAAGAAACACAGCAGGGTTCTAGATCTCATTCCAAATCCCTGCTCCAAGAGACAAAGATAACTACTTTAGCAGGCATTGTTATTAAATAACACCAAATACTTTTTTTAATCTCTCAAAAATTCCTATTCCCTACCCTCAGCTCTTTCAAAACTGCCCATCAAAGGTTAACCTGATCTGAAAACAACCAATTATTTCAGAGATATTTGTCAGTCTCTGTTTAAACCTTCAAATGGGATTTCAGCAGGGTTGGTGAGTTACCTCATTCCCACTGACTACAACAAACTCTGAGAGAGTGCCTTGTTTCCAAGGAGGAACTGCAGCCCAGACCTGAAACACACACAACTTCATTAGAGACACAGATGTTTTCCCACCAATAAAGATAAGCATGAGAGCGTTCCCTCATACGTACCCCACCCTTGGAAAAAAGCACAAGTCGGCAATACACCAACCAAAAGAGTTATTTTCACATGATATAAATTTATTACTTAGTATGATTATGGATTTATCAAGTCAAACCACACTGGAAACAGATGACAGTATATCCTGCTGCATTTACTGACTACTTAGAGTACCAGAAAGACCTTAATCTCTGAAGCTTTAATCCTGGCTCCACCACTTATTAGCTGTGGGACTTCTTTATAGCTTGGCTTCCTCATCTGTAAACTGGGCCTAACTGTACCTACCTCAGGGGGATTAAATGAGTTATTTTACAAAAAGCAACTAGAACAGTGTTAGCTGTCATTATGAGCTCACTATAATTTCTTGGTACAAAGGTTCAAAGTGACAAGTGACAGATGATTATAACAAACTTTAGCTATTGTAAAGCCACCTAATCCATAAGGTAGAAATTGTCATTTAAAGGCTCTTTCAAAAAAAAAAAAAAATAGTCCCAATACTACGTATTTTAAAGTCTCATAATTCTTAAGCACTAAATTTAGAAAACTCAAGTACCATCAAGCTATTTTGGAATTCTTTGTGAAAAATGTAATAACAGAATCAAGAAAATGAGGGTTCCAGCCAAAGCTCAGTACATTTGGTGAAAAGAAAAACAGTCAACGGTATAGAATAGACTTCCAAAAGAAAAAGGATGAAATCTGCACTTTGAGAAAATAGCGGCGTTCCCTAACTTACCTCATCTCCAGGCTTGAAGTACTTCACATCAAGCCCACATTCCATCACCACGCCAGAGACATCCCGACCCAGGGTCAGTGGAAATTCTTCTCCTCTGATTTTCATATGTAAAGGATCACGCTTCATATTTAAAGCTGTAGCTCCATAACCACCTACAAAATACAATTTACCTGTTTCCTCCAGAAGTAAGAGTGGAATGATGTTAAAACTACTACAGGATTATAGGCCAGGTACAATTTTAAATCCTCAAGATGTAGATGATAAAGTACTTAACCTTATAATTTTTTTGTCATTACACAGGAAAGCATAAAAATAAGTATTATTCCTTTAAAAAATTACTACAAAGTCATAATCACTTATTAAAACTAAAGCTGCTATTGCTCAAAATATTTTTGAAATTTGAATT
>CM052441.1:44333523-44373970 GCA_028533085.1 Varecia variegata | reverse complement strand
TGCAATCTTAAGTCAGAATGAAAATATAAAATGGCATAAAAATAACTGAATGACAACTACATATGTGGAACACTGAAATAGTTTAATGAAGCATGGGATCTATCTTCAAAGAGCTTACAATCAAAAGACATGAGAAAACATACTGATCATTGGGTGAAACCTACCACTTACAGACATAGTGTGTAAGAATTAAATTATTAATATCTGTAAGACCAATGTAAAAGAATAAAGTAAAACACATGCCCAACTAGTAGCAATTATTCAAACAAATTCAAAACAAAAATATAGACGTGGATTTCATGAGGCAATCATAGTAAAGTCATTTCGATTCATTCTTTTTTTTTTTTTTGAGACAGAGAGTCACTCTGTTGCCCGGGCTAGAGTGAGTGCCGTGGCGTCAGCCTAGCTCACAGCCTCAAACTTCTGGGCTTAAGCGATCCTTCTGCCTCAGCCTCCCAAGTAGCTGGGACTACAGGCATGCGCCACTATGCCCAGCTAATTTTTTCTATATATATATATTTTTTTAGTTGGCCAGATAATTTCTTTCTATTTTTAGTAGAGACAGGGTCTCACTCTTGCTCAGGCTGGTCTCGAACTCCTGACCTTGAGCGATCCACCCGCCTCGGCCTCCCAGAGTGCTAGGATTACAGGCGTGAGCCACCGCGCCCGGCCTCAATACAAAATTCTTAATGAGACATTTTACCTTCTTTTTTTCTAAGTCTTTGAAATCTAATGTGCACATCTCAATTCAGACTAGCCACATTTGAACTGCTGAATAGCCACATGTGGCTAGTGGCTACTATATTGAACAGTACAGGTCCAAATATATTCATTAAGTTAAAAATAGCAGCATTCAAAATTAGAGTCAAAGGACCTAAAGACAGTGAATCTGGACTTTATTTTCCTAATTCAGAAGTTCAAGTTTGGTACATCCCCAAGATCTTTTCAAAGACTCTAAGAAGTCCTTTCTTTTCCAACAATCTACGAGGGCTGGCTTTTCTTCATTATTTCAAATGATGTACTGCAACAGATTGAATACATAAGCACATATGAAAATCCAGTTGTCTTATTAAACCAGATAAAAACATTTGCAAAAGTATAAAACAATGATAGTCTTCTAATTTTTTGGCTTATTTTGGAAAATATCAATTTTTCATTGTAAGCTCTTTGAAGGAAGATCCCATGCTCTACTAACTATTACCTGTTCTGGTGCTTCATGTATGTAGTTGTCTCTTAGTCATTATTTTTATGTCATTCTATATTTTTAATCATAATTTTGTAATGTTAACACAAAAGGGGTTTACGGTGTTTTTAAATCAATATTTAAAAATTTGTTCTAAATTCTAATAAGGTAAATATTGATAACTATAGCTTACATAAACAAAGCCCATTATTTTTTAAGAATGTGAAGAGATCCTGAAACCAAAAAATTTGAGACATGCTACCCTCATCTACCATATCACTCCTGAAAAAAAGAAGAAATGAAATCACAGGCTCAACATTTTCATACTCTCTACAAATACCACAAAATGGTTCATTCTATTATTAATCTTAATCTTGCAAATTAGATACATATATGAACAAAGAAATTAAATTCATCACACACAGGTCATAGATGAGAATTGTTATTGAGGCAATTGGTTGAACATAATTGTAGGTCTACACACAAGCCCTGCAGAACACTGACCCATGAGTAAACTACATATGGCAGCTTGCTTAAATCACTGAGGTTAACCAACCTGTGATTAACACTGAGGTTAATCACCCTAAAAGATATGTTTTTTGATTTCTTCAGAAGAACATAAATGAGTTCCCATAAGAAAGACTGATAATATTTTTGACATTATTTTCCAAAGTTAAAGCAATTCATAAATACTAGTATTTTCAACACTATAATAAATAGTTGTATTATATATATATATATATATAAGGAATAGAGTGTTCTCCAAGCTTTGTCAATATCCTCCAGCAGAAATTAAGATTATTCCCCTTTGGAATGGGGCATAACAGAAAAGTGTGTTTTAAATGTTAACGGCAGAATGCAATGGCAGAAATGAGGAAAGTACTATGTCCATATCCTGTAGTACTGTTCTGTCGCTTTGTCTACTGGACCAATAAAGAAAGTGCCGAGTAAAGTGGGAGCAAAGAGGAGAGGAATTATTGCAAAAATGCAAATTCTGAAGCGATGAGGAAACACAACAGTATCTCCAAAACCTGTGATGGAATTCAGAGTACCACAAAGTTCACGGAAGAGTACACCTGAAAGTCAGCTGTAGATACAATTCTCAAGTTCCAATTTACATATTAAGGAAGCATGGAAACAAACATTTTGTAAAAGAGTAAAGTATGCCCTGGCCACTGCAATTTCAAAAGTTTTGGAAATTAACATTTGCGGAAATGTTATCAAAAACCTAAATGATTCCTTTGTATTAACCAAAGAAGTGTAATCATCAAAAAACTGACCTTTTAAAACTGATTATCTGAGGAAATTGATTTTTTAAAAAAAGGGTAACGAAGAGTATCTTTTGAAAACTTACTTCTCATATTAACATCTATAGGATTTACACTCGCAGCATGGACTTTGATAATGACTTCATTTGGATAGTGTATGATAGGTATCATCATGTTCTGAGTGAATCGAAGCACTTCATTCTTCCCATACTTATCTATCACCCATGCAGGCATGACAGTGCTCCTTGGAGAGGTAGTACTAATCTTTCTAACTGAAGGCATTTGTACAACTTTGCTTCTCCAGAAGCAAACTGCAGTACATGCATTTCTTCTAAGTACACATGTCGTCAGAAATTCCATTGTAAACAGTGGTTGAATTGAGTGCCCCAATTAAAATGCACTTGGACTGGATCAAACTGTCACCCCTGAATTCGGTCAAATTCTGCCAAACACACAGGCTAGTTTCAAAACTAAAAGCATTCAAAATTGAGCATTCGAAAATGAAGTTAACCTAACGGAGCAACTGAAGGAAGAATACAGAATTGTTATTCTGCTCTTCGCATCTGAAATGCTCCAATTAACGTTCCAGTCAGGATTCCGTCCATTCTCCTCCCTCCTTTACACCCGCTTCCCCCTTAAAAAACAAAAGCAGATGTGCAGCACCCCCTAGACCCCAGTCCTGGGAGCCCTCGGCTGGACAAGCAGACACCGCTCGCGATCTGACGCCGCAGAGAATCGGACGCTTCCCACTTGCAGCTGAGACCCTGCACGCGAGTCTCCTTGCTCGCCCGCTTTTGTCCCGGCCAGGGAGGCTTTGCGGCGCCAACCAATCGCGAGCAAAGATAGCTACAGTTCAACCAATCCAAGTACTCGGTGCTGAAGGGTTCAGTGACGATCAAAGATGGCTGCGCCCACGTAATACCGCGAGCGCCCGTTGACCTCAGTTTTTTCTCCTTGTCACCTGGCCCTGGTGGTGGCAGGTTGTGCACGAGGACCATGCTGGGCCGGACCCTCCGAGAAGTGAGTGGAATTAGCCCGCTGAGGGTCCCGGGAGGGCGGAAAGTTTCGCGGGCCGCGTGGACAAGGAACCCCGGTCTGACTACACACCTAGGTCCGCCTCGCCGCCTCCTTCCTTCAGCTGGGTGGGGGATTCCGACCTTTCGGTCCTTAGGCTGTACTCACCATACCCCTTCAGAAGTTATACCTCAGCAAGGGAGATCTCTGCACTGCGCAGCTGTAGGGTGGAAATGCACCTCTATTCGGCTTTTCGGGATCAGACGTTTACTCAAGCTACGGCCGGGTTCCGGAGGGTCTCTTAGAGTGGGCTTAACCAGACAACGGGGACTTTGCTGGGCCACTTCAGTCTCTCTTCTGTCCCCGATATTCAGCCAATGCAGTTCTCGCGAATTTGTAGTTTGCAAACTCTAAACGAGTCATTTTTGGCTTTTTTTTTTTTTTTTAATTCATTCTCCAGGCTTCACTTACCACTAATATACCAGATTCCGTAACCCATGTCTCCATTTCCGGGACATCAGTTTTGAACTCTAGGCCACATTTGTGGACATCTCTTCCAAATGTCCCCTAAGCACCTCAAACTCACTTTAACCAAAGTTGAAGTCATCATTGTAACAGGGACTACCCCTTACCTGTCAACCCCCATCTTTAAAACAAAAACCTCTGAATTCTTCTCAATTCTTACTGTAACCTTTTCTTTTAATGCCACAGCTACAATCCAATTTGCCCTTAGATTCTTCCTTGTCAAATATGAAAATATTCGACAAATCATTAAGCCCTGTTAATTCTATCTTGTAGATATGGCTGGACTCTGTTCTCTCATGTTATTTCTGCTATTATGGTGTTGATTCAGGTCTCCTTGCCTTCTGGCCCAGATCTCTCAACCTTTAAACTGTCTGCAGGCCCACTGCTATCAGAATCACCTGGGGCCCTTTACTAAAACTACAGCTGTGTCCCACTCCAGGCTTAATCAGACATATCTGTGAGGTATGGCCCTCAGCAGGTTTAAAGGGAGCTCTAGGTGATTTCTGGTGATAAGTAGTGGTTGAGAACCTATCCTGCCTTTCATCTTCCTTTTTTATCTCCACCCGGGGAAGTTCTTCCCCGCCCAGCTAGCAGCCTGAAATCATAATTATACAAAGCTGTAAGTTATAAGGCTGGGCTTGGTGGCTCACACCTGTAATACTAGCACTCTGGGAAGTGGAGGCGGGAGGAACGCTTGAGGTCAGGAGTTCGAGACCAGCCTGAGCAAGAGCGAGACCCTGCCTCTACTAAAAATAGAAAAAATTAGCGGGGCGTAGTGGCACGCGCCTGTAGTCCCAGCTACTTGGGAGACTGAGGCAGGAGGATTGCTTGAGCCTAGGAGTTTGAGGTTGCTGTGAGCTAGGCAGACACCAGGGCACTCTAGCCCCGGCGACAGAGCAAGACTGTGTCTCAAAAAAAAAAGAAAGAAAGAAAGAGAGAGAGAGAGAAAGAAAGAAAGAAAGCTATAAGTTATAATGAGAATTTTAAATCCAGACTATTAAATAATGAATAGTTCTTCCCCAAAATACATTATTATTTTGCCATCTTAAATTGCATCTGGCATATATTGTCAGTGAAAAATCAAATTTGTTCTTAAAAAAAATAGAAAGTTCCCCAAAACTTGTTTTAAAATGAAATACAACCTACAAAAATGTGATATTTCCTTTGTCTTTTCACCTGTCAATCTGAATAACAGAGAGGGAGACTGTCCAAAACAAAATGATATTTATTTGGGAGTAACAATGCCATGGGAACATGAGTGCCATAGTAAACTATGTGTGTATACAAGGAGGTGGCAACTACGGGAAGTTTTGAATCAGTTATCCTTGGCTACAAGGATCAATAACAAGGGTGGTGTCAGTTCAAGGTTGCACATGCAGTTGCTAGACAGACATCCTTGCAGAAGTTGTGTGTGTGTGTGTGTGTGTAAAGTTGCAATGGCCTTTGTGTAAGGTTGTGGTTTTTGCAGTCTTTTGTGGTAGTTCTTCTTATCAGCCATTTGTGCATGAGAACCCTCTCTTCACGGCCTTCCCTGGCTCCGTTTGTCAGGGTTTTAACACAAACGACTTTATTTTGATTTTGACAACTTTCACATCCTTTTAAGAACCACCTTTTTTGTGCTACCCTTTTCTAACGTTGTGAGAAACAACTTTTGCCTCGTGGGGGGAAAAGAAAGAACCATTTAAGAGAATGGACCCAAGAGCAGACTGAGAGTTTGCCTGGGCATGATTACCTTCACTTAATGATTCCTCTAACAAATACTTATTAATGCCTACTGTGTGTGAAACATTATTTAGTGGTTATTTTCCCAGCCCCAAAGGTATCTTCTGTCCACTTTGTATTTTTTGCACATCACTGTACTGATGCCCCGAGTTCTGCAATTAGTGAGTGATTAATTCAGTGCACGTTCTCTTTAAACATGTACAGATGCCTAAGGGGGTTGAATGATTTGTTCACTCGTTGTAAATTACAATAGTTCACTCAAATTTCTTTGTAACACCTGAGTTGAGATACTCAATTGAAGAAAATGGAAATTTTCTGGGGTTGAAATGAGGGAGGGGGGCTGGAAATATGGACTTATGAAACAATTTGGGGGATGTTATGGAGGCTTAAGGTAACAGGAGCCCTGGGAACAGCCACCAAAAGGAGGTAAAATGTCAAATAGGTACAACTAATATTTGTAATTTTATCCAGCTACATTCAGGAAGGGGAAGGAATCTCACTTTGTCTTTTGTGGCATAATCTCTGTTTCTAGGAGCCAGACACCAGGCTAATCTTATCATTTGTAAAGTTTAATTAATGATATATTCAATTGGCTCCTGGGGGTCTAACCTAAGAACATTTAATCATTGTTATACAGGGAAATAGATTCCAAATTTTAAACAACTCAGTTATTCATCCATTCAACTAACATTTATTGAGCACCTCTGTGTTCCAAGCACTGGGGATTAGCATTGAAAACAGACAGAAGCTCCTGCCCTTATGAAACCTACATTTTTTTTTTTTTTTTTTTGGTGGGAAAGCAGGCATTAAATAGTTTTTCTTTTTAAGTAAATGATATAATTTCAGGTAGTATAAGTACTAGGAAGAAAAATTAAGTCGCCTATACTGTGAGAACTAGGCTGATTGAATGGGTGATAGTTAATAGAGACCAGAAGGACATGAAGGGTAAGCCCTGGAAAGATCAGGAAGAAGAGTGTTTCAGGCAAAGGGAGCAGTAAATGCAAAGACCCTGAAGCAAGAGCCAGCTTTACATGTTCAAAAAATAGCAAGAAGGCCAGCATGCCTGGAGAGAAGTGAATGAAGAGAGTAGTAGGAGAGGTTAGAGAGATAGACAGGAGCCTTTGTAGCCATAGTAGAGAGTGCGGATTTTTTTTTTTTTTGAAACGGGGTCTTGCACTGTCACCCAGGCTAAAGTGCAGTGGCATAGTTATAGCTCCTTGCAGCCTCAAACTCCTGGGCTCCAGGGATCCTCCCTCCTCAGCCCTGAGGAGCTGGGACCACAGGCACATGCCACCACGCCCAGCTCAGTGCAGATTTTGTTTTAAATGTAATAAAAAACCTCTGGTAAGTTTTGGGTCTGTGGATGTGAACTGATTTAAAATTTTAAAAGCTCCTTCAGGTTACTCGTAAGGACTATGGTCTATAGGAAAGCAAGCAAGGAAGCAGAAAGACCAATTAGAAGGCTGTTGCATTGGCAACAGATGGTAGCAACATGGATAGGGTGGCGGCAGTAGAGGTAATGGAAGTGGGTATTATTTTTTAAGTTAGGGCTTGCAGATGAGTTGGGGTTGAGGAAAAAAAAAGAATCAAGGAGAATACTTAGGTTTTGGGGCCGGGCAATTGGGGAAATGGTAACATTTATCAAGACGGAAAAGACTGTAAAGGGAACAAGTTTAGATGGAGGAGGTTCTCAAGAGTTCTGTTTTAGACATTAATTTTGAGATGCCTCCTAGGAATCCAAATGAAGATGTCAGTTAAGCGGTGGACACAAGTTTGGAGCTCAGGAAAGAAGCTAGATATGAAGATACGAATTTGCCAGAGTATAGAAGATAATTAAAGCTATATGGCCAGATGAGATTGCCTGGGAAGTTGAGTGTAAAAATAGGAGGCCTAAAACTTTCCAACATTTAGAGGCCAGCAACATGAAGTAAAGCCAGCAAGAGAGACTCGAAAGAATGGCCAAGTGAGGCAGGAGGAAAGCCAGGACATTGTGTTATTCTGAACACAAGTAAAGAAGCATCTCAAGGAGGGAGTGAGCACTTGTGTTGAATGCTCCTGATGAGTACTATAAAATGAGCACTAAGGTGTTGACCACTAGGTTTAGGAATGTAGAGGTTGCTGGTGATCTTACAATTTCATGGAACGATGAAGACAAAAGCATGAATGGAGTGTGTTAAAGAGAGAATAGGTACCCATCAGCTGGACACTCAGCCCTCAAGAGCACTCCTACACCTTCAGCTTTTATCAAGGCAGTTTTTTTTTGACAGTTCTTTTCCTAAGTGAACTCCTGTGTTATCTGTAAAGTTAATAAAAATGTTCTCCACCTTGTTACAGAGGAGTAAATGCCATAATGCCTTGCATAGAGAATAATTATACAGGTTGAACATGCCTAATACAAAAATCCAAAATCTGAAACTTTTTGAGTGTCATGACACTCAGGAAAGTTCATGCTCGAAGGAAATGCTCATTGGAGCAATTCACATTTTGGATTTTCTGATTAGGGATGCTCAGTTGGAAAGTGTATCATGCAAATACAGTATTTCAAAATCTGAAACACTTCCAGTCCCAAGCATTTTGGATAAGGATATTCAACCTGTAGTATAGTGTTTCAGAGCATAGGTTTTAGAAACAAGATCAGTCCTTGGTTGAATCCCAGCTCTGCTGCTTTTTAGCTCTGGGACCTCAGGGTCCCAGAAAAAAACTGAAGTTTTTTATCTGCAAAATGGACGTAGTAACATCAGCCCCTCAGTGTGGATGTAAAGATTAAATGAAATATAAAGCTCCTAGGACAATGCCTAGAAGTAAGTGCTAGCTATTATTAACATTAATTTTGTTACAGGGACTGAATTACTAAATTAATAAATAACTTACATGCATTTATAATTTTCCTTCCCCTACTTTGTAAGAAGAGTGGTTTCTAAGGAAGTTTTCTTAATTTTTCTAAGGAGGTATATTAGTTTTCTATTGCTGCATAACAAATTAGTATGAACTTTGTGGCTTAAAATAGTGTAGTCTTATTATCTGACAGTTTTGTCCGTGAGAAGTCTGGGCATGGAGTAGCTGGGTTCTCTGCTCAGAGTGGCACAAGGCTGAAAGCAAGGTGTCAGCAAGGGCTACAGCTTCATCTGGAGCTCCAGGCCTCTTTCAACCTCATTAGTTGTTGTCAAATTCCATTTCCTGCTGTCGTGGGACTGAGGTCCCCAATTTCTTGCTGGCCATGTGGGTAGAAAAGTCAGTGAGCTGAGGGGCAGGAGATGTGGGATGACTTTAAATGATGTTTAGGAGATCATGTGAGTATTGGTAATGATGTATTTTGGGCGGTGACCAGGACAGTTGGCAGCTGCGGTGAAGTGAAGGAAAAGTTTGTGTGAAGTGAGGGCAAGGAACCAAGAGGCCAAATGTCAGTGTACACGGACTTGAAGTTTCAGTGAGCAAGAGTGACAATAGGCAGTAGTAACAAAGATGACAGAAGCTAGGTGCTAAAATCATCAATGAATAAAAAGTAGCACCAGGGAGACTGTAGATCAGCACACCAGGGAGGTATAATCTCCTCCAGGGCATGTGCTTCAGAGGAGCTGTGATGTTTGAGACAAGAGGGAAGAGACAAGCCGGAGGAACAAGGAGGACCCCTGCCTGTACACCCCCTCCCCCAACACACACACACACTGGACTCTATGATACCTGGTAGGTAGGCGCCAAATGGGAGAAGCGGTGACTGCCAGGGAAGGCCTAGTTTCCATTAAACAAAAGACTTCCCAGAGAGAATTTTTTTTAAGGTGACTTTGTTTTATTATATATTCAGATCTGATACCTGCAGTTTTGTCCCTTGCGAGCTGTACATACATTTTATATTTCCTCCTCGTTATGCTTAGTCCACGTTAGCTAATTAGCGTCCTCTGTTTTCACTTCTCTTTTCCAATTCCCTTATTTTCTGTAATCTGGAGTTCCTTAAGATGGTCCTAATGAAGATCAGCACCATTTACAATCTCATTTCTTACTTTTCTAACCACAGCTGTAACTCCACAGCTCTTGTAGCAGTTGGCAAGTCAGAAAGCAGCTGGAGGATAGTAGGCATTAGGGGACCTGAGGAGAGTCAGGGAAGGGGAGAAAGTGGCAGATACAATTTTCCCGATTATTATAATTTTGCCATGAGATAGGTCTTCCTTTATATCTCTCTGTCTCTCTAGCTCTGGGTTTTTGCTAGTTCTGACTCCCTTCTGCCCAGCCTACCACTGTCCTCTTTATTCCCACTCCATATACACGATGTTAGAACACACTGCTGTTGTTTCTTTCTAGCTTTTTATAAAGAGTTTATATTTCATACAGACTATTCAACAGAACTATCTCTTCTTGTTACTAAGTCACCTCCTTAATTTAAGTCAAGCCTCGCTGCCCTCCCATTCCTGCAGCACTGCCGCAGCCTCCCTGTGGAAGTCCTTTTCCTCTTGTCCGTGAGCATTAGGGGTCCTCGATGCTCTAATCCCACTGCTTTTCACATTTGAAACCCTCAGCCCTAAGAATGCCATTACTTTGATGATTTATTCAATAGCTGAGAACAGATCATTTGCAGATTTTCTCCTCAAATGCAAACTGCTGTTGCTTGTTGCAGATAGGACATGTGACTCAACTTGGAGGACAAGCTAAGCCAAACCTCCAGTGGAGTAGAGATACAAGTGGTGAGGAGCATATCTTATGAAGTCACCCTATCCTTTACTGTTTGTGTGACTTTGGACAAATCACTCAACCTCTCTGAGCTTCAGTTTCTCCATTTGTCAAATGAAATTAATAATACTTGAGTTGTCTGGTTGTCTTAAGGGTTAAATGAAGGAAAAGGGTTAAATTATATAAAGCAACGGTACCTGGCTTTTGATAAATGCTCAATAGATATTACTTCTCCCTCTAGCCCCCTTATCTCTCAGCTCCCATCTTATCCAACTCTCTTTTTGTATAATCTTCAAAGTTTTGGTGTCATCTTTGACTTCTTGTTATTCATTCCTTTTATCTGATTAGTAAGTACATATTATTACTTCCTCCAGGAAATATTACACAGTCGTCACTTCATCTCAGGCCCTACTTCCTGTCAATATGCATGTTCTGGTCACTTTTAGTATAGTTTATTTTAACTCTTTCTTTACTATCCTTCCTAATGCATCAGAGACAGAATTTCAGAAAAGTTTGTTTATTTTTAGTTTGCTCTTGAACCTATATTTTATACGCATTTTTCTCAATTCATAGTGGCTCTTGCTTGAATCCCACAGTATATATACAGATGTTATTTAGAGCCATAAAATCATGCAGTGCCTTGTCCAGTTCACTTCTCTTTTTTCTCCCTGGACTGCCTGTTTTGTAGCTAAGCTACCTTCTGTACATTATCTACTCATACCCATCCCTCACCCATGCTGGGCCTCAACTGCCCCAGAACGTTCAACCTCTGAAAGCAGAAAGCTAGCTAGGGAGAAGGATATCATGTCCTCCACCTGTCCTCAAGCTGATCAATGTGTTATCGCTCGTTCACTACACTATCTAAGTTAGAGATGATATGTTTTCTTAATTTTGAACCCAGGCCTCACTTCAAAATTTTATACTTAGCCACTCTATTACCCCCTTCAGTGTAATATTTGAAACTTCTGCAGACTCAGTAAAAGATTTTTGAATTTTATATACCATAGGTTTCTGCGGCACTGAAACAAGGCCAGATTACACCAATAGAGCTCTGTGAAAAGTGTCTTTCTCTTATTAAGAAGACCAAGTTTCTAAATGCCTACATTACTGTAACAGAAGAGGTGGCCTTAAAACAAGCTGAAGAATCAGAAAAAAGATATAAGAACGGTAAATTACTTTTAATTACACTTAATCATTATATCTCCAGAGAAAGTTTAATTGGATCTAGTAGTCTTCATTTGGCAAGTGAAACTTTAAACATAAAACCTACCCTTATTTAAAGAAATTGCCACAAGTTATAATAAAAATGAGGCTAATGGATATGTGATGCTTTATAATGTCCAAGTGTATTAATTTCCAACAAATTTGATTTCTAAAAAAGTATCTTTGCCAAAAACTAGCAGTTATTATAATAATAGGTATTGATATGTCCTTTTATTTTGAACTATTATCCAATATCCAATTTCACTATTTTGGCTTTTTAATGCAGGTCAGTCACTTGGGGATTTAGATGGAATTCCTATTGCAGTAAAAGACAACTTTAGCACGTCTGGCATTGAGACAACATGTGCATCAAATATGCTGAAAGGTGAAATTTAACTGATCAGAGTATGAATAATTTTGTGAAAAGTATTTTTTACTTTAAAGATACTAAAGTACCAATTTCAGACTAATTATATCTTTGAAGGAAATACTTAGGATAGAGACTGTATTACGTTTTTTTTTACTATTTACTCTTTCAGAATGCAGAATTATTCTTTAGAGGTAGGCCAACTTAACAAATGAATGCTATTTCAGAAGTTTTAGAAATCCTATTTAGGAAGACTCAATTCAATAACTGATCACCACAAACACACTAACTGACATCTAACTCAAAGTCATTAATAACATAGAAATAAGTAAGAACTGGCCATTATTCCCTCTCTCTTGTGGATGATGTGAAGATTCATTAGCATCTACTAACCAGTTCTTTTTTATTTCTTGACTTCTCTTACAGCACAATATAGTGATACTTGGTTTATTTTTTTAGAGTTTAGTAAGTCAAAAGGAAGTTTGTTTATCAAGGTCCTAGGAGAAAAAAGAAATGGAAAAAAGGTTATTCAGAGCACCACACACTAAAAGTAATATTCCATGAGGAATATGCCCCACATTCCTCTAATAGGTAGACCATTGTTAATTGTTTTGGAATATACACTAGAGCTTTACAATAGCTAGAGGAAATTTTAATTGAGAATAAAAATCTATTTCTAACCAGAAGTACATAAAAATTACTGTGAGGTATAACATTGTCTGAGAAGAAAAAGTCAAGTACAATGAGCAAAATAACAATTTGTGATTAGTTTCAAATGAATTGTGTACATCTCTATCACGCAGTATTTTGTAGAACTGTTTTAAGTCAATATTTTAGATTATTGAAGTACAGACTGTCTTTGGAAAACATATACAGTTAGCAGTAGAAAACATTAACTCCTGAAATAAAGTGCAACCTACTATTTAAGTTAGGAATAATTAACACATGTCAATATGAATTGCTTAATTGCAGTTTAAAATTTTGTTTCCTGCATATGATTTACATGTTTACTGTTTTGTCTCCTATCATAAAAATAACTGAATTTTTTTCAGGTTATGTTCCACCTTATAATGCTACAGTAGTTCAGAAGTTGTTGGATCAGGGAGCTTTACTAATGGGGAAGACAAATTTAGATGAGTTTGCTATGGGGTAAGTAAAATTGAAATTTTCTTCTCTTTCGTTTCTTCCATCTATATCTTTAATTTCACTAAATGTAGGTACCTAAAAGTAGTGAGGTGATTTCTTGAGGATTCTAATGCCAGTTTCTTAGTCCCTCTGTGAGATTATGTTGGTTGTCTAATAGATATATAGTCATATCTCATTTTGGTTTTAGTTTGCATTTCCCTCATGACTAGTGATGTTAAACACCTTTTCATGTGTTTATTTTACCATCCAAATATCTTCTTCGGTGAATTATCTGTTCAAATTTTTTGCCCATTTTTCTAATTGGGTCACCTTATTATAGAGTTGTAAGAGTTCTTTCATATATTCTGGATTCAAGTCATTATCAGATAGGTGATTTGCAAATATTTTCTCCAAGTCTCTGGCTTATCTTTTCATTCTCTGAACATACCTTTCAACTAGTAAGAGCTCTTAATTTTAGGCAGGGCACGGTGGCTCATGCCTATAATCCTAGCACTCTGGGAGGCTCAGGCAGGAGGACTGCTTAAGGTTGAGTTCAAGAATTCAAGACCAGCCTGAGCAAGAGTGAGGCCCCATCTCTACTACACAAAATAGAAAAATTAGCTGGGTGTTGTGGCATGCACCTGTAGCCCCAGCTACTTGGGAGGCTGAGGGAGGAAGATTTCTTAAGCCCAGGAGTTTAAGGTTGCGGTGAGCTGTGATGACACCACTGCATACTCTACCCAGGGTAACAGAGTAAGACTCTGCCTAAGAAAAAAACTCTTAATTTTGATGAAGTCCATTTGGTAAACTGGAGCTTATCAATTGTTTTCTTTTGTGATTCATACTTACGTGTCCTAAGAAATCTTAGGTCACAAAGATGATCTCTTAGAAGTTTTACTGTTTTAGCTCTTACATTTAAACCTATAATCCATTTTGAATTAATATTTTGTACATAGGGAATAAAGTTCATTTTTTTTACATATAGATGTCCAATAGTTCCAGCGGTATTTGTAAAAAAAAAAAAAAATTATCCTTTTGTCATTAAATTACCTATTTCTTTGTCAAAAATCAAACACATGTGTAGGTCTATTTCTGGACTCTGTTCTATCTCTGTTTACTCCAATATTATACCATCTTGATTATTATAGCTTTATATAAGCCTTAAAATTAGGTGGTGAGAGTCTTCCAACTTTGTTTTTTTTTTCAAAATCATTTTACATAATCTAAGTCCTTTGTATTTTCATTTGTTTTAGAATCAGTTTGCTAATTCCTACAAAAAAAATTTATGGGATTGTGATTGTCATTGTGTTAAATTTATAGATTAACTTGGGAAGAACTGGCATCTTAATATGGGTCTTCTAATTCATGAACACCCTGTATCTCTATTTAGTGAGATTTTAATTTTTCTCAGTGATGTTGTTATGATTTTCTGCATATAAATCTTGCACATAATTTGTTTGATTTTTTCCTCAAGTGTTTTATGTTTCTTAATTCTATAGAAAATGGTATTTTTTTGAATTTCTAATTGTTTATTACTAGTACATAGAAACCCTTTATATCATGAGCTTATTAAAGCTCACTTATTACTTCTAGTTGACCTTTATGGATTCTATGGAATATTTTATGTAGATGATCATATAGTCTGCAAATAAAGACAGTTTTATTTCTTCTTATTTGTTTTTCTTGCCTTATTGCACCAGTTGGGGCCTTCAGTGCATTGTTGAGTGGAAGTGGTTAGAGCAGATATTCTTGCCTTGATCCTGATCTTGGAGAAAAGCATTCAGTCTTTCACCAAAAGCATTGTATATTTTCCCTTTTATAACACTTGTCAGATTTGTAATATTTGCTTGGTCTGTGTTCCCTGTTTCATAGAAACAGAGTCCTCGAACTAATCCATAGCAGTAAACTCAAAGGTTTTTAAGACATTGTCTTCATCAGCTGATCAAAATTAACATCACCAGTGAGGGTCAAGTGGACTTTGTGTGCCTCCAGATGTGATTCTCTAAGGACACAACATCACCTATATAATATTCCAACTGAGAATATGTAACCTGAATCTAATAACAGAAGACAAATCCAAAATGAAAAGCATTCTTTTAAAATATCATATCATAAAAATAACGAAAGGCTATGAAAATCTTCCAGATTAAAAGAGTCTAAGGAAAGTAAAACCTAAAATTATAAAACTTAAAGAAGAAAATTTAGGGAAAAATCTTTATGACCTTGAGTTAGGCAAAGATTTCTTAGAACCTATCAAGCATAAATCCATTAAAAAAATCAATAGATTGGACCTCATTAAAATTAGAACTTCTGTACTTTGAAATATACTAGTACTAAAAAGTGAAAAAGCAAGCCACAGATGGAGAGGAAATATTTGGAAAACATATATCTGAAAAAGAACTGGTATCTAAAATATATAAAACCTTTCCCAACTCAATAATAAGAAAATAATTAATTCAATTTTTTTTTAATGGGCAAAACATTTATGTAGACATTTCGTCAAAGATGATATACTGTTGACAAATACATGAAAAAATGTTTAATATCATTAATCATTAGGAAAATATAAATTAAAACCACAATGAGATTTACATACCTATTAGCATGGCATACTAAAAATGAAAATATCTTGCTTCACTTCTTCATCTCAGATCTGGAAGCACAGATGGTGTATTTGGACCGATTAAAAACCCCTGGAGTTATTCAAAACAGTATAGAGAAAAGAGGAAGCAGAAGCCACGTGGTGAGAAGGAAGATTCAAATTGGCTAATAACCGGAGGAAGCTCAGGTGGGAGCGCAGCTGCTGTATCAGCATTCACGTGCTTTGCGTAAGATACTTTATATGTACTTTAAAACCTATCCAGATACAGTCACAAGCTATATGCAAAATCCAACAATAGAGTGTAGTGCATACCTTGGTGTTTTTATTTCTTTTTAGTGAGCTATTTGTGCTCAAATGTATATCAAAACTATATCATATAAATACACTCAGGTGTACAGTACACTACATGTATTTTACACATTTAACTGTAAGATAATATTTAAACTTTTCCTCTATAATATCTGGTTCTCTTAAAAACATGGTTTTATGGATCTTGCAGAATAAAGCATTGAGCATAAATGGACTTCATTGAATTTCATTTTTAAAATAATTTGTTTTCTGCTCACTGTTTATAAAATATTTAGGGACTAAATATACCATGGCTTTAGCTGAGTGCTGCTGAGCTAAACTGTTAGTAATGTTTTATCCTTCAGCTAAATCTGACTTTTGCAAAAAAAAGAAAACAGGAAAGAAAAGGAAAAAATGCTCTTAATATGTATTAATAGGATATTTAATGTTTTCACAAATCTGCAACTAAAAATGTATGTCAGTAAGTAAAATCTTTTCTATGTTAGGAATTGATTCTGTTTATCTATCATACTTTGTATTTGGTAAGAATCCATCGATCATACTTTAAGACCCATTTGTGAAGCAATTCTTAACCATCTAAAGAAGAGTAAGTAAATATGGTTGGTATTATATTTATTTATTTTATCAGTCTCAATTCAACCAAATTGAATGTGTTTCTTTAGTAATATTGTATATATTTTTATCTCCCCTTAATTATCCACTAAAACTAAGCTCTTTCATGCACACATTGCAACCAATAAATTTTTATGTTTTTTTAGAGCTATGGAGATTTAATTTCTACATATTTTTTTTTCCGTTTTCCTGAAATCTTATTAACAAGTAAAACCATTTCATTTTATCTCTGTGGAATTTTATAGCATTGCATTAATATTAATGAGAGTTCTGACAAGTTAGGACTGCAGGATTAGGTGCCTTTTTTCTATCCTCATCATCCCACTTAGTGTTCATCTTTCTGAATGTGCTCTGAGAAGATGGCATTTTGACACATAATTCCTGTGGAAATGTAAGTTTTACTTTTACACAGCTGCCAGTGAATGCTAATAAGAAAATGTATCTTTTAAAATTGTGAAAGCAGTAGTCTGATTTTGTAGCTTAAATGGACTTGGTAAGAAAGGAAATCTGATTTGCATTTTCTGTAGAGCTTTATTTTAAAGTATACCATAACTTGTTGACTATAGTCACTTGATTGTGTTATCAAATATTGTTCATTCTATCTGTCTAACTATATTCTTGCATGCATGAACCATCCCCACTTTGTCCCCCTTCCCCACTACCCTTCCCAGCCTCTGGTAACCATCATTCTACTCTCTGTCTCCGTGAGATCAACTGTTTTAATATTTAGCTCCCAAATATGAGCAAGAACCTGTGAGATTTGTCTTTTTGTGCTTGACTTATTTCACTTAACATAATGTTCTCCAGTTCCATCCATGTTGTTGCAGGTGGCAGGATTTCATTCTTTATGGCTATACAGTATTTCATTGTTTATATATATACCACAATTTCTTTATCCATTCATCCACTGATGGACACTTAGGTTGATTCCAAATCTTGACTATTCTGAATAGTGCTACGATAAACATGGGAATGCAGATATCTTTTCAATATACTGATTTCCTTTCTTTTGGATATATACCTAGCAGTAGGATTATTGGGTCATATGGTAGCTCTATTTTTAGTTTTTTGAGGAACCTCCATACTGTTCTCCATAGTGGTTGCACTAATTTACATTCCCGCCAACAATGTATGAGGGTTCCCCTTTCCCCACATCCACACCAGCATTTGTTATTGCCTTTTTGATAGAAGCCATTTTAACTGGGGTGAGATGAAATCTCATTGTAGTTTTGATTTGCATTTCTCTGATGATTAATGATGTTGAGCATTTTTTCATACTCCTATGGGCCATTTGTATGTCTTCCTTTGAGAAATGTCTATACAGATCTTTTGCCCATTTTTTAATCAGACTATTCTTTTTTCTATTAAGTTGCTGGAGCTCCTTATATATTCTAGTTATTGATCCCTTGTCAGATGGGTAGTTTGCAGATATTTTCTTCCATCCTGTGGGTTGTCTCTTCACTTTGTTGATTGTTTCCTTTGCTGCGCAGAAGCTTTTTAGCTTGATGTAATCCCATTTTTCCAATTTTGCTTTGGTTGCCTGTGCTTTGGGGGTATCCCAATGTTTTCTTTTATTAGTTTCATAGTTTCAGGTCTTAGATTTAAGTCTTTAATCCATTTTGATTTGATTTTTGTATATGGCAAGAGATAAGGATCTAAGCTTCATTCTTCTGCATATGGATATCCAGTTTTCCCAGCACCAGTTTTTTGAAGAGACTGTTCATTCCCCAATGTATGTTCTTGGTACTTTTGCAGAAATTAAGTTCACTATAGATATGTGGATTTCTTTGTGTTCTCTATTCTGTTCCATTGGTCTGTGCATCTATTTTTAATGGCAGTACCATGCTGTTTTGATTTCTACTGCTCTGTAGTATTTTAAGTCAGGTGATTCCTCTAGTATTCTTTTTGCTTAGGTTGTGTTTGGGTCTTCGGTGGTTCCATATAAATTTTAGGATTATTTTTTCTATTTCTGTGAAGAATGTCATTGATATTTTGATGGGGATTACATCGAGATAGTTTTTTTAATTGTTGTAAAATATACATAACATAAAATTTACTGTCTTAACCATTTTTAAGTGTGCAGTTCAGAAGTGTTAAGTACATTGTTGTGCAATCTCCAGAACTCTTTTCATCTTGCAAAACTGAAACTCTGTACCTATTAACCCTCCTCCTAGCCCCTGGTAACTACTCTTCTACTTTCTGTCTCTATGAATTTGACTACTCTAGGTATTTCATGTAAGTGGCATCATATAGTATTTGTCTTTTTGTGACTGGCTTATTTCACTTAGCATAATGTCCTCTAGGCGAATTTTTTGTTTTTTGGTTTTTTAAAATAAGAACAGCACAAACTCTGTAGATAATTGGGCAAAGAAATGAACAGTCACTTCATAGTTGGGTATTACAAATACGAATATTAATAAATGTGAAAAATTGTTCCAAAATGCATATTAACAAAACTTTCTGATTATCAAATTTACCAAAAATTTTTAAAAACTGCTAATACTCAGTGATGATACTGAAACATTAAAACACAATCTGATTTACTGCAATTAGGAATATAAATTGGCATAATCTTTCTGACAAGTGATTTTGACTATATATATCAAGAACTTATAATAATAGACAGACCTTTATGCCCATTAACTCTACTTTTTGGAAGGTAGCCTAAAAAGTGTTCAGACATATAGGCAAAGATTTATGTTTAAAGGTTTTGTTACAAAGTTATTTATTATATAGTTAATCTAGTTGAAAACAACATAAATGTTTAAGTAAATTATTGTACATCTTTATGATTCTAAATGGGATAGTAAAAGGGCTGTATCTGAATTTCTGGGGTGTGCTTAGTTTGTAAAAGCATATTATAAAATTGCCATTGATATGATTTATTCTAAATATCAAGTAACAGAGGAAAGTATAAGATTTGTATGTAAATCGATAGGAGAATGGACTTTAAAACAGTGAGAATCACCAATTTATATGATGGAATATTATATGTACTTTATATTTTCAGTAATTTTAATGACATTATGAAAAACTTATGATAAGCAAAAAAGGGATGGAAACTTATGGTTATAGAATGATCTCAACTATGAAAGAAAAATACATTTTAAAAAAGATTTGAAGTCAATATGCCAAAATGTTAACAGTTTTTGCCTATGGGTAATGGAATATTGGATTATCTCTTTACACTTTTCTACACTTTATGAATTCTCTAAGATGAGCATGTGTTACTTTTGTATAATCAGGGGAAAATAACATTTAAAAATATACATTTCAAAGGGTAGATTTCAAATAAAATTAGAAATATGTCATTCTTCTAAAGATAATTCCATTTAAATTCCAGGGCTTTAGGATCAGATACAGGAGGATCAACCAGAAACCCTGCTGCCCACTGTGGGCTTGTTGGTGTCAAACCAAGCTATGGCTTAGTTTCTCGTCATGGTCTCATTCCCCTGGTGAATTCAATGGACGTGCCAGGAATCTTAACCAGATATGTGGATGATGCAGCAATTGTGTTGGGTATTTTTCTGATTCCATATCGTTTGAAACAATTTCACTATAAAACAATATCCGTCACTCATAAGTATTTCTCCGTACAGGTATACTGGCTGGACATGACCCCAAAGATTCTACCACAGTACAAGATCCTGTTAAACCATTTGTGCTTCCCAGTTTGACAGATTTGAGCCAACTGTGTATAGGAATTCCAAAGGTAAATTTTTCATTTCATTACTTAACAGAAATATTGTCAAGTCAAATAGAGACCACAGACTTGGAAGGCAGAATGATTGGGTTTGAAACCCTGCTCTGCCACTTTTATTAGCCATGTGACTTAAGCATGTGACTTAATCTCTCTAAGCTCAATTTCCCCATCTGTAAAATGGGGATAATAAAAATATTGACCAGGGATTTGGAGGTAATAGTCATGTTAAGCAGGGTCTGTAAACTGTTTCTATAAAGGGCCAGATAGTAAATATTTTAGATTTTGTGGACCATACAGTCTTTATTATAACTGCTTAACTCTGCCATTATAGTGAGAAAGCAGCCTTAGACAATATGTACACAAAAGACTATGTCTGTGTTCTAATAAAACTTTATTTTCAAAGATAGATGTCTGGGTACATCCGGCCCATGGACCATAGTTTGCCAGTCCCTTATGTAAAGGACTTAGCCCAAACCCATACCTTGCATAGTAAGACCTTAATAAATGTTATCATCTTTATTATTACACTACAACACATATTACAGTAGCAATCGAATAATTCATACATGAATGTAATCATGTTGAATTACTGACCTTTTAAAAATATTAAACTTAGCAATATATTGATGCTTTAAATATTTTAGAAATCTTCTAAAAAGATAAGTTACCATGCAGAATAATGAGGTTTCTCAACCTCAGTGCTATTGGTCTTTTGGGTTGGATAATTGTTATAGGAGGCTGTCTTGTGCATTGTAAAATGTTTAGTAGCCTCCCTGGCCTTTACTCCTGAATGCCAGTAGCACCCCCACCATCACCACAGCCCCACAACCAAAAATGTCTACAGACATTGCCAAATGTCTCCTGGCTGGGGACAAAGAGACAAATCGCCTCCAGGTGAGACCACTGCTGTAGAGAAATACTACTTTATTTAAAATATTTCATTAAGGTAATAGCTATGCCTTCTTTTAAGAATTTAGAAAACAGATTTTAAGCCGGTGCGGTGGCTCATGCCTATAATCCTAGCACTCTGGGAGGCCGATGCGGGAGGATTGTTTGAGCTCGGGAGTTCAAGACCAGCCTGAGCAAGAGTGAGACCCCCATCTCTACTAAAAAAAATAGAAAGAAATTAGCTGGACAACTAAAAATATGTAGAAAAAATTAGCCAGGCATGGTGGCGCATGCCTATAGTCCCAGCTACTCGGGAGGCTGAGGCAGTAGGATTGCTTAAGCCCAGGAGTTTGAGGTTGCTGTGAGCTAGGCTGATGCCATGGCACTCTAGCCCAGGCAACAGAGTGGGGCTCTGTCTCCAAAAAAAAAAAGAATTTAGAAAACAGACCTAGTTTGGAATCCAAGATCCTCTACTTACCTGCTATGTAACATTAGGAAAATTACTTAACCTCTCATCTGAGTATTTTTCATTAATAAAATGAAGGACTATAATACCTATATCCTGGACTTGTTAAAAGCATTAAATGAGAAAACCTTTGAAAAACATCTAGCATAATCTCTGATACATAATGAACATTTAACAAATATGTTCCCCAATCAGATCTCTAATGTTTTATATTGTTACATCTAGGTCATAATATCTAGTACTATGTTTGTCATACCATATACACTCTTAAATGGGTTCAGTCTTTCTGGCTACCTACCAGCAATTTTATCATATTTTCTAATGTATTACCAAAGGTCCTGGAGTACAAATTTTTATAAAATCATATATACAGATGTTCCAATTTCTGTATCTTGACTTTCTCCTATAAGGAATATCTTGTACCAGAATTATCAAGTGAAGTACGATCTCTTTGGTCCAAAGCCGCTGACCTCTTTGAATCTGAGGGAGCCAAAGTAATTGATGTATCCCTTCCCCACACCAGTTACTCAATTGTCTGCTACCACGTATTGTGCACATCAGAAGTGGCATCGAATATGGCAAGATTTGATGGGCTAGAATATGGTAAGATGGTGGGTTTTCTGGATTTTTAACGTAGTTGTCTCAAACATTTGAAAGTTTCACTTATTAGTGACAAAAAAAATTATCGCCTGAGATAATGTTAGATTCAGAAAAGTAAATCAGTGAATCATTTTACCTTTGTCATTCATCATAAATATCTCTGTGTTCGGTTTGCTTCTCTGGACTGTGACTGTCTTGAAAGGATGGTGTCGTACATTTGTATGCTCAGTCCAGCACAGGGAAAGGAGCTCAATAAATGTTTGAATGAATGAATGAGGGAGTAAACAAATAAAGTTTCTTTCTTGGTTATTTCTTCTCTCTCCATGACTGGTCAGTCAGTCAGTCACAAGGCAGGTAGAGCAAAGGAACCATTAAGGTAAAGCTTCCTAAATTTTAGTATTGGTCACAAAAATGTGAATCCAGGCCTAGTTTTAGCCAAAACTGTACTTCCTTTTCCAGTAATGTTTATCTCTTTGTTTTCAGGTCACAGATGTGACATTGATGTGTCCACTGAAGCCATGTATGCTGCAACTAGACGAGAAGGGTTCAATGATGTGGTGAGAGGAAGAATTCTCTCAGGCAATTTTTTCTTATTAAAAGAGTAAGTCAATTAGTTGAGGAATTTTCTCTATTCTTGAAACCTCAAGAGTAAAGTAGTAGCATGTCTGTCAGGTCTTATAAGTTAAGGTATTTACTAAAGAAACAAAGTCTTTATTACTTGAACTAGAAAAGGCCTGTTTATGGTACTTTTGGTTCCTGGTATTCAAAAACAAAAAAAAATTGACACTCTGGCTAAATGATTAGTACAAACTACAGTCAGCCCTCTGGATCCATAGGTTCTGCATTTACAGAATTTTGATTCAACCATGAATCAAAAATATTCAAAAAATAAAATAAAAAAATAACAATACAACAATAAAAAATAATACAGATTTTTAAAAGCATAACAACTATTTACATAGCATTTACTTTTTTTTTTAGGTGTTATAAGTAATCTAGAAGTGATTTAAAGTATACAGGAGAATTTGCATAGGTTATATGCATACATTTTACATAAGGGATTTGAGCATACCCAGATTTTGGTATCCAGGGTTAGTCCTGGAACCAATCTCCCACAGATAATGAGAGACGACTGTAAGTAGGAAGCCTTTAAGGATTTTAGCCTCATTAAATGTCCTCTGGCCATTGCCACATTGGCTTATTGTTATAAGAGCTTTAAGCAGGGAATTATATTATTGTCTCTTGAAAATTTAGTGAATCAATTCAGTTTTTCCTTGTATTTGGTATCTGTTTGCTCCAAGAAATAATTCTAAATTACTATGACTCCTACTTAGATTGACTTCGTTATAAGTTTATTCACAATCTTGTGAATCATATTTGTCTTTCATACCATCAAGTCTTTGTAAGAGGACATGAGAAGGGTGAAAAAGTAAGATTGGATATTGTAATGAATAGCTTCCTGGAGGTTTTCTCCATGCCCTCAAGGGCAAAAAGCATTTTATTCATCTGTGCATCTTCTCAGGGCTAATAGCTTTTCTAAAGTTTTTCTAAAAATACTGTTTGATTATGTTCCATATTAAAAGATTCTTATCCATATTTACCAGATGCTTGTAATGACTTGGGAGTAGGAAAAGAAAATGAAATAGTGCTTAAAAGTTTTCTAAAGAAAAATTTTTATTAAGCTAAAGATGTTACATTTGCCAAATATTACTGATTAGAATCATATATATCTCAGGGCACAAGTTGATGAATTATATAGGTCATTGTAACAGCATAAAAAGAAATTGAAGGAGAGGAATCTGAAAGCATCTTCCATGGTCACCAGTTGGGGGTACTGATAAAAGGAAGTGAGAATTACTGCTGGTATCCCTCGCTTCTGATTTAGTTCCAACTAGGGAGGACTTACTTGTTTTGGGGGATGGGGGGGTTGTTTGCTTGTTTGTTTGTTTAAGTTTAAGGGGGTAGACATGGGTGATAGGAAAAGTGGGATTTGGAATACCTTTTTTTTTATCTTAAAAAGTCAACTTATATGCCAGGAACTGTAAATAGTCCTAACACTTTTTATTCATATGATACTTCACTATAGGATTTTTATTCTTCTCTTACCTTGTATTTAATAAACACAAATTTATTGAATTTGGAATCCAGAGTTTATTTTTAATTGACATAAATATTTACATTTGAACCACATTTAAATCTAACTTTTGCCATTTGTCTTTTTATTTGTCCCATCTGTTCTTTCTTTTAACCTTTTTTTGCTTTCATTTTTTTCTTTAAATAATAATTTTCCTCTTAAAAAGAGAGAAAAAGAATCATTTATATTTACCTACATATTTATGATTTCTGGTGCTTTTCACACCATCATATAGCTCTAAATTTCTATCTGATATTTTTGCCTGAAGAACTTCCTTTAATATTTTAGTACAGTCCTGCTAGCAATGAATGCTTTCCACTTTTATTTATATGTAAAAGTCTTTATTTTGCCTTTAATTTTAAAAGATACTTTCTGTGGATATAAAAGTATATATTAATAGTTTTTTCTTTCAGTACTTTAAAGGCATTGTTTCATTGTCTTCTGGCTTACATAGTTTCTGAGAAGTCTGTTATCATTCTTATCTTCATTCCTCTCTATATCATGTGTCTTTTTTTTCCTTCGGCTGAGTTTAAGATTTTCTCTTTATCATTGGTTTTCAGGAATTTAACTATGATGATACTTGATGTGGTGTCTAATTCAAATGGCATGCTAGAATTTTGCAAAACCTCAGAGTCCTTATAATAATTAGTTATCATTATATTAAAGATGAAGTAAAGCATTAACAGAAAATTCTAACCTACTGTACCACTGTCTAGCTTTGTAACCTTTAGAAAGTCATGTAATTGCTATGCACTTTATTTTCCTCACCTGAAAATGAATGTTCTGGGTTAGCGATATCCCTGGAATTATTAATTTTTTGTGATTATATGTGTAGAATTACATCTAATAGTGAATTCTGATTGATTAAATTCTACATATACAAACTAGTATAACAATATGTTTGAACAGAATTCATTTTTATGTGTTGTTAGAAATCTTAGTGATGCCTGCTCAAGAATTCCGTGGTTCTTTATCAAGCCTAATGGAAGAGAATTGATTCAAGGAAAAATACAAAAAAATTCCTTAAAATATCATCCATTTTTTTCCCCATAGAAACTATGAGAATTATTTCATCAAAGCCCAGAAAGTGAGACGCCTCATTGCTAATGACTTTGTGAATGTTTTTAACTCTGGAGTAGATGTCTTGCTAACTCCCACAACCTTGAGTGAGGCAGTACCGTACTTGGAGTTCATCAAAGAAGACAACAGAACACGAAGTGCCCAGGGCGATATTTTTACACAGGCTGTAAATATGGCAGGTAAGGATACCTCAACAACATTTTGGTTTTGTTCAAATTCTTAGGCAGGTAGCCTTGTCTTCAACTTAAGTTCTAGCTAGATTGTTCCCTAAAAGCGATAGCCTGTCCTTTTGGAATGTTTAGGAAGGAATGTGTGTATGTGTGCCTGTACGAGTAGACATGTGCGCATACTCTCACCACGCACCACATAAACACGTTTTCTGAACCAATACTCTTACTGGCTTTTTTTTTAACTTTTATTTTGAAAACTTTCAAACCTACAGAAGAACTAAAAAAGTAGTATGATGAATACTAGTGTGCCTTCACCTGGATTCATTCTTTTTAACATTTTGCCTTATTTGTTTCTTATTCTCTTTTTCTCTCTCTTTCTACACATGCACACACACACACACTTTGTTTTTAGCTGAATCATTTAAAGAAAGTTTCAGACATCATAACACTTTACCTAGAGTCCAAACACTTTAGCACAAGTCTTCTAAGAATAAATTCTCCCACATAACCACAATTTCATTATCACACCTAAGAAAACTAACATTCATTCATTAATAATCCAAATATAGTCCAAAGTCAAATTTTCTCTGGTGTACCAAAAATGTCTTTTATAAATTATTTTTTCCCCTAATATATGACATTTGATTATAGTATCTTTTTAAAATTTAGAACAGTCACCCCACCT
Source organism: Varecia variegata (assembly GCA_028533085.1). Classification (NCBI taxonomy): domain Eukaryota; kingdom Metazoa; phylum Chordata; class Mammalia; order Primates; family Lemuridae; genus Varecia; species Varecia variegata. The sequence continues at coordinate 44,347,652 of CM052441.1, read as the reverse complement.
CTCTTAGTTTTTCTTAGAACCACATCAGGCTGTGTTAGAATTTTTGTTTCAATCATCATACATAATGTAGAAAATAAAGTTAAATTAAAATAATGTAGAAAACTCAAGAGGAAAAGGAAAGTCTATTTTATTTACCTATACTTTTGTTTACTCTGTTCCTTCTTCCTTTCTCTTTTATCACCTCTTTCCTGTTTGGAGAAATTTCTTTAGCTATTCTTTTAGGGAAGGTCTGCTGGCCACAAATTCGCTTAGCTTTCCTTCTGAGAATTTTTTATTTTTTTTATTTTTTTTTGTGACAGAGTCTCACTCTGTTACCCCGGATAGAGTGCAGTGGCATCATCATAGCTCACAGCAACCTCAAATTCCTCAGCTCAAGGGATCCTCCTGTCTCAGCCTCCCAAGTAGCTGGGACTACAGGCGCATGCCATGACACCTGGCTAATTTTTTGTTTTTGGTAGAGACGGGGTCTCGCTCTTGCTCAGACTGGTCTCGAACTCCTGAGCTCAAGCAATTGTCCAGCTTCAGCCTCCCAGAGTGCTAGGATTACAGGCGTGAGCCACCGTGCCCAGCCTGAGAACATCTTGATTTCCCTTTCATTTTGAAAAGTAATTTTGCTGGATATAGGATTCTGGTTTTCTTGTCTTTAGCACTTAAAAAAATGTTGTTCTACTTTCTTCTGTCCTGCATAGTTTCTGATAAGAAATCCCTCACCTTTTAAAAATTGTCTTTTAAATGACATTGACTTTTTTGAAGAGCCCAGTACACTTGTTCTGTAGAGTGTCCCTTCCATAATCTGGATTTGTCAAATTGTTTCCTCATGACTGGATTGAGGGAAACATGTTTGGCAGAAACACTACAACACTACATACTCTTCACATCAAGAAACAGTTAAATTCAGTTTGTTCCTCTTTTGGAAACTAAGTTGACCACTTGGTTAAGGAGATAACCACCAGATGTTTTCCTTATAAGGGTACTGTTTTCCTTTTATCATTTATAAGCAATTTATGGGGTGATATTTTGAGACCATGTATATATCCTATTTCTCAATAATCTTGAACCCAATTATTTTACCATCCATTGATGATGCTTTCCTGAACTAATTATTACTTAAAGAATTACAAAATTCTGTCTTCTCTAATTCTATAATTCCTTCTGCATTTATTAGCTAGCAGTTTCTCTAAAGAAGAACTTTCCTTTTTTTTAATTCAGTATATTATAAGCAATTACTGTCATTATTGTTTTTGATGCTCAAATTGTTCCAAATTTGGCCAATAGTTTCCCCTTCAAGTTGTATGTATCCTTTAAAACTGTTCCCGTTGATTATTGAAAACTTCCTTGTTTTATGGCATAACAAGATGTTCTGGGTTTTTATACTTTCTCTGCCCCAAATCTGGAATTAAAACTACCCTGAGCTAATTTCTCATTTAATGGATTGGCAAAAATTCAAAAGCTCAGCAACACACTCTGTTGGCAAGGCTTTAAGAAAATAAAGCATTCATTTTGCTGGTGGGAATTCAAAATGGTACAACTTCTTTGGAGGGGAATCTGGCAATATCTAATTACATATGTACTTATCTTATGATAAAGCAATCCCTCTTTATCTAAGAAACATTCAAGAATACCAAAATACATGTGTAGAAGGTATTCACTGGGACATTGTATGAAATAGCTAAATATTGACAACAACCTAAATGCCCAACCATAGAAGACTGGTTTAATAAATTATGGTAAAACCATGCAATGGAGTACTTACTATACACCTATAAAAAATGAATGAAGAAGGTTTCTGTGAACTGATACAGTGATTTCACAGATATATTGTTAAGGGAACAAAGCATGGTACAAAAGTATATATACATTATAATAATGCACTATGTTGTTTTTTAAACTTTATCCTGTCTTAAATACTTACTAGCACTGGAAAGCGGAAGAGGTCCCTGCTTTTAGTACAGAGAATTAATCAACTAATGGGTTTCTTTCCTTTCCTCAGGATTGCCAGCAGTGAGTATCCCTGTAGCTCTCTCAAACCAAGGGCTGCCAATAGGACTGCAGTTCATTGGGCGTGCATTTTGTGACCAGCAGCTTCTTACAATTGCCAAGTGGTTTGAAAAACAAGTACAGTTTCCTGTTACTCAACTTCAAGAACTCGTGAATGATTGTTCATCAACCCTTGAAAATGAAAAGTTAGCTTCTGTTTCTCTAAAACAATAGAGATAAATATATCATGCAAATTAAAATGACTTCTAGAAATTCTGTTCTCTAGAGAGTCAAATGATCTTGCTCAATTCTTGTAATTAGGTTCATTCTCAATACAGTCTTTCCTTGGAATCATTTTAAATTCTTGTGATAATTATAAATAATCTGTCGGCATTTATTAGGCATCCACTATGTGCAAAGTACAAGATTTCTACTATAACATAAGATACATATTCCTGAAAAACAATACATTCTACAAAACTGTTCATTAAAAAGAACAAGAGCTTATGGTAAAAATAAGATCAGGGATAAACTCAAAACTTGCACAGCTTTGTAGCTAAAGCACTAACAGAAACAATAATTGCACCTCCAGAGATAACCTGGATAGCCCAGGCTGGCAACTCATCTTGTGGTGAAGGCTGCCTCAGGGGATATTAAAAATGCACAGAAACAATCACGTAGGAATATTGGCTTCTGAGTGTTGAGCAAAGCAGGTGGAAGAGGAACTCAGAGCACGGGAGGAAGTATAACCTTTCGGGGGCAGAATCATGCAAAACCTGGGGTATGCCACTCTGGAGAGGAGCCCCAGGTACAGGCACTCCTTTTATTTCTCTAAAAATAGAGCTAAGATGACTGAGAACTTTTTTCCTTTACTCCTTACAGTTAAAATTTTACTTCTGTTATTCCAGAGCCCATGCCTAGGAGCCAGAACAATTCCGTGTTACACTGAGTTAATTCTCTTGTTTACCAGTCACAAATTAGTTCATTGATGTCATAGAAACATTTGTTGTAAACTAACAGACCATATTGGAATGGAAACTTCGTAGATGGTAGAGTATGGTTTTAGTGAGAAGGGTTCAAAATACACAAGTAACACAATCTGAAAAACTTGCAGATAATTTGGTGACAATGCTAAAGGAGGAGGCCCATCGCAGGGTCCTCCCTGACCCCAGATTCTCTATTTCTTATGGTTTTCTTACCCTCTTGACTGTCTACAAGTGTTCTTTATTTGGGCTCCTTGATCCCAGAGAGATATTAATGGAGATCTGTATAATATATTTGACAAAATCTAATGGAAATCATACATTTACTCACCATAAGACTATCATTGGCTTTCTTTCTCTTTGCTGGAACACCATTGTCACCTCGTGTTGATCAGGTGTTCTAATTTGGCACTTGTATATTGTTAATAGAGAAGAGTAGAAAGCTGAACTATTATTTAATGAATTCGCTTTGTTTAGTAAGAAAAAAATCGTTTCTAAATAAGAAGTACAGGAGGAAAAACTACTAAGGCAGAACCATCTGCAGAACCCCTGGGATGTTTTATTCTAGGATTTAACCTGCCTATTACTTTCCATTAATAGTTTTCTCTCCTTCCTGGGATCCTCCTATTCCCAAATACTCAATCTGATAAACTTTACATAAAAGCTTTATGTGCTAGGCTCAATAGTATTCTCATAAATTTGACTCTGAATCCCTGAAAGAGGAAGAAATTCATAAGAGAGAGAATTACATTCTTTTATAACAAGAGGAAACCATTTTAGTTGAAGGAGCCAAAAATGATGTAAAGCACGAGTAAATAAACCTTTGCCCTGGTCATTTTTTATGTATGTATAATTTGAAATGAAAATTTTTCAAAGAATATTTACTCTCTTGTTCCTGTATCTCTACTTGAGCTGCACTAACAATTTGAATCTGGAAATAGAGAAGTCAAATACTTACTGTTCTCACATAGTAATACCCACCTAGCATGAAATGATACCTAGTTTGTTTTTCTCTTCCCTTCATCTTTACCCTAAATCTAGTAGATCTCATTTTGCCAAGTCACTGTCTGGGAATTTGAGTGACAAATGGTTTTTGTGTCTCAGCTAATTAAACCCTGAAATTGTTAGCAGCAGAACTGCTAGACCAGAGCGCTTCTGAAAGGTGAAGGTGGCTACAAGTGTAAGATGAGTTCCTTGATAAGCCCTAGCAAGACCAAACCAAACAAACAAACAAAAACCAAAACAACAGTTAGAATCAACAACAAAAACAAGCCAGAGTGAAAAAATGTGCCGTCACAAAACTTGGCACCCTAACACCACACACAGAGCCAAGGAGCAAGTGGGAAAACCAGTGTTCCTGTTGGCCCACACTTAGCATTACCCAAAAAAAATCACTTGACACCAAGGAGGCAGAATGTTCTCTTTGAATGGCTGATGCTAGGTCCTCTGTCACGACAACGAATGTGGCCCATCCAAAAAGACAGCATTGTACAGAAGAGTAGCTTGTAAAAATGACAAAAGAGTGGTTATTCCTATTAGGAAATAACCTGCACCTTCTAATGTAAACAAGTACCTTTAGGATTTTAAACAGAATCTAAAGGACAGTGAAAAGAGATATGGTTACAGGGTACCAATAGGTAGACCTTGGGATTCAGCAAGCTGTGTGCCACACTCTGTCCCATTCAAAGCAGGGGAGCAAAATAATGGAATTTTAAAACTTGCTTTTATTATGAACTTTCATTAACTATTTTTAATCCCTTTCCTCAAACATCTGGTTATCCGTACCAAAGCAAAATGTGCATTTTCTGTGCAAGCCTAGGGTAAAATTTATTCATTGTGTTTAGAAGCACCAGAGGCAGTTTAAAATAGGCCTTCCTCAGCTATTTCATAACTTAAGCAGTGTGTATGTACACTAGAACATAAACCTGAGAATTTAATAAGGGCAAATAACATGAAAAAAAAACCAGCCAACATTAAGTAAAAGTAATTACAGGATTTCAGAGGGCTTTTTTATTTCTCTTTATTTCTACCTCAATGGAATGTAAATCCAAAAGTATTTAAGGCAGTTTATTAAAAATATGTTATTACAATGGTATAAAAGTAAATAGTTGAGGAAATTGGTGAAGTGCTAGTATAAGTGGGGAAGAAGAAAACCAGGAATGAGATATTAAAAATGCTTGTCACGGTATCTATACAGATGCTTAAGGCTGAATGATGTGTGATACAGTGGGAAATTTCGCAGTAGGTTTCCTAGTGGGGTAAGGCCACCAGACTTAAAAGTCAGACAAACCTGGGATTGAATCCTATTAATTGACATTTATGAGCTGTAACTTTTCTGAGTTTCAGTATCCTGATCTGTAAAATAGGGATAATATCTACTCCATGGGGTTGTTGGGAGGATTAAATTTAAATGATGCACTAAAAGCTCCTAGCTTGGTGTCTGACAGAATAAGCACTCAATAATTTACAGCTATAAATAGATGCATGTGGTCATGAATTTAAGTCATATCTTTGTTTTCTATGATAGGGATGTATGCATCTAAATTATCCAAAACTGGTTTCAAGTCATTAACATACGAACTAAAAGAAAGTGAGGTTGGAATTCAGAGTTTGAAGATTTAAAACAACCAAGGATACTTTAATTCTAATATGGTACCCTACAGAATGATTCTATAGAAAAGCTTGTAAAAAGAGCTTTCTTTTAAACTTATATGCAAATTATTTTTTTAGTGATACCACTTTATTTCTTCTTGGAGATGGCCACTAGGATAACCAAGTATTTGGTACAGAATGAAGGTGGTGCTAATGATAAAATAAGTGAGGTGCTATAAAGTGGAAATTAGAAGAATTTAAACCATAATTGGATTAGTGGATAGGGGAGAAAGGAGGGGAAAGAAAAATGATTTTTTTCCTGGAAAATGTTCACAACTAGAAGAGTGGTGTTACCATTAATAAAAGGAGAAAGCAAGAAAAATTTGTAGGGACTGAAGATGAATTCTACAATTAAGTGGGAATGCCTAACAGGCAGTGGGAAAAGAGACAAGTAAGATCGAGTTTTGGGAGACAGAGGATAGATAATGAAGCCTTGATACTGGGTTCCTTTTCCCCCAATGTTTTATTGTGAAAAATTTCAAATATAAAGCAGTGGACACTCACATACTCACCACCTATATTCTACCATTGACATTTTATTGTATTTGCTTTATCACAGATCTATCCCTTTACCTCTATTTATCCATTAATCCACCTTATTTTTAAGTATATACCTCAAAGCACACTTCCCCAACCAGTGCAACATGCCTGTCATTAACTTGAGTTCAATATTTGGTTATAGTTTTAATGTAAAATTTACATACAATGAAATGTCATAACTCATAAGTATATATTCTCTGAATTTTAAAAATGCATTCACCTGTGTAACACAAACCCCATCACCATATAGACCATTACTATCATTTCCATCATTTCAGAATGCTGGAATTCTGAACATTTCAGAATGTTTCCTTATGCTCCTTGCTAGTCAGTCTCTGCCTCCACCCTTCCAGAGGCAACCTTCTTCTGATTTTTTTTTCCTAGCACAATTTAGTTTTGCTTATTCTAGAATTTCATCTGAATGTAATCTGTGTTGGGTCACTTCAAAAATTATTAGGAGAATGCACAATCTCAGCTTTTGAATTTGAATTGATTTTAACAAGTTTTCTTCTAATTACAAGGTAATGCATGTTCTCTGTAAGAGGGGAGAAAAAGAAAAGCACAATAAAAGAAAAAAAAACCACTTGTTATCTCACCATCTAATACTATATTGTTAAAAGAAAAACTTTAGAAAAATAAAGTTGGCAGAGTTTATTTGAGCAAAGAACAATTCATGAATCAGGCAGCACCTTGAAGCCAGAAGAGGTTCAGAGAACTCCACCTAGTAGCGTGAGCAGTGAACTTTTATAGGCTGAACACAGAAGCAAAGTAGAGAAATTATCTGATTGGCTACAGCTAGATGTTTGCCTTATTTGGGCATGTGTGATGAGGTATTTGCCTTATTTGGGTACGCTCTGATGGAAGGGCCCTAGTTGTATAACCAATCAGCTGCTTAGCAGTGATTAGCTGAGGCTTTTTTTTTTTTTTTAACCAAGTGAGTTACAAGAAATGTTTCCAAGTTAAGTTCCTGTGTGCTTACCTAAGAGCTCTGGGTACAGAAACAATCCCATGCTAATGACCTCCTGCTTATTTAGCTTTATATGAACATCCTTTTATGAGTATATGTGTTTTATTAATAAAATTGGTGTTACACTTCATACACTTGTGCAGTCATCACCACTAGATTCCAGAACTTTTTCATTGTCTCACAAAGAAACTCTGTGCCCATTAACAGTCACTCCCCATTCCACTCTCCTCCCAGCCTCTGGCAGCCATTAATTCACTTTTTGTCTCTATGAATTTGCCTTTTCTGGACATTTCATACAAATGGAATCATATAGTATGTGACCTTTTGTGTTTGGCTTCCTCCACTTAGCATAATGTTTTCAAGCTCTGCCCATGTGGTAGCACATATCAATATCTCTTGCTTTTAATCACTGAGTAATATTCCAATATATAGATATATCACATTTTATTTATTCATCATCAGTTGATGGACATTTGGGTTGTTCCCACTTTTGTGCCATTATGAATAATGAACCTTCATGCACAAGTATTTCTGTGAATGTGTTTTCATTTTGCTGGGATATATAGCTAGTTGTGGGATTGCTGTGTGCTATGGTTTGAACGTGTCCCCCAAAAGTTCATATAAAAAACTTGGTCCCCAATGCAGCAGTGTTGAGAGGTGGGACACTGGGAATGAATGAATCATCAGAGTTTTGCCCTCCTGAATGGATTCATCCATTCGTGGGTTAATGGGTTATCAAGGGAGTGGGTTAGTTTTCATGAGAGTTGGCCTGTTATAAAAGCCAGTTTAGCCATCTTACCATGTGATATGCTGTGCTGCCTCAGGACTCTATAGAGAGTCCCCACTGGCAGAAAGGCCCTCACCAGATGTGACCATTTGATCTTGAACCTCTCAGCCTCCAAAACTGTCAGAAATAAATTTCTTTATAAATTATTCAGTCTGTTCAGTTATAGCCACAGAATATAAATTATTCAGTTATAGCCACAGAAAATGGGCTAAGACATTGGGTCATATGGTAAATCTATATAGTTTTTTGGGGAACTGCCAAACTGTTTTCCAAAGTGGCTGCACCATTTTACATTCCCACCAGCAATGTGCAAGGGTTCCAGCTTCTTCACATCCTTGCCAACACTTTTTGCTGACTGTTTTTTTCATTATTGCCATTCCAGTGAGTGTGAAGTGGTATCTCATTGTGGTTTTGACTTGTATTTATCTCATGACTAATGATTTTGCATATATTTTTCATGTGCTTACTGGCCATTTATGTATATTTTTGGAGAAATTTCTATTTAAATCCTTTGGCTCATTTTTAAATTGGGTTATTTGTCTTTTTATTGTTGAGGTTGAGGTCTTTAAAAATGTATATAGATCTTGGATGTAAGTCCTGTATCAGATATATGATTTACAGTTATTTTCTCCCATTCTATGAGTTGTCTTTTCACTTTCTTTGGTTTTCTTAGAAGCAATAAAGTTTTTCATTTTAATGAAGTCCATTTATCTATTTGTGCTTTTCAGGCTTTTGCCTTTGATGTCATATGTCAAATGTATCTGTAGTAATTGTTAATAAATGATATGAGGAAGGAATGTAACTTTTTTAAAAAATAGAAATTAACCCAGTACCTTTCCACACTATTATTATAGTCTAAATGCTTATATATACTTAGGTCTGATTTGGGGCCATTGTCAAAGATTTGTTAGTTTTTCTTAAGGTGATCCCAAAGTAACCTGAGTATAACATTCAAAAGAAACAGTGCTACCTACAGTTTTGCTATTGTCCCACCTTTGTACAGGCATCTTGCTGTATAAAGCATTTATCAATGTTTACTAAATTGAATTAAATTGAAAAGAGTTTTAAGGAGAAGAAATGTGAATAATCATAGAATAGCCAACACTGTGATCCAGCCTTGTTCACATTGTTTCCATTTCTGCTGAAGTCATCTCTGCTCTTGCCAAAAGTGCTTTTTCAACACATTTTCAATACAACCATGGTAATCATTAGTTTTGTTTGTCAAATATTTCCAGTTCTCTCCACTTTCAGACCTTCTTGTGGTTAGGTGGGTTCCTGTGCTTGGTTCCAGCCAATCCATTGTGAGTAGAAGTGTCACATGTCCGGGCCACTTTGCTGAGTGGGTACCGTCTTTTCTTTTCCCTCCAACAATGCTCAAAATGGTAGCTGCTCTATCGGCCCAAGTCCCTGAGTGACTAAGTTTTGCAGAACTCTTCTGCCAACCAATAGATGTGTAGAACAAGTAAGAAATAAAACTCTTGTTTAACTTCTGTTGTTTTAAGCTGCTGAAATTTGGGGTAGAATGTTACTGAAGTGCAACAAGTCACATCTTGAGCAATACAACAGTCACTATCCTTCCTACTTCTCTTCGTTCGCTGGTATGGGTTCTTGAATGGGAGGTAGAGGGTTGCAGGGAGAGCCTGATGAAATGGTCCTGGAAGGGATTTCACATTTGCATTCTCACTCGCTCTCCTCATATGCATAACAACTTCAACTACATTTTAGGGAAAGCCCCCCATTTATATATAGAAGTTGAGCGTTCCAGAGTGCTCCAGCATCCAAAAAGTGAAAAGCTTGGGAAATTAACATTTCCATAAAAAGTAAAAGAAGCATTTACTAAGTTACATTGAATAGATATCAATTTATAGAGAAAAAGACACAGTTTTCTGTAAGGGACAAAACCTTCAACATAGCCTGGAAAGATCACTATAAAGAAATGTGAGATTAATTCACCAAATTTGATAGATGTTTACTATTTTCAATCTATTCCAAGGCCTTTTATGCTTCTATCTCATGGACATTTACAAAATCCTTGACATTCATGGTATGCCCATTTCCCAAATACACTGAACATTGAGGCCTCAGCAAATTGGTATACCTCAGTAAATTGGCATAAATTTTATAAGAAATTGATATTTTTAAAGTAGGTGTATATATAATTTGATAAATTGATCATTTGGCAAGTTTCTTTCTTGAATTAGAGCTTTTGCAATACTGAAACCTTTATAATCATGGCCCAGAAGATATTAGAGAAAGAAAGATTTAGCATCATCAAAAAGTTTAAATGTGCACTTGTTTTTGTTTCAGTTTTTTGTTTTGGGGTTTTATTGGTTAGATGTGATTAATTAAATTTCAACATTTCTAGAAGAAACAATTCAGCTAAGCATATCAAAAGAAATAAAAGTTTATCCTTTTGGCTTCGTATAGAAAAAAACCTCTTGGTGTGAGAGCACTTTTACTAGGAAAGGATCATATGTTTTGAGGCAAAATAAATTGCCAGTATGAAATAATTACTAGCAAAAAATTTAAGGCTACTATAAAATTAACTTTGAAATTAGTCAATCAACTTTTAAATTGCACTGCCACCATTATAAGTCAGGTGACTTAAACATTAGTTGAAAATATCACTTCTATTTTTATTTTTACCATGTGCTATTTTTATGAAAACCCTCAGTTTCCAAAGACAAATATAGTTTCAAAATATGCCCGATCAATATGCTGTATAAATATTTGATCAAATGCCTATACTATAGCTAAAGAGTAAACATTTTGAATAAGTCAAAAAGAAATATAATGCTAAAATATTTGCATATAGATCAGTTGCTATCTTCTTTGTCCAAAATCCATATCTCCTCTTCCATCTCCCATCTGACACACATACACCACTTAAGGCACTCATTCCAATGCCTCCCTGCAAAACCCTTTGCATAGCTCTGTAATGGGTTGAACACTGAAGCCTTGGCAAATTGGCCTCACTTTTCCATTACACTTTCCTATGAGATAGTCCTTTTCACCCCACTACAAATTCTTGAAGGCAGTGAATGTCTTAATTATTTTATATCTTTTAAGACCTAACATTTAGAAGACAGTTAATGTTTGTTGAATGAATTCATTTACATCATGAAGTTGTCAACACACCACTGTTTCCGTAACCACTAAAAGGTAGAAATAAGTAGAAGTTATATTAATTGGGAAGAGAGAGGTAAAATTATCATTCTGATTATATAATTGCATACATGGAAAACCCAAGAGAATCAACTTAAAATTATTACAAATAATAGAAAACTTGACTAAGGAGCTGGGTACAAAATTAATGTTCCAAAATCAATAACCTTTCTATTAGGGTTATTAAGTATGAAATGCCCGATTTCTTTAAGTACTAAATTTGACAGTTGTTATCTCTGACATTTCACTTTGACACTCTTGTTTTATTTTCATTATGAAGGTACATCCTCAGTCTTTCTTTTTTTTTTTTTGCGACAGAGTCTCCCTTTGTTGCCCGGGTTAGAGTGAGTGCCGTGGCATCAGCCTAGCTCACAGCAACCTCAAACTCCTGGGCTTAAGCGATCCTACTGCCTCAGCCTCCCAAGTAGCTGGGACTACAGGCATGCGCCACCATGCCCGGCTAAGTTTTTCTATATATTTTAGTTGGCCAGATAATTTCTTTCTATTTGTAGTAGAGACGGGGTCTCGCTCTTGCTCAGGCTGGTCTCGAACTCCTGACCTTAAGTGATCCACCCGCCTCGGCCTCCCATAGTGCTAGGATTACAGGCGTGAGCCACCGCGCCCGGTCTCATCCTCAGTCTTTCAAATGCCCATTTTGGCTTGTGATTATCTTTCACATTTTTTAGAGTAATTTTTATGAAACCATGGATAAGTCAAAAATTTGTGTTATTTTCGAATTTGACTTCTGTGGTGGAACCAATGCAACACAGACAGCTCGAAACATCAACAAAGTATTTGGGAAGAATGTGGCTGATGAACACACAGTACGTCGATGGTTTGAGAAGTTTTGTTCTGGTGATTTTAATCTTGAGAATGAGTCATGTGGGCAACCTGAGACCAAAGTGGGTAATGATGAGCTGAAAGCTGTAGCAGAAGCGAATCCATCTCAACCTATGTGTGAATTAGCAGCAAGGTTTGAGGTTACTATTCCAACAATACTGGACCATTTGAAACAAATGGGCAAGGTAAAGGGACTGGATAGATGGGTTCCGCATGAATTAAACGAGCATCAGAAGAGAAATCATCTCGAAGCTTGCCTTTCTTTGCTGTCACTACATAAAGGCAAACCATTTCTATACCCTATTGCTATGTGTAATGAAAAATGGATTCTTTTTGACAATCACAACCGTTCAGCACAATGGTTGGATAAAGATGAAGTGCCAAAACACTGTCCAAAACTGAATATTCATCAAAAAAAAGCTAATGGTGTCTGTTTGGTGGTCTAGCGCTGGATTATCCACTACAGCTTCATGAAACCTGATGAATTACAACGGATGTCTACTGCAACCAGCTGTATGATGAGGATGCTTGCGATTAAGCAGCTGAGCTTGGTCTGTAGAGACAGGCCAATCCTCTTGCAAGACCATATGTCACAAAAAACGCTGCTCAAACTACAGAAGCTGAACTTCAAAATTCTCTGTCATCCACTGTATTCACCAGACCTTGCACCAACTGACCACCACTTCTTTCAGGCTTTGGACCACTTTTTGCAAGGAAAAAATATTCAATTCTCAACAACTGTGAAAAACGCCTTTTGTGATTTCATCGCCACTCGCTCTCCAGGGTTCTTCACTGCTGGCATAAACAAGCTACTGTTAAGATGGCAAAACTGTGTCAATAGTTTAGGCAGATACTTTGATTAATTGTACTGCTTCTTGTTTGAGATATACTAAACTGCACTTTTGATTTGAAATTGGACATTTCATATTTAATGAGCTAAATATATGCAAACAAGAATATGTTAGAACTGCACCAACACAGTAGCCTCTAGCCTCATGTAGCTATTTAAATTAATTACAATGTAAAATTTGGTTCATTAGTGATATTAGCCACATATCAAGTTCTCAATAGTCACTTGAAATTTGGGGGAAATAGACAATCTGGAACTATTTTCCACAGGCCATATGAAAGAAATAAAAGCTAGGAGAAATTCTGAAAAGGATTAATAACAAGGGGAAACAGCCCTATCAGATATTAAAACACATAAGATTATAATAATTAAAATGTCTGCATAGGCAGGTATATGTGAAATGGAACAGAAATTCCAGAAATTTATTCAGACACTTATAAAAATTTTTCTGATACAGGAGGCCTTTTGAATCAGTAGTAAAAGATGAATTATTCCATAAATCATGCTAGGATAACTTGGTAGCCATCTAGAAAAAAATAAATTTGTATCCCCACTTCACCTCTTACTCCAAAATAAATTCCAATGTAGCAAAGAATTAAACATAAGAAAAAACTAGATTGCAACATTGCTTCTAAAAGCAAAAGATCAGACACCACCTAAATGCCCTTCAATGATGAAACACAGTGTGGTATATCCATTCTATTTAAGATCATTACCCATTGGAAAAGAAAAATTGTAGCTTTATTATGTTCTGATATGTATTGTAGAAGAGTATATGTTGTAATCTGCCATTTGTGGAGGATCTATGTATAGGTTTGTGCATGTAGAAAGTATCTCTGGAAAGGGGAACACAAGAAATTAGTTTCCTCTGAAGAAGAAAACTAGGTAGCTCTGGGACAGGCAGAGAAGGAGACTTGGTTTTCACTGGGGATTCTTTTGTACCATTGAAAATGAACTCTCTCCTCTCTCTCTCTCTCTCTCTCTCTGTGTGTATATATATATATATATACACACACACACACACACACAATTTTTAAAGTAAGCCAAATAATTTATCATAAAAACCAAGGCCTGAAATTTATAAAAATATTGTATCTTCCTACCTTATTTCTACCTGCCCCCAATTTATTTTAATTTCTTACATGAGAGCTGCAGAAAGTATATGGGCACCAATGAAGGTTAGAATTTGGTAATCTACTAAATAAGTGTTTAGCAAGTAATGGGGACCTGATATTAATGCACTTAGTAAGTACTTGCTCTGGTGTAATGTTATATTATTTAAAGAAGACGTCAAAGAGCAAGCAAACAAAAACGAGTGCAGGCAGTCTTCGGGTTACTGACGACCCGACTTAATGGCATTCCATACTT
>CM052441.1:44279678-44333423 GCA_028533085.1 Varecia variegata | reverse complement strand
GATGGAAATGAAAGTAGAAATAGCTAAGCATTAGAAGAGAGGCCAGACACCATCATTCATTGGGAAAGCATTAGGATTCTGTTGGGTGACTATCAGAATAATTATAAAGGATAAAGTGAGAATAATGGAACATGTGAAAGGCGGTGCTCCAATGAAAACATCAATTATTACTAAGCAGCGTAGTGGATTAATTATTGAAATGGAAAGGTTCTTATTTATTTGGTTCGAAGATCAAACTAAGCATAACATTCCTATTAGCCTAGTGTTGATGCAACATTAGGTGAGTGTTAACCTTTACTATTCTTTTGACATTTCTCCTATCTTCTATCTAAACTTTTTGTATGAGATTGTTTTTATGTTGTTAGTTTGAATTAAAAGAAAGAACATAATAGTTTCTGTAAATTATTATTACAGTACAGGAGTAGTATTATTACTAGTGTTATAGTATTACACTGTATTATTACTACATATGAGCCATTATGGTATTGTTATTATTCCCACATATGCACTGTTCATCAGGCATCAGAATTGCATACAAATCCAACCTAAAGATGTTCTCAGGAACATATTTTGTCCATAACTTGGGGATCTCCTGTACTTTATTTTACAGCAAAAGTGAAGGACCAAAGTGATCTGCAGTCATTCCACAATGTAAAAATATAAATGGACCAAATCATGAAGTTCTGGATGAGTTCAGCAAATTCTTTTTTTTTTTTTGAGACAGAGTCTCGCTGTTACCTGGGCTAGAGTGAGTGCCGTGGCGTCAGCCTAGCTCACAGCAACCTCAAACTCCTGGGCTTAAGCGATCCTTCTGCCTCAGCCTCCCGAGTAGCTGGGACTACAGGCATGCGCCACCATGCCCGGCTAAGTTTTTCTATGTATATATTTTTAGTTGGCCAGATAATTTCTTTCTATTTTTTTAGTAGAGATGGGGGTCTCGCTCTTGCTCAGGCTGGTCTCAAACTCCTGACCCTTGAGCGATCCACCCGCCTCGGCCTCCCAGAGTGCTAGGATTACAGGCGTGAGCCACCGTGCCCGGCCAGCAAATTCTTATTAGAAGAGTGCTTCACAGAGTGAAACTAAGAGCTTCCCCAGCCCTCTCCCCGGTACTCTAGTATATATGGCACTAAACGTGACTGCCACTATTAAGATCCTGCCAAGCCTTGGGAGCCTCGTCCACCTGCCCAAACACTTCTGTCTTGCTTTAGCTTCTAAACTTACACCCAACAATTTCCAACACAAATTATATGTCATTTGCCAATAGGAATGGAATTATCTAATTCCACTCTTCACTGTTTGACAGCTCATACAATTTAGATCTTTTAAAAGGCAGAGTGAGTTTTTTCTGGATATTGACACAATGTTCTTGAAACCTGAAGAAATTATTCTAGAACAAGCTTATTATCTGTCAAAGACTACCCTAGAAACCTTTGAGTGGAAAAATATCTGCCATGTGACACAATTTAACATTTAAACATTTTCTTTTTTATCAGCAGTTGTTTTAAAATTCAAGACAAACAGTTGAAACATAAAGGAAATCCATTGATAATTGAATTTAATGTCCAGTATTTGTATACAGATTTTATTGGTAAAACATAGTCCCTCTGAGCCTCAGTTTCCTCATCCATCAAATGGGAATAATAACATCTGCTCCATTGACACTGGAGAATTTCAGTGTGAACTGAAGATGTGAAAACAGTTTGAAAGCTGTCAAACAATTTTAAGTTGGCTGTTATTCCTTACCAAGAAAGAGGCAACCAGTCCCTCCTAAATATATCAGATTTGTCCAATTCCTTTTTTTCTTCACTGACACTAGGGTTGCCAGGTGTCCAACACTGAATTGGTGCTTTAGCTTCCAGTCCAGGAAAATGAAAATGTAAAACCTAGATGCAAAATGCCTTTATCATTAAAAATCATAGGAAAATAATTTTTTAGAAATATAACATTTTCCTTGTGGGTAGACAAAGCAGTATCCTTAATACGGAAAGACAGAAATACCTGGGTAAATTACACCAGTCCATTTGTACGGCCTATTTCATAGATTTTTTGTTTTAATTTTTTTAAACAAAATTTTAGATCTAATCTCTTGGCTTCCTATTATATAAAAAGAAGATTTTCTTTTTTATATCCTTCAACCTCATACACACAAACACACATTTCTTCTCCCAATTATAGCATAATTTTTGATTGGGGTTTAAAATTCAGGGTTTAAATTACTACAAAGTATGCTGCAGTGGATGCTGTGATGAGTCATCCAGATCCCTCTAGAATATGGATTTACCCCCCAGCTGTTGGGAGCGCTGCTGCCGACAGCTCTCCGCCGTCGGCCTGCTTCGGAATTACTTCACCTTCAGAGAGTTGCCTTATCCATGGTTAACACTCCTTCCCAGAGCAGCTTCAACACCGCGGGTATGGTGTTGTAGGGATGAGGACCCTGGCTGCAGCTTGGGACAATTTTGAAGGGCCAGCCCTGCCGTAGAGCTCCCTGTGCAGTCAGCTAAGGTCTTTGTTACAACCAAATTCTCCCTCTGCCCAATTTGTTTCCTCGCCTTTCCTTCCCTCCCACAGGTATTGATCACAAGAGTACTCCCTAATCAGCCCCCTGCCTGCTGGTCTCTGTTCCTGAGTCTGCCTGCAGAGGAACACAACCCGAGACAATTTGGTGCCAGAAATGGTCTGAGAAAGCAATGCTAAGATGGGTCTGGGAGCTGGATAGCATGCCACCTGGTTGGCACTGAGAACCCCATTGCTGGTTGTAAGGGGAGCACAGACAGCACAAGACAACAGTGCAGTCGTTGAAACTTTCCCTGGTGGCAGCAAACATACTGGCTGGTGCACTGTAGCAGGCATCCACGCAACGTGGAGGAAATGGAAGCTAAAAGGACAGAAACAGTGGTTATTACTATGCTCAACTGATGCTTTGGAAAAAGATAGCAAAAAACTAAAAGTGATTAATCCACTGTCAAAAGCTAAGTGTGAAAACCACAAGCCTTCCTCAGTAGCATATAATGAACCTCTTTTCTCCTGCAGCAGGGATGCAGAGAAAGCTGAGGACGAGGCTCAGAACTTCTCATGAAGGTAGTTTCAAAAAAGGTTCATCTCTAGAACTAGGCAGGTTTGCTACGCCAAGGTCAGGGCCCTGGTTGGCAAAGAATAGGAGGCCAATAGTAGGATGGGGCATCTGGGTTGAGGCACTTGCAGAACTGATCCATCCCTTGCCTAGTATGGGCTACTACCCCCTCGTTCTGAAGACAATGCAGAGGCTGCTCCCCTGCAAAACATGTGCCCCCCTCTGATCTGCCCCAACCTCCCATCTGGCCATGAGGCCAATCACTAGGTTTAAGCCACCATGTAACTCAGCTGGGGAGGAAAGGAACTAGACACAGATGGCACTGCAGGACCTGGCCAGCAGGTACTGGCAGGGCCAGGAGAGAACACAGGGGACAGGATTTTTGCAGGTGTTGGATCAAGGCAAGCAATACATTACTTTGAATAAGAAGGTGTTTACTGAGACCACTATCCTGGAATATAGGATTCAACACTCTGGCAAGGCCCTGGGAGATGGTGCAGACATACTCTTAGGTTGGCTCCAAGAAGCCAGGTAAAAGCAATAGTTCGCACTAAGTGAAGTCAAAATGGCAGCATTGCCTTGACAGATGGATTACAAGGCTCAGAGAAGTGAGCATGGATATGGGACCAGAGAAGAGTGGATACATCTTGTAAGGCATAGATGACTGTGCTCCCTGGGAGGGGCCAAAGCATACACGATGCACCAAAGCAGTAAGGAATGTGCTGGTAAGAAGGTACCAACATCTCTTAGAACTCAGTGGTAGCTCTTCTCCATAGGCCAGGGATGAAATTCTGCCTACAGAACTGGGCTCACTGATAGCAATGAGGATGATAGGGCAGCTCTTGCCAGCATGTGTGCATGTGCACAGACACACACACACACACACACACACACACACACACACACACACACACACAGCGCCAGGTGGAAGTACTTAGCCATCAGAAGCCAGGTGGATGCAATTATTGTAATGAGTTGGGGGGTGGGTTGGCAGCCAAGGGCCCAACCCACAGAGGGTTATGGAGATGGCTAATCAATGTGGTGTTCTAGGGAAAAACACACAAGTGGCCAAAAAGGGTACTACTTAATCTGTGCAAACAAAAGAAATCAAGGATGGAGGGTAAGGACAGTCGTTGCAATGAAAAGTCAGGATGCCTTGCCCAGTTTCTAGAATGGAGCCAGTTTTGGGTGCCAGGACTCATCACTTGAAAGAGAGGCTGGGTGCCCAGGAAGACACAAGTATTCACAGTGACGATTTCCCACTTCTTCCTCAAAGGGCTCACAGGCCATTTACCTGAGCCACTCCACACTGGGAAAGCAGAATAGCCAAACATTCTGGGCACTGCTGGGCAGAGAGTCCGGGTTGATAGTAATAAACAGAGACCTGAATCATCACCAACAGACCCTGTTAGAGTGGGTGCCAGGGCCAGCTTCATGGATGTGTGACTTGTGTAGTCACATGAGACTTCACATTTAGAAGGTTCTAAGTGTGGTTTCATTATTGGTTTAATGCTCTGCAGTTACCCTCTTGAAATTCTTAATAATTTTTTTATAAGGGGTCCTGCATTTTCAGTTTGTGCTGGGCCCCTTATTAAAAAATATATGTGTAGTTGGTTGTGGTGGGGACATATGAGGGACCTGGTCATAAATGGAGTTATGGCCCAGGTGTGGCTTACAGTGAATCCAGTGGGTCTGCAGACCCATCCATAGTAATTTCCTGGTCGCCGAATGTATACCTGGAATAAACATTCCTGGTGATTGACACAAGCCCACACTGCTTCCTTGGCCTGTGGGGTTAAGAGCTAACAGAGTGAATATAGCCAAGTGAAAAGCTCTGAAACTGGCACCCGCCCCCCTCCCCAACACACATACAAAACACACACAGCCAAGACAGTAAATCGAAAACAATATTGCATCACAGAACGTCTGGCAAAAATTAGTGCCATGATTAAATGTTTGCAGAATGCAGGGGTGGTGGACCCCATGATATCTCTACTTAATTCCCTAGTCTGTCCCCTGCAAACAAAGAAATAACAAAAACACAGAATTTGAAGGGTAGCGGTGGACCAAGAAGCCCTGATTTCAGATGCTGTGCCAGATATGGTATCTTTGCTAGACCCTATTTAAATTTCACCACTGTCTACCAGGGGTGGGGACCTGTGGCCTCAAGGCCACACGTGGCCCTCCCAATCCCCAAGAGCAGCCCCTAGACCAAATGCAAACTTTACAGAACATATCCCTGTATTAAAAGGATTTGTTCTGTAAAACTTGGATTCAGTCAAAAGGCCCTACTCAAGGATCCAGAAAGACACATGTGGCCCTAAGGCTGCAGGTTTCGCCAATGGCTCTTTTTCTTTTAAGGTCTAGGAATCCCATTTGAAAGCATACCATTGCATTTATATGTCAGTGTAAGACACTTCTGCAGCCTTTCACTCTCTCTCATGTCTTAAGAGTACAGACATTTCATTTTGTAGGATGATGGTCCACTTGTGTGTCTAATGTTTCCCCAGCACCAAACTAGAGCCACAGATTCTTGGAAGGAAGACCACAAAAAGGGTGCTGTGCTCTTAGTGCATCACCTCAGGCATGTGAGGTCAACCCAACCCACTACTAGTGGTATTAACATCGATCACTTCTGTTTAGTGTCTGCCAGTTTTCTCCACTATAAAGTCACCACTTCTGCCTTTGCATTTGATTAACATTTTGTGCAGAAATATTCTGAGATTATGCCAATACCTATTCTTCACCAAATCTCCACACACCAGTCTCAGCATTCACTGATGACCATGTCTGTATCAGCTACCAGGGATTGGGCTACCAAATGGTGGTGATCTGTTTCCATTGTTCCTTCCACACTCATTAGCTGACAGTCTACTGAAAGGAAGCGCTTTCCCTTTTCCTTATATATTTATATCATGATGGACTCATGGATTGCTATTTTAATCAAGAGTTACAATCCTATACTCTTTATTTATATCTATGGTGAAAGTGTCTTCAGTTTGGCCAGGGGACATCCATTCAAGCTGTATTCTATGTTCTTTTTCATGGCCTCATCATTGTTTGAACATTTCTTTATTATCTGGCACCTGAGAATGTTTCTTTGTCTCCACCTCAGTGGAGAATGATATTTAGAAACCAAGATCTGGGAAGAGAAGCTTTTGAAGTTTTCATCTGCTCCCCACAATATTTCTGTTTTCTCTAAGTTCCTTCTTTCTTATTTCTTTTTACTTTCTCACACTGGAGGACTTCTTCAAATGCTTGTCCTTCCCTGGCTGTCCATCTGCATGTGAGTGAGGCACTGAAAAACCTATACTTAGAAGGCATGGTGGAGAAGAGAGGGAGGGTCATTGACTTTAGGGCTCTAGGGTGTTAAGGCCAGGTCAATTCACTAAATTTGAGTAATTAACAATAGATCTTTGTTCTTTTTGTGACCTGGTCAGTTTTTATCAGAAGAATCCTCTCAACTCTCACCTGGAAAATAGTAGAGCTGAGTTGAGCAAAGGGCTAGGATCCCACTTGTTTATTACATTTTCACATAGTAGCCATATTCAATATGGAATTTCACCCTCAATGGTACCTGGTGTCCTCAGGCCTAGAGTCCCCATTATTCGGCCTCTTTAAAGAATGAATCTCTAGCAGTGGGGTATAGAGGATCTAATCTACCTCTTATACACATTTTTACCCAATCCTGTTTGCTGGCTAGTGTCTCTAGCTCCTGAGCTTTTGGGGAATTCTTTGGCCAGAATAAACCTGCCTCTGGACTTTCCCTAGGGATAAATTTTTAGATTTTTCTTATTCTGCAAATCAGTAGTTCTCAATCAGGGGCAATTTTACCCCCAGGGAACATTTGGGAATAATTGGAGATGTTTTTGGTTGTCACAACTAGAGAGGGGGTGATACTGGCATCTAGTGGGTAGAGGATGCTGCTAAATGTCCTACAATGGCAGAGGACAGCCATCTACAGCAAAAAATTACATGGCCCAAAATGTCATCAGTACCCAGGTTGAGAGATCTTGCCCTAAACCATTTAGTGCAAATACTTCCAGCTTCCAGTTTTTTGATGCTACCTCATTTTTTCTTCCATTCTCTGTGTTTTTGTTATTTTTAAAATCACAGTGCCTCTTTCAATCCTTTACTATTATTTAAGAGTTACTTCCAGAGGGAGTGATAGTAAACATAATTATTTAATTGGCACATTTAACCAGGACTCATATGGGTGGCATCTGAATTTATATTTGTTGAAAATATTTTAATTTCTGTCTCAAATGTTGGCATAGACAAATGTTTAGTGTTAGGAAGAATGTGTTAACCAAAGGGCAAGAAAGAGTGTATGTAAAATCAGCTAGAAACAGACTTTGTGTCTTATGTAATATTTCATACAGTTGTTCTAAAGATAAGCAGTTTTTTAAAATAAAAAAATGCATATATAAAAGCTATGGACAACAATAACTATATTTCAGTTGAAACATAAAAATACTTTTTAATCTTCATCGGGGTTGACCAGAATTTTGGGAAAGGTCACTGGGCAACGCTTCCTGCCCCTCCATACCTTATTGTTTAAACTTACCGGGCCTTCCTAAGAGTTATCAGCATTTCTCATTGGTTGTTCTGGTCAGTGGAGTTTGCTTACACTGAAGCTAGATTACATAGGACTCACTGCATTTACTCTGAATCTTAAGGCAGGAGACCAGTAAGCCATCAGTAAAGAGGTCTGTAAATAACTACGCCTAAGAAGACAGAAAGGGGACTCTTTAGTTTATATATTCAGAGACTCCAATCCCTCCACTGGGATGAACCTGTCATTCTCTAAAAGCTGCGTATGCCAACGGTAAGCATGCACTGGGTGTACTATGTGTTTTGGTCTGTTACTCCGGCAACTCATTTAAAAGTATAACACTTGCATGAAGTCCTTGACGAACTAATAAACCCACTTATTTATTTAAATAGAATCAAAACTGTTTTACAACGTCTAATTAGAAATTGCTCTGGACTAGAAAACAGTTTTTAAAACATGTAGTTTTATCCTTGTCACTTTGCCAATGGACTTTAGGAAATGAATACAGTCCCTAGAAAGGAAGAAAGGTCAAATTAAGTAAAAGAATCAATCATTAATCACTGTGGTAACAAGAATGACTTCTGCATACCTCTGCAAGGTAAGCTTGGTAAGTTTTTGTGGAATCAAATGTGTGAAATATAGGTTAAAATGAAGCTTTAATGAAGTTTATAAATTTATTCTCTTAAGATATTTTTTCTAACTTTAATTCGAGCTTTTTATTATTTTTAGTCGATACGGTTTTTATATTAACATTTAATCAAAACTGCCCTTTTAAAAGCTAAGTCTTTGGTTGAAAATCATGTAAATACTCCCCCACCATTTCTGGGTATATCCTTTTCCATGAAAAACCTCTATGGTTCTCAAAAACACAATAGAAATACCTCAATAAGTAAAACTTGATCAATTTATATATTCAATATTAAATAATCGCTTCAATTGTGTCAATAATTCCATTTGCTATTATTTGAAAATTATTAAGTAGCCTCAGTCACACCATTTGTTGTAGATAAAATGTTCCTGAAACAAATTAAAGTAGTTCTTGACGTAAAAGCAAAGGTAAAAGCATACCAGATCGTTTCTCCCTGATGTCATTTCCCATGCTCATAAAGAAAGCAACTAATGGCTGGGTGTGGTGGCTCATGCCTGTAATCGTAGCACTCTGGGAAGCTGAGGCAGGAGGATTGCTTGAGATCAGGAATTTGAGACCAGCCTGAGCAAAAGCAAGACCCTGTCTCTACTAAAAATAGAGAAATTAGCCTGGCATGGTGGCACATGCCTGTAGTCTCAGCTACTCAGGAGGCTGAGGCAGGAGGATCACTTGAGCCCAGGAGTTTGAGGTTGCAGTGAGCTATGATGACACCTCTGTACTCTAGCCAGGGAAATAGTGAGACTGTCTCAAAAGCAAACAAACAAACAAAAAACAGAAAGCAAGTACAAACAATTGCATTTTAAATGAAGTATGTTGGTTGGCTAAGATTCTCAATCAGTTTTTAAACTATCAGTAAATTTCTTCCTTTTGAGAGATTAGTAAGTCTAGCTGTGACCTGGAAGAGAAATATAGAGCTCCCACAACTCTAGGGACACAGGAGATATGTCTCCCAGAGCTACACTAAAGTCATCTTGTCCAGTCACTCGTGTATGAGACACCTGTAGTTCATCACATTCCAATCTGTGGCAGTGATTAGCAAACTCATTGAATGAAGGCAATATTTCTATCCTGCCAAGTGCCAGTGGAGTAAATGAAAGGCTAAAATAACAAATTAAAAATGCTCCCATCCTTGGAAAAAAAGAACTTTTTATTATTATTAAGAATATCAATCTCTTCATTAAAAAATTAGAAATGCAAGTGAATTAAAAGAAGAAACCTGTAATCCCACCATCCAGAGAAAACACAGATGGTCTGCTTCTATAATGTATGTTCTTCTAGACTACTAAATAATCTTATGCTCCTTGGAACAAAATTATGTATTTAATTAGGGAAAAAAGTTTTAAAAAATAGCATTGTATCCTGCCCTTTGAAAATAATCTGGGCTTTAATCCCAGAGATCCTGACGTGATCTCTTTCCTTTGAAAAACAAAACCTGTCTGGTTTCTGCAGGTCAATAAAGGGTTTCTGCGGGAGTTCATCCTGGGCGGGAACTGCCGGGCAGCTGGGCTATCGTAGCAGCAAGTCTTGACCTAGCAAGTTGACAGCATCACATGACGATTTGCTCTAGCCTTTGCTTTGTCAATGGCTTTAGCTTCTAATGCTATACAAGACACCCTTCGAGACAAAAGACTAGAGGTGTTACGCATCCCTAGGTTGGGGGAGAAACTATAGCTAGCCAGCCAATTCTTTGTCCTATACTCAAATGAAAATACTGTAATACGACCTCCCATGGGGTTTCCTCAGTGGTAAACCTACAGGGCTTCTGAAAAGATTATTAATTATTAAGTAATATTTTTTGCCCCCTCCCACCCTTTGTCAAATGACTCTGAAATCTGATTTCTTTTCCTTCTGACAAACAGAAAAAGGAAAGCTAATTCTTGAATTCCTGTACAATCCCCTCACCTGTTTACAGCCCATTCCTGTCCCAACAATCCTAGGGACTGGCAGAAAGAGTGGGTGCAGGGGAGAAAGGATGCTATTTTCCCCCAACACAAGCAAACAAGATGTTATGAACTGAATTGTGCCCCTCCGAAATTCATGTCAGAGGGCCTATAAAGAGGTAATTAGGTTAAATGAGGTCTTATGAGTGGGCCCTAGTCCAATATGACTGGTGTGGAGTTTTTGTTTTTGTTTTTGAGGCCCAGGCTGTAATGCAGTAGCCTCATGACAGCTCACTGCAACTCAAACTCCTGGGCTCAAGCAATCCTCCTGCCTCAGCCTCCTGAGTAGCTAGGACTACAGGTGTGCGCCACCACAACTGGCTCATTTTTCTATTTTTTGTAGAGATAAGGTCTCGCTTTTGCTCAGGCTGGTCTCAAACTCCTGGCCTCAAGTGATCTTCCCGCCTTGACCTCCCAAAGTGCTAGGATTACAGGCAGGAGCCACCGCACCCAGCCATGACTGGTGTTTTTTCAAGAAGAGGGGGAGACACAAGGGGTACACGTGCAAGAGGCAGCAGGAGGGTGGGCGTCTGCAACCCTCGGAGAGGGAGGAATCCAACCCTGCTGGCACCTCAACCTTGGACTTCAACGTCCAGAATGGTGAGAAAATAAAGTTCTCTTGTTGAAGCCACTCAGTCTTTGGTACTGTGTTACGGCAGCCTGAGCAGACTGATACACAATGCAAAAGAACATCTCGTAAAACGTTTCCCTGACAAACTATCTCCACTTTACCCTTGATAAATCTCCTCGATCCAGCAACCTTACAAAGCACAAAAAGATGTATCTAAAGAAGTTCAGTAACTACCGGATGATTAAACTTAAAGCTGGACTATTTGCAATCAGCACTGTCTTCCAAAAGGTTACATCTTAAAGGTTCTTGTCTGGTATGTGTGTATTCTCCCTTCTCGCTCTCTAATAATGCTCTCCGGAGTCATTTCACAGCTCCCTAATTGGTTTTATATTTTCCAAGTGCCAGTTTTCTGATAAAAGCTGTTTACAGCCTCCCCACTTTTGGCAGAGGAGGTGGCAGGAGGGAGGGAAACTGTTGACAGAAGCTGTTTCTAAGAAACTCATCTCTTGTTTTCCCTTGATACAGTCTGTGTTGGGAGAAGAGTCCTGAGGGACAAACTTAGGGAACAAAATATAAAATACCAAGCAGGGGTGTGATTCCTTGCATGGTGATATTCATGCATCATCCAACAACTATGAATTGCTCTCCTACTCTGTGCCAGCGTCTACACCAGGCACCGAGGATTTAGCCACGAATGAGTTAATGCTCTATTTACACATGATGTACTAATTAATGAACCCTGCCTAAGACTAGTGGTACTTTAAAACAAAATCGTGTGCATTTAAAAAAATATCTCACATTCTGAAGGCACCATGGAGAGGTTTGGTGATTAGAATGAGGAAAGAGGGAGAGGGAACTGAATCTCTGGAGAGCTAAGTGGCAGGAGTGCAGTGCTGAGTGGTTCCTTCAGGAGGCAGAGACAGCAGCAGAGGGGTTAAGGAAGAGGCAGCCGTGATGAATGGCCTTGACCTTCTCTCAGCTGCAACCTCAGAGCAGGCCACCACTCAGCACAAATGCTGGGCTTCTGGCATTTCTTCCTCTGGAAAGCAGTTCCTGACAATGAGATGTGAGGTTCGACTGTGTCCTCTTGGTTAATTAACACATAACTGCGATGCCTTCTCTATGGTGGGCACGCCTGGCTGCTATGGGGTTCCCTCTAGGGAAGAGAGCTCTAGGAGGCAGGAGAGAGAAGTACTGGGGCACAAACCACAAGCCCCAGCTAAGCAACCCCACTGAATGCTGTGCCACTCACCCGCAACCAACCTCAGACCACCCCAGCCACCCCCCACTGTGGGGCAGAGAGCCACTGCCCAAACAACACCCGGGACAACCCAACCCAACGCTGTTTCTTTGGGAAAATTTCTACATCTATCTCTATGGAAAATAATCAGCCCATAGAAAATCAAGGGTTTTATTGCTTCAGGAAACAGAGAAATAGAGGGGAAAATGGAGAGGAAAAATCCCAGTGGTGAGAGGTGAAAAGAGCAACCGTGGAAATGAACTATTAGAGCCCGACTCAGAGCCATTATGGCTGTTGGTATCTGCCGGTGAGAATCCCAACTTAAAAGCTCGATATGAGTTGAACAACAAACGGATTTGATGAGATTATTCAAATTCCCAAAAGACAATGGCTTCCAGGGACATGTAGTGGGTTTTCTATGACTCCCTAATTCAAACCTTTGAATCTTACAGTATTGGGATATAATATTAATAGAACTATCTTAGATCCAAATAAACCCCAGATTCTAGCCTTATCCTTCAAAACAACAGCCAGGCCAGTATCTTCTCATAATTCTCATGCTCATCTTGGCTGACCCTGGTTTATTTGCTTTGTTTTTTGTATTCGCCATCTGCTGCAGCTAAGCTTCTGTGTTAACCTCATAGTCTCTTTCATGGGTGTCCCCAGTGAGCCAAACCTCCTGCCACACTCTTGTGCAGTCTTCTCCTCTTCAAGCTGGGCTGGCCCTGTGACTGCTTTGACCGATACAATGTGTTGAAAATGACATCCTGGAACTTTTGAGCCTAGTTATTAAGAAGGCCTGAAAGCTTCTGCTTTTGTATTTTTGAGAAGCTGGCCACATTGTAAGAAGTCTGAGACTACCCTGAGACTATCATGATGATAGGAACCCCAAGCTAGCCATGTGGAGAGAACACACGGAAAGAGAGATGCCTGGCCAGCCACCACCTGAAATGCCAGGTGTGGAAGTAAAGAGGCTATCTTGGATGGTCCAACCAGTAGATGCCACGTAGAGCAGAGATGAACCATCCCTGCCAAGCCCTGCCCAAATTGCAGAATTATGATCAAACAAATAATTAGTGTTGTTTTAAGCCACTGAGTTTTGGGCTGGTTTGCTATATAGCAATTGAAAACCAAAACATTGGCCGGGCGTGGTGGCTCGCGCCTGTAATCCTAGCACTCTGGGAGGCCGAGGAGGGAGGATAGATCGAGGTCAGGAGTTTGAGACCAGCCTGAGCAAGAGCGAGACCCCGTCTCTACTAAAAATAGAAAGAAATGAGCTGGACAACTAAAAATATATAGAAAAAATTAGCCGGGCATGGTGGCACATGCCTGTAGTCTCAGCTACTCGGGAAGCTGAGGCAGGAAGATGGCTTGAGCCCAGGAGTTTGAGGTTGCTGTGAGCTAGGCTGACGCCATGGCACTCTAGCCCAGGCACAGAGCAAGACTCTGTCTCCAAAAAAAAAAAAAAAGAGAGAAAACCAAAACATCACTTCCTTTACGATTGAGGTCAAGTCACCTTCTCTGGAAACTTACCTGACAGACTCAATGTAGTTCATCTTATTTTAGAACTTGATACAGTTTGGATGACACAGTTCTATGCCTGCTTTGGGTCAGTTTCATAAACTAACCTCTCCCTAAAACTAATAATGACAATGGCTAAGCTGAGCATCATGGATCAGGCACTATGGTTGGGAATAATGTTATCCCTATTTTACAGAGGAGGAAACTGAGGCATATAGAGGTTAAGCAGCTTGTCCAAAGGTGATTCTGTATAAGTACCCTTCCAAACAAGCTTGTCACTCTATTGTTTTGGTGACATGCACTCTGAGCTTTAAGTGATTAAAAGGAAGCTGTAGTGGAGAGAACATTGCATCTGCATTCTAGGCAAGAAGAAGGAAGAAGGGAAAAGATTAAATGAAGAGACACAGAAACCATAGTATATCAGTGATGAGTATTGAACCAGTAAGGTCCAATAGCAGCATTGACTGGGCTGCTTTTGTGGTTTGTGGGTTTGTGGTAAGGTTTGCATTGATTGATTAGTGGCTCTATGTTGATTGGGATGCATGTGAGATAAGCTGCGGCTTTTTATTTTGTTTCTGTTTTTATAACAAGCTCTCTCTCATTTGTACTCACTTGGATGGGTTTCTGTCCTTTGTAACGAAAAAGATCTCAGGCTAGAACCTCCTCCAAAAGATCACATCTAGATGACCAGAGGAGATGGCTATAAAATAAGACGTTTTATTAATAAAATATATTTACTGGCTATGCAATTCTGTACTCAGGAAAACGTAGGTTTTTCCTGACAGATTTTATGTTAGAAGAGAAACGAAAGACCATGCCAGGAAACATGAAGTTCCTAGGAAGTAATTTGGTTATAAACATATTTCCTTAATAAGATACAATTTGATTCTGACTCTCATTACCTTTTGACAAGAACAGTAAGACACTGGTTGTTCAGTCAATGATTCGTGAAGCTTCCTCAAATGTTCACAGCCCCATGGGGTACACAGAGCAGATGCCATCATCCATCCTCATTTCACTGAGGGGACTGAACTCAGAGGGTTTGGAGACTATCCGAGATCACAGGCGCAGCAAGTGAGAAGCTGGCCAGGTCTTCGGGTTGCTGGTCCAGTGCACTTTCCGCCACTATGTATCATTTACTGCTGCCTTTTTCACTCATGTAGGTGCCAAGGAGATTTCTTCCTGACCCTACAGATCTCTAGGTTCCATTAGAGCCTCTCTAGGGCTAAGAGTTTTGAAGATAGAGGTCATTATATGATGATCAGTTAGGGAACTCTTCAAAATATAATGCTTATCATAAAAATATAATGTTTATCATAAAGTTATTTGCTTGCAGGTATTTCTTTCCAGGATCAAAAGTTTCAGTGCTCTGTGGTGCATTTTAGCTTTAAAATATTTTATTGAGCCCACTTGCCCCGACTTTATGAATATGATGCGAACTTCCGTTCTTACAACAAAGGTGACCATATAATCAAACTTGTTGGCACTCCTAACAGTGGCATCACATTCAAATGGGACGATAAGGTAGTCTTTATTCACTTCTGTGAATATCCTGAAATATCTGCCTTCTGCTCGTAAAGTGGCAAGGTCAGTGCATTCCTTGTACTGCGATGACCCCATCCCCCAAACCAGGAAGCCTGCTCAATTTTTTGTACCCTTTTGAAATGTTTTCAACTTTAAATTGCCATTGGAGATGTACAATTGGACAAACTCCAACAGAAATTTAAATTTGAAAAAAAAAATTTCAAGAGGATTTCATAAAGAGGAATAGGACCTAAATGGTAGTTCAAGTGGCACCTTGATCTTCCAAGTTTGACATGGGACAGTCATGTGCCATTTTGCAGGGGTTTTCTACTCTGCTTTTCCAGGTAAGCATGCCAGCCTTCAACCTCCCTTGCACCAACCCTAGGACTGGTCCTTAGGTGACCCAGGCAAATGCCAAAAAGGCTGTGGAGTGAAGGGGTGTGCGGCCTGCCCACCTGCACCCTAGAGGTTCAATTGCTGCCTGTCCCTCTCTCTACTAGACAAAAACAAGGAGCTGACTGTGGGTTGCATAGGTTCCCATCTCCTAAACGCACAACAGTCCGTTGTCTTTAACTGAGAGGCATATACCGCTGCTTCTGAGATGACAAGGGAAGATGGTTTGATCTCAAATTGCAGGTAGGAGGGTGTCCAGCCTAAAGATACAGGCCCCTCTTTGGGGCTGTTGTCAACAGAAATCCAGGAAGTCCTTGGATCTGATTTGTGCAAATCTAGGACAGTCACACACAACTTAGTATGAATATATTGGTCTGAATCAAAACAAGTCTTCCCAAAAGGATCCACCCTGACTTACACTTTTAAATGGGCCTAAGGAATTATTAGTCAAGATATTCCCCTTAGAGTTGGCGTATCTGGGCTTTAATCTCAGGACCAAGATTAACATCAAAATTTTCTCTCCTCACCAAAGTAAACCCTGTAGAGTTAGCCCACGCTCTTACTGGTTTCATTCTCCCTGGGGGGCCACTGGGCCCCCTCCATTCGCCTCAACATTGAAAGCCTAGGACAGAACATGGTTACATCCCGGGGTTCTGTCTCTAGCCTTAACTCCCAAGCTAAAATCTGCATTTCCTAAGTCTTCCCAACTCCCCTTTGTCAATGGGGTTTGACCCATAGGGAATTGGGACTTCTCTTATATTCTCTGGAGACTCCATTTATAATCTTTTTTAGCCTTAAAGGAAAGTATTAATTCTGGACCTAAGATGTTAAAGGGACTGAGCTAGGTCAGTTGTTTTTAACCTCTGCACCATAGGCATTTGGGGACAGATAATTCTTTGTTGCAGGGACTGTCCTGTGTGTTATGGGATGTTAGGCAGCATCCCTGGCCTCTACCCATTAGATGCCAGTAGCAGCCTCCCCCCCTCCCCACACACACTACCATGACAACCCAAAATGTCTCCAGACATTGAAAATGTCCCCCAGAGGGCAAATCACTCGCAGCTAAAATCTGCTGTGTTTGGAATGAGGAGCCAAAGGCCTACGGGGACTCCCGTGCCCTCTTCCTCTCTCACACGGCTTTCACGGAACTCCCTGTCAATGACTGAATCTTGTTTGACTTACAGTAACTGTCTTCACGTATGGTTTCAAAACAAAATGTCCTGCGCATTCACCATAGGATAGACATTTTAGTAAGGGCTTTCCACGTATTACTCCATTAAATCCTGACAATACCCTAAGTACATACAACTGCGAATGGCCTGCACTTAAAAAGGAGGAAACTGAGGCTTGGCAAGGTGAGGTGACTTGCCCTGGGTCACCTGGAGAATCGGTGGCAGAAGCAGGAACACAGATGCCGTGTCCAGAGCCAGCCTTGACGACAGAGCTCTACCGTCGCTTTTCTGCGGACAATGAAATCGATAGGTCAGGAACCACAACGTCGGGCAAAACCAAAACAGACTTTGTGGGTTTAATGGTTTCTGAAAACCCTTTAAAGTCTGTATGAGTCTGTCTCCTTTAATTTCATATGTTTTTATAAACACCAGGGGAACAATCATCATTAGAACAGTTAAGTTGATTTAGGGTGATAAAATCCACTTTTTTTCAGTCTTGAAATTATGTCGAGTCATTTGCCTTTCTCAGTAGACATGGTCCCTCCACCGTTATCCCTCTTCTCTCCCGCTGGTCCGCAAGCCCCATTACCTGCACTTATATTTTTCTTTTAATTCCAAACAAGATTGCATTTTATAGTTCAGATATCACTCCAAGGAACAATAAAGGGGAATTTTATGGCCAAAATGCTCAGAAGAAAATCAAATCAATCAAGAAGAGAAGGAAGAGAGTAGAAAAAGAAAACTGAAAATACAAATATTTTCTAGACCCCTTGAAATAAAGCTTGAAAAGCCACAGTGCTCTGCAAAATATCACATTCAATTGCTAGTTAAAAAAAAAAAAAAAGAATCATTGGAAGTGCCCTTGGTACACCAGAGGGTGAGGAGGAGGCGCCTGCCAACTTGTAAACCACACCCCAGGGTCAGGCCCTTCTGATAGGATAGAAAGGTATTAAGAGAATGTTTTTTAAAAAACCATTACTCTTTCTCAATGCAGCAGGCGACCATAGGAGGTCCTGAGTCTGGGGGCGCTGCTCTCCCTCAGAAGCTGAGCCCGGCCTCAGTGTCAAGGAGCTAACATTACAGCACTAACTGTGAGGCGAAGGAGAGAGCCTGCCTACCTTGTGATTACCTGTGGGTGGTTCCAGACACACTGGCCCCAAAGGGGCACCTTGGCATTTGAGAAAACTGCAGAAGGAGGAAGGTCACTCTCACCTTCCCCTTCCTCCTCCTCCTTCTCCCTGGAAGCAGATCATAGAAACTTCTTTGCAGAGATGCCCCCCATACCTGGAAGAAAGGAGCGTCTTGATCTCTGCAGACAGGGACACGGAGAAGAACCTGAACAAACGGGCTTTGCTAAGTTCCCCAGGGTGTTGCCATTGGATCACACCCCATTTGTCCAATCACACTTCACACTGTCCACTTGATCGAGCTTAGCATAAAAATACACAGGTTCACTCATTTCTTTGGGTCTTCATTTCCTAAAGGCTTCTGTATATAAAACTTAAACAAATTGGTATGCTTTTCTCTTGTTAATCTGTCTTTTGTTATAGATACCTCAGCCATGAATGTAAGATAGTTCTTTTCCCCTACAGCTGGGAGCCTCCCAATAGGTTACAGACCAAAGCCACGGCAATCCTATTATCTGGGAGTTCACCTGTGATCTCGATTAGAACTCACATAGGGAATCGATGTGTATTGTTAACAGAATAAGATTCGAATATGAAATCACGTTTAAAATTTGAAAGCAAAGTGTTAACAGTTTTAACCACAGTTCTCCCTGTTCTTTTCCAAAGCCAGGGACATGAAGAAGGTACTAGGTACCCACCTTTCCTGAAGGAAAAACATGGCCTTAAGCCCTCTCCAACCTGCCTTTGTTCTTCTCATACCTCATAAAACAGTAAGTATAGAGTTTGGGGAGGAAAGAGGCATGAGAATTTTTATATGTTTAAATTCTGATAGAGTTTAGAGGTTTTTAAACTGCAGATTGCAGCCCTGTAGAGGTTAATCAAATCAGTTTTGTAGGTTATGAGCAGCACTTTAAAAACAAACATACAAACAAACAAAAACACTGGAATCCAACAGCAGGTCTGGTTTGAAGATTTGCAGTATGAGCCGTATCCAGGGAAGGTCCACCTTGAATCCCGTCTGGAGGGGCATCTTCTCAAGGTCACTGTTTGTCACAGTCAGGCTTAGGGGCCTGAGGAAAATTAATTCCCATTTTAAGAACTCACTAATCCAGTTGTGACCAAAGCTTTATCTACCCATCTAACCAAATCTGCTTATAAACAATCACACTTAGACCACAACCTTCTTTCCCTACATGGATGCAAGTGGAATAAACGAATTTAGAGCAGTTTTTTCTAATGTGAATTCTCTGAAAAAAGGCTTCATAAGTCAAATATTTGAAAAACATTCTCTACTGTAGTCTTCTCTTGCAGATTCCTAGTACACATTACCCTATAAAAGAAAACAGTCAAGAGACTGGTTTAACTTTAACCTGATACATCCCAAACATATTTGACCTTGGAGCCCTTTATTAATGACCTCTATTTTTAAAATTTTTTATTTTTAATTTCAGATTATGGGGGTACAAACGTTTTGGTTACATGGATTGCTTTTGTACAGTTTCAGTCAAAGTTATAAGTGTGTCCATCACCCATATAGTGTGCGTTGTACCTGTTAGGTGTGAATTTACCCATCCCCTCCCCTCCCCGCCACCTGCTTGATTTCCACTGAATTTTACTACCATATGTGCACATGAATGTTGATCTATAAGTTTCAATTTAGTGGTGATTACATGTGGCTTTTCTTCTTCCATTCTTGTGATACTTCACTTAAAAGGATGGTCTCCAGTTCCATCCAGGTTATTACAAAAAGGTATTAATTAGTTCACTGTTTTTTTTTTCATGGCTGAGTAATCCTCCATGGTATACATACACCACATTTTATTGATCCACTCATGTATTGATGGGCACATGGGTTGACCTCTGTTAACAATTCCACTACCCTCCACTGAGCCCTTAGCCTGGTAGCTACTCCCTTTTGCTTGCTACAGCAAATGGTCTTTACTCAGCAGCCCATAGCAGGTCCTCACCGATTTCTCGATGGAGACAGGAGGAAGGTTTGCCAAATTACCTACTCTGCAATTTGAGAACTGTCAACATTGGAGTCCCCATCATCATTATCATCCTTCAGCTTTCACTTGGAGAGAAAGATTTTCTACTCTAAGTTGATTTCTACAACCACTGTTTGCAGAATTAAGTTGAATTAAATCTAGTGGTTGGTCAGTTGATCACTGTGGGTGAAGTCTGTTTACTGGTTTTCAAATGGTTTTGTATTCCTTTTCCTCTCTCTCCACGTAGGTGCTGCGAAGCGTGGCAGAGCACCTGCCTGTGTGTGCACAGTGCCAGGAACTCAACCACTCAGGCACTCTCTTTTATTTTCATGTTCAAATACGAGATAAGCCACACTGGCCAGGGCATGTGGACTCTTCCTGGAGTTCACTAAAGAACTGGATTTATATATCATTACAAAATAGCCAACACTCCAGTCTGTCCGTTAGAAGCAGGTGCCAAGAGAGGAAATGTTTAATATTTTCCACGTGGCATGGGCTCTGTCAGACAGTGCTTCCAACCAGACTGAGCCTGTTTATGCAGTTAAATCATAGGTTTAGATTCTTCCTTTGCCTCAGGAGTCTGGCTGCTGGCTCGCAGCCGGCTGCTACACAGCCCTTCTCTCTGGCGCTGCTTCTTCAATGCCACCGCACTGCTGAGCCAGCGGCTACTTCTAGGTGCAAACCCAGTTCTGGTTCCCTCCAGAGTTAGCTGGTTTGGCCATTTCAAAGCTACTATTTTCAACTAACTCTTCTTTGTCATTTCAGCAACGAATCCTGCTCTCCAGCACCCAGCCTGGGCAGGGATGTCCATGCTTGCTGACCGCAGCGGCTGTCTTCTGCTCCCAGGAAGAGCCAAAGGGACATACCCACTGACTCGGGGACAGCTGCCCCAGGGCCAAAGGGAGTAGCACCATGGCCCAGGCTTCCTCTCAGCCCAGCCTGCTCCACCCCCATCTCCTACTTCCTGTCTTCTCTTTCTTTGAAATCTCTCCTTATTTTCTTCCTGAACATTGAAACGGCTCCAACCAATGAAATAATGACAGCTGTGTTGCTTCTTGAACTGATGGGCTCTAATCATCACATTACCAAATTCTACACATCCCTGCCCAGCAAGGCTGGGCTCCCTAAAGGCTCCCTGTGTTCATGTCACCGATCAGCACTGCCTCTGACTCTGTACCAGATAGTTCTGACTCTACGTACCAGACACAACCCTAGCCCTTGTGCTTACGTGCTAATGAGAGCGAGAGATAATACACAAAACAAGCAAAATAGATAGAATGTTAGTCATAAATGCTCAGGAGAGAAAATGAATCTGTGAAGGTGGGATAGGAAGTGTCAAGGCAGGGGTACGGTGGAGATTCTAGATGGGGTGGCCAAGGGAAGGCCCCTCTGACAAGATGGTATCTGTGCAAAGACCTTAAAGAAGAGTAGGAGAGAGCTGTGTGGGAGAAGCAGGTTTTAGGTGATGGGATTCAGGACACCCTCCCCCCAAATATGGCACCTTGGCCTGCAAGAAAACATCAGAAGCAGGAAGCTCAGTCTCACATTCCCCCCTCCCCACCTAAAGCAGGTCATAAAACCTAGAAAGGATTTTTCTGGTCTTCCCCGGAAGCAGGTCATAAGATATTTCCTTATGAAGGCTCCCATGCCATTTAAAACTTATGTTAAATAAATTTGTATGCTTTTCTCTTGCTAATCTGTCTTCTGTTATAGGGACCTCAGGCAAGAACCTAAGATGGGAAGGAAAGATATTTATTTTCCCCTACATAGGCCAAAGGGCCAGCCGGTGCCAAGGTGCTGGGTGGGAATAAGCCCAGCGAGGTTAGTGTGGAGGAAGTGGCAGGGCTGCCATGGAGACTCATGTGCATGAAGTGCCTGGCATATAGATAGCATTTGATAAATGGTAGCAGTAATTATGATAGTCACTCGTCAGATGTCTGTGGTTTGATGGATGGACACAGGTGCATGGTTATCTGGCCAGGAAGGCCCCAATCTGTTCTGTGGCCCCAAGAGGAATAGTGCTTTATTCTGACTCTGACCTCTAAGTGTGACCTCAGCACCCATCCCATCAGCATTCCTAACTCCCCTCCATCAGAAGGGTCATGAGGCCATTGCCCAAACAAAAAAGATGTAGAGGAGAGGATTTCCTTTGCCGACCACTGGGAAGTACTCAAATTGTGGTCCCTGGAGCATCAGCATAGCCTGGAAACTCGTTAGAAATGGAAATTCTCAGGCTGCACCCAGATCTACAGAATCGGAGACTCTGGGCAGAGGCTCAGCTCTCAGTGTTTTCACAAGCTCTCTGGGTGACTCTGATGGATGCTCAACTTTAGGAACCGCTGCCTAGGGTTTCTGTTCTCCAGGTCTCCCAGAGCTGGGGAAAGCTTCATCAGGTCACTCAGTCGTTTCCTTTGCTCCGTATGGAACCATGTTATCAGAAGGACAGTTTGTTATCGTTGCTATTATTTTAGGTTTCCTGAAATGCCCTGTGGTTCCCTATGACTGTCACTGCCCAGGATCCCTAGAGATAGCCCAGCTGCCTCCCTAGACTGATGTCACCAAATTCTGAATGAAAACGGCTCCAGCAAGGCTCTGAGACCCACCCAGAGGGCTTCCTCTACCCTGCTTACCTCCTCCAGCATTTCCGAAAATGGCACTGACTGTAACCAAGTTCAATTTCCTACTACGTGCCCCAGGACAGCCAATAAGTCAAGAGACAAGGTGTTGGGGCAAGGAAAGCTACTTTTATCCAGAGAGCCAGCAAACTGAGAAGATGGCGGACTAATGTCCCAAAGAACCATCTTAGTATGAACTTTAGGCTCCTTTTTATCTTAAGGAAAGGGAGAAGAGGGTTGGGTTGCCAGAGGTAACTGAGGACCACAGACATCTGGGCATCAGTGAGGGTCTGAGGAGGTTGTAAAACTTCTTTGCTCTTGGTCAGTTAACTTTGGAGGATGAAGGTCAGGATGTTCCTACAAATCTTTAACATAGTATCATCACTCCTATGTATACTTTCCTTATCTTCCTGGGAGTTAGTTTTGGAAAAGGCACGGTTGTCACTTATCTTCTAGCCTACATGCAGAGCTCAGCAGAAGCTTTTAACCTAAAGGATATTACCGCTGGGGGTCAGAGGCAAAATGGAGCTAGTTAGGCTAGGCCTCCCTTCCACTGCGACATGACTACCCCTGAGAACCATTTTCAGTTTTGTTATTATGGAATTTAAAAAAACAACAACAAACTTTCAAAACTGAGATAGACCAGCTTCGGATTTCCAGACAAGACACAGCATTTACTCCTTTCCCTGTCCCGGGAAGATGTTATCTCGCTGTTTATTGTGAATCAGTTAAGACACGATAATGCTCCAGAAACCAGGCCACTTCCAGTAACTTTTCCGGCACTGAGAGCCCAAGTGACCTAACTTTTCCATAGGAAATGGTGCGGCTGACGTATAAAAACAACTCTATTGGCCCTCCATTGTAATGACGTGGGCAAGGGTGGGCTGAGGGTAGAAGAGGAGAGAGGAGGTCTTTGGAAATTTGATTTTGTTGCTCCTCAGTTTGAACCCTCTGGTAACTTCTGCTGGCCTACGCAGTCATTCATGAAGTTAATCCAAAACAGAGTTACCCCGGCTCCTGTTTAAAATGTAGATTCCTGGGACCCTAAAATAAGTGCTTCGAATACAAGCAGTTCTTCACATTTTGGGAAATACAGGAAAGATATAGCCTAAATATCTTCACAGAAAAAGGTTCTTCATGATACAGGAGCTGCTACCTCTCAAGAAAAATCTCTTACCATTTAGAATAATATTTGTTCTTGTTTTTTGGTAGTATTTTATATATTTTATTAATATAAATTTTCTTCTGTTTCTATCTTACTTAGAAATTTTATTAGGAAGTTCTGCTTAAATTTATTAAAAATATTTTCAGTATTGATATGATCATTTGTTAAGATTTAACTGACTGACATAACAGATTACGTTGATAGATTTCCTGATATTGGCTCACACTGGAATTCTTAGAATAAATCCTGCATGGTCAAGGTTGCTATTCTTTGGATGCATTGTTAGATTGTATGTAAAGCAAAATTTGTTATGTTTTAAAATGTTTAATTTAATTTTTATTATGATGAATAGTTTTTAAAAGTCAAATAGTTCCATAAAATTTATAATACAAAATAGTAGTCCTTGCCTTACCCTACCTACTCTTCAATTCCCACTTTCTAGAAGATAAACACTTACAATTTTTTTATCTGTGTCTTTCGGTATTCGCTTTTCTATTTCCAAATGACATATAGTTATTTCTTGATATTTCAGTTTCTGATACCATGCAGAGAATGCAACTATTGGATTATGGGATTTAGTTTCTTTACCCACGCAAACCCCCACATACACACACACACACATACACACACACCCCAGGAACACTCACACATAGAAACCCACTCTTCCCTATGCCATGTAGTTATATCATAATTTTGGTTGATCAATATTCAGTTTGCATTATTATGACTATGTAAATAATATTCCCAACTAAGTCATGAAATGAACTATGATTAAGTTTCCTTCTTGTACAACTTGAGGTTTTTCTCTATTGTTAATAATTTCCTTGCTTTTTTACTTTAATTTTCTTACGTACCAATCACTGATTCACACCCAAACTCTCTGACAGAATGAAAAATCTCATTTCCATGCTTCCAAAAATCACATATTCTTATCAAATGCATCTTTTTCAAATAGATTTCCCATCTGGAGCCTTCTGTCCTGCTCCAGTCAGGGCTGATAATCCTCTTGGCCGACTGCACGGCTGTCATCCCGAGATTTCTCTTCATCAGCCTCTCAGATTTCCCTTCTCTCTCTCTCTCTCTCTCTCTCTCTCTCGGAGTTCTTATCTTCTTTCTTGATTTACTCTCACATTTGGTGGAGCATACTCCCCAAGAGTTTTCTGAGAAAGGGCACAAAAAAGTTAGATTTTTTTGTGACCTTGAAGGTCTGAAAAAATTTTATTCCGACTTCACATTTGATGGTCTGTTTGGCTGGATGTCGAATTCTAGACTGGAAATAATATTTTCTCTGAGAATTCAGAGGCATTGCTCCATTGTTTTCTACAGGGAAATTTTACCATTCTCATCCCTGATCCTCTGAATGTGGCTTGATTTTTCACTGTTTTGTCATTAGGAACATACAATCGCACAGTGCTGTGCTTTAGTGTTGGGTAGTTTTATATACTTGGTGCTTGGGTCTGGGCAGACTCACTCTATTCTGGAAAATTTCCTCGATAGTTTATTCCCTCTGTTCTCCCTTTCTGGAACTCCTTGTCGTTCAGATATTGGACTTCCTCAACTGAACCTTGAATTTTATCTTTTCTTTTCTCTGTTTGTCGGTCTGATTGTGTTTTCTAGGAGACTTCGTTATCAACTTCATCTTCCAACAAGGATTACCAGGTAAAATACAGGCTAGCCAGGTAAATTTGAATTTCAGACAAACTAAGTATTGCATGGGACAGACTTATACAAAAAAGTTATTTGTTGTTGAGTTCTTATCACTGTATTTGATCAGAGGAACACATCTGGATCTAGAAGATGTCAGGCTCGGAGGAGCTTCCTAAAGGCAACCACCAGATACATCCACACAGAAAACAAACCATGTTCACTGAGAAGCAACTGGAATCTTTGAACATCTTGTTCAATAAGAACCCATACCCAAACCCCAGCCTTCAGAAAGAGATGGCCTCAAAAATTGACATACATCCAACAGCACTGCAGGTTTGGTTCAGGAACCACAAAGCAAAACTCAAGAAAGCAAGATGCAAGAACGTTCAGCAAAAACAAGAAGCTCAACAGCAGCAGATACCTCAGGGTGGGGTCAAGACCAGTCCCTGCCAGAGAAATATGGATACACAACTCAGATCCCCAACGAAGCCTACCCTGTAGCCCTCATTTATGCAGGTCACCAGGCACCCTCGTACCAACTCAGCTTAGACCCCAATGTTAAGGTCCCTACAGATGTCTTCCTTGGCCACAGAATAGTCCATTTTGGCTGCTGCCAAGATCCTAACATTTACTGCCTCTATCCCATTTTGAAATCCCAGGTTGGTTCTCCATGCTTCAGTTCTAATGTTTTTGGCTATTCACTTCTACAAAGTAGGGAGAGACACTAGACATAAAACGTCACATGTAATGATTTCCATTCAAGAGAAAGCTATGGGTAGATAGATCAACAACATGGGTGGATTTCAAAAACATTATGTGGCACAAAAGAAAGACACAAAAGACTACTAACTATATTAATTCCATTTGTATGAATCCCTAGAGCAGGGAAAAGTCATTTCTCATGGCAAAAAGATTAGTGGCTGCCCACGTGGAAAGAATTAAAGGCACAAAACAAATTTACTTGGGTGGCAGAAATGTTTCATGTCTTAATTAGGGTGGGAGTTACCTGGAGAAATAAATTCATCAAAACACTAAGAACTGTACATCTAAAATCTGTGCATTTTATTTTATATAAATTAAACCTCAATAAAAAATATATAATGAGAAAAAAAGTTATTTGTTGTTTATATGAAATTCAAATAACACTGGGAATCTTGAACTTTTATTTGCTAAATTTGACAACACTTCTTACAACTCTACTACTGAATTGTTCCTTTCTGCTATCCTATTTTAATCTCCAAGATCTCTCAATTGTCCTCTAAACACTCTTAGTTTAATAGCTTCTTTTGTTTCTTAAATATGGTATCTTCTCTTTTCTCTCTAGAGAGATTGAGGGCTTTTTTAAAAAGTTTCCTTCCACTGCCTATACTTTTTCTTTTTTTTTGTTTTTGGTCTCTGCTTTTCATGTTAGATTTCCTCACATGCCTGGTGATCCTTGGTTGTCTGCTCATATTTAAGAGCGATGCACTAAATGGCTATTGGGAGTCCACTGGGTGTGGCTAGAACCTGTGAGCCTCCCTGCACCACTACCTCTTTCACTGGGGGCTTCTACTGTCAGTATCTTTAGGTCTCCTCTCCTAGGCTGGTCAGATTCCCAAAGAGAAAACCTCTAATGTTCTTCCTGGAAAAGATAAGCATGGCTGTTAGCATTCTGGGAGGGAAAGCATGGAAGAAGACCAGGTGCCCCACCTTTCTATAACTACTCTTCCTCCTAATTCCCATTTTCTATATGGTATCCTTGCCTCAGTGTGCCTGGTGTCCCTGAATCCCAAATCCCTCTGGGTTTGGCCGCTCCAGAGAGTCTTCTGTCAGGAGGCAGTGGAGGGCCACTCATCCTGTGTAAGGCAAAGGAAGTGACCTGGGAGCCTTAAGTACTCCTTATGTGGATTTTTAATTAATTTCCCTATTTTCCACTGCTCTTAGATCCCCCATTTTCAGAGGTACTCGATTCCCCCAGTTCCTGAGCATTTCTGGGACGGAACTCACTTCTGCCTTGGGTTTTG
Source organism: Varecia variegata (assembly GCA_028533085.1). NCBI lineage: Eukaryota > Metazoa > Chordata > Mammalia > Primates > Lemuridae > Varecia > Varecia variegata. Next base: position 44,306,243 of record CM052441.1, on the reverse strand, counting down.
GTTATCTACAGTCTGCTCGGTTGGTTACCACTCGTACATCTCTTTTCAAACTTTCAAAATTTTGTTGCTGTTGCCCTCTCCTGTTCTTTTGTCCTTCAAATTCATCATTTTATTGTCATTTTATTAGACGTTTAGAAGAGAACAATGGTAAATATTTCTGCTCACTACGTGAAGTTTAACCAGATATTGCTGGTATTTCATTTGGAAATTTGCATCCATTCATAAGTAAGATTGCTTTATAATTTTCTATTCTTGTAATAACTTTTGTCAGGTTTTTGTATTACAGTTTTGCGGGCTTACCAAATGGTTGTCTTTTCACCTTTTTCTACTGCCTGGAATAATTTAAATAACATGGAATTATTTGTGTTAAAGATTAGATAAAACATGGCTATGAAGCCATACAGTTCCAATTCTTTTTCTTCTTTTTTGAGACAGAGTCTTACTCTGTTGCCCAGGCTAGGGTGCCATGGCATCATCATAGCTCACTGCCACCTCCAACTCCTGGGCTCAAGCAATCCTCCTGCCTCAGCCTCCCAAGTAGCTGAGACTACAGGCTCACGCTACCATGTCCAGCTAATTTTTTCTATTTTTTTTTTTTTTTTTTTGAGACAGAGTCTCACTTTGTTGCCTGGGCTAGAGTGAGTGCCGTGGCGTCAGCCTAGCTCACAGCAACCTCACACTCCTGGGCTTAAGCGATCCTACTGCCTCAGCCTCCCAAGTAGCTGGGACTACAGGCATGCGCCACCATGCCCGGCTAATTTTTTCTATATTTTTAGTTGGCCAGATAATTTCTTTCTATTTTTAGTAGAGACAGGGTCTCACTCTTGCTCAGCCTGGTCTCGAACTCCTGACCTTGAGTGATCCACCTGCCTCGGCCTCCCAGAGTGCTAGGATTACAGGCGTGAGCCACCGCGCCCGGCCAGTTTTTTCTATTTTTAATAGAGAAGAGTCTCTAGTTTTGCACTTGCTCAGGCTGGTCTCAAACTCCTGAGCTCAAGTGATCCTCCCACCTCGGCCTCCCAGAGTACTAGGATTACAGGCATGAGCCACCGCGCCCAGCCTGATTCTTTTTCAATGGTAGATTTTTAATTGCATTTCCAATCTTTTTTGTGGTAATTGATCTGTTCAGATTTTTCATGTCTTCTTGGATCCATTTTGTTAATTTATATTTTGCTAGCAAAATCATCCATTTTCATTAGGCTTTCACATTTGTTGCCCCAAGTTTCTTGTAGTATTCTCTTATAATTCTGTTAGTCTTTATTTGAATTATATCTCCCCTTTCTCATTTTAACTCTTGAATATTTTTCTTCTCTTAGTCTTTTCTCTTAGCAGGCCCTTGAGAAATTTATCTATTTTATTAGTTTTTTTGAAGAGCCACATTATGATTTATCCTTTATATATATTTTTTTGTTTGTTTGCTTCATATGTGTTTTATCTTTGTTAATTTCCTTTTCCTTTTGGTTATTGCTCTTTTTCTAATATCTTAAGATGAATATAGTTAGTTCCTTTATTTTTCATCTTTCTTCCTTAAAAATAATGCAAAGCTATAAACTTCCTCTGAGTAAGCTTTCACTGTCCCACAGCTTTGTTCCTTTCTTTGCTTTATAGTTTGTAATTTTCCTTTAAATTTCCTCTTTGATCCACCTGTTATCTAGTAGCACATTTCCTAATTTCCACATCATTAGGAATTGCTTTTGTCATCTTATTATTTATATTTGATTTCATTGAATTACGAGATCAGGTGGTCTGTTAGATCTCACTTTTTAAAAATATATTTTCTTTATGGCCAAGTACAGAATTGATTTTATGTTTTAGTGTTTCATGAGCACAATAAAAAATGATATTCTCTATTTGAAGGCTATAATGTCTATATACAGTCATTAAATCAATTTTATTGATCATATCAATTCCTTTCTGTCCTTAATTATTGTTTATCTATTAGACCTATTCACTCAAGAGAGAATATATTAAAGTCTCCCACCATCATTATATCTTTTTGTTAGGTTCCTCTTGCATTTCTGATTGTTTTTGCTTTAGATTTGGCTTCTTTGATGTTTGGTACCTATATGTTTTGATCATTATATTTTCTTTAATAATAGTATCTCTTATATCGTTACATTAAAACTCCCCTGTAGTGCTTTTCCTCCAAAATGCCACCATACATAATATTAATATTTCTGCTTTCTTTCTGCTTGCATTTGCCTACTTCTTGATTTTCACCCTTCTTTTGTTACTGAGTTTTAGTTATGTTTCTAATATAGGTAGGTTTGAGTTTTTTTTTTAAACCCAATCCAAGTTTATCTTTTTTTTACAATTTCACATCATAGTATTTAAGAATACTTTGTCTTTTAAAGAAAGAATTCAGTTTTCACATTACTTAATTTTTGTAAAATTAAGTAATAATTTCATATTACTTAATTTTATTTCTTCCAACTTTATTTTATAATTTATTTTTAGTGTTTTTTCTTTTTTGTTTCCCTTACTGTAGCTGGTTTGAAAAAAAATCGTTCCTTCCTGGTTCCATTCTGACACATACTTTGACTATTAGCGTCCGAAAACCAGATACTGTCATCCTTACCACTGAGATGCTTCAGCTTCCTCCTGATTCCTCCTCACTCAACAAGAGGAGAGCTCTAGAGTCATTCTGCTGTCCTCTCCCCTCCCCTCCTTAGAGCCTTGGAATCCTGTATATTTGCCCCTCTCCTTCCTTCCACTCACCAACAGTCGCTGTTTTTCCATCTAAGCTCCTATCCCCGCCCCTCCCCCATGCAGATCTCCTTCCAGCACTTTATTTTGCTGGGAATGTGTTTTGCTTTTCTAACTGATTATCCTCTCTCTGACTGCTGGCCCTTTTTAAATGGGATGTTATTTTTCTCTGTGGGCTCATTAGATCTCAGGGTATGGTGGTTTATGTGTCCTAAGTGGCAGGAGCCCCACAGGTGCTGGAAGATGAAGAAACCTCAGTCCCCACAGGCTGCCAGCACCCTGCTAGGCACCTGCAGGAGCCTCCTTGCCCCCCAGACTTCTCACCCCGCCCAGCTTCAGGGTCTAGGACTCAGCCTCCCATTCAGCTCCTCCTTCGTCTCTTTAGGGATAGGAAAACTCAGCAGTCACATGAGCTTGTGCTGACTTCAGCCCTGACCGCCCAGCTCTCCTCGGGATTTGCTGCCTTCCATTTTTCACCTTGGACACTATTTTCTAGGCACTTGTCCAGCCCACTGGGACAAGGAACCTTACAATTCTCTCTGCTTAGAAACTACCAGAGCTGCAGGCCTTACATCCAGCTACCCACAGGAGTTAGTAGCTGTTTGAGTCTGGAGAAGAAGAACTTTTGGAGTGGGGGGTGGGAAGGATGGAAAAGACATCCAGGTTGTCACATTCCCAGAACCTCCTTTTGGCCCCATAAATTATTTCCATAGCTATTAATCATGCGGGGAGCCTGGATTAAAAGAGCAGAGTTGGACTGAATAACTGTAGTCCTGGTTCAACACCAGCTTGAGTGTAAGCTCACTCCACTCCCAAGTTTCAGCCTGGGCCATCTGGGAGACAAATACCAACTACTGTGGTCCTATACTGCATTTTTAGCAGGACTGCATGCAGAGATAACAGAGAATCGCTGCACTTTCACTATGAAAAAAAAGCCATCAAAATGGCTTAGAGTAAAAAGGTAAATCTCTCCTAACACTGCTTTATCTGATGAGATATCCACCACAGTGAGGAATCACTGCCCGTCTCCCCTCAGAAGTGTAAAGATCAGCCTGGTTCTGCAAAGGAAGATTGAGTGGGCATATTATTAACCTAAATGGAATTAGGTTTCTGTTTCAATAAAGATTCCCATTAAGGCTGAAAGCAATACAGCTACAGCAGTGCACCAGTAACCACCCACTGCCTGTAGGAAGATGTGCTTGAATTACACCTGGCTGTGCACCCATCATCACTTTGCAAAAGGCAGTAACATGAGGTGGACCTCTGTGGTCACTGTGTCCTTCAGGTGATGGCCACAAAGGAACCCTAGCTTGGATGTAATCAATACTCCCAACATACATTACTCATGTATCAGCACACAACAAGAGGCTGACAGTGATTAATCAACTAATTACAATAGTCTCTTTTCATCCTATAGTATGTGACTTGTTGAATATTTTTGTATTTTTATACTTAGTTACAATGGAAAGGTATGACAACAGTATTTCATTCAAACTGTGTCCATCAAGAAGGGCAAATCCGTGTTTCTATTTCCCTCGGGGAGGCGTTGCCGGGCCCTGCCACACTAGGACAAGCAGCAATTCAAGAGTCTTTGTCCTGTTTACCTATTTCCAGTCTGATGAAAATTCTAATTCTCCTCTTTTAAAGGACTTAGGAAAGAGGTCACATGCTGACAGCCTCTGGGCTGCATCAGCCCTCAGATTTGTTTTGTACAAGCAGTAGGTTTTTTTGGGTTTGTTTTTGTTTTTAAATGAATTCATGGCCAGTCTTTTAAAAAAAAAAAAAATCAGGAAATTTAACAGAAAAGTCTGAACTTCTAGCTTTTCTTGGAAAAAAAGACTGTCTGGCTATTCTGGGCCCCAGTTTCCTAATATTGACAACTGGCAGGACTGAGCAGCAACTGTCCCTGCTTGGGGCAAGCTCTCTTCCTCTGGCCCCAGGCCCAATATTTTCTTATTCTACACCCAGCAACTTCTTCCACGTTTATCACCAGAACAGCTGCTGCCTTAGGAGTGCAATATGGTATATGAATAGCAGAAGCCACAGTTCTAGTTCCTGCTACTCTGGGAAACACCTACCATGACAATTTTAAGCCTTCATTACGTATCAGGGAACTGGAACCAGACAGGTGAAATGGCTTCCCTGAGGGTGTTTGCCCAGTGTTCTTTCCGATGCACCCTAAATGCAGGGCACAGACAAAGCGCTTCTGTTGTTCAGAGGAAAGGTAGGGCAGCAGGAGCTGAAGGGGCAGGTAGTCAGGTGCAGTGTCAGGATGTCTGCCTCACTTACCAGATGTGTCTAAAAGGACAACCCTCATTTTCTTCCTGTTTCCTCAACAGAGAAAGGCTGTTAATCCCCCAACTTCCTTCTTCCTCCACACCTGTTACTCTTAGCCGGATGAGAAATTCCAAGCCACCTTACAGGAGCATGGCTACAAGAACCTTGGGCTCTAAGTTCATCTTTACTACTAATTGGCTGTGAAAGCTTGGATAAGTTGTGTCATTTTTCTTGATGCCAGTTTCTCCATCTTTAAAGCAGGAAGTTGGATTGAATGATTACTGAGATCCCTTTGATCTCTACCCATCAGTGTCTTCCCTAGCATCTAAAATAAAATAAACCAGAAAATAAAGAAATAGTGAAAATGATCTTGCATCTACCCAGAAATTTAGACACAAACCAGTTGAATCCATTCGTAAAAAACAAGAAGATAAAGAAACCATGATTAATAATAAATGAATAATAATGATCAGAATAAAAGACAAACAAATTACCTGAAGGCAGAAATGAATGAGCCTATATACTTTTGCTTTTTAAAAAGATTTGAAATTCTCTACCAAAGTGGCCACCCATTATCCGTAGTTATCAGTTACTTGTAAAATATGTTATTGGAACAATGCATATCCTATTCAGAAGTATATTGCCATTTAAAAAATTCTTTTCCAGTAAAAGTATTGAATTATAAAATCAAACACCAACATTTGTATTCTAAACTATGGTAGGTAGATAAGAAATAAAATTAGGTCAACATGAATAATTTCCTGCATGGCAGGTTATGGAATTTAACGTTCGTGGTGTTTTCCATCTTTGAAATTAACATGTAATTATATTTGCTTTATGCCAATTCATCTGCCCCTAAATGTTTCAAAGTGAAAAAGAGAAAGACAAAGGCTGCCTGTGGCTGCCTCTCCCTCCATACACATACCAGGCCAGGCATATGCCCCACTGGACTGAGTGTATGTTTCGGGGGAGGCCCCCCCATAGTAGTATAAGGGCAGAGGTAACATCTCTTTGTGTTTTGGAGCTGTCTGGCTCAGTAAAAGTGTGTAAGTCAGTCTGCATGTACACCACCTTCCTCACTCCCATAACTGAGAGTGCCCTCCCAAATCTGTCCCTTAGAAACCTGACCTCTCCTGATGGGTTGTCACTTATTTTCTGGGAACCACCCTGCATCAGCCCAAACCACGCCTATAGGAGGATGCCCCAGCCACGCTACTCAGGGGGAGAGTGGGAGAGGGGGTTGATCTTGGCCAGGAGGAACATTTTGTGTTCTTCTCATTCTCTTCCTCCTGTAACCCCATCCTGACCACAGGTACCAATGGCCAAAATCACAGTTGAAAATGATATTTTGATTATTTGGCCTAGACTCCCTGGTTCTGACTTTCATTTACCATTGAGAGAATTCTCCTCTATTAAATAGCAGTTACCTTAGAAAAGCCCAAGTCCCACCATTTTGTGTCCACCATGTTCCCAGACGAGGGAAATGAAAGACATCAGGAAATCTTAGCATCATCAAGTATGTCGAAAGATACGTAGGAGGGAAAATCCGAACCTCTTGCCATCCTCCACTAACCACTAGGACCTATTTGTTTTTTCTCTTCAGCAAGAACAATAAAAATAAAATATGGCTGAAGATATTCATTGCAAATTAACTTAAGCCAATTTGACCATTCAGTAATTATCAGATTCCTATGGTAAATATTGGTAAATACCTGGGGTTAGAGGAGGGTGGAGATTCTACATCCCTTTCCAGTGGTTCCTCAGCCCCAGGTCGTTCATTGTGATGAAAGCTAGTCTTAGTCCAGTTTTTGCTAAACTTACAAACCTTATTAGTGTGGGGGTGAGAGGAAACTTGCCCTTTCCCCCTAAAGTTCGCTGAAAGATCAACTCACAATTAAGGAAGATATATAAGAGAGAGAGGTTTTTTGTTTTTGTTTGTTTTTTTTTAAACCATGCACATGGGGAGAATCACAGAATGATTACTCAATATTCCAATGAGCTCCACATATTTTATACCTGCCTTTTAGAGGGGAGAGGGAAATGAGCAGTATAGGTAATTCTGTTTAGGGGCAATAAATGGTTGCTAGGGAGGATGAATGGCTGGGGGAAACAGATTAACTTGTAAATGAGTCTCTTAGCAAATTAAATTAACCTGAGAGACAGGTATTAATTTAAAATTATTTGGGCTAAGTCTGGTTGCATTCTTGACACTTTTCCTGCAATATATCGAGATAACGGGGAGGGGAAGGGAAGTCAGTCGTTCTTTTGATCTGTCAGTTCAGTTTATGCAGACAGATGGAAAGCCCCTTCCAATGCTTTTTGATCTTGAAGGGCCTGTAATTCAAAATACGCTTTATACCAAGGAGTCATATTTTGGGGTGAAATTTCCTGAGCTCCTTCATTCACAAGCAGGCACTGAAATCATCTTGCTTTAATCTTGGTCAAGGTCCCACGCTCAGATACTAACAAGCACCCTGCATGGGAAGAAGGCAGACATCACATTCTAACAGCAGCTCAGTTGGGCTTCTGGCAAGGTCAGGCAGCAGAGCCCCCCAGGCAGTAGAAGGCGGCAGGGCCAGATGGACTTCTGCACCTGGGGCACTGCCCCAAAGTGTAAGGCGCCTGGGCTTGCTGCAAAGGTAAACTATCCCCTTGCAAGGATGGTGGGACCTAGTATAGTCTTCTATCCAACCTCATAGCTAGAACACTATTCATTTAGCCAGTAAAAAAGTCTTTCTTACATCACTTATGCTAATTAACACACCCTCTAGTGTAGATTTCTATAACAATATTTATATAATGCTTACATAGCCACTTCTAGATGGTGGTTTCCTGATTAGGTTCCTTCAAATGCTATCCATGACCCCTAGAGTGAATAGCAGAGTTAATTTACACATATGTATTATATACCACAGTGTTTATATGGAATTCTTTTAAATTAGTAAAGATAACCTTCTGACATATTCTACCTGTAAATTTGACATCTTCGTGCAACATAGTGACTGTAGTTAATAACGATGTATTGTCTTCTTATAGTCTTGAAAATCACTAAGAGTAGAGTTTAAGTGTTCTCATCACACACAAAAAAATAAGTACATGAGGTAATACATATGCTAACTAGCTCAATTTAGCCATTCCATAGTGTATAATATTTTAAAAAATTATGTTATATACAATTTTTATTTGTCAATTAAAAAATTAACACAACTCCTCCACTACTCCAATCTATCATATTGCTGGAGAAATTGTAGAAATATGCAAATAAAATACATTTTTTTTTTAGTTTGCATCCCATGTCAATGTCCAGCGATTACAGAAAATGCATTTGAATAGAGTGCAGAGAAAGGAAGACACATGAAAACAAGATGGGGGTAAAAATGGCCTGGGGACCTTGGAAGTTGTTTTAGCTTAATTATTTTACCAAAGCAGTTTGCTAAAAAGGATGGTAAGGGAAGGGACCGGGGAAGGGATGGCGAAGAGATGGTGGGGAGGCATTCTTCTCCACATGCATCCTCTCTGCACAAGTAGCCTGAGCCCCTTCGTAGAGCAGGGATTTCCTTCTGGGCTTTGTAGGTGAGACACTGAGTTTATTAAGAGTGGCTCCTGAAGCCACTGCTTGGGTAAAGAACACAGTGAAAGGGACCACTGAACAGAGCTAGATCCCTCCCTCACCTGGAACGGGGTTCCTTATCAGGGTCATTTACAATTGCAGACAACTCAGACCATTGTTCCCTGGGGCAGCACAGTGACTCACTTGATCAATAACACTCTGCTTTATCAGTTATATCAATAAAAACTCATACCTTGCTGCCTTCTATTCACCGTTGACATTTGCTTTGGATGATAATAGATTAAAAGAGCAGCATAGTTTGTTTTCCAAAAACTTCAGGAACATGTTCAGGACTATTCCCTATTATTTTACTAATTACCACTTGATGGTGTTGAGCTTTTGTCTATAGAAAATAGTAGAGTGGGAAGAGCAATAGACCAGAAAAAAAGAGACCTAGGTTCTTGTCCCAGTTCTACCCCTCACTGAATGTATGACGGCCTGATCCCTTTCTCTGAACTGAAACTACATCAATGACCTCTAAGGTCTCTTCTGGGATACAGCATTCATTCCTTCAGCAATTATCTATTGAGCATCTCCGACATTGTTCTAGGTTGAATCTAGAGAATATAAGAGTGAATAAAAGAGATGAAGTCCCTAATTTCATGGAACCTACATTCCAGTAGGGGAAGAGAAACAATAAATAAATAAGAAAATAAATACATAACTGTCACATTATATGATAACTGCTCTGGAGGGAAATAAAGTGGAGTGAGGGGCATCGGGGCCCTGCTCTATGCTGGATGGTAAGAGAAGGCCTCACCAATAAGGGAGCATTTAAGCAGAGACCAGGAGGAGCTGAAGGAATGAACCCCGTGTCTGTTGAGGTGAGCAGAGTTCTAACAGAGGGAGCAGCATGTGCAAAGCCCCCGAGGGAGGAGACTGCTCAGTGCAGTCAAGGCACAGCAAGGCAGCCAGCTTGGCTGAGCAGAGTGAAGAGGGGAGGCTGGAGGGGGATGGGTCACAGGGGTTGGAGTTGGGGACATGTGGGACTTGTAGGCATGGGAAGCCTTAGGCTTCAACTCAGATGAACTTGGGACACCACTGAAGGCTTTTTGACCTGAGAACTGCCATGTTCAGACTTACACTGAGACAGAATCTCTCTGGCTGCTGACTACAGGGGTTAAAGAATAGAAATAGGCCAGAGATGATGGTGGCTCAGACCAGGTTGGTAGTTGTAGAGGTGGTAAAAAGTGGTCAGTTTCTAGATTTATCTTGAGAACAGAACCGACAGAGTTGTAAGAGACAGGAATCAAAGACAACTCCAGGATTTTTGTAATTGGAAGAATGCAGGATCTTTGTTACTGTTGTGGGAAGAGTGGAATTAAGTTCAGCTTGGGACACGTTAAATACAAGATGCTTATTAGCTGTCCAAGAGGAGCTATTTAGCAGCCCGTTGGATATACAAGCCTAAAATTCAAGAGAGGTTTGGAATAGAGACATACAGCTGGCCCTAATGGTGGCTTGCCAATATCTATTTGGCACGCTCTGGGGGTCACCTTCAGCTTGGTAAATAGTTGCCACACCTGCCAAGGCAGACTCTCAAGGTAGCCTCTATGATTCCTGCCTCTTGGTATCCCCACTCTTGTGTGATGCACTCCCTGTAAGTGTGGGACCTGTGACATGAATAGAATAGAGCAGAGGGGCGAGATGTATGTGATTGTATGTACACGATTATGTGATTACATTCCATAAAACTGTAGTGCCCATCTTGCTAGAGTCTTTTTTTCCCTTGTTGACTATGAAGAAGCAAGTGGCCACGTTGGCAATCCTAAGTGCCAAAGAATGGTGGGTGTCCCCTAAGAGCTAAGGATTGTCTCTGGCCAACAACCAACCCAAAACTCAAGCTCTCAGTCCCATAATAACCACAAGGAACTGGATGCTGCCAACAACAGTGTGAGTGGAGAAATGAATCCTGAAGACCTTCCCTGGTTATAGGACTGTTCTTGGCTCGAGTCTGGAGGAGGGCAGTGCAAGGGAGTCCATGTGCCCGGGAGCAACTTCTCAGTGGTGAGTCATACAGTTGGTGGCCAATCCCCCAGCTTCCTCAACCCTTACTGGGGCAAATCTGAGGTGTGAGGTATATACTTGAGTATGACAAAAGTGGCACTGAAGAGTAATATGAAAAGAGTGGTCATTTCAATAAATGACCTCAAGTCAATAAGATATCATCTGGGAAAAAGCAAAACTTGACCTCAATCTCACACCATACACAAAAAATCAATTCCAGGTGTATTGTAGATCTACATTTGAAAGGTAAAACAATAAAGATTCTAGACAAAAGAGAATAACTTTATATCCTTGAGGGTAGGCAAAGATTTTTAAATCAGGAATTGTAAAGCACTAACTATAAAAGAAAAGATCGGCAAATTGGACAACAACCTAAAATTAGAAAATTTTGTTCCTCAAAAACTCCATTAATAAGCCACAGAGAGGAAGAAATTATTTATGACACATGTAACAAAGATCTTGCATCCAAGCTCTATAAAGACCTACAAGTCAGTAAGTAAAAACTGACACACTATAAAAATGGGTAAAAGACTTGGATAGGTACTTTGCAAAAGCAAATTTAACTGAATAATCACGTGCAAATGGGGCTTAGCCTCTTCAGTCATCGGAGAAGTGAAAAGTAAAACTACAATGAGATATTTCTATATATCCACCAAAAGACTAAAATTTAAAAAGGTATGAATGCTAAGTAGTAGCAAAGATGTGGAGCAACCGGCACAACTACGTTAGAAAGCTGTTTGGCAACATCTACTAAAGCTGAACATACACCTATACCGTGATGCAGCAATTTCACTCTGAGCTACATACGTAAGAGAAATGAGTCTATTTGGTAACCAAAAGACATATGAAAAAATGTCTTATCAAGACTATTTATAATGTTTAAAAAATAGAAATTCACATGTCCATCAGCAGTAGAATAAAGTTGGTCTCATCACACAATGGAACATTATTCGGCACTGAAAATGAACAAACAACTGCCTCACACAATATTCATGAATCTCACAAGTACAATGTTGAGAAAAAGAAGACTTGGGGGAGGAGATGGAGAGTGGAACACAGAGAACCTCAACTTTACCTAAGATATTATCCTCATTTTATAGAGAACTTATGCATGAGACAAAAGTGAAAAATTGCTAACATTTTTTAAGTTTGAATAATGAGTACACAGGGGCTTATACCATTAGTCTTTGCACTTTTTGGCATTTTAAAAAATATGCGCCCTCCTCCAAAAACAAAAGTAAGCCAATGTGTGATACCTGAGCAGAGGTATTAAAGATGCCCCTGCTAAAGCCTGATTTTCTTCTCTACTAAAGCCCCTATGTTTTATATCTCACAGGTTAATATACAATTACTGATTATTTTGCTTCATTGGAGTCTTAGTCAGTTCTGGCTGCCATAACCAAATACCACAAACTGAGTGGCTTAAACAACAGAAATTTATTTTTTGCAATTCTGGAGTCTGGGAAGTCCAAGGTCAAGGTGCTGGCAATGTAGGTTTCATTCTGCGGCCTCTGCTCTTGGCTTGTAGGCAGCCAGCATCTCACTGTGGGCTCACATGACTTCCTCTTTGTGTGCATGGCACATGGAGAGAGAGAGCAAGCTCTCTGGTGTCTCCTCTTACAAGGGTACTAAAAGCCCAAATAAGGGCTTACCGTCATGACTCCATCTAATTCTAATTGCCTCCCGAAGGTCCCATCACACCGGGAGTCAGGGCTTCAACATATGAACTGGGGGGATGGTGGGTAGAACACAAACATTCAGTCCATAACAACTGGCTAATTGCTTCATGTGTATTATTTTTGCTGTCCACACTAGATTGTAAATTCAGGCCATAGACCGAGTTACATTTCTCTGTATTTCCCATGGTTCTTTGCATAGCAAAGGACACATCTAAAAATAATCAATAAACACTTGAGTGATTTATGGATTTATTGTCAGAAGTAAATTTGGTAATCTCAGGCAAGACATTTAATGCTCCTTGTCACATTTTGACCATTTGTGCAAATTCTTTCCTGTGTACTTTTATATGCACCCCTTATTTCCCCAAGGTTTTGCTATAATGGGTCTCAATAAATTTTTATTGAACAAATAAATGAATTTTAAGGGCGATCCTCATACAAACTCACATATTTTTCCCATCTGGCAGATGCAAAAAAAATTTAAGCTTCATCTTTTCTATTAGCTGTTGAGCATGGCAAAATGCCAGTATCACCACAGAAGTAACACTGTAAAGTGTTACTAGCCATTTACACTTTAGCATGAACAAAGAAGCCAGATCTAAGTTCTTACAGGAGCAATTTTGAGCTCTAGAATTCTAAGTAAGGACAATTGTGAGGGACCAGAAGGGGAGGATTGAAAGCACCAAAGAGTAATAATAGCTCTTTTGCAATTTTATCTAAAGCTCCAGAATGTTGGTGAGCAAAATAATAAAGTATAAACAATCGAATTTACTCTTGCTGTTTGTATCATTTCACAGCATTGATCTGAAAAGTCAGTTATCAGTGAAGCTCTTTCTACCTCCTTACTCTTGACTCCCTGGGAGTATTTATCCTGTGCCTAAGCGAAGCACCGTACAAGGACCTGGCCCTATTCCCCTCCTAGTCAGCCTTTTGAGGGCCAGGGCTGGGAGCCACCAGGCAGAAGGGAGGGAGAGCCCTCAGTTGTAAACTGAGCCCCTGCTGAACCCCTGGAGAAACTTGCACTGGAGATTGTGGCGCCAGCACAGGCGTTTGCCAGGCCCTTGTCATCTCCCCCCACGGCCCAACCACAGGGCCCTGGGTGCAGGCATTGTCTGCATGGTGCAGGACTGCCAACCGTCTGGAGAAGTCAGAGCCTGTCTCGATGCCAGTGGCTTCAGTAATTTGGACGAGAAACACAAAAATCACATGATCCCCAAAACTGTTGAGAAACTCACTAACACAATACCTCCAAGAATGTGGATTCTGTGGCTCCCCTCACACTTTAAAAAATCCAGGAATTATTAAAACCAGTTTCCCTCTGTTAATCAAGAGACTACCCACCTACAAGTGTGCGCATCCACACATTGCATGCACCACACTCATTAGGAGTGAATTTTCCCAGCCCCTTCACCCCCTTCCGACTGTCCAATACCTGCTGATTTTTACTTCCATTTTGTCACATTTGTGTGGATCAATTGGTAACAATTTGTTTTTTTTTTTATTTTTTATATCAGTTGGTGCAAAAGCAATATATATAATCTAAATGATTTACTCAAATATTTTGAAATTAAAAAAAGAAACAGTTTTATAATATGTAGGAAAGTTTTGAAAAGCCTCATAACTATCTCTTTAAGATATTTTTATGGTAATTATTATAAAATCACAAAAATTACCATCTTAATTACTTTTAATTATTCACATCAGTCATGTTAACTATATTTACATCATTATGCAATATATGTCTAGAATGTATATATTTTGTAAAACTAAAATTCAGTACACATGAGAAAACTACCTATTTTCCCCATTGCCTAACTGCTGACAAACACCATCATGTTTTCTGTTTCTAGGAGTGTAACTTGTTTAGAAATATCATACAAGTATAATCATAAAACATCTGTCTTATTGTGCCTGACATTTCATTAAGCATAATGTCGTCAAGGTTTATCTCTACTGTGGATGTTATTAGATTATCTGTTTTTTTAAAGCTGAGAAATAATCCATTATTTCTAAATTTCAAACTGTATTTATCCTTTCATTTGGTAAGGGCAGTTTGAGTTTCTTTCATCTACTGGCCTTTGTGAATAATGATGAAATAAATATGAGTGTGAAGATAAAAAAAAAAAAAAGAGAGACTACCCATATTCTTCCCCGAAATTGTTTAACTTGAGTCTAATTAATCATGAGGAAATAGCAAGTAAAAATTGAAGATTGTTCTGCAAAACAACAAGCCTGAACTCTTTAAAAGTGGCATTGTTATAAAAAGCCAAAATAAGAAGAAGGAGGCTAGGTAATTCTTTTAGATTAAAGAAGACTAAAGAGATGTGGCAACTAAAAGCCACGTGTAATCCTTGACTGGACCCTGGCTCCAAAATATATGTACATATATACACACACACACTCATATATATACAGGACATTATGGGGATGATTGGGGAAATTTGAACTTGAACCATATATTAGATGGGAGCATTTTATCAAGACTAACCTTTCTGAATTAACATTGTACTGATCGTACCATCATTATGTGGGAGTATATGGAGCCATGGATCTCTTAGGAGATACACACTAAAGAAATTAGGTGTGATGATTAATTTTATGTGTCAACTTGACTATGGGGTGCCTGGATTCGGTGTTATTTCTGGTTGTGTGTGTGAGGTGTTTCCAGGTGAGATCAGCATTGGAATCAATGGACTCAGTCAAGGAGATGGCCCTCCCCAAGGAGTGGGCCTCTTCTAATCCACTGAGGGCCTCCACTGAGGGAGAAAAAGGAGAGATTCTCCCTTTTCGTTCCCCCCTGCCTTCTTGAGCTGGGACATGCCATGTCATCTTCTCCTGCCCTTGGACTGGGATTTACACCATCAACTTTCCTGGTTCTCAGGCCTTTGGACTCGGACTAAATTATACCACCAGCCTGTAGACGACAGCTCATGAGACTTCTCAGCTTCCGAAATTAAGTGAGCTGATCCTTCATAAGCAAAGTCTCCCTCTCTGTCTCCCTCCCATTCTCTACACACACACACACACACACACACACACACACATATTCACAGAACCAATAGGAGATAGAAAGATAGATAGACAGACAGACAGATAGGTATTGGTTCTGTTTCTCCAGGGAACCCTGACTAGTTTTAGGAGGTCTACAACTTACTGTCAGTTCTCTGGGCCTGTTTCTCCACTGTGGAGTTGGGAATATAATACCATCTCCACAGGGTTGTGGTGAGGATCAAAGGTGAGGATAATACATGCAAGTTGGTGGTACACATCACTCTTACTGGGCCCGTTACCGTTGGTGAAGGGGGGACAGCAGAGAGCTTCCTGTCAGCCTCCTATTTTATGTTTGGCCTCTTCTAAGCCTCCCTCTACTTTTCTAGCTGGAGGTTGGCATTTGAAAACATGTGGAGCTGGACTCTGGCCTAGGCCTGGGGGTCCTGGGTCCCTAGAGATACTCTTATGAAACAGAGACATTGATGCTAGCTCTAAGGAAGACCTCTTCCCTCCTTGCCTCCCTGAAGTGAGATTTCTTATTTTTTCTTCGTATCTTACCCTCCTGCTTCTACATTCACAACCCTAGGCACTGAATTTTTGTTTAACTGTAACTCATTTTGCTCTAGGGAAATTCATAAGGCCCTTGAGCCTGCAACTCAGATTAAGGAAAATGAGAATGTCGTGGCCTTTGCTGATTGAGGTCACAAAAGACAACTGCACCTTCCATGCCACTTCCCTCAGGGTCACGCTCAGAGGTGAAGTCAAGTCAGCACTCACCGAGCATCTCCTGGGTGACCAGCGCTGTGCAAGTACTATTGGGTCCAAGGGAAGGGATGCCAGACTGTCTGCCGTCAAAGAGCTTACAGAGGGAGGGGATCAATTTACACAAATAACAAAAATGGAGCATCATTCATGGGGAGAGCAAGGGCTATTCTAGATTCCTGTAGCAACCAAAATGTGACATGAAAGTATCCATGATTTCTACCCGTGACTTTCTATAAGTCACAGGTTCTGCTAATTTGCTAAGGCTTGTTGCCTATATTCATCATTGCAGGAAATACTAAATTGCAGTTAAATATGCGATCTTCATGGACCTCTGAATTCTTGAGAGTCTGAATTCCTCAGAGCTCTTGAGAGTCTGTGTATCTCAGGTTAAGAACTCCTGGATCACCTAGAAAGCCTTTGGTGGTCATTTGCATAAAATCCTAACTCAAATTGGCTTAAACAAAATCAAAGTGCATTATCTCACCTAATGGGAAGCAGAGAGTTAGGGCAGGTGTTTTCCAGTTCTCCATTCAGCCGTTCTCAGTCTATATGCTAGTTTCCAAGCTGTGGCAAGACGGCTACACAGGTTCCAAGTGAAGCATCCAAACACAGCAGTGTACATCAGTGAAAGAGAGGCGACAGCTTCTTAAGAAAGAGGAAACCATGCCAGAGGTCTCTAGGCAGACCCTCTCCCCCACAACTAATTGCGCACTCCAACTAGTCATGGTGAAGGGCATGGGATCACAATGATTGGCCTAGCCAATTGGAGCTTACTTTGAGCTGGGGTCAGGTATACTGTCCCCTGAGTAGAGGAGAGCTGGACCCCTGAATAGCACTGAGGTCCTGTTTGGCAGGGAGAAGGAGAGGTCACCAGCACAGTCAGAAGCAGATGGGCTGGGTCCAAATCTGAATTATTTTTATTTTTATTTTTTTGAGACTGAGTCTCACTCTGTCACCTGGACTAGAGTACAGTGGCATCATCAGAGTCCACTGCAGCCTCAAACTCCTGGGCTCAAGTGATCCTCCTGCCTCAGCCTCCCAAGCAGCAGGTACACACCACCACATCTGGCTGATTTTTCTATTTTTTGCAGAGACGGGGTCTCACTCTTGCTCAGGCTGGTCTCAAACTCCTGACCTCAAGCAATCCTCCTGCCTCAGCCTCCCAGAGTGCTAGGATTATAGGTGTGAGCCACCTCACCTGGCCTCAAATCTCAATCTTGACATATTTGGGCAGATGAAGAAGGAGAGAGGCAGTTAGGGGGAGCTTCCTAAACAAGAATGCAAAATAGGATGCAAGAACAGAAATGCATTCTACTGGTTTTGCATTCTTTAAGTTGCGAAGGACACAACCTAACAGAATGTGAAAACAGAAACAAGCACAGCACCTGGTGTCCAGAAGGGCGAGCAAGATGACAGGCTGGCCTAGAATCTATGACAGAATTTCACAGGTGAGGGAGGCGAAATTGAAGAGAGGGCTTATGCAGAGCCACGGTGGGCAAGCAGAGTTCTCCTAATCAAATCCAAAGGACACTAGACAGCCACCGTGGGTTCCTCAGCAGTGGATTGGGGAGTAGAGAGCAGTATTTTAAGAAACAGCAGTCTGAATTGAACCAGCAACTTCAATGTTTTAAAAAGTTCAAATACCGTTTTAGTTTTATTCCTCTTTTTGGCCAGCCTGGGGCATAGAACCTGGAAATGGAGCAGTTTCTCTTTAAATGTGTCATTGCCAAGTGAGGCAGGCCTGCCAGAGAATGCAACCTGCAATACAGAAGAAACTAGCACATGCATCCTAGATTGTTCCAGTGGAATGTAGAGCCTACTTGAATTTTGCTAAAGCAATGCCAACTTTTTTTCCTTTTCAGTGAATTTGAGTTTCTATGGGCTAGAAAAATCGTTTTCAACTCCCAAGCATAATACCGACAGTGCAGAACAGGCAGGAAATAAGCCTCGTCCCTCCCATTCCTCTCACTTTTTAAACTGCTTTCCCACAATTTATCCTTCATAGGACACCGTGCCCTCTGAGCAACCCAAAGAGATGCTAAACCCAAGTCCAGGCAGCTCTGCACCTCCTCTGAGGCCTGCAGGCCAGGAGCCACCTCCTTCTGCAGCCTTGGCTAGTGGCCATCAGCCCGCCAGACTCGGTGCAGGGCTAAATTCAGCACACCCCACAACCGTCTGGGGCTGGGGGCTGCCAGGGAGAAACAAAGTTCGAAAGTTATTCTGCCCAAGCAACTTGCTCCACACAGCAGACTAATTTCACACTGGCAATTGTCTAGAACGAGGAAAGTACTGGTACGTTGATTGGCACATAAAATACAATTTAAAGAATAGAGCACAAACAGAAGAAATCTGGGAATTTTCCTCCAGCTATTCTAAAACAGCATTTGCTTACAATGACCTTCCATTCTGTATCTTCTGCCCCAACTTGGCTTGTAGGCTCCAGACCCATATTGCAACCCCCACCTTTAATGGCTCCATTGTGCTCTCCCTAAATCCGTCGCACTGGGGTACAAGCCCTTTATAAGTCAGCCCCCCTGAAACGCCCTTACCCACACCGCATGCAGCAGCCACACAGCACACCCCTTGCCGATCCGTGAGGCTTCCACGCTCTCTTGGGCCTCCATGCCTTTGCCACGCTGTTCCCTCTGCCTGGTGCCTTCTGTTCTTGCCCGGCTCACTCTGAAGCAGCCGTCAGAACGCGGCTCAGGTGTCACCCTTTGTGATATTCCTGCCCATCACGCCGGGTGAGGTGCTCGTCTGTGCCTTGCTGTAGTCCTCGTGTCTCTATCTGGCAAGTGTGTTGATCTGTTCTCTCATCTCCTCCACACTAGGTTTAGGGGGCATCCGGCCCTTTCACCCTGTACCCCTAGCTCAGGTCCTGTTCTCTCTTCTAGGGACTTCCGCAGGCACCTTCATAATGGGTCTTAATGCCTCTAATCAACATCTCCCCTCCCAGTTCTCCCTCTTCACTGGCTCCAGAGTCATCTCTCTAAAACATTTCTTTCCCCCTTTCTTTAAAAATCTTCTGTTGTTCCCCATGGCCCCAGCTATGTGGCTCCACACACTCGAGGCCCTTGCCAAACTGACCCCAAATTTCTCTGTTATTCTCCTGTCATTTCAAGCCATGGGCCCATGCCACAGTCAAGAGTACCCAAAGAGGCCATAAAACGTCCCTCTTACACTTTGGCTCGTGGGGTTTCCTCCTTCTCCATACCTGACAGGCAAATTCTAACTGTAAGACCAGGTGAAATGCTACCAGTAAATGGCTCAACTCCTAAGCCAGAAGTCATTGCTGCTTTAGGGGCTGGTAAACTCGGCCCCGTTCTGCTCAGCTGCTCCCTTGTTTCAGGCTGAGCTCCTGTCCAGAAGCCTTCGTGGCTCCAGCAAATGGCAGCTGAAGTCTTTTGAGTTGTCTTTGACCTGGTGCTCTGAGCCTAGGGTAAGGTCAGGGAGCTGAAGCAGCGATGGCCACCTCCCAACACACACAACATAGACTCACAACACACCATGATGGTACCTCCACAAGGGTGAGCTTCTGTCTTGAGTGCTGGCCAGGAGCACCATTCCCCTTATCCTGGTATGGCCGGGGGTGCCTCTTTGGTGCTCTGTTACTCGCTCTATCACAAACCCCACCCAGCCCCAGGGCATGGATGACTACTGGGTCCACTGCAGGCAGCCCTCACGAGTGCTCCTTTCTATAATGAGATCCACTTAAATCCTTCCGAAGTAAGAACAGGCTCTAAAAACCTGCCATCTGCCCTCTCTCCAACTCTTAACACAATCTGGTGCGGTTTGCTCAGGCAGCCCCTGCAGAGTGGGTAAGTGTGGAAATGTGTCCAATTCTACTCCTAACAACTAGGCTTCTCCAGGCACCTTCCCCGGGCCAAGTCAGGGCAGGCTGGAAGGGCAGCGTGATGGCTGCCCTTGACAAGTGGTCCGACCGACTCAGTGGCGCCTCCTGCTGCAGGTGGATGCCCATGGCATTGGGAGGGGAGCCAGGTGCGTGGCTTGCTACGGGTGCAGGCAATAAGGGAGTGCATTGTCCGCAGAGGATTTAACAAGCAATAATAAAACCAAGTTAACAGGTGACCTGCCTTTTATTATCACCATGAATGGGCAATTCTACATAATTGCTGTGATAAAAATCCCTCTCTCACGAAACAGTTTTTGGGTTTAAATTCTAAATAATTCCTGTGGTTATTTTTGAGTTTTAATTATATACATTAAGATTCAAATTAGTAAATTGTATTACTTATATCCGTTAATATGCATTGTTCTCTGCATGAAAGTTAATTTTGTGTCAGTTATGTCATCTCCTGACACACACAGACTCATCTGCACAGTCTCAGCTGCACCAGGATAAATCCAGAAATGTCAGAATCCTTCCGGGTTTCCACCAAGACACTTGTTTGGCCAACTCCTGGGTACTACATATATCTGCCTTTAAACGCTAGAGTTAAACAAAGAGAACACAATGATTGTAAAGATAAAGAAACAGAACTTCAGTTATCTCAGTACTGGCATTTTAGGTAACCACTTGGAGTTTTCATTTGTATTATATTAAGATATTTAGCAGTGAAACAGAGCACGAACTTCAAGGTATATTATTTTTTTAAACATTTTTGGAATGGAGATGAAATTTGTATAATATGCAGTTAAGCATTTTAAAGTGTACATTCAGTGGCATTTAGTACATTAACAATGTTGTGTGACCATCACCTCTAGCTAGTTCCAAAACATTTTCATCCTTCCCAAAGGAGACTCCTTACCCATTAAGCAGTCACTCCCCATTCCCCTCCATTTTTGATTAGTACGTACAAATTTTAGTTTATACATGAAATATTTTACTAATTTTTAAATATTTTAAATTGAAAATTTCCTTAATATTATTATATTATAAACTGTAATGTCATCTTGTATGTACTACAAACAAATATGTAGATATAAGATTTCCCTTTTTCCAAAAATCTTATTAATGTTATAAAAATATAATTCATTTCCTTTTTGTTTTACTCTAATATTTATTTAATTTAATTTATTTATTTATTTATTTTTTTTTTTTGAGACAGAGTCTCACTCCGTTGCCCAGGCTAGAGTGCCGTGGCGTCATCCTCGCTCACAGCAACCTCCAACTCCTGGGCTCAATCAATTCTACTGCCTCAGCCTCCCGAGTAGCTGGGACTACAGGCATGCGCCACCATGCCCGGCTAATTTTTCTATATATATTTTAGCTGTCCATATAATTTCTTTCTATTTTTTAGTAGAGATGGGGTCTCACTCTTGCTCAGGCTGGTCTCGAACTCCTGAGCTCAAACAATCCACCCGCCTCAGCCTCCCAGAGTGCTAGGATTACAGGCGTGAGCCACCGTGCCCAGCCTAATTTTTATTTTTTAGTGGCATGACTCTATATGAAGTTCAATTTTTAAAAATTACTGATTATTTCTTTTCTGGACACTATTATTATCCATTTCATTTTATGATTATTACTGAATATTTTTGTTGTATAGATGAAGATTGATAAAAATGGCTCTATTCTGGGTGTCAAATAAGCCAGATACACACCCACCACAGCCACAGAACTGTCACTTGGTCCCTGCGGGTCAGTCTTACATGGGCTGTCTCTGCCCTGCAGCTGGAGTCACTCACTACCTGTGCTGCCTTCTCCTTGCTCCTTAGCCAGGCATGGGGAGGGTAGAGAGGGAAAACACTTTTTTTCCCTATACCTCCTAGGTTCTCCAGCTGGGGTCCTGCAAATTAGACTGACAGAAGACAGTCTAAAACACAAGAAACAGTTTATTAACATGTCCAGCACACATACACACAGGAGAAACTCAGCGAGGAGTAAGTCAGAGTGGTGGTTAGAGCTTGGGCTTATCTAACA
This sequence comes from Varecia variegata, assembly GCA_028533085.1. NCBI lineage: Eukaryota > Metazoa > Chordata > Mammalia > Primates > Lemuridae > Varecia > Varecia variegata. The sequence goes on along the minus strand of CM052441.1, from coordinate 44,284,327 downwards.
TCTTAACAAAGAACAATGTATTTGTAGAGAAGTGATAAGACAAAGGAAAACAACTTTCAGGCTTCCAGAGTGCTATGGTCTGAATGTCCCCTTTAAAACTTATGTTTAGGCCGGGCGTGGTGGCTCATACCTGTAATCCGCTAGGTTTTAGCGGATCTGGGAGGCTGAGGCAGGAGGATTGTTTGAGTTCAGGAGTTCGAGACCAGCCTAAGCAAGAGCGAGGCCCCGTCTCTACTAAAAGTAGAAAGAAATTATGTGGACAGCCAAAAAATATAGAGAGAGAAAAATTAGCCGGGCATGGTGGCACATGCCTGTAGTCTCAGCTACTCGGGAGGCTGAGGCAGGAGGATTGCTTGAGCCCAGGAGTTTGAGGTTGCTGTGAGCTAGGCTGATGCCACGGCACTCTAGCCTGGGCAACAGAGTGAGATTCGACTCTGTCTAAAAAAAAAACAAAAAAAAAACTTATGTTTAAATTTATTGCAGGAGGCGGCACCTTTAAGAAGTGATCAGGTCAAAGAGCTCTGCTCTTATAAATAGATTAATGTTGTTATCACAAGAGTGTGTTAATTATCTCAAGAGTGTATTCCTGATAGAAAGGATGAGTTTGGCTCAATTTCCTTTTTGTCTCATGGCTCACTTCTGCCTTCCACTCTTTCAGCGTGGAATAACCCTCGACAGATGCCAGTGCCATACTCTTGGACTTCCCAGCCTCCAGAACTGTAAAAGCCAAATAAATCTCTTTTCTTTATGAATTACCCAGTCTGTAGCATCCTGTTATAGCAGCAGAAAATGCCCTAAGACACAAGGGCAGCAAACTGTGGCAAGGTAAACATATGGGGGAAATGAATGGGAGATAAGGATTGTTTTAGTAGGTTCCTTGTGCAGATTCCTCTCATGCTGCCTCTAAGATGACAAAAGAGTCTGATGGTTAAGAATTAAGCCTACCTTCAGGCAAATGGTGGGGGAAGGAAGGCAGAGTGCTTTTTTTGGTGTCTGCTCTTCTCATTGTCTTCAGCTCAAAACAATCCTTAAGCCAAAGTGCATATTTTGGGTTGGTGTGTTCTGACCCCTGACAGTAGCCATCTCTAGAGCTAGCTCCACTTAGGAGACAGCAGTGCTCCTCTAGCTTCTTTCATTTCTCTGAGTACCTTACTTCATGGGGGAGCCCAGTGTTTACAGCTTTCACTGCCCCTCGTGAGAAACAGTTTGGAGATCCCTCCAGAAAGCTGGCTGGGGCAGATGAAAGCAGCACACTGCCCAGGGGCACATCTGTGCCCTCAGCTCACAGGGTAGAGCAAGACCCAGCACCCCCAGCAGATCTCATGGAGCTTCTTATTTCAAATACTCTTCCTTAGTAGATAGACATGTCTAAAAATAAACATACATACTGGGAAGTGTTACAAAATGTTCTCTCTCAGCGAGTACAACTGAATGTTCCTGCCATGCCAAAGGCATGGGGACTTCCTGACTTTATTGCTATGGGCCCCTTTGCATGTCTACACCCAGCAGCCCTTAGCCTTAGTGGTAGGAGATTATTTGAGCCAGTTTGGGGATCTGGATCCCCATTACTGGAGGATTTTTTTTATTTTTGTTTAGCTGTATGTCTTACTATTAATACTAATGGGAGCGCTGAGATAGTATCACCAATGATCTACCCCAAAGAGACCAAGAGGTGTGATAACCAAGTTGGCTTAGAAGCTTTCAACTCCGCATGTTGCATACAACATCACAGAGAACCTCCCCATATGTGGAGGCAGATTCACAGGGAGCTTAAGCTTTGGAGCTCAGCACTTGCACAAGCTCCTTCCAAAGCCCGTACCTAGTTTTGTGTTCATAATTTGTATTCCTTTTCTTAAACAGGTCTGATGGGGGAAAAAAAAACCCAAACTTTTTCTGCTACTATACTCTCACAACACAGAACACTTCTTTGGTCAGATGTCAGGGGGTTGTTTCCTCACATACCATCAATTCTCTAAGCAGCCACCAGCTGGGTGTCCTCAAATCCAATTCTGACTCTACTACCTGGAGACAGTATCAGATCTCACAGGTTAAGGGCTCAGCCCCACAAGAGTGCCCCCAGCTTCAGATGCCAATCACAAGCCCCAGGTTGTAACCTGTGCTTCTAACCAGCCAGCTATAAATTAGGGTTCCCACAACCCCCTCCTTGGGTTTGATGTATTTGCCAGCATGGCAAACAGAACTCAGGGAAACATATTTACCCATTTATTATAATGGATATTAGAAAGGATACAGATGAACAGCCAGATGGAAAAGATGCACAGGACAAGGAGGGGCATGAAGCTCCCTTACCCTCTCTGGGTGTGCTGCCCTCCAGGCACCTCCACGTGTTTTGTAATCCAGAAGCTCATCCGAACCCAGTCCTTTGAGTTTGTTATGGAGGCTTCATTGCGTAGGCATAACTGATTGACCATTAAATCATCCCGTGATCAACTGAAATTTCAGTCCCCTCCCCTCCCTGGATGTTGGAGAATGGGGCTGAAAGTCCTAACCCTCTAATCATGCCTTGGGCGTTCCTGTGACCAGCTCCCATCCTAAAGCTATCTAGGGGACCCCAGCCACCTGTCATCTCATTGATGCACAAAAAGACACTTAGCACTTTGGAGATTCCAAATGTTTTAGGAGCTGTATGTCAGGCACCAGTGGCAGAAACCAAATATATATTTCTTATTATATCACAATATTACAACAGGGTTCCCCAAATTATTTAAACTTCAAGCCCCACAAATCCTGGATCAACCCCTGCTCCTACACATCCCTTTAATAGACCTGTGTAAGAATTTCTAAGGGACCCATGCCCCTGAGTGGAATTTCTGGGTTATAAAGTATCCATATACTTAATTTGATTAGCTAGCACCAGATTATTCTCCAGCCTGTGCTCTCACCAGCAGCAGGAAGAATCTCTTATCCCCACAGCCTAGCCAGCACTTGGCATTCTCCAGATTTCCATCTTCCCCAGGCTAATAGCTGTGTAACAGCCTTATAGCTTTACGCAGCCTTACAGTGTAAGGCGACCTCTCATCATTGCTTTAATTTGCATTTCTCTGATTACTAATGGGCAGTTTCTTTCATATCCTTGTTAGGCTTTTGGTTTTCCCAATTTGTAAAATTGTCTATACATTTTACCTATTTTTCTTTTGGTGTGCTATCTTGTTGAGTGTCAGGAATTCTTTGTATATTCTAGATATTTATCCTTTGTCACTTTTAGATATCATAAATCTCTTTTCCCAATCTGTCCTCCATCTCTTCAATTCAATCCAACTGTGATGTTACTTGTTCACAGAAATTCTTAATTTTAATGTAATCAGATCAATTTGCCTTGTGGCTTGTACTTTTGAATTCTCGTTTAAGAATTGTTTTTACCCCTCCCAGGTTCCAATGCTTTTCTCCTATTAATTTTATAATTTTACCTTTCATATTTAGGTCTCTAATATGTTGGAAATCTCCTTTGTATGTGAATCCAACTTTATTTTTCTACAGCCTTTGTTTCTTTGCCTATTTTCCCACACCATCTACTAAACAATACATTCACTCCCTAATTAACCCGTGGTGCCAACTCTACGTTATATGAAATTCGAAGGTAAATGTAGAGCTACCTGAAAACTGTTCCACTCCACTGCCACACTGAAAACAACTTTGTACAGTGTCTCAATATCTGGTAGGCAAGTTCCCCTTTATACTACCCTTTCTAGATTGATTTAGCTGCCTGTGGAACTTATTTTTTCCTATATACTTTAGGATAAGTATATCAAGTTTCTCAACAAAAACAAAAACACACAGCTAGAATTTTAATTGGAATTTCATTGAATTTATAAGTTAATTTGGGGATGTTTGATATAATTTATAATTTAAGTCATGTCATCCAAGCCCTGGCATGTCTGAGGACAGAATTGTGTGAAGAGATTAAAACAGACATTAATGAACATCTTTGAGAGGGTCCCAGACCCTGTCCTCACCATTAGCCTTGCTTGACTTTGAGGGTGGGACAATAAAAACCCAAACCCATATTGGTCCAAGAGGAACCAGGCACAGTGGGAACCGGGGTTCAGTTCCCTGGGTGTGGACCTGGGGCTCTGCAAGCCCATAAGAGGAGCCCCCATCTGGCACAGCACCTGCAAGGACTGAGTGAAGGGCCAGGGAAGTGAGTGTCCCAGAGGCCCCCGGAGCCCTCAGCCCAGGGAAGAGAAAACAGCCAAGTGGCCGAGCCTGCCTGCCTGCAGAGCCAGGAAACCCGAGACTGGGGTCAAGGGAACGAGAATATGTGGGGCTGGTTACGCGAGGCCATGCTGGATTTGGGCACAAGTGTAGATGCCAGCACATGACTATGAGGACAAGACCTGCCAAGTTTCGGCTGAGCCAATGCCAAAGGATGGTGGAGGATGGTAAGAGCCAGAAACTCCCTCTCACCAGTGCCTGGGTGCTGCAGTGCCCTCGCTCTCTGCCCGGGAACTTCAACAGGGAGAAGATAACCCAGAGGCGAGGGAAGATCCAGAAATTGACTATTGATTCAGAGGAGTCTGAGTTTTAGAGCAAAAGTTATCTTGAATTGGTAAGTTCAGTTTGGGAAATAAATAGTCTCATTTTACTTTTACCTCCGAGATATAGAACTGTGGCGATTGTATCAATTGCAT
>CM052441.1:44261357-44279178 GCA_028533085.1 Varecia variegata | reverse complement strand
TGTTTCCATAAAGGCCTTTCTTACATAGAGCTTGTGTATGTCTCTGTGAACCGGTTGAGCCAGGGCAAGATGTACAGTCTTTGGGAGTAAACAAGATGCCACTCTCCCCCACCAACCTGCCCCCCAAAAACTATTCAGCACAATGGTGTGCTGTAAGGGCCCACAGCTCTGCCCAGCAAACAAAATCACAGAGCCCTGCAGCCTTCAGAGACTCATCCTTAAGCCAGACAAGGACTTCATCCTGGTGGGAAAGTGATGAGGAGGGGAAAAGGCAGTAACAATGGTACAAACACACACACTCACACTCACACACACCCAGTTTACAGGCACAGGACTCCAAAATCACACAGTGTGAATTGTCCTGACACAAGCCACATCCTCTGGTCACTTGCTTACCTAAGCAGAGTTCTATCCTAAGGTCGAGAGTCTTTTTGTTTTTATTTTTAAATTATAGGATATTATGCTTTGCTAAAATGGCATCATGGAATGAAGACAGCACTGGTGATACTACTAACGATGCAAACTTGAGAAAGTGCTTACATGCTCAGAGCTTCAGTTTCCTCATCCGAAAATTGAAGATGATAAAACCTACCTTGTAGGATTTTCATGAATATTAAATAAACTAATATGTTCAAAGCAACTGGCCAGAAGTGGTAACAAGCAAGAGTAGAATTTGAAGCCAAGGAGTGGGAGGTTGCAGTGAACTATGATATGCCATTGCACTCTACCCAGGTCGACAAAGCCAGACTCTATCGCAAAAAAAAAAAAAAAAAGAGAAGAGTGGAATTTGGAAGAAAAATTTGCTTGACTCTAACAGATGTTCTCCAAAGGTGAAAAATGAGGCTGGTGAGAAAGGTAGCTGGTTGATGCCAGGCTTTGAGACCACCTGCCTGTGAAGTCTGATTTTGGAATCTCAGGCTCTTAGAAGCCTCTGGAAGGGGACAGGTAGTGACAATGCCACATCTTATAGTGTGGTCTGCAAGGATGCCTGTAAAATATTTATATAAAGCCATTAAAAACTCCCCTGCAGATAGCTCTCTTCCTGGACTCCTTCCCACCAGTGAGCCACTCACTATATCCAAGGGAAACAAAGAGGCAGCTCTGGAGCACAAAGGAGCTGCCCAGCGAGCCCAGGGCTTTTCCCCTGTGGGGAAGACCCGCCTCCAGACTGGCTCCACCGAACTGACCTGAAACCAGACTGTGTTGACTGAACAAGTTGAGGAAGATTTGCTTCTAGCTTTGGTAAAATTACATCAGCTTGTGGCATTTTCAATATTCAATTGTTTACCTTAAAAAGTCTCTTGCCATTAATTTCTTTTCTAGGTTGAATAAATTAGCCTATTTCCAGCTGGGATTAATTTGTAATAAAAATGTTCCAGCTTCCATTTATTTTCTTGTCTGTAAAATGGACAGAGACGTCTTTAAGGTTCCTCTGGGCTCTGAGAGCTACAGGACTAGGGGACAAACAAACCAGACAGCTGATTCTAGTAAGGGCTTGACTGTCACCTGTGGTTTCTGCTCCTTCAAAGGAGGGAGGATTAGCTGCCATTTAGACAAAGGAATGCAGTCCTTTGATATTTCGGTGTCTGTTTTCACAGGCATTGGACCTGAACCCCTCAACCAGCCGGTGAGACTTGACCGGACCCCTCCTCTCACTGGAAAGTGGGCAGGGCTGCTGAGACACCAGACACCGTAGAGGTGGGGCCCCCACCAGACATGGCTACAATTAAACTCCATCTTGTTGCTCACTGGGTGTGTGGCCTTGGTTAACCACAAACCCACTTAAATGCCTCACTGGCAGGCCAGCTGAAAGCCATTGCTTCTTATCCAGCCCCTAAGGGATAGGATTAGAAGAGTTACTTAAGATGCAAGATATTGTGTTCCTACAGCCCTGGCTGTAACCCAGAGGGACTCCAGGCAAGATGGCTGATCCCCGCGACTTCACTCCTAGATGAAATCCAAGTGGCCTGGTGTCCTTGGTGGCGTGGCACAGAGAATGGCCAGTGAAACTAGAGCTGTCTTGGCAGTGAGCTGAGGTGCTCTGAGCAGGTGGCAAAGGAAGAAAGCCTTGGCTTTATTTAAAGGGGCGATTAAAGTTCAGGGAGGAAACGAAGCGTTGTTATTCTTAATTTTTCACATTCTCCCTGACCCCAACCTCCATTCCACAAATAGCCCAGGACACCGTTTGCTGCCAGCAGAAGTATATGGATACCTCTGGAAAGCTATGAATGATTTACAAGCTGGGTCAATAATTAAGTTGCCCAGGAATGTGTACGAGACATAGCCAGCCTTAACTCTTTAAATCTCAGAGGATAAGCTCCCCAGCCTGGCAAGAGAATAATGGTTGGAACCCAAACAAAATCTCCACACAGCTTTGAAATGCTTCAAGGTAGTAAAATGTTTCAATCTATTATTTGGGAAAGGCTGCTGAATAGATTGTGTTTCCCATCCTGGTTTGTGATTATTTCTAGGACAAAAGAAACATAGTGTATGGGTTCAAGTACCCAAACGCACAGCTTCTATTCCAGCTCTACTCTGGCAGGCTGGGGGATTTTGAGGGGGGCCTTTCCCTGGACCTGGCTGTGTCTCCCTCAAGGACCTCCTCGATGGAGATTTTAACCAATAGTAGATCCAGATGGTGCCTAAGGGAGAAATCACCATTCATCTGGGGGAGAGTTTATTTTAGAGCAGCCTCTTTGTGCCTGACCCAGGGAGGGACAGCCCCAGGGGTCTGCACTAGTTAAAGGGACAAAGACAAAACCCCTGAAAGAGTTAGCAATGTGAGACTGTGCGTGTGTGTGGACTGGAGAAGTAGATACAAGAAAGGTGCCACAGCTTGAGAAAGGCTCGCAGGCTGGGCAGCACTGGGCCTGGGCCTGAGTGCTGGCTGGATGGGGCAGGACACCTCAGGGAGAGGCAGTCGTTCCGGGACAAGCCTTTGCTGAGTCCTGCCGCCCACGTGCAGACAAGGGGCAGATGCTGGGGATACACTAGCCACGGAGGAGAATGCCTGTTGGGGGCTGAATTGTGTCCACTCAGAATGTATATGTTGAAGCCCTAACCCCCAGTACCTCGGAGTGTGACTGTCACTGGAGACAGGGCCTTCAAAGAGGTGAATAAGTTAAAATGAGGCCGTTGGTGGGCCCTATTCCAATCTGACTGGTGTCCTTGTAAGAAGAGGAAATGTGGACACACAGAGACCAGAGATGCCTGTGCACAGAGGCAAGACCATGTGTGGACACTGTGAGAAGGCAGCTGTCTGCAAGCCAAAAAGAGCAGCCTCAGGAAAGGCCAACGCTGCTTCTTGACCCCTGGGATTTCTGGCTCCAGAACTGTGGAAAATTAATTTCTGTTGTTTGAGCTGCCCAGTCTGTGGTATTTCGTTCTGGCAGCCGAGCAGATTGCTACAGTGCCCCTGCCTGCCCAGGGCCCGAGTCTGTTGCGGAGGACGGACAACGCCGGTACATTAATGGCACCTGTGCAGGGCACGCGGCAGGCACGGCCAAGGTGCTTTGGGAGGGTCCAAACAGCAGAGCTGGGTGGAGGGAGCACTCTGAGCCTGGGAGACCAGCCTTGGAGCGGGGACAGCCGGAAAGCAGGCGGACCTGAGCACCCCTGGAGTGGTGGGGAATGAGAATGACGGCTGGAACCCCGGATCGCAGAGGGCCCTGAGAGGAGCAGGAGTATTCGTGCTCAATCTCCGAGGCAATGTGGAGCTAGCTTAGGTTTCTAAGTGGAGGAATGGCCCAAGGAGAGCAATGCTTTAGGGAGATTTTTCATGCAAGCACGTGCTGAACAAGTGCAGGCCTCACGGTTCAGGGAGGAGGGCTGGACCAGGTAGGAGCCGACTGTGGAGGGAGAGAAGGGGCTGCCCACGGAGAGCATTTTGAAGAAGAAAGTGTCAGATCTTAGTGATTGACGGGAAACTTTTCAAATTATCTTGTCCCTGAAGCAGCCTTCGGGGATGCTCCTGACCTACAGGAAGGCTCTTGGAAGACCCGGCTGCAGAGTCAGGTGGTTGCCATGGCACCGAGCTTTGTGTGAAGGTCATGAAAGGCAAGTTCATCTTGTAGCCTTCCTTCTCCATCCCCACAGACCACACCACTGACACTCACAGAGCTTCCCAAATCTGCACAGTGATGTCATCAGCATGGTGCCAGGAAGGCATTTGCAGCTTTGAGACTCAGCAAGAAAGTAACACCTGGATATGTCTGTAATGCCACACTGCAGATTTCTCTCTGAGGCTCTTCTGACTTCGGCTGCCTTTTCAGCTGTCCGCAGCAGGGTTGGAGGGGAGGGGATGTGGGGAAAAGAACTTCCCATACTTCCCTGAGAAGGGACGTTAAGGAGCAGGACAGAAGTTGCTTAGATCTGCTGGGAAGGAAATGAAAATATGGACAACACTGGGACTAAAGTTCCAGAGTGCCTGCTGGCAGCCGAAGCCCATTGACTCACAGAAGCAACCAGATAGAGAAAGCTGTAACTAGATCCAGCTCTATCGGGTGCTAGATGAAGCTTTTCTCCAGTACTAAGGAGAGGGTATGTCAAGCCCCTGGTCAGGAAACCATGGTTCCACGCGCCAGACTTCACAACTGCAGCCAGCTGCCGAGGCCAGAGCTCACAGTGAGGTGCAGACAGGAGAACACCAGCCCTCCAGCCGTGGTGCTCCAACGTCACATTTGCCATCCATCACCAGCCGAGGGTTAACTCAGAAATCGGGTTAGAGGCACTGCTCTCGGAGAGGCCTACGTTTGAAGCACTAGGCAAAAGCTGATATGAGCACATGTAGTAATAAAACAGGGTGAGAGAATCCACAGAAAATCCTGGCATGGCATTATGAGGATACAACATGCCGATACTCTTGAGGGGGGAGAGTGTTTTTAAAAAGTGGACCATTTTAGTAAATTATTTGTGCATAGCTGGCAGAGTTTATTATTTTTTCAAAATTTCTTTTAGAACCATATGGCTGGCCAGGTGCAGTGGCTCACACCTGTAATCCTAGCACTTTGGGAGGCCGAGGCAGGAGGATCACTTGAGGCCAGGAGTTCAAGACCAGCCTGAGCAAGAGCAAGACCCCATTTCTACAACAAATAGAAAAATCAGCCAGTCATGGTGGCATGCGCCTGTAGTCCCAGCTACTCAGGAGGCTGAGGCAGGAGGATCACTTGAGCCCAAGAGTTTGAAGTTGTGGTGAGCTGTGATGACACCACTTCACTCTGCCCAAGGCAACAGAGTAAGACTCTGCTGTCTCAAAAAAAAAAAAAAAAAGAACCACATGGCTTCAGGATGCTCCATTTGCCCTGGATGGAAAAGCTGGTAAATTTTATTTTGTAATCAAGGTGTGGTCTAAGGACCAACTGCATTGGCACCTCCTGGATGTCTGATGCAATTGTAGAATCTCAGCCCCCAACCCCGACCTACTGAATCAGAAACTGCTCTCAAAGAAGATCCCTGGAGGTTTCACATGCACATGAAAGTTTAAAAGGGACTGCTTCAGAGCAAGTTAGGCAAAAAGAAGAGCTGAGAAGAGCTGAGTAGCTATGAGCTGGCTTAGTAATATTAGAGCAGAAGAACTAGCAAGGGCCCTTGGGCCACAGTGAGATGGTTTAGGCAGTAAAGAGGGATGCAGAGGAAGCAGGCCAGGCTTCTATTGCATGACTCAAGGACAGCACAGGGCCCCACCCTCCTAGGTGCTGTAGAACATTCTCAGCCTTTATCCACACAAGGCCAAGACTTGAGTATAGATTATGCAAAGGAAGCCTAAGCAATGTAAAAGGGAAAAAAAGTGTTTTTCCAATTAACAAAGGATAATGAGCACTTCCTAATATGTGTGCTTGGTAGTATATGTCACACAAGTAATTTTCCTTTTGCTTATTTTTCCAAAGAGGCTGCACCAGGACTATCTAAGATAATTACTTTGCTTTCAGTCTGGTAGCTATTCATGATGCCTATGACTCCACCTACAAGGTCAGCGAGGTGTAATAAACCAAGAAAGGGATTTTGAGTAGACAAAGCTGTGCTTGAATCCTGGCTTGGACCCTAGGCAAGTCCCTTATTTCCTGAAATGGAGATAATAAACTACAAAATGCTGAATGCTAATTACAATGAATTACTCATTATTGGGTGGAAATATAGCAGCATAGCTTAGCCTCACTTGACTACTAATGGCAACATTGTTATGTCAAGTAGACTAAAGCTTTGAGAGGTATGACCCAATGTCATACAACTAGAGAGTGGCAAAGCTGGACTGGTAGGTGCCAGGTATGTCTGTCTCAAGAGCCCAGAAGATGGTCAAATCTGATACCATCACCTCCATGAGCCCAAGGCGCCCTCTCCCTCCCAGAGCCTTCCATTCTGCCCCATAACTGATGCTCCCACTTCTTAAGACAAAATTACAAGTGAACCAGATTTCCAAAGGGTCCTCATCTACAATTTATGTTGAGGGAGCAATCATTTATCTTACTACCCTTCTGACTGCAAAAGTCATTACTGATATTTTATTTTATTTATCTTTTGCAGTTTTTTTTAAATTATGGGTACATAATAGTTGTATATCTTTATAATTACTGATATTTTAAATTGTGGTCTGTTTAGTCTTTGCTCTCCTTTGCTTCTGAATCATTTGATTTTTTTCATCCCTGAAAAATCTAAGTCTTCATGTCAACAAGAAAAATCTCAAAATGAGCTGGTAAAACAAACACCCATTGACTCTCAGACTATAAAATAACTAACCTTCTCTCTCTCTCCCTACCCTCCCTACCCCCTCCTCCCAGCTCTTTTATTTTAAGTGCTTCAGGCTCCCTCTTAGGCTAGAGAATAAGTATACCTTTAGCTTGAGTGAAACAGAGAAGGTTGAAACTGTAAGATTGAATAGATTTGAATTAATACAACTTTCTCTCAGACAAAAGCATTTAAGAGTTCAGCAAAGGTCAGGCATGCAGAGAATGCTGCATTTCCTGGTATCTTCTGATTAGCTTTTAAGATAATTAATGGAGCTGGGAGTATTGCTTGGGCAACTGCCGCATTCCTGGAGAGAAGCAGGAAGGACAGAGCTGAGAACTCTGAGCATTAACCCCACTGGCTCACCAGCTTCTTGTGCATCTACAAATTCTTTCTCTGGCTCCAGTGACATCTGGGAGAACCCAGGGTTAGGTGAACAGCAATCTCCTAGCACTGTGCATGCATTACCCTTAACTATGCATCATACCCCTATCCTGGGGGAGAAATTTGCCATCCCCATTTCAGTAAGGGAGATATTGCTGCACACACACAGTCCTCAAAACATCCAATGTGGCAGCTACTATTATTATTCCCATTTTGTAGATGAGGAAACAGGGTCTAGACAGACTTAGTAACTTTCCCAATAGCACATAGTAAATATTGGGGCTGGAATTAAACCCAAATCTGCCTGATTGCAGAGTCAGAGCTATAGCAAGAGGTACTATTCCTGCTTTATCTCACTTTTCTTGTTTTACATCTACATTTCCATAATGGCAAGGTGGCAGAGAGAAGCAAAAATCATCACAACAAGCAGTCATATATGTCCCCAGTAACCCTAGACTTCTTTTTGATCATCTGGCTGGCCAAGCAGCCAAGCAGTTACTATTAGAATAAATATTCAACCAACTCTGGTTTCTTTCTATCTTTCCTCAGACTGTGAACTCCTTCTGAGTAAGGATCATATTTTTTCATTTGTATAACCCTCCCAACAGTGACACATTGTAAGAGAGAAAAATTGGCATTTGCTGGGTATTTTCCATGGGCTATGTCAGCTATGTAGCACACAGACTGCCCCTACCCCTCTCACACCCCAGCAGGCATCATTAATCAGTCATAGTACTCTTCCCTAGCAAGGCCAAAAAAGAGACTCAGGATCCTTCTTAACACAATACTTCAGACAGCTACTATCAACCAATCAGAGTTGATAAACTAAATGAAACCTATTTACTTTTCCTTGTCTAAATTCTTAACGGTACTTTTCCGTGGTCCTTGGTATACGAACATTCCTACCAAGTTTGAATTATGAGGTTGCCCAAAGAAAGCAAAAGCCATCATACCACAAAAACATTTGGTAAAGGAATTGATCACTCTTCTATTTCACCCCTCCTCTGCCATCACCTCCTTCCCTTTTTACACTAGCCAGGACCCTTGAAGTAATGAATTATGCTTTTTTGCCAATTGTTTTGCATTGTGTATGTACAAAAATGCAAAGAGATGGCAAACCTTAGGAAATATAAACTTTTTGGAAAGTGGGTGAAAGTGTTATTGGCAAACCACTCAAATCAGACACATGAAGCCGTTAACAAATGAGAGTCTGGGAAAGTTGCACCAGTTAACAATTGAAGAAGAGAAAATTCAAGGATGATGACAAGATAGATACTTCAAAAGAGACCATTTGAATATCAAAGGATTGAACTGAATCCCTTGGGAAAATTGGTAAAGCTCTGGAATATTTTTGTAAAGAAATGACCTTGTTTACGCATGAACTATGAAAATCAAACATACAGTTAAGGATTGTACCATACTCCTGTACAAGTTTGTCAGAAAACTATTATGCCAGGAAAATTAGTGAAAACTCCAATTGTCAACATTTTTGGTTTGTTTTAAGAATCAGGGCAAGATGTGACTATAACTTATTTTAATTCAAAATAGAGAAAATAAAATCATTTCCATACACGAGATGAAACTAATGTTTTATTTTTCAAGATAAAATCCCAATGGAACCTTTCCTGGCTGTTTCCTGAGACGTGTCCGCATGTCTCACACAGGATACGTGTGAAAAGATGTCTCCCAGAACCGTCATCCCCACATGATGAGGGCCTCCCACGTCTCATTTATTTTTACAGCCCCGTGACCAGGTGGGTCGTTTGGGCGCGGTTTTACAGTTGAAGAAACTGAGGCCAGGAGGACACAACCAGTGACAGCCCATGTCACCCTGCCTCCTGCAGCCCAGCTCTGCCCCATTAGTTGATGGCCAGAGGATGGTAACTGTCTACTGAAGGAAGCAGGGAGTGACTGGATCAATTAACCCACCGGCGAGGACCACCTTCCCATCCACTAGGAAAAGAGGAATTCCCACAAAGGCAGCCTGGGTAGCCTCTCAGTGCCCATGCCTTCACTGGATGGTCCGGCTGGCCTGGGGACCAGGGACTCCTCCATCGCTCTCTAAGTCTCTCTCCCAGTTCTGCTCCAACTCTTAGGGCCTTTTCAGGGGGCCTGAACCTCCTGCTTCAGGCCCAAGTGAGTGAGGCCTCTCCTGGCCTGCCCCCTGCCCCCTGACCCCTACCCCCTCTGCCTCTCACCCCAGAATATCACTTTCCCTTGACCCTTGGAAATGAACTCGATCCTTGTTCTGCCCCTGCCCTCCCCATCTTCTGCCAGGCAACTGGCGCCTAAAACCAGCTCATGCCCATCTCCAGCCCCGTGGGGAAGAGCCCAGCACAATGGCTGTAGCGAGAGACGTGGCTCTGGCTTTTGTGGTCTAACCCAGAAAAGCCAAGGGAGGCAGAGGGGGAGCAGGTCAGGCAGGAGAGGGAAGGGGAAGCTTCATTTGCCAAAGTGGGGAGGGGGTGGTGAATGGACCAGCCCAAGGCAGATCTCCACTTGTACTTCAGCATGGAATTTAATGGTAATTCAGGGAATTGTTTAAGCAGGGGAAAAAAAAAAACTCATTCTAAACATTTTTACAGATGAACTGACTAGAGTTCCCAGAGAATCAGTGATTTGCTGGGGTCACACACAAGTGAGAGCCAACACATGGCCCCCGAGCCCCTGACGGTCGGTCACCTTAGCATGTTCTTAGTCGTGTCTCTGACCTGCATGTGTCCACATCTAGTAAGGTACTAAATTCCTCAGTTGCCCACGCGTGATAAGGGGAGTGGTGAGACGGGGCCAGATTAATTTTGTGTAGAACTACCTATAAACAGTACTTCACCAAGAATCCAGAGGAAGAGATGTGTCCCATCTCCTGACCCATCACATTTTTTTGCCCGTCAGATCTCCCAAGAGGTTAGGTATTCCCTGAGGATTCCTTCTGAAATTCCTGGGCAGTACAGCTGAATGGTTAAAACTGGGGGCATTGGGCCAGACAGAATAGAGCGTGGCTCCATAACTTACTAGCTGTGTGACCACGGGCCGGTGAGCTGACGTCTCTGAGCCTGAGTTACCTCATCTGTGACATGGAGATCATATTCGTCACCACACAGAGTTGTGAGGTTTCAGTCAGCTAATGCGTGCTGACTAAGGTAAGGTTCAGAGGTGGACTTCTTTCTCGCCCGCCTCTCTAGGGTCTCATTCCTCCCAGTCTTAGTCCAGACCCTCAGAGAAGCTTCCTCCGCCCCCGTTGCAAAGCTGCCGATTGCGGTGCACATCGCGATGCTGAAGGTCGGTAAGACCAAGAAGCACAAGTGCCTAGCCGGTCTCCCACCGCCCATTTCCTCGAGATAGACAGGGGCCCCCGCCCTCAGTTAACCCTGCGGGATGCCTTGTCTGGGCTCTGCTTCTTGCCAAGGCTGCCAAGCAGAACCTCTCAAAAGTCTCAGGCCCCAAGTCCCGTTTCCAGATTGCCTCTGCGCCCAGGCCAGCTCCCACCAATCCCGTCAGCGTGGCCAGCGGAGGGGGCGGGCTTTGGGCTGCCCAGCCGGGGGGTCGCATGCCTGCCTCTACTGCCAGGAAGCAGGGTGCCTGGGTGAAACCACATGCCAAGACCTGACTGCTATTCACAGTCAAACGCAAGTGCTGCAGCCCAGCAGGTAGGTTGCGGGGTGGGGGAGCAGCCGCAGGGGAGAGGAGGCAGCAGGCTATAGCATTTCACTGGGACAGACTGCTTTAAAAGAGAGGGCCTGGTCTGTGTGCTTGGTTTTGTCACCCTCTATCAAGTGACCATTTCATTATCTGTAACCCGAGTTCTGAAAGTGTGGTCCAAGGACCCCTAGGGAGAGATTGTGAGGTCGAAGCTATTTTCCTAAGAATGCTAAGATGTCATTTGTTCTTTCCACTCTTAGTCTCTCACTAGTGTGCAGTGGAGTTTTCCAGAGACTGTGCGATGCTCTGATGTCATGGATGCTCTGATGATGATGGACTGTGTTTGCGTTTTCCTGTGCTTTTAAATAGTCTCAGCTTTAATTTCTAATAGGGTAAAACTCAATAAATACAATCCATATAAACTAAAGCTCTTTGGGGTCAGCAGTAATTTTAAGAGCATAAAAGGGTCCTGGGCCCAAGGGGCTCCTCTGACAAGGCCCTTACTCCTTGGCCCTGGCCCGCCGGATGAGCAATGAACTTGGTACAGGCCTACGAGGTGCCTCTGCTACCTGCAGGAAGCCACCTCCTGGAATCGGAGTTTCATCTCCTTTGTCTCCCAAATGCTCCATGCCAAGAATGCACGCACCTGGAGAGGGAGTCTGGGCTACACCCAGGGAAATTGAGGGAGCCACTACTTTCCAAGTGGGGAAGGGAATGGCGACCCAGGCAACCTGTCCAACTGTAGCCAAGTGGAACATCACGTAAGCAGGCAGGAGCAAGGGTCAGTCAGAGGTGCCAGCACCTAAGGACGACACTGGGGCCTTGCCATTTACATACAGGTCACTTGGTGGACCAATCCTACAACTGCACACCGTCCCCCCCCCCCCCAGCAATGGCCGCTTTTTGCCCCTGAGCTCAGTAGCAAAGGAATAATTCCTGGAAACACTTAGTGTTTCAAGAAAAGGGGAGAGACCAAAGTCTGAAGGAGAAAACGGCCTCCCACTAAGTTCTTTCCCGTATTTATGACCAAGTATGCGTGCAGAAGGCCAGGAGTACACAAGGATGTAGAAACTCAAGCAAGCATAGCTCTTTGCAGATAAGGAACAAGATGTGTAGTTATCAGCTAATAATTCTTAGAACAAAGACTTAGCTGGGGGATAAAGGTTTGGGCCTTTGCTAACTTCTTTAATAACTTCCGTAAACGGTCAGCTGACCTTTGCACACCGCAAATAAGCAGCTTCCGGTAGGCGTTTTCGCCTGTCCCTTCATTCACTCTGCTCACATTCTTTCCATACATCCATCCTTTCTTCTAGGCTCAGCCCCACAGCCCTGCAAGCTCCTGGTTCTCTGGCAGTTGTGAATTTAGTGGGCAAGGCCCCAGGATGAGCCTCTAAATTCAACCTCCAAGCCTGGGGGTTGCCCTACGGTCAGCCCCCCTTTCCCTCCCGGTTTCTCTAGCTGCCCTCGCCACCCACACCAACCCTATCCAGCAGAAACAGATGTGAGCCACTCGTGTGATTTAAAATTTTCTAGTAGCCCATTTTAAAAAGTCAAAAGAAACATGTAAAATTAATTTTAATAACATTTTATTTAACCTATTTGTCCAAAGTGTTATGTCAACCTATAATCAATATAAACAATTAATAATGAAATACTTTTATTCTTTTTTGTACCAAATCTTTGAAATCCAGTGTGTTTTTTAGACTTTCTACATATCTCACTTTGGATATTATATTTTTATTAGAAAACTTGATCTGACAATAGATGTTATGAAATTTATACTTGAAAAAGTAGATTGACATACCCAAGTTGTTCCAAGCATATTTAGAAGTGTTCCAATAACTGAATTAAGTACTTAAATATCAATTTTTAAGTTTACATTAATTTAATTTAATTTAAAATTTATTTTTTTTGGTTGCAGTAGCACATTTCAAGTGCTCAACAGCCACATGTAGCTGGTGGAGAGTGCAGTTCTATAAATAGACTGTCATCTCCTCAAACCCTGTCCACTCTTTGTAATTAGCTATGTTTTGTAATTAAAATAAATGTATGAAAGCAACACATGTTCATTATTCAAAATGCACACATCATAGAAATATAAGAAATAGGACAGAGCAAGAAGGTGCCATCAACAAACCAGGACATGGGCCCTCACCAGGCAATGACTCTGTTAACCCCTTGATCTTGGACTTCCCAGCCTCCAGAACTGTAATAAATTTCTGTTGTTTATAAGCCATCCATTTTATGATATTTTGTTATAGCCTCCCAAATGGACCAAGGCAGTGGCTAACGCACACACAGACATACCTGTGTCCCTGTGACTGCCATCAGTGGCAGCACACCATACTCCTGCCATCATCTGCCTCCAGCTCCCTGCCTGGGCAATGGCTCCCCGTCACTTTGGGTCCATTCCACAGGCCACTTAACTAGACCCCTGTTGAAGGACACCAGGATAGTCTCTCCATCTTTTGCTACTTACAGATATGCTTTGGTGACTATGCCTGTGCCACTTTCCTTTCACAGATGGGGGAGTTCATAGCTATATCCTGCAGTATTTCTTCCTGGGATGTGCATAATTTATTTAGCCAACTTGCTACTGAAAGTCATTTAGGTGACTTCTAATTTTTGTATAACAAACAATGCTGTCATGAACATCCTTGTACATAAATCTCTTAGAATAATTCCATGCAAGGAAATTGTTAAGTCAAAATGTATTTGAATTTTAAATTTTCATCAATATTGTCAATTTTCCCTCCAAAGAGCTTGGACTGAGTTTCACTTCTTCCAATGTGTTTAAGGGTGCCTCTTCCCCTGCAGCCTCACCTAGACTGTTTTATTAGAAAAACTTTGTGATCTTTGACAACCTAGTAGGTGAAAAATATTAACTTGCTGTTAAGTTCTAATTAGCAGTTATTTATTTATGCAATTGTCCATTTTTCTCTATTCTTATAAGTCACCTGTCTGCCTCTATCTACTCATAGCCATGTCCTTTTTTCTTTCTTTCTTTCTTCTTTTTTTGTAGAGATAGGATCTTGCTTTGTCACCCAGGCTGGAGTACAGTGGCAGGATCATAGCTCACTGTAACCTCAAACTCCTGGCTCAAGAGATCCTCCTGCCTCAGCCTCCCAAGTAGCTGGGACTACAGGCATGAGCCACCATGCCCAGCTAATTTTTCTGTTTCTTTTGTACAGACAGGGTCTTGCTCTTGCTCAGGCTGGTCTTGAACTACTGACCTCAAGTGATCCTCCAGCCTCATCTTCTCAAGGTGCTGGGATTACAGGCATGAGCCACTGCACCCAGCCTGGGAACAGTTCTTATCTCAGACATGTAAGCATGAGCCTCCTCTCCTTCGGGCCTTCCTGGCCGTATTTCATCTGAGTCTCACAGAAGCGATTTCATCCTGGTATCTGCAACTTTCACAGAGGCCCTCGTTTTGGACTAAGCTCCTGCACTAGGCTCCAACAGATCAGACTAAAAACCAAACTGCAGTCACTCACACTGAGGAGCCACGTCACCAAATAGAAAGTGAGTTGTTATCTGACCTTGTGAGAAATTAGGAGAGAAAAACACCCTACTTTTCCAAACAAGCCAGTTTCAATCAGCAAATAATGGAGTTTCCTCTGCTTTAATCTTCACCCAAAAAAGGTAACCTGAAGTAACCTGATATTAACTAATCAGTTACTTCTTTATTATCCTGTTTCCCTGTTCATGCCTTACAAGGTGAGTAACTGAAATGATTGACCAATCTGCATTTTATTCTTTATTGCTGCTTTCTTCACCCCTTTTCTGTCTATAAAACTAACCTCCTCCACTCAGCTCATTGGAACACATTCTATTTTATGGAAAGAAGTGTTGCTAGATCCTAGAATCTCAGTAAAGCCAACTGAGACCTTTAAACTAGGTTTGTTGCTGGGCACAGTGGCTCACACCTGTAATCCCAGGACTTTGGGAAGCCGAGGCAGGAGGATTGCTTGAGGCCAGGAGTTCAAGACCAGCCTGGGCAACATAGTGAGGCTCCCGTCTCTACAAAAAAATTAAAAAAATAGCCAGGCATGGTAGTGCACTCAGGAGGCTACTCGGCTACTTAGGGGGCTGAGGTAGGAGGATCACTTGAGCCCAGGAGTTTGAGGCTGCAGTGAGCTATGATTGCACCACCGCACTCCAGCCTAGAGCAACAGAGTGAGACCCCGTCTCCAAAATAAATAAGTAAATAAATAAATAAACTAGGTTTGTTGTAATTCTTTCTTTTGATACACTTATGTTTGTGACCCATCTGGGCTTTATTTTGATCTGAGCAATAAGAAGGCAACGATACATTTTTAATGGAATTGGTTAGTCATTTAAACCAACACCTTTTATTGAATAATCTGTCCTTTCCACACTGATTTGAAGTGAGTTTTGATAGGCCTCGTCACAGGTCCACAACAGCATCACACCGGGGCCTAGAACTGGAGACACAGCACATGGCGCGCCAGTGGCACTCCTCTGGGCATGGCACTCCTCTGGGTGTGGCACCGCCCTTTCCACAGAGTGTGTCCATGTTCGTGGTTAGCCTCCTTGCTCTGAGGGAGCAGCCACCTCAGGCGCCCGAGTGCCACCACCAGCCTCAAGTGGCTCCAAGCACTATTTATTTGGCAGCCACAAATAAAACTCTTAATTAAAACATCATTTCAAAAATAAGCACAGTCAATAATGTAGGATAAACAATATACACAGCTTCATTCACCAGTTTTGAAGCAAAAACACAAAGGAAAAAGAACCTGGAGGCATCATAAATAGAGAGGCCGCCGGCCAGGGTGGAACGCCAGAGACGGGGTCTCTTGCTGTCTCTGCCTTCCCTTTCTCATCTATGGAATGTAGAAGTTGTGCTAGCAATCTCCGAGCTTCAGAGATGTATTCAGCAATAATAATCATCGAGATTCCAGAACTGCATTAAGTCTCTTTCCAAGGTTGACGTCTCAATTCCAGTTGAGTCTTCGATGTGATTCTCCTGGGTGGCACTCAGGCCCTGAGGGTGCCTTGACTTTGCTCTGCCCTGACGGCCTCAGATCAGGACTGCAGAATGATGCCTCCCTCTGCGTTGTCATTCTGTTCAAAAGCCTTTTCAAAAATTTCCCATGAAACTAGCAGAGTCTCCCATCTTCCTGGATCTTACCTTTTGAAAGAAACATAAATTAGGATGGCCGCCTCAACCTTAATACGGTTCTCATTTCAGCCAAGGCGCTAGACACTGGGAGACTCAAGCGTGTATGGTCCGGGAAGAGCATTTGATCCTTGGAAAAAAGGAAATGCTGTGTCTATGTCTTGATAACAGAAAGAGACCACTTCCTAGCAACCTTTCATGCAGGCTGTGAGACCAAGCAAAGAATGCAGAATGCGGAAAATCCAAGTTACAGTTGTGTCCGCTCTGAAGCAACCAAACCAGGAAGTTCTCAAGGCAGTTAGTTCACAAGAAGTGTGGGGAAAATTGCTGCCTGTTTGTTTTTAATAATTAGGATTGTTTTCTTGGTGTCCAGAAGTATACGTCTGACACATAAGGCAGGCTGAAATTAGAAACCCGGGGCCTTAACTTTGACGAGTCTTGGCTCAGAGTTCATTTAAACAGTGGGCTGCACAGATGCAGGTGGAATTTTGGAAGAGAAATGATCTTAAATACTATCAATTGGTATGTGTGAGTTTCAGAGCAGGTGAAGGTTCACTTTAAACATTTTTGTTAGGACTTTACATTTTCAAATAGGATAGAGAAGTAAAAGAAAAAAATGCAAAGAACTGAGCCTCACTGTCTAGACGCCTTGCTACTAACAATCCAGTGGCACATTCTGGTTGTCCACAAAGCTTTTGGATTCCATGTTTGCGGATATAATTCAGCACTCAAATACCTAATTGTTATTAGTTCATATTGCACAGAAAAAGGCCTGGAAGGACTCATTTCAAATGCCAGTATTTCCCTCAGGAAAGAAATATGGGGGTGAGGGGAGAAGAAAAGGAATGCAAATTTTCACTTTCTACTTTACCTATTTCTATGTGTTTTATTTTTTATAACACACACAGGCATACCCTCAGAGATATTGCAGATTTGGTTCCAGCTACTGTAATACAGTGAATATCACAATAAAGCGAGTCATACAAATTTTTTGGTTTCCCAGTGCTTATAAACATTTTATTGACACTATAAACTTTGAGTATCCCTCATATGAAATGCTTGGGAGCATGAATGTTTTGAATTTCAGATTTTTTCGGATTTTGGAATATTTGCATTATATTATACTTGCTGGACTCGGCATCCCTAATCCAAAAATCCATATACCCACTGCCCCCGCACAAGCCTAGCTTCCCCTATTATCAACATCCCCCACCAGAGCGGTACATTTATTACAACTGATGAATCTACATTGACACATCATCATCAAATCATCACCAAGGTCCATAGTTTACATTAGGGTTCACTCTGGTGTTGTATACTCTGTGGATTTGGAAAATGTATAATGACATATATTCAATATTATAGTATCATACAGGGTGGTTTCCCTGTCCTAAAAATCCTCTGTTCTCTGTCTATTCATCCCTCCTTCCCTCCTACCTAACCGCTGGAAACTGCTGATCTTTTTATTGTCTCCACGGTTTTGCCTTTTCCAGAATGTCATGTCATTGGAATTATACAGGGTGTTGTCTTTTCAGATTGGCTTCTTTCATTTTTTTTTTCTTTTTTTTTTTTTTTTCAAGACAGAGTCCTGCTCTGTTGCCTGGGCTAGAGTGCTGTGGTGTCAGCCTAGCTCACAGCAACCTCAAACTCCTGGGCTCAAGTGATCCTCCTGCCTCAGCCTCCCGAGTAGCTGGGACTACAGGCATGTGCCACCATGCTCAGCTAATTTTTCTCTATATATATAATTTTAGCTGTCCAGATCATTTCTTTCCACTCTTAGTAGAGACGGGGTCTCGCTCCTGCTCAGGCTGGTCTCGAACTCCCGACCTCAAGCTATCCTCCCGCCTCGGCCTCCCAGAGTGCTAGGATTACAGATGTGAGCCACCACGCCCGGCCCTTCTTTCACTTAATAATATGCATTTGAAAGGCCAAGGC
>CM052441.1:44222218-44252017 GCA_028533085.1 Varecia variegata | reverse complement strand
TATATATAGAAAAAAAAAAAATTAGCCGGGCATGGTGGCGCATGCCTGTAGTCCCAGCTACTCGGGAGGCTGAGGCAGTAGGATCGCTTAAGCCCAGGAGTTTGAGGTTGCTGTGAGCTAGGCTGACGCCACGGCACTCACTCTAGCCCGGGCAACAAAGCAAGACTCTGTCTCAAAAAAAAAAAAAAAAAAAAAAAAACTCTATATGAAGGAAAGCAAGGGAATGAGGAGCATGGAATTCAGGAGGAAGACACTGTGGTAGGTGGAGGCAGGATGCAATGTGAGAGACCATGTGGTTAAATGGGAATTATTAAAAAGAGCTTAGCTTTTGTTTTAGTGCCTTCCCTGGTACTTACTGCGGTATTAAAACAACTATATAGCCAAGGAAGTAAAGAAAAGGGAAAAGACAAAATTGAGGAAGTCTAGAAATACACAAATGTATGGGCTGGCACGGCAGCTCACACCTGTAATCCTAGCACTCTGGGAGGCCAAGACGGGAAGGATTGCTTGAGCTCAGGAGTTCAAGACCAGCCTGAGCAAGTGCAAGACCCCATCTCTACTAAAAATAGAAAAAATTAGCTGGGCATGATGGCAGAAGCCTGCAGTCCCAGCTGCTCGGGAGGCTAAGGCAGAAGGCTCACCTGAGCCCAGGAGTTTGAAGTTACAATGAGCTACCATGATATCACTGCACTCTACCCAGGGCGACAGAGCAAGACTCTGTCTCAAAAAAAAAAAAAAAAAAAGAAAGAAAGAAAGAAAGAAATATACAAATACATAAAACATCCTGGATTTCTAGACTACTGTCCCATAAGTGTTCATTGTTGATAATTTCTTGTATATCTTTCCACAGTTCTTCATCTTGGTATTTTAAAGCATATTCTAATTCCACATTTAAAAAGCAATAAATAGCACATATGCCTAGAGAAAATGAAGTTCTGAAAGGAAAGTCACTGGTGTTAACAGTGATCATAAGGAGAGGCTCCTGAGTACGTTACAATAGATATGGTGCAATAAACCTTTGAAGAGCTGGTGGAGTTAAGTCTTAAGCAAAGGTCCTGAAAACTATTTGTAATGAAAACCCACAGCTTCCTCCTAGCTCAGTTCGAACTGCTCTCCCCTCAGAGCTGCTGGACAGATAAGTCTTGAAGCCATTTCTGTCTGACCCAAACTCCTAGGATCAGACAAGGGCAAGGCAGAGGGGCTGGTCAGGACAGAGGACTCTGAATTAATTGTCATCCACTTCCCCACCTTCTAGAAAACAACAGATTTCTCAGGATCCAGAATCCAGCAGAAGAGAGACTGACATTTCTCTTTTTTATAACAGAATTGAGTATAAAAACCTTGCAGGTCTAGACTCCAAATGGGGAGAACATATTAATTCCTAATTCCCAGTCTCTTTCTGGGACAAACGTCTTGCTTGTCTTTGAATGGAGACCACAGCTCTCAGTCTCCAGGCAAGCTACCCATTTAGTTCCTCCAAAGAAAAGATCACCTAGCCTGTTTCCCAAACAGCCCACTTCCTCAGTCTTACCCTAAGGAAGTCACACATCTCACACCACAAGCTTGACCTGCCTGTGGGGAAAGTGGGCAGGAAGTGAGAAGAAGGAGGAAATGACACCGCTAGCAGTTACAGATGAGGGACTTAGATATCATTGTCTGACCTCAGCCATTGGAATTCTGCACCATCCCCACTGCCCCACTACCCCGAACTGGGTGGCCACCATGTCTTCAAGGAGCAATTAGATTTAATTAACATTTCACCCCACATTTGAATTGCAGCCAGTAGTGTGCTGTTAAATGTTAAGCAACCAGCTCTGTGGAGAAATAGCATCTGTAACAGGCCGATTTCCATGGTGTAAATACGCTCAGTATAGCCAATTTCAAGCCACCAATATGATGTCACCAGATGCAGAGCTGGGAACTGATACTACAATCAGTTCTCATGAACCAGATTGAGCCGGCTCCCTCACGTCACTAACTGTAATACTTTCATTATCATTTATTCTTATTTTGGTAAATGGCTCTATCAATGGCATGGCCATTTTACAGCCATGCCTCAGTTTCTTCATTTTTAAGAATGGTAAAATAATTCTCTGAATTATTGTGAGAACCAAAGTGCCAGGCACATAAAATTTTCAAACTATATAAACCCTACTCCCCTCATCCCCTTTCCTTCTTCTCACATTGTACCTTCTTCATTCCTCTTCCTCATTGTGAAGGCACATTCCCACAAGGGACCCAAGCCCTGGGAAGCGACACTTGAGCCTGGGAGATGGAGACATGGCCCAAGGAAGTTGCATCACTGAGAGGACATTTTCCCTCAGAAAGATGTTGGCAGACTCTGTGCAGCACTGAGGTCTACTCGCTGGATAGGTCTACCCGCAAAGGGTTTGTTTGTATTTGGCATTCCCCATAGTGATACCCTCAGGGATCCATGTGGAAATAGATACTGGGTCTCAGCTGGTAACGGATCCGACACAACAGTGAGCTCTGCACTGTGGTGGATTCTACAATAGTGCTGGCACCATCTTGGACTATAGATACAATGTGAGTTAAATAGGTTTTTGTGGGGTTGTCCCATTTCCTGTGGAAGGCATCTTTTTGGGAAAGTGCATTCCCAATTCCAAACCCATATTGAAGTCAACCTGATAATATTTGGGGGACTATAAATATATAAACATACAGACCCTATGTTAACAAATGAAAATTATAGGAAGTTTAAAAATTATTTCTCTACTCTTCCCCCTGCAATAATAAAGTTATATCTCTCTTTCTTAAGAGTTAAGTTTCTAGAACGAGGGGCATACCCTTGCCTCTACCTCTCTTGGGAAGCCACACAGTCAGGTTGTCACTCTACTTCCCCAACGTGGCTCTGTCAGAAGTCACCCAAGGCTTTTGAAGTAGTTTTGAATAGATACCCACAAATTCTTTGATACTTCTCCCCTAAAGAGGTGGAGTGTAATTCCCTTCCCCTTGAGTGAGTACTGTACTTAGTGACTGGCTTCTAGTGAATAGAACATCGCACAGGTGATGGGGTTTCACTTGCACATTTAGGTTATAAAAAGACTACAGTTCTATCATGGATCACTCGTATGGACAAAGTTATGACTTAAGGAGCTTGGAGTAGCCTTGGAGAGGCCCAAAGGGGGGACCTGAAGCCTCCAGCCATCAGCCGTGTGAGTGAGCCATCTCAGAAGTGCATCTTCCAGCCAGACCAAACCTTCAGAGACTGCAGCCTTGGCTGACACCCTCACCACAAACTCAGAAGAGATCCTGAGCTAGAACTGCTCAGCTAAGCAGCTTCTGAATCCTGGCCATCAGAAACTGTGTGAAATAATAAATGTTTGTTGTTTTAAGCTGCTATGTTTTGGGGTAATTATTTATACAGTGATGGATAACTAATGCAGCTTTCTGGAGAACAGATGCAATGGCTGTGTTTTTACCCTTTGCTTGGTTCAATTTCATCTATGCATAATATTTCCTTTTCTTTTTTCATATTGCCTTCTAGAATCATGAATCACTCTTCCCCTTATCTTCTGGGTAGTCCCACCTCTTTTATCTTTCTTGGTCTCCTCCCCTCCAGGTTTCGATGTTCTGTCCTCACCCTATCCTCTTCTCTTTCTACATACACTGCTTCATCCACTCTCATGCTTTCCATTAACACTTAGTTCCTTTGAAGGCAGGTGATGACTCAAATTCTCAGAAGCAAATGAAGACTGTGTTGCCTCCCGTGGCTGGGAAGCACACTGGCTTGAATAGCTCACTGAATTCCTAGATGATCTGTAAGAACTTGGGCCCCAGGGACTAGAACCCAGGATTCAGTAGTGACGGGACATTTTATCTCTGACTACCTCTTGTCTCTGCTTGCTTTGTTTTCTCATTGAGTGTTTGCTAAACTCTTTTCCTGATACAGATAGATTCTGCCTCAGAGCTGGAGAAGAAGACACCCTGATTGTTAGTCCCACTGAGACCACATGGAGTGGTAGACAAGTATTTCTCCAAAAGAAGGGATGATGGTCAGATAGAAATGACATTGACATATGTCCACCACACTGTCTATGGATGGATGACTCCATCGGTGGCCTAGCGCTGTCTCCTGAACTCCAGGCCGGTACATCAGCCAGCTCCTGCGCACTGTGTCACAGCAGTTCCCCCTTATCCCTGGTTTTGCTTTCTGCGGTTTCAGTTACCTGTCATCAACTGCATGTCCACAAATATTAAATGGAAAATTCTAGAAATAAATAATTCGTAAATAATTGTGCACCATTCTGAATAGCACAATGAAATCTTGTGCTATCCCACCCTATTCTGCCTAGGACATGAATCATTCCTATGCCCAGCATGTCCACCCACCCATTAGCCATCACCATCATCTGTTCCTGATGCTCCGGGATCAGGAGCATCCTGATTGGATGATCCAGGACCACCTGGAGCAGATGATCCTCCTTCTGACAAATTGTCAGAAGGTCAATAGCAGCCTAACGCTGCATCACAATGCCTATGTCATTCACCCCACTCATCTCATCATGTGGGCATTTTATCATCTCACATCATCACAAGAAGAAGGGTGAGTATGGTACAAGAGATATTTTGAGAGAGAAAGATCATATTTGCGTAACTTGTATTACAGTATATTGTTATAATTGTTCTATTTTATTAGTAGTTATTGTTAATCTCTTACTGTGCCTAATTTACAAATTAAACCTTATCATAGGTATGTATGTATAGGAAAAAACATAGTGTATATAGGGTCAGTACTATCGGAGGTTTCAGCTGTCCACTGGGGTCGTATCCCTGCAGATAAGGGGAACCACTGTGGTGTTCCAGGGATGCTGTAACACAACATAATAAACTGGTGGCTTAGGACAATGAAATTTATTGACTCACAATTTTGGAAGCTGCAAGTCCAAAGTTAAGGTATTGGCGGGGCCATGCTTCCTCTGAAGGTATGTGGGAAGGATCCGTGCCAGACCTCTCTCCCAGCTTCTGGTAGCTTTCTGGCTGGTGGGTGCATCACCCCAATCTCTGCCTTCATCTTCACACAGTGTTCTCCTTGCGTGCATGTCTGTCTTTGGGTCTAAATTTCCTCTTTTTATAAGAGCACAGTCATACTGAATTACAGCCCATCCCAATGACCTCACATTAACTTGATTACATCTGCAAAGACCCTATTTTCAAGTAAAGTGAGATCATATTTGGAAGTACTGACAGGGGTTAGGATTTCAACATATGAATTTGGAGGGGGACACAACCAATACAGAACCCATCGTCTTTGGCTGTCCTTTTCTCCCTCCCTGCTCCCCAAATTGGTTCGTTTCCCCATATATCTTATCCTGGTTACAGACATCACCACATGCCCTGTCATCCAAACCAGAGTCTCCTTTCTTCTTCTGTATCTGGTCATTCATTAAGTGCTGCCAGGCACTTAAATGTTTCTTAAATAGGTCCTCTGCCCTGCAATCCTGGGGTGACACTACTTGAGCTCAGGTTCTTTGTATTTCACATCCGGATGTTACAAACACCTCCTACATGGTCTGTCACCTCCAGCTGTGGCTCTCTCTTCTGCTCCCTCCACCTCTCTCATCTTCCACCAATCCATCCAATACCCAGAAGCCTGCATGATCTGTCAAAAATACAAAGGCTTTTTGACCACTTCAGAACTGTTTCAATAAGTCCCTAAAACTACCAAAGCAAGAGTTCTTAGTAAGGCCCACCAGCCCCCGAGACTGTGGGTCTTTAATAGCCTCAGCTCTGGCCATTCTTTTCTCTAAGCTTCACCCGCACTGAAAAGCTTGGGGTTCCCCTAAGACAGAGCCTCTCTTCCTGCCCACCATCTGCCTGTCATGCCTCCTCATTTTTTAAGGCTCAGATCAGCAGGTCCCTCTGGGAAGGCTTCTGTGCCTGGACCCTCAGCTGCCTTGCTCACAGCCCCTCTGTGGCCATCTTTGTACCCAGGCTGCACCTCTGTCCTAGCTCTTCCTAGCAAGGCTGTCACCAAGCAGTGTTTCAGATCAGCAATCTGAACGAAGGCCCCTGCAGACCCCTGCTGAGTGTGCAAGACTCCCTCACTGCTTTGGGGGAGCTTCAGAGTGCCCTGGTGGACACTGTGAGAGGGACGCCAATCAGAGTAATCACTCAGACCCCAAACCGAGTCTTGGGCACAGACGGGCAGCAATGGGCGAGGTACTAGACAGTGTCCATGCAACTCCTCTCTGGTACCAGTGGAGGGACTGCCTGGCAGAGCCCCTGCCCCAGGCAAGGGGAGGCTGGGCAGTTGCCAGGGAATGATGACTCATTTCCCGTGCGCTCCTGGACGTGGACAGGGTCCTGGCCGAGGCACTTTGCTAGACCCCTGGCCCAGACCCTCCCAGTGGCTGTCTCTCTTCATGGGCAACTGCAAAACGGGCCACTAAATCCCAGGAATACCACGTCGGACCATTCAGTTCCTGTTATGTAACAACGGAATGGTCTTTCAGACCCTAAGCTCTGGAAGGACAGGAACTGTGCCTTCACCTTCGTAGACCTAGTGCTAAGCTCAGTCACAGGCACAGAGAGGGTGAGTGTACCAGCAGCTGTCATTTATTGAACACTATGTATGTTCCAGATACTGCTATGAACTTTATGTGTATTCAATCTTTAATCTTCATAGCAGTTTTTTGTGGGTTTTCTTTGTGGGTTTTTTTTGAGACAGGGTCTCGCTGTGTTACCCAGGCTCAAGTGCAGTGGTGTCATCATAGCTCACTGCAACCTCAAATTCCTGGGCTTAAGTGATCCTCCTGTCCCAGCCTCCTGAGTAGCTGGGTCTATGGGTGCAGCCACCACATCTGGCTAACTTTTCTATTTTTTGTGGAGATGGAGTTTCACTATGTTGCCCAGGCTGGCCTCAAACTCCTGGTTTCGAGTGGTCCTCCAGCCTCAGCCTCCCAGAGTGCTAGGATTATAGGTGTGAACCACCGCGCCCGGCCTTCACAACAGTTTTAGGAGGTTAGGGCTATTATTATCTCTCCATTGCATAGACGGAGACACTGAGGCACAATGAGGTTAAGGAATTTGCCTGAGGTTGCACGCCTAGTAACAGGCAGAGCAGGGATTTGAGCCTATCTGACTCTAGAGCCCACTCTGGTAGCCTTTATATTCTATGGCCGATCAACTAATATTGATTAATCTTTATAAATAAAATTAAGATGTTAACACAAAATCACTTTTGGGGCCCCAGGAAAGTTGCCTTAAGACTATAGGTTGTCATCATCTAAAGCAGCTGAAACACGAAACCCCTGTCAGGGCAGCACAGGCCATGGGTACGAAGAAGCCATAGAGAGAGAAACCTACAGTGTTTCACCTGTAGGTCTCCCCACACCGAAAGCCACAAGGGCAAAGGCTCTGATGCACCAGGATAAACCTGTGATGGAGCCGCTTCTCACGTGGGCCACTGTCACAGGTCGAATTGGCTCCCCACAAATAGATATGTTGAAGTCCTAACCTCCAGCACCTCAAAACATGACCTAATTTGAAAATAGGTAATGAAGTTCAAATGAGGTTGTTAGGGTGGCCCTAATTCAATATGATGGATGTCTTTATAAAAGAGGAAATTTTAAAAGGTATTAAGAAATTTAAGAAATTAAAAGAAATTGTAAAAGAGACAAACATGCACACACAAACACCATAGCTGACAGCAGAGAGAAGGCTGATGCGTCCGTCCACAAGACAAGGAGCACCACAGATGGCCAGCAGGCCACCAGACCCCACACGCGAGGCCCAGAACAGACTCTTGCTCACAGCCCTCGGAAGGAGCCACCCCTGCCACACCTTGCTGTCAGACTTCCAGCCTGCAGAATGGTGAGACAATAACTTGGTGCTGTGTGAGCCCCCCGAGTTGGTGGTGCTCTGTTACAGCAGCCCTAGATTACTATGGCCACTCTTCGTAGGTGCTGCTGGGTGACTGGAAGCCGGGTTGACATATTGATGGTACGTGATTCTCCTGATCAGTACAGGGAGGCCAGCAAAGGAATGAAAAAGCAACAAAGGCAGGGATAAATGGCATAAATCTCTGTGGGCTGAGGAGAGCTTCAGAAGATCTCCGGCTTGACCTGCTATCTTGAAAGGCGGATAAGATTGGGGTGAACAGAAAGGAGAAGACTGTAGGAGGAGGGTCCGGCATGAGCAAAGGGACAGAGGGCAAGAGAGTGTGGTGCCAAAGACCAGTAAGTAGACCAGCATGACCAAATGCACCGCTCTACTGTAGTCCTAGCACTTCGGGAGGCCAAGAGTTCAAGACCAAATGCGCCACTCTGGTAGAGAAGAATTTGGATGGCAATAACTTACAAAAATGAAAATCTTAAAAAATAGCATGATTCCATATGCCAGACGTAAACACAGAGTGCGTATAAAACCATTTATTCATTAAACAAGGGTTCCTCAATGCTTACAGTGTTTGCGACACTCTACCAAGTGTGGGAGTAATTCAAGAAATCTCAAGGCAAACAAAATGCTGAGGTTTCAGCCAGGCTTCATCTTTGATGACAGCAGCAGTCAATTTGACTTTCCAATTTACTGTCAATTTTTAGTTTGGCTGAGTGATTTCTTTAAATAGTCTTAGTGCTAAACTCCTCCAAATACCTT
Source organism: Varecia variegata (assembly GCA_028533085.1). Taxonomy (NCBI): domain Eukaryota; kingdom Metazoa; phylum Chordata; class Mammalia; order Primates; family Lemuridae; genus Varecia; species Varecia variegata. The sequence goes on along the minus strand of CM052441.1, from coordinate 44,243,398 downwards.
GAATAAGGAAAAAAGGTTTTTATTAAGGGATCCTACATGTGTGTATAACAGAGTCACCTAATCCTATAAAGACACAGAGTTACCATATCTAATACTATCAGAGGATTTTAAAAGGAAATCACTATTTTTTCACTAGACCCTTCCTGAAGTCCTTCTGGTAAAGAAAACCAGGGATGAAACCCAACCCTCTAAACACATTTTTTTTTAGTTAATGGATGTCAATTTTCAGGGTGGAGGTTTATTAAATGTCTCTTATGTACCCTTCCATCTTTCCATAATCACCATCTGTTTTATTTAATTCTATAACTGCCCAGTTAGACTGCTAATTTAAGTATATTTACTTTACCTTTAGTCAATATTTGACATTTTTAGTAAATGTTATGCTTTTATACTGCTTAAACATTTATTAAGTAGTTAAAATTGAGTCTTTACCTCATTTAGTATTTATCTTTGGACAGACTAGATACAACATAGAAAGTCATAGCAGGACGCAGAACGTATTTTTAGCATACTTGACCAAAAGTCATTCTGCACGCCTGGAAAGGTGTCAACCAAAGCAGTTCAGCAAAGAGGAAGTCTGTTTATTAACGACCCCAACTCCGAACCACACTGGAAGAAACTAAGTAATCTTTAACTAAAATTACAAATAAACTTTTAATTAATCTGAAAGCATATGCTGAGTATGTCAGTAAATTCACACCGATTTAATACCTTGAACAATTCCTCATATTCTGCATTTTTTCCCATTGGGTGAAATTCTGAAAATCCAGTATTCCTTCTCTTATAGCCACAGTGAGTCAGCTTGTGTGTGGCCAAAACAAACTCATAGAAGTGGGGAAAGAAGAGGTAAGACTCACGTCCTTGACCCCAGTAAGAGCTTCACATTCCACTGAGAGGGAAGGAGGGAAAAAGAACCCCTGGTGAATAGCCTGTGGACCTGGAACCCACAGGTCGTTCATCCTGCAAACGTTTATGAAACAGCTACTACATGCCAGGCACAGGTGCTGAGGCTGTGATGCTAAATAAGACAGACCAGGTTCCTGCTGGCTTGGGGAGAGACAGAAAATGGGCAACTAAACAAGAAAAAATTTAGATGCTGATCATTATAAGAAATTTTAAATAGGGTAATTTGATAGCAAGTTGACTGGTGTCCCTGGATTTGACGCCAGGGAAGACCTCTCTGAAGAGAGAACAGCTAAGCCCGAAAGATTGAAGGATCGAACCATGGGAAAATCAGGGAGACGTGCAGAGGACAGAGTTAGTGTAAAGGTCCTGAGGCAGGGAAGAACTTGGCAGCTTCTGAGAAAAAAAAGAAAGTCTATCTCCTGCCTCCAAAAAATGTACTCAATGATCATGTACTATTTTATAATGAGAAAAAATACTATTTTGGAAAAATAGTCATATCCTTTAACACTTATGGGCATTAATATTTTTTCTATATGGGCATTAATCTTAATAAAATTCTGAATGTAGAAAAAAATCTTTTAGGCACACTGATATTTACAAGATCATTAATAATAGTGAAAAAAACAGAAACAACCTAAATGTTCAACAACAGGTGAATGGTTATATAAATTGCAATATATCCATTTGTTGGCGATTATATAGTCAAAGTTACTGAGACTTTTGAGATAGTGCTAAATGAAAACAAGTAAAATATAAAAATGATGATCTTGGCTTTATAGAAATAAAACATTAAAAAAGGAAATATAGGAATGTTTAAAGTGATTACTTTGAGGGTAGAATAATTTTCTGTCTATTCCTGTCTATTTTCCAAATTTCCTTTAATGAACATGAATTACTCTTATGATTAAAAAAAAAACAAGACTTGAGCCTGTATTATTTTTTTTAATATGGGGAGCAGTGAGGAGTGAGGTTCATTTCCTTTTTTTTTTTTTTTTTGAGACAGAGTTTCACTCTGTCGCCCTGGGTAGAGTGCAGTGGCATCATTGTAGCTCACTGCAACCCCCAACTCCTGGGCTCAAGTGATTCTCCTGTCTCAGCCTCCCAAACAGCTGGGACTATAGGAATGCACCACCATGTCGAGCTAATTTTTCTATTTTTAGTAGAGATGGGGTCTCACTCTTGCTCAGGCTGGTCTCCTGAGCTCAAGCAATCCTCCCACCCTGACCTCCCAGAATGCTAGGATTACAGGCATGAACCACCGCACCCAGCTGAGACTTGGGCCTTTAAATAAAATAATCCTTTGTCTCCTCTCTGCTTTGACACTTCCAAACTTTTTCCCCTTCCCATCCTCCACCTTAACCCTTGCTCAGGAGTGTGTGCGTGCACGGGCTCTTTTGAACGCCACTGCGACAGACAGATGTACCCGTGGATGTAAATAAATGCATCAGGGAATATGTAAGTACCAAAGAGCTGCACGCTATGGACTCAGAGTGGCTGTGAGGGCTGATTCACACTGGGCAGCACTGTCAGCCCAGGGACCACACTGAGCAGCTCTCACCTGTATGATACGTGAAAGGAGAAAGGAAGGCAATGGTGGAGGGAAGAAGAGATTTTGATATCCTGGTGGGAGGAGAACTCCAATAGAGAGGGGCACTGATGAGAAGGGGAAAGGCTAAAGGTTAGTCATGGCTGTGGGTCCAGAATCCAGAACCTCGAGAGAACTAGGGTTTGAGTAGTGTCACAGATCGCATTCCCCGGAAAACACTCTGAGAGGGAGCTTTGCAAGCAGGTAATTTTTTGGTGTTGTGGGTTCAATTATGTCCTTCCAAACTTCCATCCCCGTGACTGTGGCCTTATCTGGAAACACGGTCTTTGCAAAGGTAGTTAAGTTGCATTCATACTGGATTAGGGTAAGCTGCTGTGCATGGCCTGCCCTAAATCCAGTATGACTGGTATCCTCGTAAGAAGGGAGAAATTTGGGCACGGACACATGTACAGGAAGAACACTTTGTGACAATGCAGGCAGAGGCCACAGTGATGCACCTCATAAATTCAAGCTTCATATTGGTGGGGAGGAAAAAAACTTTCCTCTGCCCTCTTATGTTAAGTGACTGGGGCCTATGAATTAAACTGACAAAAGAAAAATTAACAACAACAAAGGCATACTTTTTTTTAAACTGACAGGGTCTTGCTACATTGCCCAGGCTTCCCTCCAGCTCCTGGGCTCCAGCAATCCTCCCACCTCAGCCTCCCAAATAGATGGGACTACGGGCTCATGCCACCATGCCTAGTTACAACTTTTATTTGATGTTAATATTATAATTTTTTTATGTGTACAAAGGTCCTCATAGAAAAGAAGAAAAGACCCAAAGAGACAGTTAGACCCAGGGGCTTATACGCCATTTTAACAAAGGACGATAAATTTGTAGAGAAGTGACAAGGCAAAGGAAAGGGGTTTGGGCTTCTAGGGGTGATAAACTGTTGGCAGGTAAATATATGGGGGAAACTAATGACAGGGCTTATTTTAGTAAGGTTTGTTTGTGCAGACCCATCTTAGTGGCGATTTTCTGTCTCCCAGGATAGGGGTTGTTCTCCTCCTGGTACAGGAGAAGGGAGGGGAACATCTTCACAAAGGGCAATTTATGTCCTGCTTTTAGGCTGGCAAGAGCAGGGCAAAGAGTTCTTTCTGCATTGGCTGCTTCTCACTTGCCTTCAGCTCAAAACAATCCTCATGACAAACTGGCATGTTTTGAGGTGGCATGTTCTGGGCCCCTTCAACATGCAAGTCTGGAGCAGTGAGGGGAGGAGGACGGGTGTGCCCAGGTTCCCGACCTGGAGCAAGGTGGGAAGTGGCAGCCCCACTCATGCAGCAGGAAGGAAGTGCACAGGGACAGGGAGAGGAAGGGTCCAGACAGGTGTAGCAGAGTGGAAGGAGCGGGCGGAATGATGGAAGGCTGTGCCTGGCGAGTGTGGCGCTGCAAGCACGCGGGGGAGCAGTCCTGTGTAGGAGCGGGGTCCAGCATGGGGTCGCGATATCGAAGAAGATAAAACTCCTTGGGAATGAGCAGCTCACGGGCCTGAGAGCTGCGGCTGTTGGATGGGTCGCCGCATGGACACAGAAGCTGCCCAAGATGCGGCCTCCCTTCCTTTTTTTTTTTTTTGAGACAGAGTCTCGCTCTGTTGCCCAGGCTAGAGTGAGTGCCGTGGCGTCCTCCTAGCTCACAGCAACCTCAAACTCCTGGGCTCAAGCAATCCTCCCGCCTCAGCCTCCCGAGTAGCTGGGACTACAGGCATGAGCCACCATGCCCAGTTAATTTTTTCTATATATATTTTTTTTAGCTGTCCAAATCATTTCTTTCTATTTTTAGTAGAGACGGGGTCTCGCTCTTACTCAGGCTGGTCTTGAACTCTTGACCTCGAGCGATCCTCCCGCCTCGGCCTCCCAGAGTGCTAGGATTACAGGCGTGAGCCACCGCACCCGGCCATCCCTTCCTGACATTGCCGCTTCACCTCCCTGTAACCGCACACGGTGAAGGAGTCTCATCTCCCAGCTTTGGTCATCTACACAATAATCTGTGAGTGTTCATTCCTTTCATGTCACTTTGCAAGTTGCTGATAGGCCTGAGCCGAATGCTTACCCTGAATATGCCTGGAGAGTCCCAAATATGCCTTTTCAGTTATAAAGGATTTTGTTTTATACAGTTAGGAAGAAGTGTCAAGATGATACTCCACGTATTCAGGGGACTAATCCCTCCCCTCCAGTTGCTTTCTCGTGACAGCTGGACCATAATGGATGGCAGAGGGAGAAAGGTGAGGTATTTATGTTGCGGTTTATTTCCTGGATTTTATAATGTATAGGTAAGTCATCTCCCCCCGAATCTACCAAGCCCAGGCCTTGTAAATATTAAAAGGCTCTACTTCTCCCAATAAGATATATGCAAAATGCAAAAAGGCTCTTGGGCTTTCTAGCCGTGATGTTTTCAGTTGCACTTGGACCTGAAAACTCCAATTTCATATTCAAGTCCAGGATGGGAAAGGGAATGGGAGGGAGGGCAGGAGGCAGACTGAAGGGGTGCGGCTGTTGGTGGACACACACTGGAATGGCACAACGTCTAGAAGAATGAAGACCCACCGAGTCAGATGAGCTGGGCTCTTGCCCAGGCCCTGCCCTTCTTAGCTCTGTGCATTGGGCAGGTTGCCCGCCTAGTAAGTGGGGTTGGACTAGTTTACTATGCATGGTTTATCAGGATTATTATGGCAACAAGGTGAGACAGTGGATGGGAAAGTGCTTTGTAAACTCTCAGCCATTAGAGATGTACATTCTTTTTATTAGGGAAGAAACTGCCAGGCCCGTGTTTCAGACACTCAGCAAGGCTTTGTTGCATGTTGACTCTTTGCCCATCTTTCAGCAGAATCTTTCCCCTTGGCAAGGATCCTCTGCAAACCAAGGGCTAAAGAGCTGTTTGATTCTGGTTACTGAGAAAACCTGTTCCTGCCCAGTCTAACCTAAGCCTGAGCCTCCTCTGGACCCTATGTAGCACCAGATGGCAGTGAAAAAAATCTTAAAAGAGTCATTTTACATTTCCTGGAAGTCTCGGGGCAGGAGAGTGCAATGCAGAAAGAGGAATTACACTCCTCCAACATCCAAGGAAATACTCAAATCCTCTCCAGACAACCTTCTCTGTAGGCCGGTCACGAGGGCAGCTGCTTGCCTAAACCCCTCTCATCTTCCCCCAAACTCCTGCTTCCTCCACCTCTGCTCCCACCTCTTACTGGCCTTTTTCATGCTTATGTGGATGGTTTTCTGATGCTCTTCTCACGTATAACCCGAACTGCTCATGGCAGCCCACAGCTCAGCTTTATAGGTGCATTAGAAGAATACTGGATACTTTTTTTCCAGTGACGCTTAATTCTCCAACTGCCTCTGCCTTGATGTATGTGCCCAGGCAGGGCCAGAGGAGAGAGAAAGATCTTGAAGCCTTCCCACCCACTCTCCTGCAGTCCTGGGGGGAGCTTGCTAGCTCAGGACAGCTGCCTGCCCTCAGAAACTAGTCCTTGGGGAGCCTGTTGGCCCTTCGCTGTGGCCCACTCCCTCCCTTGTCCTCCCAAATAACCACTGCTCACACACTTGAGTTCCGAGGCAGGTAAGTGACTCCAAACTGTTCAGTGAAGGTTAGCTGTTAAGATTACTAACATTGTGCCATGGGCCGTGGGTGTACAAGGGAGCTATGACTCAACTCTGCCTTGGAGAAGTTTAAAATCTATCGATCCAGGTAGGTAGTGTTTCTTCCTAGGACTCATAGAACCTTAAATCTGGACAAGAGCTCAGGAGAACAAAGGTCCAGTCCTCCGTCTTTCCAGCAGGAAAAATTCTTTAATTTACATATAAAGTCCTTGGGTATTGGGCAGGTTGAGTAATTTTCTCAAGACCACACATTTGGCTGGAAAAAGAACCAGGTCTTCTCCTAGGTTTCTTGTTCTCCATAAGACAATAGTTATGTGCTTTCTGTTCTTCAAAAAGTAGCATTTGCCTTCTAAAATTGCCCCGTACAAAGTGGTGAAAATTGATGACTCTATAGTTTTGATTTCCCTTAGGATATTTGGGTTATCTCAGACTGACGCTAATTAAAATCCCAGAGCTGTGTCTTTAAACCAGTGCTGAACTGGATGACAGAGGGTGAATTGGACTCCATTCTTCTCTAGGGGCATAGTTGTATCACTAAGGAGGAGGGAACAAAATTATTAAACAATGTACCCAAGGTGATGATCTATCTAAAAAAAAAAAAAAAAAAAAAAAAAATATATATATATATATATATATATATATAACAACAACATGACAACAAAGGAAAGATTTTGAATGTATTAACAACATTTTTTTCTTTAAAAAGAGTGGCAGGTTGAAAAGAAGCAGCAGAAGGAAGTAGCCTCAAAGAACGTAAGTACAAAAAGACATATTGATTAAGAAATGAGGGTAGGCTGGGCGTGGTGGCTCACGCCTATAATCCTAGCATTCTGGGAGGCTGAGGTGGGTGGATCCTTTGAGCTCAGGAGTTCGAGAACAGCCTCAGCAAGAGCAAGACCCTGTCTCTACTAAAAATAGAAAGAAATTATATGGACAACTAAAAATATATATAGAAAAAATTAGCTGGGCATGGTGGTGCATGCCTGTAGTCTCAGCTACTCGGGAGGCTGAGGCAGAAGGATTGCTTGAGCCCAGGACTTTGAGGTTGCTGTGAGCTAGGCTGATGCACGGCACTCTAGCCTGGGCAACAGAGTGAGACTCTGTCTCAAAAAAAAAAAAAAGAAGAAATGAGGGTAGTTGCATGAAATAAATAGAAAAGAAAAGGCAGGTCAGGTTAAGACTCCGCCACTTTAAGGAATTAGTGAAAGGGAAGATCCCTTTTCCTTCCTTTTGGTCTCTCTGGCTCTGGAGCAGGTGCTCCTGCGTGCGCTCTCCCTCTCTCTCTCTCTCTCTCTCTCTCTCTCACACACACACACACACACACACACACACACACACGGCAAATATTGTGAGTGCAGCACAAACCTCCACATCAAAGCTCATAATCATTCTGTCTCAGGGTTGCTCAAGTCTGACAGCTCTAGCTACAACTCCGGAGCTTCAGAAGGCTTATTCGAAGAGCTGTTCAAATGCTGTGGGCTACAAAAGCCTCTGGACTTCTCTACTTCTTGCCTTTAAACTCAGTCGAAAACTGCTTTTCGGCTTCCCGTCTCCCGCTGAGACGGCAGTCTGTGATACCATTAGCAGTTCCAAGACGGGGAACGCTGGCCTGCTGTTCAATTGACCAGTAGCTTAAATCCACCTGCTGGACTCCTGGGTGTCAGGAAACACCACGTCAGAAATCTGCCCTTGCGGTCACTCAGAAAGACTCGTAATTGTGCTGGCCATACTTTTGTGGACTCCCTCATGGCATCCTTCTTCTCATGCTCTTTTCAGATCCATCTTATTGTTTCCTTTTAATTAATAGACTTATTTTTTGAGTAGTTTTAGGTTTACAAAAATATTGAATAGAAATTATGAAGTTCCTATATACTTCCAACTCCACCCCTTCCCAGACCCTATTATATTATCAACATCTTGCACTAGTGTGGTATATTTGTAATAATTGATAAGCCAATATTGAGACATTAATATTAGCTCAAGCCCATATCTCACATTAGGGTTCACTCTTGGTGTCGCACGTTCTATGGGTTTGGACAAATGTATAATGACATGTATTCACCATTCCAGCATCATACAGAAGTTTCACTGCCCTAAAACACCCTGTGCTCCACCTATGCATCATCCTTCAGTTTGTAAAAAATGCAGTATGTGCTGAGCGTGATAAAGCAGAGTACCTGCCTTATAAGGAAAGTAACTTTGAAATGCCCCATCTGCCTTTTGTTGTTGGTTCTGCTTTCTTCAGTCTCTTTTGTCTATAAAACCAACCCCTGCCCCCGCCTCAGCTCACTGGAACACTTACTCTATTTTGTAGAATGAAGTGTTGCCCAATTCTAGAATATCAATAAAGCCAATCGACATCTTTAAATCAAATTTGTTGTAATTTTGTCTTTTGATAGATTCTCCTAAAGAGCTATCTATTCTTCTAAACTAAATCTGTTCTCTATCCTTCTCCCCACACCGCTCCCCACCCCGTTTCCTTGGAAAGGTCTTTATTTCTTTCTTTTATATACATCTGTTTTATTTGGGTATTGCTATTAGAAGAGATTAGAAAATAACTCTATTACATGACTAGCTCTGGAATCTAAATCACAGGCTTTGGAGTTAGACATTCTCAGTTCAGAAGGCAGAAGTAACCACTTACGGCTGTGACCCTCAGGTAAAATCACCTCTCTCTGACTCAGTTTCCCCATCTATAAAATGGAGAAATAGTACCACCCACCTCATATGATGAGTTTGATACCTAAGTAAGATGACGTATGTAACACTTTGGCACAATACTTAGGACATGGTAATCACTCAGTAGATATTGCTGCTTAGTATTATGAAAAGACTGACATCAGACCAAGAACAAGAGTCAGTTTTCTGCTCACATTTCTCCAGACACCTCACTCAACAGATGTTTGCAGCTTTTATACAACGATTATGTTGGGCTGTTTCTCATACTCATTAGCAATATTTCATCTAGAAGAGTTTAGAAGGACAAGGTCTTTTCCTGACCTTTCTTTCTTTTTCCTTTCCTTTCCTCTTCTTTTCTTTCCTTTCTTTCTTAACTTTTTTTTTTTTTTTTTTTGAGACAGACTCTTGCTCTGTCACCCAGGCTGGAGGACAGTGGCACGATCACAGCTCACTGTAACCTCTAATTCCTGGGCTCAAGCAAGCAGAAAGGTCTTTATTTCTGAAAAATGGAGAAAAGGAAGCCTCTATACCCAAACTCGCAAGGGCTCTAGGCAGGAAGCCAAACAAACCGGAGTCCCGAGACAACCTGGCGATTCCAGTTCTAAGGAGAATCAACTGTCAGCGCCTGTGGCACTGGGCCCAGGAAACCACGTCGCTTGGCCCCTGTAGAACCTAGCATGGAGCACCGGGGGCCCAGGGAAAGCTTCTTCGCCCTCTGAAGGTTCACGGAAAATCAACTGACGTAAGGCAAATTCATAGGAGAAAAAACATACAAATTTATCTGATCATAGTTTCACAGGACATGGGAACCTTCAGGATGAAGAGCCAAAGCAGAGGGGAAACTGTCCATTTTTACACTTAGGTTCAACAAAGTATGAACAGTCGTGTGGGACTCTGATTGGACAAAAAGGGCATGATCTAATGCTAACAGCCCGAGCAGGGAACCCAGCAAGGCTGTCTGCTCAGATTCTTCCTGGCCTCTCTCTGGAACATTTTTTCCTTCTGGGTATGGGACATGGCCCTGTCTGGCAAGCGGCCCGCAATCGAATAAGGTAGGTCAGAGAATTTCTTTATGGCCAGTTTTTACACAGAAAGGTGGTGGCAGGGGAAGTTAGAGTAAGGTCTTTAGGTTTTATGGCTGGCTCTGGGGAAAAGGGGTTCAGGTTTTTACGACCTGCCTTGGGGAAGATGAATTCTAGTTTCCGTGGCTAGCCTCGCAGGAGAATGAGGGGCCGGGGACAGGAGGGCAGGAGAAGGTCAGGGAGAAACTTTTTCTTCTGAAGCTACTTCTGAGGCCTTCATTTTGCAGTATCATTTTCTGCGCCCCAATAAGCATCATGTAAGAATCTGGAAGCTGCAAGTAGATTTTAAACTGAGAGAGAGAGAGAAGTGCTCTGAGCACAATGGCGGTGAGTGCAGTAGTGAGCAGTTGCTCATCTTCTCCATTCACAGGACCCAAGAAATCGGTGGCTGAGAAGCCAATGGGCCAGCTGGTCCTTGTCAGCCCGTGAACACTGCGTGCAAAAAGCTTAATAAATCACGTCTAAGAGAGTTAAAAAGGGATATGGCCTCATCTTCCAAATTAATGTTCTTTATTTTCCACATCAGCTCATCCCTGGACTATATTAAAGAAATTGGTGATGTTATCTGACACATCCCAGACCACCAGAAGAGACAACATGTGCAGCGTCAACCACAACCCCACACGCACATTCGCATGGAGGGCTCAGAAAGATCGAGAAAGTAGCTAAGTAATAGAGCCCCAAGACATGGTGATTCCAAAAGAGGAGTCTAAAATCTCTGTTCTCAACTTGACTGTTCACATTTGCCCTGATTATCCTGGGGAAACTGGATGAACTCGTTGGATAGGTTTTACCCATTTGCTAGCTTTTCACTGTTGCCAAATATAGGTCCCTGGCATTGTGTTTTATCGCTCACTTACTCTCTTGCCTTTTTGAATCTCTCTCTTAGGCACTGTGAAATAGAAGGAAATGACCCCATGACATTTTAATGCGCGGCACCCATAAAATCAGCAATAGTGGATCTAGTCTGCTGTGCAAGGCCAGGAGGATTCACCTAAAAGGTGAACTGCTGCCCTCCTGTCTCCCACCCATGTCATTCAAAATAGAAATAAAATTAACCCATACAATAAATGTAGGAGAGTTCAAAAACTTCTGACATTTCTTATGATGACTATATCAACACTTTTATATTTGTATATTAAATAATGTAACCTTTCCAAAATCTCTCTCTCTCTCCCTCTCTCTTCCCCCATTTCTGTCTGTCTCAGCTGCTGGTAACCTCAGTATGAGCTTGTGGCTGACGTCAAGATCCCAAATGTGAGGTCCCAGCTACACCCTGGGATCCATTTGATAACTACCCAAAACCAAGAATGACCCAGACCAGTCCTGGGACTATCAAAGAGCACTAAAGCAGACCCCACCATTGACAGACATCGTTAATTCTTAGCTGTTTTTCATCTGCCCCCATCTCTTCTATCACAAACTGAATAAACATATTATGGCGACATGGTATTTAGTAGGGTCATAGCTGAGGGAGGAAGGGTATCGCAACCGCCTGGAGAGTTTTCCTTGCCTGTTACTAGATACTTCTTCCAGGTAGCTGACAAATCTGTAAAAATAAAATATTTGTTTCTATTAACAATAAATACTACTAAATTGTCCCATGTTCTGGCTTCTTTGCCATTTCACCAGTACAATGTGACATTTTTGAAAGATAAACTTTTAGACACTTTCAGGATTAGGGAATACTAATGGGCCTTGAAATTGTAATTTTTTTTTCTAAGATCCAACCTTTAAATTGCTTTTCAAATCAATCTGACTTTGCTTTGTTTTCGCCATCCTTTTCTTATCCTGTTCACAATTCCCCCAGCGTGTACTGACAATTTCCTACCCTGGCAGCCAGGAGCCACCCAGCACCTCAGGCCTTGCAGCCATCGAGGGTGGGGCTCAAATTAGGGCTCTCACTTACTGCTGAGAATGCGAATGCAAAACATGGCCCATATTTGTAGAGGAGTGAGTTACTCAAAGAAACAAGAGATAAAGTGCTTTCCAAAATAATCCTTTAAAGCAGGTTGGTTCAGGTACTACTCCAAGACTTCTGCTTAAGTGATCTGTTTCAGGCAGTCAGGACAATTCACCTGATTGGATTTAGAGTGCAAGGTACCTGTCACCATCACAAATAGCCAATCCCAGATCTCTCACCTCAAGGAAAAACCCTTAAGGTTGTTGTTCATAAGGTTATAGAATATTCTTATGAGAGACTCGCTAGCATTGTTGAAGAAGAGAGTGATTCTTCCCAAAGCTGTGGGCAACACCATCAGACTCAGCACTCGGTGAAGAATCTCATTCTCATCTTTATCCATTTGCTCACTAAAATTCTGATGGCTGTGGCAAAGTAATTGCCTAACGGAGGAGCTACTTATTACAGCTGACAGTCTAATCAAGCAGCAGAAGGGGGCTAATCGACCAATGTTATTGGGTAAAGAATTACAAGTTGAAGAGAAATTATAAATACGTGTTCCACTGCTCTCACAGAGCTTGAACATACTAAGATTAATGACTAGGACCAGGCGATGCAATTAATTTTGATATAATGCCCAACATTGACTGTGGCCTTACATGGCTAAATGCTGCGTCTCTCAGTACTTGACCCTAAACAGAAAACCAGGTGGCCGGAGAAGGACTTCTCTCTTAGCCAATTTCCCCCAGATCTTCTGGAATGCACTGGAAAGATGCAAAACTGACAACCGCATTTATACTTAGAGGATGCAAGTGTTCTTTTTCATGCTAAGGAAGTTAGGAGATTGCTAAACAAATGCAAATTCCACCCTAAATGCCTGGACTAGCTTAGCCACCACAGCAAAGGTGATCGTTGGGGCAATCATTCGAGGCGGGTGGATTGTTTGAGCTCAGGAGTTCGAGACCAGCCTGAGCAAGAGCGAGACCCCGTCTCTACTAAAAATAGAAAGAAATTATGGACAGCTAAAAATATATATAGAAAAAATTAGCTGGGCATGGTGGCGCATGCCTGTAGTCCCAGCTACTTGGGAGGCTGAGGCAGAAGGATCGCTTGAGCCCAGGAGTTTGAGGTTGCTGTGAGCTAGGCTGACGCCACGGCACTCACTCTAGCCCGGGCAACGGAGTGAGACTCTGTCTCAAAAAAAAAAAAAAAAAAAACAAAGGCAATGTTTAGTGTTTCTGGAGCAGAGGTAAAGTTTCAAAACAACCACCGCCCCCACCACAACGAAACCATAAAAATGTAACTTATGTATAAAAGGTTGGCTCTTTTAATAAGGATTTATGTTTTCACAAGGATTCAGAAGCTGTTCAAGTATATCTCTGAAGGTATTTCATGGCCTTTTTTGCTGAACCATTTAACCCACCAAAGCAACTAAAACTCTGTATTTAATTTTTAAAAAAGCATTCTAAAATGTCCAGCTTCTTAAGCCCCAAAGGAAAATGTGGCAAAGCTAAGTCCTTCACAAACAATAACAGAAATGATCTCATTACGCACCATTGTCCAAACACAGCCGCTCTTCAAACAGGCCAGGTACTGAAAGATCGAATGGAGGTGCTGGTTTCTGTTTTATCTCCACCTAAAGGTTTTTCTCTTAAGCTGAAACTGAAGCTTATGTTCTTTACACAGCTCACTTGTTTTAAAAGGAAATAAAAACATTCCGAAGAAATTACTTTAAAAACTAAAAAATGTAGTTTAAATAATGTTAACCCCATTGGTCATAAACTGAAATACAAAATCAGCAATGCAAAAAAGACCCTTTAAATGTTCACACTGACTTCCTCCTTAATTTTGGTTTCCCTGCTATACAAGAACTCTCTGTTCACAGCAGTTGTTTTAGGGGAAAACAAACCTGTGTGCCACTTAACCCATTAGGAACTGGTTAGTAATCTGTGTGATTGATTCAATTCCACAAGCATTTTGTGCGTCTACTAAGGGCTTGAAAAAAAAGCATAAGGAATCACTGCCCTTGTGGAACTTACATTCCAATGGGGGAAGGCAAATAATAAACATTATAAAAAGTAAACTAGGATGCTTGAATTGTTGGAGCTCATAAAATGATACCCCAAAGCATCATGCTTTGGCAAGCTGAGCATTTTGAACCACGGGAGACTGGAAGGCCTGAAAAGTAGCCTCAGAAACAAGTTCTCTCTGACCTTCTCCTGCCCTCCTGCCTCCCACTCACCTTCTCCTCCCTAAGGGAGTCCTAGAAACCGGAATTCCTCTTCCCCATTGCAGATCATGGAAACTAAAACTCCTCTCCCTCAAAGCAAGCCATAAAATCTAGAGAGATCACTTCTCCCTTCTCCCTTGAAGACCCTCCCTTCAGAGGGGTCCTGCCCCATACCCAGGAAGAAGGAATGCCACACAGAGGCCAAGAAGAATATCAACAGAAAGGCCTTGCTGCCCCTACCCCACAGTATATTACCATTAGATCACACCCCTTTGTCCAATCACATTTCTACATTGATTCTCCATTCTCCTCCTCCTCCTCCTCCTCCTCCATCTCTTCTTCCTTCTCTTTTCCTTCTCCTTCTCTTTCTTTCTCTCTCTCTTTTTTTTTTTTTTTTCTGAGACAGAGTCTTGCTCCGTCGCCCAGGCTAGAGTGCAGTGGTGTCATCATAGCTCACTGCAACCTCAAACTCCTGGCCTTAAGTGATCCTCCTGCCTCAGTCTCCTGGAGTGCTAGGATTATAGGCGTGAGCCACCATGCCTGTCCACCATCCTTCTTTAAACCTAAGTATAAATACAGTTTTCCCTGGGTCTTTGGGTCTTCATTTCTGAAGGCTCCCCTATGTAAAAATTTAATTAATAAATTTGTTTTCTTTTCTCTTGTTAACCTGTCTTTTGTTATAAGCATGTCCATTATGACCCTTATGATGGGTGAGGAAAGGTATTAGAGTAGACAGGTATTAAGTAGAGTAGGTATCACTGAGACGCTAAGAGTGTTAGCACCGTGGATATCTCACAGAAGAGCTTTCCAGACTGAGGGAAGAGCTCGAGTGGATGCCAGGAGGCAGGAGCACAGCTGGAATATTCAAGGATTGGAGAATGTCCAGTGCAGCAGGAGCAGGGGTGGAGTGAGCAGGGCAGTGGTTAAGAGAAAAGCTCAAAGAGATTGAGGAGCAGCCTTGTAAGGACCCTGATTTCCCAAGCTGTATTACCAAGAGGGTTTTGTCTTGAAAGGTAGCATATCTCACTGAGGAGCCTTGGACCCAGAGTGCTTACCCTGTGTCTTCAAATAGAGGAAGGTGAAACACTATTTAGTTTTTCTAATGTACAGAAGTCACCCTGCAAATCTCCATGCATTGCCACCTTCCATGCTTAACATTTAGCTTGGGCATGCCTTGCAGCAATAGCTTTTTCTTTTTATTTGCAGAAAAGATCTTCATTTTGGAATTTCCTGCTCTCAGGTGAATGTGGTAAACTTTAACTTTCGGTTGGCTACAAAATTGTTGGCTCTTAAAAATGGCATTTACTTTTAGTTCAGACATAAAACTTTCTTCTCTAGCCACACTTTCATCACAATTATGAAATTTGCCAACTAAGACATTGAAAGGGATCAGAACATGCCACCTCAAAATATGCCAATTTAGCATTGTGATGATTTTGAGCAGAAGGCAACTGAGAAACTGCAGATGCTCTTTGCCCTCCCTCTTTCTGCCTAAAACCAGGGCATAAATTTCCCATGAGAAAGGTGCCTTTCAGGTACCAGGAAGAACAGAACTTTCTTATCACCAGAGATGGGGAGTCAGTGCCAAAATGAGTCTGAAAGAAAACAACTTCCATTAGTTTCCCCTGTATGTTTGTTTCCTAGTCACATTCCCACAATTTATTGCCCCAGAAGCTCAAGCCCCTTCCTTTTGTCTAATCCCTAGGACACAACTTGTCACTGAAAGTTTGATCCTTGTCCCTGAGCCCAAATCAGTAAGAACGAAGAACAAGGACAAGCGGTTTGAAGAAAAGGAAAGAGAAGTTTATTAATTTGCCAGCAAATGGGGAGGGTGGTGGACTAGTGTCTCAAAGAACACCATCCTGTCTGTAAGCAGAAAAACAGGGCTTTTTTAAAGTGGGCTTTTCAGCATTTGGTTTTGGGTCACTGGTGGTATCATGTATCATGACCTCGGGCTATTGTTGTTTAACTATAACTGGTGGTTCCCGTTGACCTTATCTCCTGTGATGATGATCTTGTAACCCTTGGATAATTCTGTTCAGCTATCTTTTGTGGTTTAAGATACTACTTTCTAGTATCTCCAGCTGAGATACTAGAAAACAAGTAGCAAAGAACATTTTTCTGCCCCTTTGATTACTGGCCTTGGATAGGAATGCAGGTTTTAATTCACAAAAAGGAGGGGGGTGTTTAAAGAGATAGCTCAAAACATTTCATTGCCCTTTTTCAGACATTTACTTATCACCTTTTGTTAAAATGTATATAAGCCCTCAAGTCTAACCACTTCCTTGGGGTTTTCTATTTTTTTATTGATTTATTTTTTTGAGACAGAGTCTTGCTCTGTCGCCTGGGCTACAGTGCTGTGATGTCAACCTAGCTCACAGCAACCTCAAACTCCTGGGCTCAAGCCTCCTGCCTCAGGCTCCCAAGTAGCTGGGGCTACAGGTGCGTCCACCACACTTGACTAATTTTTTTTTCTATTTTTGATTGTCCGGCTAATTTCTTTCTCTTTTTAGTAGAGACGGGGGTCTCACTCTTGCTCAGGCTGGTCTGGAACTCCTGAGCTCAAGCCATCCACCCGCCTCGGCCTCCCCGAGTGCTAGGATTGCAGCCGTGAGCCACCGCGCCTGGCCCCTCAGGGTTTTTTACTTCTTTTCTATGAAGCTCCCTGTGCCATGTAAAACTATCAACAACACGTAAGATTTGTATGCTCTCTCCTGTTAATCTGTCTTTTGCCAGTGTAATTCACAGACTCCTGGTACAAAAGAAGGTAAAGGAAAAAGTTTTTCTTCTACACTATTCTATCCCATTCTAATTCAGTCCCTCAATCCTGCACCTTCAGCCCCTCAGGCCTCTTTTCTGTACCTTCTAGAAAGGAAAATTATTTTCTTATTATTCAGAGGGGGTTTTTCCATCTTGTGGTTCAATTTATACCTTTTACCTACTAACTTCTTTTCCCATTGTGGTCATTTCAAGGCATCATTACCAAAGAAAGTTAGAGATAGTATTTTATAAAATACATTTACCTACATGAGATAGAAACAATACCATTATTGCACCAAATCCTATTTTGTTTTTCTCCTCCTGGGCACTTGGGAAACTACATTTTCCAGCTTATCTCTCCGTTTTACTGAGGTCATATGTAACTCAGTACTGGCCCGTGGGGGTGTGTGGAAGTGACGTAGCCACTCCCAAGTCCAAACATTAACAATGTGTTAATATCATGCATCCTCCTCCCTCTTGGCTCTCCTCAACAATCTTGGAGACAACATCTTGAGGTTACATCGTAAGATGATGGAAATCAGGATCTCAGGGTCTCCAGATGAAGAACCCCTTCTGTATCCGAATCAGCTTTGGTTGTGCCAAGCTGTTGGAGCCACTGAAGCCACTGAGTTTTGAAGTTAGTTATTTCTGTAATACAATCTAGAGTCTTCTATGACAATACTCTTATTGAATTCTTGTTCTGCTTTTCCAAACCCCCCAAAAACATTTCACAAATGGAGAAACCGGGGCCAGTGAAACTACTGATCTGGCTGAACTAGTACGGCCAGTAAGCAAGGCAGCCAGTCCTCGCTCCTCTCTACACCGTACCTGCCTTGTTCTCCTAGGTTCTCCAGCTGAGACCCTGTAAATTAGACTGACAAAGACAGATTAACAGAAGAAAAACAAACAGAAGTTCATCAACATGTGCATTGCAGGTGCTCACACAGGAGTGCCCAGAGATGCTTACCTTTGGGCTTAAAATGCACCTTAACAAAGAACAGTACATATGTAGAGAGGTGACAAGACAGAGGAAAGGGCTTTGAGCTTCTGAGATGGGAAACTGTGGGCCAATAAAGGTGTGGGGGAACCAATAGACGAAAAGGGCTAATTAGTAAGTTTTGTTATGTAGATTCCCCTGGTAACTTCTCCAGGCTGATAAGGGTCTAGAGTTGTCTCTGGTGATTAACTTCTGTCCTTCCTGGGAGAGAGGGGAGGGGAGAATAGCTTTCCAAAGTTATGTCCAGCTTTTAGGCAAATAGAGGGAGGGCAGAGAGCTTTTCTTGATTTGTTTCTTCTTAATTACCTTCAATCAAAATAATCCTTATGCTAAGAGGCCTATTCTGCTACCTTTCAGTAATGGTCTACAACCCTCATTGGACCATTCATCCCAAAGTATCATAGATTTAATCTGTTCAGAAAGGTCATTTATTCCTATCCATCACTGTTCTGTTTAATGTACAATAAGAGACAGAGGGGCTACACTGCAGCTATGCTCTCACAATGTAGAATAAAGGCAGACCTCTCTGATATTTAGCTTATATGACCAAGAGTTGTATAAGCTAAATACATGTGTCTATCACATGTGTCTCTATCACAAGTTTCATGCTTCCAACCAATAAGACAAAAAAACAAAAAGCATAAGGAGGGACCAAAGCAAAAGTCACCAGGTGCTTTGAGGGGCCGAAGCAAATAATGAGAATCCAGCCTTTTCCAGTACCGTGTGGGTGGGACCTCTACACCACCTCAGCAGCGCAGCCGTGTTGCCACTGATAAATCACGACACCTCTCAAAACATGCCCAGGCTTTAGAGATACCTTTGCAAGCTTCCTCATAGCAGGTCTTCCTCTCTCTACATAAATGGCACCACCATTTACCTAGTTAACAAAGCCAGAAATCTGAGCATCACCCCTGACTCATCCATTTTCTTTACCCAACATAAAGTCCAATAATTCTTCCTCCAAAATCATTCTCATCTCTGACTTCTCTCCATCTTCAATGTCACCTCATTCCTTACCTGAATTAATGAGTATATCCTAACTGGTCTCCTAGCTTCCACTTGAAATCTCCATTAGCCCAATCTCCTCAGCAAAAGTGATCTAAAAACATAAATCTGATCATGTCATCTCTCCACTTAAAATTCTTAAGTGGTTTCTTATTGCACTTAGAATGGAATTCGAACTCAGTACTGTGGCCTCCAAGATTCCCCACGACCTGAGTCCTGCCTGTCTCTCCGGCCTCAACTCACAGCATTCTCCCCACTCCCCACTTTCCAATCACTGTCCTTCCCACAGCTTTGTCTCACCTTCGCTCGGGGTCTGTCCTCACCTCTGCCTGGAATGCTCTGCACTGGCTCCCCTTATGGCTGGCTCCTTCTTATCCCTTAGGTTTATATTTAGATGTCACCACCCTTCCTCCACTACCTGAAGAAAGTCACCTCCCCCCCCCGCCCCCCGCCTCATTATCTGTCATGATCTTTGATGTCTTCAGAAAACTCATTAGTCTGCAATAATCTTATCCATATTGTGTTTACGTGCCAGCCTTCCCCACTGGAACACGGTATTCATAAAGGTAAAACAATAACAACTCATACTTTGAGCCAGACACTGTCTTAAGGGCTTTATATATGCAGGCATAGCCTGCCAAGTATCTCCCAGAAACACCACCTTTTGTTTTTTTAATACCCAAACTTCGTAGAATGTATGTATCTCTCAAAACACAGCTCATTTGTTATGAGCTGGAAGAAGGTAACAGAGGAATCTATATACCTGCTATGATGTGGTCCTCGGATGTCACTGATGCTTAGAGTGGCCTCAGAGCCTCCTGTTCAGCATGAGTCATGCTCTGCACAGGTGCTTGTCCTGAAAGCCTCCACCGGTGCTTTCCATATTGGGCCATTATTTTTACCTAGAGCTGTACAATGAGTACCAGAAAAGGTGATAAAGTTTTGAAGAGAATTGTGGATAAAAAAGAAATAAAAATAGTGATTACAACGGAAAAGATGTTACTGCACATAAAGCATCTGTTACCTTTTTCTGGTGATCAATGTTTTAAACATTTTGCATCCTAACGTGATCATTGTTTCTAATAAGTAGGTGTGTGAGGAGGGGAAAAAAAAACTTTTTCTACAGCCTCCTAAGTTTTCTGATTGGGGCCTGCAAATTAAACTCATAGACGACAGATTAACAGGAGAAAAGACAGGTTTTTATTCCAGTAAGTATGTGGGAGTTCACAGAAAAATGTGACTCCAAAAGGCAGTTAGGATTTGGGGTTTATTTACATCTTACTAGGGGATGGAGGGCTCAGAGGGGGTACTTCAGGGAGAACAAATGACTTCTTAGAAGAGGGAAGTAGGGAGAATGGACATTTAGGAAATACAATGACTTTTTTGAAAGATAAATGGGCCCTTAGGAGAATAGATGAGACATATGATAATTTGTCCAGGTGTGGTGCTGACTTCTCACCTGGGACACAGAAGATTAGAGTTGCTCCTGGGATGGGGAATTATGACAATTGAGCTCTCTTGGGAGGCCTTGCTTTTAGGCAGATAAGGGATTTCAGGAAATGAAATGCCTTCAGCTCAAAATAACTCTTATGCCAAAGTAGCATATTTTGGGGTGGCATATCCTAATCCCCTTAGTTATGCTCTAGGTAATGGATTGGGGATTTTGGGTTGATGAGTAATGTATTATAATTTTTCCCTTTTAAAATAATGTGAAATAGGTCAGGCTTGGTGGCTCACACCCGTAATCCTAGCACTCTGGGAGACCGAGGCAAGAGGATCACTTGAGGTCAGGAGTTGAGACCAGTCTGAGCAAAAGCGAGAACACGTCTCTACTAAAAATAGAAAAAATTAGCCGGGCATGGTGGTATGCGCCTGTCGTCTGAGCTACTCAGTAGGCTGAGGCAAGAGGATCACTTGAGCCCAGGAGTTTGAGGTTGCTGTGAGCTAGGCTGACGCCACGGCACTCTAGCCCGGGCAACAAAGCAAGACTCTGTCTCAATAAATAAATAAATAAGTAGCATGCCCAAGATTTAATGGAAGTAAGTAATAGAGCTGGAACCAGAACCAAGACATACCATATCCAAATACACTACAGAAGCCTCTAGGGACCTCTTCCAAGTTGGGGAAAGTCCACATTCATCTCGTGCCCTATATACCCCAATGCCTGACAAAGCTCAGCACGGAGAAGATGATGAATTTGTATCTGTTCTGAATGAATGAATTAATGGATGAAAAGATGGATGAATAAAAACACACAAATTAAATTTTGTCACAATAATTGGGCTGTAAGCTTCAAGTGTCCAGATCCTTAAAGTCCAAGACAAGGAACTCTTCCAGATAGAAGAAAACCAAAGAGTTATGACAAGGAAATGCAATGAGTGATCCTAGATTGGATCCTTTTGCTCTAAAAGATGCTATTGAGGCAATTGGCAATTG
>CM052441.1:44181227-44221718 GCA_028533085.1 Varecia variegata | reverse complement strand
TCTTGCTCAGGCTGGTCTCGAACTCCTTAGCTCAAACGATCCACCCGCCTCAGCCTCCCAGAGTGCTAGGATTACAGGCGTGAGCCACCACACCCGGCAATTTCCTGGTTTTCGTTGGTTGTGTTATGGTTACATAGGAGAGTGCCTGTTTGTCAGAAGGAATATTGGCTTCTACTAACACTTTCACCGTGATGTCTATGGGAGTTTTTTGAAGTTATGAGGTGAGTAAAGTTTGCGCTCCCTCACAAAAGGGATGGGCAAGTTCTGCGGTAGGGAGGGGTGGGTGATGACAGCCAGATATTGTATATCAAGGCCATTGGCCACACCTGTCAACAGAGGTGGAGTTGGCAGAGCCCAGAGGAATTTCCTCTGAGTTCAGGCTGCTGAAGTTTAAGTGCTTGAGGTCCCCGTGTGGTAACAGCCAAACCAGAGTGGAGCAAAGGGTGGAACTTTGAGGTGACTTTCCACATCCCCACCGTGGCCACTAACATCACCTTCTGCCCCAACTCTAGAGCTCACCTGGGTTCCACAGAGTGAGGCTGTGATTGTTTGAAGAAACAGTTCTGTGTAGATAATCAATATCCCTCATAAAGTCCATTTGGGGGGACTCCAAAGATCATTGCCACCAAAACAGAATTTTCCATTCTTTTTCAGAGGGTTTCCTCTCATACACTTACCAGGGTTTCTCTCCACATCAGCTGACAAAAGGAGGTGTAGAACTGATCAAATTTACAACATAGTCTGTTTCCATGACAAATAAGATAATTTGGGGAACAATTTAGATTCTTGCCTCTGATTCCCTGCTGACTCTGAGAAAAATGCCACCAGTCTGGGGGATTCATTTGAATTCAATTTCATATATTAATTTGATGCAAAGAAATCATCAACTCCTCTAGTGTACCTTTGTTCTCCAAATAATTCCTTTTGCTGCCTGGGAATCTTGCTGATTCTCACAGATTAACGAGGGTGGCTCTTAGTTCAGATACACTTAAAAGGCCCCAGTGGGGCTTCTAGTTTCTTCTCCACCTCTGAGTACCAGCCACAACTGCCTAAGTTTATGTTCTATTTGTTGAGTATCACTTTAGGCTTTATTTTCACTGTGTGGAGGATTTTATCACCGTGAATTGACCCAGTTACTGCACCCATTTAATTATATTGCCTAGCTTTCTTATTTGGATAAATCTTTCAAAATCTTAAGAAAGCATTTTAGAGAGTGATCAGACTGGTTCCCAGGGTTATATTCTTCACATTTAAGAATTTTATTTAAAGTGAGCAAAATGAAATCTATACACAAAAAAATTATTGGAAGAAAATATATCAAAATGTGCTTTTTAAAATTTCTATGTGGCTTTATATAAAACTCATAATGGAAAAGTGCAATTACTTTGTTAAATAAAATGAACACCAAAATTACCTTTTTTTAAAAAAAATCTTATACATGTCTTTAGATCAGTGTGAAAATAGAGTAGCACTAATTTTGCACAATAATTTTTCCCAAAAATAGTTGTAAGAGATATTTCTCTAACACAAGTCTTATTTCCTATTGACTCTCACTATAAAATAAATGATGTGGTCCCACTGGGAAAAAAAATCCCTTCACTAAACTGAGCTTTAAATGAGTTGAATAAGAAAGAACGCTCTCAGTAGTGATCTTGTAGCACTTTTAAAACTTGCAGATATACTTTTGAAAAATGAGTAACGTAGCTTCTGCTAATAAAAGACTCATCCCTCCATCCATCCATTCATTCAATAGGTCACTCAATTCCTGGGCCCGCTACGGAAACAGTGGTGAACAAGACTGTTAGAAAGATAGCGAGGGATTCTGGGTCTCCTGCAGACGAAAATGAGCCCTTGTCCTGGTGCTGCCCCACCTTAATCCTGTCCCAAGTGACTGCCACACCTGGGGGAGGAGAGAATACTCTAGGAATCTGCCAATCGGAACTTCACAGACCTTAGCATGCCACCTGCAAAAGAATGCAGAGGACTCTCTAGCCTATGGGCCAAGCAGCATAGGTACAATAGAGTCTGCAAAGTGACCTAGAACAACTAGCTTTCAGAGAGGCTCATGGGAGATCTGCATGCATAGTAAGACTCGGTTCATGTAACTCCCAACTGTCCAATCAAAGTGGTTCCATGGTGACATGTGATCCATGAGGGAGGTTCCAATCCAGGTACTATAAAACAAGACCAAGACTATAACCAAGCCCCCTTTTTTGCTCTCTCTTTGCTGCAACAGTGGGTCCAGTCATCATCTGTGGCATATGTATCTTGCTCTGTAAACCTATATCTTGCTTTATAATCCTGTCTTTCTCTCAACAATAAACTTCATTTCTGTGCTTGCCTTACTTTGGTGCATCTGGTCATTCTTTGGCCATGAGCCCAATAAGAATCGACATCTCAGACAGTAACCCAGCAAGACCACTGTCATGCCTGCCCCTGAAGCAAGCAAGCTGGTGGGACATGCCGGGTCAGGCTTCAGTCGGTTCAGGCTGCTACAACAGACTGCCAGAGACTGGGCAGCTTATGAAAGTCATTGCTCACAGTTCTAGAGGCTGAGAAGTCCAAGACCAAAGCACCTAATTCAGGGTCTGGTGAGGCCCCACTTCCTGATTTATAGATGGCCAACTTCTCACTGTAACCTTGCATGGCAAAAGGGGTGAGGGACTTCTCAGGAGTTCCTTTTGTAAGAGTACTAGTCCCATTCATGTGTGCTCTGCCCTCATGACCTAAACACCTCCCAAAGGCCCTACCTTCAAATACCATCACACTGGAGATTAGTTTTTAACATATGAATTTGCAGGGAGAGACACAAACATTTAGTCTATAGATGCCACCTTGAGTGATTACAACCTGGAAGTACCTGGAAACCTGAGAGCAGAGAGGAGGGGAAGCTGGAGGTAATGGACAGCCTCTTTGGACAATGTCCTGATGAATTTAATTAGAATTTTTTAGCTGAAAATTTCTGAGTAAATCTCATTGATCCACCCTTTGGCTGGGGGAGCAGGGCCTTTCCATCATAGCCCTTCCCATTGGGTATTGATATTATCGGCTCCATCCCCTACCCGTCCCCAAGCTGAGACCCTATGTTCAATTCATCTAAACCTCCTAGGGCCTGGCCCATACAGTATATATCAGAAATGTGTGGTGAACTGTTTGCTGGTGGATAATGGGCTGCACCTCCTTGCATTCTACATAGTACATGGAACTCATTCTATGAATCTAAATAATGATGAATTAGTGAGAGCTATTACTCATTACCAATGGAGAGTGGCGTGTGGGGGGGGAGTATTATTTATTAAGTGCAAACACGTAAAATAGTTTACATTTATGAAACCTTGTGAGCACTTCTCCTGATCTTATCCGGATTGTGGCTATAGTGGTGGCATGAGATCACCCAGGCACAGAAACAGCCTACCAGGCCAAGGGCCACCATTCATCTACACACGCACATATAGCAGGGCAAAATGTATTAACACTGGTGTATTCATCAACGTGCATGCTCCTTTCATCTGCCAAGAAGAACCCAACATTTCTGGTTCAACTTCCCTTCTCCCCAGCTGCACCCCAGCCTTGGAAGAGAGGCCACCCCTGCCATGTTTCTTTCTGGAGCTTGTATAACTTTTTTTCCTCTACCCTCTTAGATTCTCCAGCTGGAGCCTTATAAATTAGAGTGACAAAGACAGACTAACAGGAGAAAAACAAACAGATGTTTTATTAATGCACTTATCAAGTATACACATGGGAAAACTCAGTGATGTACTCAAAGGGGTGGTTAGAATGGGCTTACATAGCGTCTTAACAAAAGAACAGTACATTTTTATAGGAGGGACAGGACAAAAGAAAGAGACTTTGAGTTTCTAGGGGTGGCAAATTGTGGGGAGGCAAATATACGGGGGGGAGCTAATGAAAGATAAAGGCAAGTTAGTAAGGTTTGTTATGTGGATTCCCCAGCTGAGCTCTCTGGGCTGATAAGGGTCTAGAATTGTCTCCAGGATGGCAGGCACTTTTGCTTTCATCCCTACTGCCTCCCTCTCACTGGAAGAGTGACTGGCAACAGAGTAGCAGCTCAGTATTTGCTGAATGAATGACTAGAATCAGTTTATACCAACAAGCCATCCATGATGGCTTCTAGACCCGGGGACCTACCCGTGCCAGGAGCAGCCATTGTGACCTGGGCTCTGAGGAGCTGGTCTTACCCACATTGACAGATGCGGGCTGGGGCTCAGAGTCAAGCTCCAGGGCACCTGGCTGTCTGGCACACAGGCTTTTATCTTCGTTATTAATCTGCTTTGCGGCAGGACAAAGGCAAGGACATCAATGTTGACACAATTCAAAGACAACTCCTGCCATGTCTGTGCTTCATCTTGTTCAGTGGCTGGAAATGCAGCAGACCCCAAGCTCCAGGCCAGAGGCGGCAGCCGGACGGTTTCAACATGAATCTTGGGTACATGTGATGAACTCACGTATGGACACACTTTATAAATTCCTTCCGGAAGGTCTGAATGCCAGAGTAGCTGGTCTCCAACACAATTTCTGGCAGCCCTAGGCAAGGTAGAAAAGAAGCCAGACAGAATCTCCGGGGGAGACATGTTTACCTGTCCACCCTCGAGATAAGAACAACTGACGTTTACCCCTTCACTGAGTATCGGGAGCAAACGCGCCTAATGCTCCAGGGAGCTGAAATGCACCAGCAGAGCAGAAACCCAGCACTGAAAATTCACCCTCTGAGAACTGTGAAAAAGATGTAGCAATAAGTTCCGCGTGGTGTGGGGGTGAGGAGGGTGTTACACACACAAATAAGAAAAGTGGGCTTTTCTCAGCTTTGAACTTGAAATACCTGAAGGGAAAGGCAATGGAACACAGGGTACGTTTCCCTGCATGGCTGAATAAACCACAGTTAATTCTGCTTGTGTTTTGTGTGCTTTCTGTGTGTAATTATATGTGTGTTATGTATGAAAGTATGAATGTGTGTATATATAAGATATATTTTAAAAGAAAATATATATTTTTTATATATAATATATACTTTAAAAAGAAACGTGCTATTTTTCAAGATAATCAAGTATTATAGGTTGAATTATGTACCCCTCAAAGTTCATATGTTGAAGTCCTAACCTCTGGTACCTCAGAATGTGACCTGATTTGGAAATAGGGTCTTTACAGATGTAACCAAGTTAATGTGAGGTCATGAGGGTGGCCCCTAATCCAATATGACCGGTGTCCTATGAAAAGGTGCTGTTCGTCGGCCGCACGGCCATGCACGGAGGGAGGAGGGTGTCGAGAGCCACAGGGGGAAGGTGGCCACCTGCAAGCTGAGGACATGGGCTGGAACTGATCCTTTCTCACTGCCCTCAGAGGGGACCGGCCCTGCTGACACCTTGCCCTCAGACCACCGGCCTCCGGGACCGTGAGATGACGCATTTCTGCTGTGGAAGCCACCCGGCTGTGGCACTTTGTTACAGCAGTCCTAGGAAACGAGTAGATGGAGAAAAGCATATTCCATTGTGTAGTTAATAAGATAATCCCGCCTCTTCGTACTTCATTGCCATTTCGGAACTTGCTTTGACCTAATCTTTCAGGTCATGTAGCAATGGGCAATGACAGGCACTGCCAAGTCCCCAAAGGCCTATTTCAGTGTTGGTGTGTTACAAAGGCTGAAGCTTCCCTGGGAGAACTTGCTCGCATTATCTTTGGCTACCTCCACTCACCCTCCTTTCCCTTTTTTCCAGGGCTGTCACTCAAAACTGGGAAAACTTGCCTTTCTTTTCCCACTGCCAATTCCTCCAACGGCCCCCACCCTGCCTTCCCAAGGCTCCCTCTAAGAATGTGCTTGGCTAGAGATTCCTTCTGGCGAAACCAGATTACTCTTTTTCTCAATTCTCTCTGAACCATAAATTCATGCCTTTCGGGGTGGGCCTTGCACAGCCCGTTCCACAGCAGATTTATTGCCCACTCCATCTTCCTTTTGCACTACTTAATCTGCTGTATTTTAATTGGGTAATAAAACTCTGTATGCCACCCAGAAAAATTCCAGAGCAAGCAATCATCAGGGACATTCTCTCAGCAGCCAATTTCTAATTATTTATTCAGGCCCGAAGCCTAATTCCACCCCTGAGTGAGGTGGTTCTGAGCTGCTGCACTCCCTAGGTGTGGAGCCGGAGCTGGAGCCAGAGTGGGGTGGGGATGGTTGAGCAACCCTGGGGGGGTCCCCTGTGAGCGCATCCCTAGACAGGAGACTGTCTCTGAGGCTGGATGGTGTGAGTTCACGGCAGGGGCCTCTCCGCCATTGTTAGGCAAATAGAAGCATTGCCCAGGGGTTTGCTTTGTGGGGCCCCAGTTGCTCGGAAAGGAGACTGCCACAATAAATAAGGGAGTGTCCTCCACTGGCTCATGCTTAAAAAAAAAGAAAAGAGACAAGTCAACTCACGCTATCAGGACAACTGGATAGCCATCTGGAAACACATTTGCACAGAAGAAACGCCATCCAAATGAAAACATTATTATAAAAATGAATTTATAAAAATGTTAGAATAAAACAGAAAAGAAGTTTTCATAACCTCAAAATATATTTGGTCTTTCTGATATGGCACAAAATCCACAAACCTTAAAAGATTAATCAATTTGACTGTATAAACATTAAAAAAAAATTTAACAGATATTCCCCCGCAAAATAAATTACAAAGTAAGAAGATAAATAACAATTTGGGAAAATTAAATCAATAAGAAATATCAACAACCCAATAGAAAAAGGTACAAGTATATAAACTGAGAGTTTATTGAAGGGAAATAAGTAACTCTTAAATATTTTTAGAAGCCCATTATAAAATAAATGAAAATTAAAATTATAATGAAATATCATTTTTCAGTTATCAGACTAGCAAAAACCCAATCTCATACATTGTTGGTGGGAGTATAAATTGATTCCATTTCTGGGAAGAGCAGTTTAGCAGTATCTATCCAAAGTACAAATATATATATTCTTTGCACCCAGGAACATGCCTACCAGATATGCTCACACACAGGAAATAGCATATTATACAAAGGTTATTTATGAGGCTTTATCAGGAATAGCCAAAGATTGGAAAAAACCTAAATGTCTATCAAAAGGGGACTGGTTTAATCAACTATACTACACACATGCAATAGAATACTCTAGCTGCAATAAAAGAATAAAGAAATTCTTAATGAATCAATAGAAGAAAATCATACATATAAATCCAAATACACATACCATAAATGTGGATAAGGCAGGCAGCTGAGTATGACAAAGATGAAGAGGAATGAAATACGTCTCTATGACTGACTTAGTCATAAAATATATCTGGAAGAATAAATAAGAAAGAACAGTGGTTATTTATTGAGGAGGATGGTAACTGAATGATGAAGGACAGGTTGGAGGGAATTTTGTTGTTTTATAGCTTTTTGTGCTTTTTGATGTTTGAACCATGTGAATAATGTTACCTATTCAAAAAACCAAATTTAAAACACAATCTGCTGGGTGGGCGCTGGGGGGGAAGAGGACCCAGAGACACTGATTACATACATCGAGTGGTTTCCTGGCAACCAATCCTCCCCCAAACTCCCATCACCCCCCCCTCCAGAGCTTATCATGGTGATGACAGCATCAGGGAAGGGGGGTGTGTGGAGGTGGGGAGGGGAAAGAGGGACAGATTGGCTTGACCTCACTGTCCGTGCAGTTTTGCTGTTGACACCATTGTCAAATGGAATTATACACACAACATTATTGTCAAAGGAAATTAAACACAAAACATTGTGTTTGTATGTGCGAAATGATCATTTGCTAAATGGATATTTTCCAACCCTGTTTTGTCATTTCCTCTTGTTTAAAGACATACCAGCAGCCTAAAATAAAGGAAGCAGCCGGGCCTCTTCTGATTTCGAAGAAAACCTACTCGTGAATCTTTCGTCACATTTCCCTTTGTTCTTAAAACTTCCCCCTGAGTTTTGACTGTAACCAACTCCCACTGGGACACAAACATGACATAAGGCACTCACAGCCTGGCCCGGCCTGAACTCTCCTCAGGAGGCCCTGTCCCTCCCGTTCCAGCCCAGGGAAGCAAACAGAGGCCAGGTGCTGCTCTCCGAGGTATGCCTGCTGCTTCTTGGTGATTCAGTATTCAACAAATACTCAGTGAGAGGCCGCTTGGTAGGTATTTTAACATACTGAGAATCTCACCCACAAGGTTTTCTGAGGCCTAGCCTGTTTTGATTTCCGTGTTAGTCGTTAGTGAAAGGTAAGGGGTGGGAATTTGTTAGCAAGCAAAGGGAATTTGGTGTCTTTAGAAAACCAAACACAGCATGAGGAAAGAATAACAAAATCAGAATTCCCCTGGGGAATTCACTTCCACTGGCAATCAATACTGTTTATTTGGGGTGTCACACAGCACAAAGATTATTTAGGAGCTGGCAGGAAAGACTGAGTTTTCCAAAGATGGTGTAAACTTAAGGTTCTGTGAAGAAGTGCTGGAGAAAGACCCCATCTGCTTTCTTTGGCTAGAGTGACTGGCCACAAGGAACTTGTGAAGCATGACTTTGCGTAGAAGGAGCCATACCCAGGTGCTGACTGGTCTGGGAAGGGAAAGCCAGGCCAGGGAAGAGGGATCCAGCAAGTTCTGGAAGCGGGCAGGAGCCTCGCCCTTGCCACTCCATCCATGGCTCTGAGGATAAAGAGGCTCTCCACACAAACCTGCACCAAGGCCCCAGCGCACCTGCCCCAGCAATGCAGGCTTCACCCTCCCCGCCCATCCGCTCTCCCACCCCAGTACTCTGTGGATTCCAGCACCACCACATTGCCGACTGCAGAGCTTCAGGGACCATCACAACAACGCTGCAATCACTGTGCACCTAAGGGGTCAGGCCTCGACTCTGGGGAGTCACAGAGGCATTGAGAGGAACAGGATGCAAGAAGATGCCCAGTGGGGTTCACTCCTGTATGGGTAGCCCAAGTCCTAAGCCCTTCAGAAAAGCAAATTGCTACAAAGACAGGAGGCACCCACTCTCTGGCCTCCAGGGTGGGAGATGTGTCTTTAAAGGGGCTAAGTGCACCTAAGGAAGAAGAGAATTTAAGTGTCACACTGTGGGAGGAAAATGCTAAACTGAAATTCAAAAGGGTCATCTAAATGCCACATTGGAAGAAAGCAAGAAAGCATAGGTCAGAGACCAGGAACAAGTCAGGCCTTGGGAACTTTCTAGAACCTTTCTAATTTCCTCATGTTTGCTTCTTCTGTCATCTTTCTAGTATCCTTTCCAGTAGCACAAGTTTTTAAAAACCCTTAAAGCAGGAAGGGTCTGTGTGTTTGCTTTAAGAGCAACAGTTAATCATGGGTGGAGCAGCTGCATGGAGAAGGAAAACCTGAGGAACAGGGCGAGTCCAGCAGCTTTGGAGAGGGCACATAGCTGTCGCAGGAGGGAGAAGCAGCTGGGCCTGTTAGGTGCCCCAGAAACTTAGTAATCAAGGATTGGCCTCTCCCAAGTTTTTATGTCCTTATGCAGGTTTTTATTTCTTTATAAACTAGTTTTCGTTTATTTCTTTATAACCTGTTTTGTTCCACAAAATTTTAAGTACCTTATAAGATAGAAGAAATGTATGCAATAAAATATAAAGTCAGAATCAGGAAAATATAATTTTTTTAAAAGGTCATGACTAGGAGAAAATCAGAATGCATAAGGTCCTACTCTGTTACTTAAATGGAGGCTCAGTTTTGTCTCTGAGCTTCCAGGCTCCCGAAGTAGAAAGGGAAATCAGATGGGTGACCTGAATCTCATTGTCCGTGAGAGGACAAAGGAGCAACCGTGGAGGTAAAGTTCTATCTCTAAGAGATACTTCTCTTAGAGTACTTCATAGAGTGGCAAAAGGGTGACACCTCTACATTATCATCAAGAGGAAAGTTCACGAAGCTGTCTCTTATACATGCTAAGAGGATGACTCCAAAACACAACTCACTGATAACATTTTTGTGGGAGCTCCACCACCCCCCCCCCCACCTAACCAGAAAGCAGCGGAACCAGATTTGGAACCCAGGTCCTGCAACAGTCAATTTCTGTTTGCTTTTTACCTCCTTTCACCTGGCTATTTCCTATCCTCTTTCATTCTCAGTAAACTTCACTTCACAAAAAAGACTTTTTCTGACCCTGCGTCGGCCTAAGCCCCAGTCAGGTTCTCAGCATTTGGGTTTTCCCTCTTTCACACATCACAGTCTTTGTTTTCTTTCACTTGTTTGGTGTCTGCCTTTACCAACAAACTGAAAGCTCATGAGAGCAGGAACCATCTGGTCAACTCAATAGATGCTGAAAAAGCATTTGACAAAATTCAGGGCGCAGTGGCTCACGCCTGTTATCCTAGCACTCTGGGAGGCCGACGCGGGAGGATCACTTGCGCTCAGGAGTTGGAGACCCTGTCTCTACTAAAAATAGAAAAACTAGCCGGGCATGGTGGCATGTGCCTGTAGTCCCAGCTACTAGGTAGGCTGAGGTAGGAGGATCTCTTGGGCCCAGGAAGTTGAGGTTGCAGTGAGCTATGATGATACCGCTATACTCTAGCCTGGGGAAAAAAAGTGAGATTCTGTCTCAAAAAAAAAAAAAAGTAGATGTATGTGTTTGTGTGTGCGTGTATATGGATATGAATAATACACACACACATATACACATACATACAGAGCAATAAAGCAAGTGTGTCAAAATATTAGCAAACGTTGAAAGATATATTAGTTTTCACTGTAGTATTCTTTCAACTTTTCTTTTTGCTTGAAAATTTTCAAAATAAAAAGTAAGGGGAAAATTCAGCAGAAGGTAGCAGAATGATAAACAAACTTGTGTGGTATTACTTAGTTAATTTTGATCTTATGGGAATATTTGACTTTGAATTCCATCACTGCCACCAACAGGGAAGAGAAAAATTCTGTGGTGAAAATCTGATTATTTTCTTAGGATAGAGTCCTGGAATCAAAATTCCTGGCTCAGAGAACATACACACATTTAAGCTTTTGGTAGATTTTGTGAAGTTGCTTTCCGAAAAGAGCTACCAATTTACTAATAATCACACCAGTGTACGGCTTGCTGCTGGGCCAGAGCAGGATGGGACCCATCTCGAAGGACAATAACATCAGGGAGAAGGTGCTTATACGAGGTGGGGAGGGCACACAGCCTCCCCTAGCAGTGGGCACCAAGCACTTGGCGTTCTCTGAGCCGGGAGAGAGGGGCCCAGCTGTTTCTGAGACTCTCATTTTCCTTCTACTTCCAAACCAGTTTAAAAAAAAAAAAAAGACAGTTCTTCCTCATGCTTGCCTCTTTTTCCTTTCAAAAAAGTGATGACACCAAGAGGAGAGGACAAGGAAGAGACATTTATCATTCTTTTCCTCTCTACCTCCACTCTCTCCCTGACGCTAATTTCATAAAGGAGTATTTGGTGGGTGTAAGGTGGGAAATGAAGATCCTGTGTGATCATCAGGGCATGTACTAAGTTTCTAAAATTATACTGAATTCAATATTTGCATAATATGACTGTGACAGTTAATTTTATATGTCATCTTTCTGGCCACTGGGTGCCCAGATGTTTAGTTAAACATTACTGTGGGTGCGTCTGTGAGGGTGTTTCTGGATGGGATTAACCCTTGTTTTTTGTGTGTTTACTTTTTTTTTAGAGACAGGATCTGTTGCCCAGGCTAGAGTGCAGTGGCGTCATCATAGCTCACTGCAACCTCGAACTCGTGGGCTCAAGTGATCCTCTTGCCTCAGCTTCCTGAATAGCTGGGACTACAGGCTCATGCCACCATGCCCGGCTAATTGAATCAGTAGATTGAGTAAAGCCAACTGCCCTCCCCAATGTAGGTGGGCCTCATCCCACCTGTTGAAGGCCTGAATAGAACAAAAGGCAGAGTGAGGGAGAAGTCACTCTCTCTGCCTGACGATCTTCAAGCTGGGACATCAGTTTTCTCCTGTCTTCAGATTTGCACTCAGACTGGAACTAGCACCATGTGCTCTCTTGGCTCTCAGACCTTCAGACTCAGACTGGTGCTGTCATGGGCTCTCCTGGGTCTCCAGCTTACAACTACAGATCTGTAGGACTTCTCAGCCTCCGTAATCACCTAAGCCAATTCCTTAGCTCCTTATAATAAATCTCTTTTTATATATATTTACATATATATAGGATATATATAGGATATATTAATATATATCCTATTGGTTCTGTTTCTCTGGAGAACGCTAACTAATACAAGGACTCCAATATACAAAAATCAAATCAACTCAAACAAGACTAAGTGAAAGCATATTTTGTTCTAGACTTTTTATTCCCCATGTGGAGCTATAGGACTTCTGCTTTCAT
Organism: Varecia variegata; assembly: GCA_028533085.1. NCBI lineage: Eukaryota > Metazoa > Chordata > Mammalia > Primates > Lemuridae > Varecia > Varecia variegata. The sequence continues at coordinate 44,209,375 of CM052441.1, read as the reverse complement.
ATCTCACCTTATGACCTCATCTTCAGCGAGATACTAAACGAGAAACTGGAGACCTCTGAATAAATGACATATTCATCCCTGTCCTCCTCATCTGTCACAAATCCATTCCATGAGCTCCCCACAGCTTAAAATCCTCTTCAGCCCAAAGAGAACCCCATGAGCCATATGTAAAATACTGTCTCATTTTCTTTTTCTTTTCCCTATTTAATTACTCACTTCATTTACTTTTATTTTTCTCTTTCTCACTGGGCAAAGACAACTTTGTATTTGGGTCTGAGATCTAATAATAAAGAAAAAACATTTCTCTTTGACATTTATTACTATAATGAATATTCCCAAATGTGTCCTGAACCACTAATATGTATTTCTTATTACAAACAAGCTCAGATCTTTTTTCTCATTAAGCACCTAAGATGATCCCACTTTCCTGCCAGAACAATCCCTGTTAGTTTTTTGTGTCAGCCAGTGCTGGGAGAAGCAGCTACCAGTGTCAAAAGGAAACAGTTGTCCTTGGGAACATGCTGGCTTGGAGGAGTCGGTGTATCTGTCCGGAGAAACTCAATTGCATTACACTCGGCAGTTGCAGGTTGTACATTTTCACACGTTTTTTTCCAGGATGTTCTTTCTGGACATTCCAGACTCCATCACAGCTGATTTTAATTCACGGCACTGATTTTTCAAGCTGGAAGTGCCTCCTGGGGTTTTTCCTAATGGTTCACTTTTCCTAATGGGAACTATTAATGGTTTTCCTTTCCAGCACTAAGTTTTGACAATCAAATGAAAGCAGTGTCAATGAGACTGTGAAAATATTTCTTTTTAAAGGTCTCATAAACCACTTCATCTGGCACATCAGACCTGGCTCTGCCTATATGACAGACAGGAAAGATTCCATTTTCTCATCCTGCAAGAATTAAACAAAAAACTCTGAAGCTGTGTATAGACATTTAAAGCAGCCGATCATTTTCTTTCCTTTCCTCTTTTTTTTTTAAATGTCTGCTCACATCAACTAGAGATGTGGGCTTGTTCTGTTATGAAGTCTTCCTTTTTTATATATATTGACTTACTATATACTATACTTTGGAAATGGAAGTGTTTTTATGTAAAGTAGGAATCAGCTGAGAGTAATACTTGTTTCTCACCAGACTTACGTGGTTTAGTGGATTTTGTGCCCTCACAGGAGTAGGAAACTATAAACCCTATCACCCGAGACTGGTTTTCTGGCAAAGTCTATACAATTAATGACATTTAATATAATGTAGCTCACATGGGCACTTTAGGGATCACCACCAGCTTGTGAAATGGTTATAAAATTAAATTTATCTAATATGTCAGTTGTTTTCAATAGCCACTCATTTCCCATTGTTTACATTAGCTTTCAGTCCCTAAATATGATCCAGACATGGTTGGTGGTAATTAACAAAATCTGTTAGCCATTTTGTATTTCTTGTGCAATTCTTTGTCTCAGGCAGACTCTTTTCAGTCAGGGAAAGGGCAGGCCAATCCCTAGGTATCATGGAGCCCAGGCCCCAGTTTACAGAGTGCTATTGAGGTCCAGAGGAGGCTTTCATGTTGGATAAGCAAATAAAGATGGTGCTATAAACATTTGTGCAGAACCTTACCATTGTCTTTCATCTGATCCTCACAAAAATCCCATGAAGTACGTGAGGCAGTTGCTATAATCTTCCTGTGTTAGCTAGGGCAAAAGCTCAACTACTATAACAAAAAGACTCACAATAAAAATGCTGAAAGAGGTAAGAAATGTATTCCGCAACAGTGTTGCGGTGCATGGTCCAGGTTAGCGGCATAATTCTGTTCCACACAGTCATTCAGGGACTCTGGTTCCTTCTGTTGTGCAGCTCTGCCATTCTCTCAGGCACTTTTATAGTCAAAGCTGGGTGGCCACAGACCCCTCCCTGGCAGGAAGGAGAAGATGGCACAGATGAAGGACACCCACTATTTTAAGCCCCAGGCCCAGAGTGGCATACATCCCCTCCACTCACACCCCACTGGGAAGAGCATAGTCATGTGGCCACCCGTGACTGCCGGGAGGGTGGGCAATGTAGGATAATGTGCCCACAGAGAAGGGAAGAATGGATTTGAATGGATGACTGACAATTTTTATCATGCTTTTCTCATTTTGCAGATGAGGAAATTAAAACTGAGAGAAGTAGTAGCTCATAATACAGAATTAAGTAAGTAATCCTTGCCAGCCTGCCCAATAGGAGCTTCTATACCTTTTAACAAACTTAATACAAAATTAAATTTAAAAAAAAGAAAAAAAATTGAATAAGAAAAAGAATTAAGTGGTTTCACTTGCAAAATATTATATAATTTTGAATGACATTTATACAAAAAAAAAAAGAGCAGGTTAATGTATTAGAGTCTCCCAGAGAAACAATACCAACAGGATGTATGTACATACAGAGAGATTTCTAAGGAATTGGCTCATGTGATCACGGAGGCTGGCAAATTCAAAATGTACAGATTGGGCTGGCAGGCTGGAGATCCAGGAAAGAACTCACGTTGCAGGTCAAGTTCAAAGGCCATCTGCTGGCAGAATTCCCTCTTCCTCAGGAGATGTCAGTCATTATTCTATTAAGGCCTTCAACGGATTGGATGAGGCACACTTACAATATGGAAGTTAATCTGCTTTACTCAAAATCCACCAATTTAAATGTTAATTTCATACCAACAGCACCCTCATAGACCAAATATCTGGGCACCGTGACCCCTCCAAGTTGGCACATAAAATTAACCAGCACAATTAATAACGCCATAATCCCTTAAAATCTCCTTTAGCCCCTGACTCCATGAAATGTATGTGGTATCTAACTGCACCTCTGTCGGTAACTTTAACATTTCTGATCACCAGCTCACCCCACAGCATTGGAAAGGGTACCATTATTTCCGTCACGTTGAAAGCACAGCATTCGGAAGGAACAATGTGTGTGACTGGGTGGAGTTTTTAAAAATTCTGAGCACTACCAGTGCACTATTTCCCCACAGACCACTCAGTCTTTTCTCAGGAGTCCTACAGACATAACTTTAAGAGCAGGAAAAGGAAAGGGGAGGGGAAGGAGAAAGAAAGAGGGTAGGGGAAGGGCTTGCCATCCCACCTCCGTCATCTTTCCAAATGCCCCCTGTAAGAGCACTGCATTTTGTCCAGCACTGTTCTCATCAAAAATTTACAGCGTGTCTTCTGTATTAGATGCCGTACCCAGCTAAGGTACAAACATCAGCTAAAGCAGACTTCAAATTAGAGGGCTTGAAAGCATTAGCTGCCAGGTGTTTCACCAGCCGAACAAACAGGGATGATTTAAAAATCAACGTCAATAACGTCTAGTCATTTCCTTAAAAATTACTTCCCATCTGCACATTGCTTAGTGTTCTGGAAAGTGGCGTGTTGTGTTTTACTCTGTTCTGTTCTTCCAGCAAATTGCTGAAACCTGTATCCTGCTCATCTGCTAGGGCTGTTTAGGTGGATGTGAATCTCTGCAAGTCCTTGGGCTTGAGCCCTCATCCTAGCCTGGCCTGGATCTCTGCCCACTCCACCCCGAAGGATCTTTGGCTCTCCTTCTACTATTGTCACCTTCTTTGTAATCCCCAAACTAATTTCTAAAGTGCATAAACCTCTAGGTTTTTTTTTTTCAACAAATCTTACCACTTATGATGAAAATGCATGGTTTTCACTTCACCTTTTGCTTACATTTATAAATGCTAAGAATTGGAAGAAGGAAGTGAGTGAGACAGAGTTTTTACCCTTTTCACAGTAGCTCCCCAAGATGAACGAACCCAGCAATGGGGAGCTCACTACCTCCTAAGGCAGCCCAGTGCTTCCTTATACCAAACAGACCAATAACAGTGTCCTCTTTGTGTCTACTCTGATTAATTAGTTAGGAACAATACAGAAAGAAGGTTTATCCTCCTATGTAGTCCTCTTCACATGTACTAGAAAACTTTTTCAAGATTTACTAGATATGCCAGGTGCAGTGGCTCACTCCTGTAATCCTAGCACTCTGGGAGGCCGAGGCGGGAGGATCGCCTGAGGTCAGGAATTCGAGACCAGCCTGAGCAAGAGCGAGACCCCAACTCTACTAAAAAATAGAAAGAAATTAACTGGACAACTAAAAATATATAAAAAAAATTAGCCGGGCATGGTGGTACATGCCTGTAGTCCCAGCTACTCAGGAGACTGAGGCAGGAGGATTGCTTGAGCCCAGGAGTTTGAGGTTGCTGTGAGCTAGGCTGACGCCATGGCACTCTAGCCTGGGCAACAGAGTAAGACTCTGTCTCAAAAAAAAAAAAAAAAAAAGATTTCCTAGATAATTACAAAATTTTTATTAGCATAACCTAAAACATTATAATGTCCTATGAATCTAAAAATAACAAAGGTGGGGTGTGTGTGTGTGTGTGTGTGTAAGACTAAGTTATTTGGGTGATTCTTACTGACTTTTTTTTAATATTAATAATAGTATCAAATGGTTCAAAATGAAAAAGAATAAAAAGGCATATAGTGAAAAGTCATCTTCTTACTTCTATCATCCATCCAGACATTTCTTCCCACCTCCCCTTCAAATAGGGAGGCACTGTTACTATAATAGTTCCTTGTGTATCATTCCAGAGACTTTTATATGAACAGATAGAAATCTATATTATGCTTCCCCTTCATATAATTGAAAGCACTCCATGCATACTGTTCTGCAACTTATTTTCCTGATAATATGTGTCAAAAATCTTTCCATACCAGAACATAGTTTTTCACTTTTTTTCACAGATATACAATATTCCATGGTACAGACATACCATAAGTGATTTAGCCAGTCCACTGTTAATGAACACATACGTCATTTCCTGTTTCTGCTGTTACAAATGTGCAAAGATAACTAACATTGTATAGACATCATTTTGCATATGCCTGGTTATATCTATAGACTAAACTCTTTAAAATGGGTTGCTATGTCAAAAAAAAACAGATGTGCACTTCAAATTTTGACAGATACTGCCAAATTGCCTTTCATAAATGTTGTACCAATTTATATTCTATCAATGTAAAGCAGTGCCTTGTCAACCCAGTGTTTTATCAAATATTTGGATTTTTGCCTACTTAATAGGTAAAAATAATATTTAAGTATGATTTAAATTTGTGTATCTCCTATTATGGATGGTGTGGAACATTTCTTTTGAAATGTTTAACAACTATTTGTATTTCCTTTTCTGTGGATTCTAGTCATAGCATTGTCCCACCTTTCTCTTGAGTGGTTGTTTATTTTTCTTACTGATTTGTAGAAATCAATGTTAAGGAGGTTATCCCATTATCTGTGACATGAGTTGCAAATATTTTTCCAGCTTGTCATTTGTCTTATGACTTAGCTTATAGTACTTTTTATGAAAAATGTTTGAAGTAGTTGAATCTATTGTTTTAAAATAATCTTATTTAGTACAGAGGTTTTGCCCTATTTTAAGATGTTAAAATAATTTTTCTGTGTTCTTGTCCAATATCATTGTTTACTTTTTTGTCATCTTTGAGCTTTTTAAAGAAGTATAAAGTATGGACACAATTTTATTTCCTTCTAGATAGCTACCCTCTTATCCTGAACATTTAGTAAAGATTATATCTCCGCTGTGAACTTTACTTAAACTGTTATAACATAGAACAGGGGCAGATCAACTACAGCATGAGGGCCAAATTTTCCTTGTTTTTGTACAACAAATGTTACGGGAACATAGCTATGCCCATTTGTTTATGTGTGGTCAGGGCTGCTTTTGTACTACATGGGGCAGAGATGAGTAGTTGGAACGGAGACAGTTTGGCCTGCAAAGCCCAAAATATTTACCTTTCTGGCCCTTTACAGAAAAAGTCTGCCAGCTACTAATATAGAAGAAAGACAAAGAGCAGAGAAGAAGGAGAAAGAGAAGGAGAAGGGATGGAGGAATAGGAAGAGGAGGAAGAGGAAAAGAAAGGAAAGAGAAGACATTCTGAAAATAAATTGCAGTCTCTTGGCATACACCATACAGAGAAAAAATATTCATTAGGAGGAAAAAAAGGAACCAAGATTGTGGGTTTATTTTCTTCTTTTAATAGTCTTCTCCCTTGGTAGAACCTGAGGTGATTTGTTTGGGTTTTATACTAGGCTGTGGTCCACTTCACAAAGACCTACAAATCTCTCAGCATTTTTTCTGCCAGGCTCAGCCAAAAGTCTCTACAGACGTTCCAAGTTTCATGCTTGTTCATATATTTAATGAGGTGTGGGATGGTCTCAGGGGACCCCTTGGAATGTGGAAAGCTGGGGTTGTCTTTTAAAAATACATCCCTTTGGGATATGACGTACTACCACCTTTCAAATCTCCCCCTTTCCTATAGGACTGACAAGAAGAAACTCTTCTAAACTGGCTTTTATTGTTTTTTTAAATGTGTTGTAACAAGACCCCCAAAATTTTTCCCCCAGAAAGTATAGTGTTTCTTCCTTCTACATGTTAAACAAAGGGCTTCCCACTCCAGTGCCTCAGTGGGTTACACCAGCTTTTTAACGATCCGACTGTTTTCCCTTCTTTTCTCATACACTGCAGTTTTCTACAAGTTACTAAATAATCTCATTAAGCCCTTCCCAGTCATCTTGCGCATGCTTCACCTTCTTTTGAGGCAGCTATGAAATCCCCACTACTAAAAGGCAAAAATTGTACTAAAGTGCATGAAGAAAAAAGAGTGCAAAAGGAAGAACAGGATAAAGCTCCTTTTATTAATGTAATACAGTCATATTACAGTGAAAACTCGAAAAATACTTCACAAATGTTTAACTTACTTTCTACTATCATAATTTCAGAATTGTGTCCAGTTCTAAACTCCAAAATTTGAGAGGCACGTGGAGAACTTAAAGTGTCCATACGCTACTAAAATACTAGAAAGAAATACATGTGAAGAAAATTTTTGGCTGGTCCGAAGGTAGTGAGTTATCTCACTTGATTGTTCACAGTCAGTTACAGATTGAACTCCTTGTTCTACTACTTTCCCCCCTCCTCACTACTGCACTTGACTAGTCTTAAAAAAAAAAAAAAAAAAAAAAGAAAATTTTTATTTTTCAAAGCACCTTTACATACACCATTCTATTTCAATCTCAGGACAATCAGATGGGTATGCCTACATCCATTTCATAGGTGAGGAAACTGAATCACAGATAATTTGTTTCATTTTTAAATTATTTATTTATTTAAACAGAGATGGGGTCTCTCTATGTTGCCCAGGCTGGTCTTGAACTACTGGCCTCAAGTGATCGTTCTGCCTCAGCCTTCCGAGTAGCTAGGATTACAGGCATGAGCCACTGTGCCTGGCTTCATTTTTATTTAAATTTATTTATTAAGTTTTTGTATAGTTGATATATTTGCATTATTCAAAATTCAAAAGGTACATAAAGGTATACAGTGAAAAACTCCCCTCCATCTCTCATCCTCATCCACCCAGTTTCCCTGCCCAGAAGCAACAGCTATTTCCTGTTCCCTATGTTTTCTCCTGGAGATACTACATGCTTATTCAAGTATATAGCACTGTGCATGGTCTTCCTCCTTTTTACGTAAATATTAATATCTTAGTATATTCATTGTTCTGAACCTAGATTTTTTTTCCTTAATAATCCTTGTGATCTTTCACATCAGCATATAGTAAACTTCCTCTTTTTTATGGTATCATAGTATTTGATTGTATAAACTTATAATTTATTTTAACAGTCTTACATTGGTAGATTTTTAGGTTGCTTCCAATCTTTGTTTTTTTAATGAGTAACCTCATCCACACATGTGCAAATGTAGCTGTTGGATCATTTCTATGCTAAGGATGTAGGGCCCAAAAATTTTCTCCATAAGATTAAACAGAGATTTTAGGTGATTTATTCAAGAGTACAGAGCTAAATTTTTATGGATTTAAAGTTAGAACAAATGTTTCCAATCAGAAAAATAGGAGGTGTGAAGAATGGCATAACTGCACATTTTGGGGGCCAATGATCCTGTGTGAAATAGACTTAATTGGGGCATCTGCAAGAGGTGGAGGAGTTACCCCTCCTGCTGACTCCATTGTCCTCCACTGCTTTTTCTCTGCTCCCTGAACCAGAGCCAAGTGATAAATTAACCTCGACAAGTCTGGATGGACTTACCGCCTGTCAGCCTTAGCCCCTCTGTCTCACAGACTGCTGAGCGGCAGACTCCTCTGCCTACACCAAAGAGGGGAAGAAATTTAAGTCATCTACCTCAAAAACAGAAGGCTAGGAAGAGAATAGGAATGAGTTGATGAAGACCTTCTAAGATATTAAAGGTCATCAACATACTCTCCTGGCAAGTTGTACCTTCACCAAAATGCTGGCTTTGCGTCATGAGCCACTGTCCGTGGTGCTGATGACCCCTCTGCCGCCCCTTCCCACCCCCACCCCCCCACCCCCGCCACGGGCTGAAGCATGATTGCTTGTCCTATTCCTGGGTCATTAAAAAATCCTATACAAACCCTCCCGGGGACTCTAAAGCAGGGGAGAAAGGAAGAAATCAAAGGAAACAAGAGAGGCAAAAGGCCAAGGGCTACTTAGAGAAGCAGAACATTTGTGAGGTTGGGTGGAGAAGGAAGAGGGATTGGTATTATTTACAAATCATCATAAATACTAAAAGATAATTGTGCCCCCTTCATGATGGGGAGGGAGTCATATGCATGTTGCTGTATGCTCTTCATTTATTGTATGCATATATCCCCAGAGGACTTAAAGAAAATAAGATTATGGAAAGGACCATGGAAAGAAAGAGTTATGTGGAATTCCTTCAGTGGGCAATTTTAGAAACAGGATGGATTGCCATCTGCCTGAGCTGGTTTAACTGTAATCCTGCCAAAGGCTGGGAATAACCTCCTGAGACCCTCACAATATTTGAAGTCAGGACTTCAAGGAAAACATTCATCCTCCTCCTGCTCTTTATCTCTGTTTGAGCTTCAGGGCAGCCTGGATTTAAACTAAAGTAACATCACAGGCTATACTGATTATTTTGTCTTATCTAAAGTCAGTTGCCTTCAAGTGTTGTTTCAATACACATGAGAAGTTAATAACTTTCTCAACCTGTCACTTCTTTCCCTAGTAGCATAAAAGTATAATACAGAATGTAAATTCAATGAATTCCATTTACTACTCAATGCTGCACTGGAACTGAGCAATCTACCATTCACATGAGGAAGTTTGAAAACTATTTATGTTTTGGTGCAAAAAGAAAAAGAAACATTTGAATTTATATAAAGTTTAGGTGTACAAATATAAAGTTTCTTTTACATTTCTATACTTGGAATTGTTTTTGTTTTTAAAATGGTAGATTTTCAAATTGGAGAAAATGTATAATATTAAGGATTAGGCCAGAGATTCCACAGATTTTAGAACATATTTTTCAATATTTTAAATGGTCTCATTGGCAATGGAGTTGGCTTTGTATGGCTGATGTTATTATCGTTATTGCTGCTACCAGAACGCACAGGTTTCAAGCTATCTAGGTTTGGGGAACACTTGCCTATGAGCAGTTAAAGCACCATCCAGACGTCAGGTCACTAGACACAGTCTCTCTCCAGCGCTCCCTATCAATGTGTCTGTCTCCACATAGGGTGAGAGTTCCCCACAGGCCACTGGGAAGGTAACTATTCTCCCCAAGTGTTGTCTAATTGCACCTGTGGGCACTGACTCATAACCCATCTGACATTCTAAGCTTAAGGACGGCCTTCAAGTTCTACGTCAAATTTCACTATTCCAGAGCTGTGACTCAGCTCCAATCTAAAATCCATTTAAGAAATGAAAACATTTAAAGGAAATAGAATCATCCTTTCTTCCAGATCTCTGGTTCTCAACATTATCTTTTCCTTATACACATCTAACAGAATGATCATCTCTCATCGCACTGCAGTGATTCTCTGCCAAAGTGTGGATGGGAAAGGCAGGAGGACAGGCCCCTTTCTGCTCCACCAGAGAAGCTTATCAAAAATGTAGGGAAGGGTGAATGTTATAAAGTTTCCCAAGTTTGCAATATGTCCTCTTGGCTGGATAGCGTCCATGTACCTTTACTTCACCCTTTTTATGCACCGGAAGGCTAACCAGCACCAACAGACTCCCTGTGCCTGTCCTTAGCTCCTAGTTGAATTCAGCCAATGAGGAGCATCAGCAAGAGTTCAGAGGGAGTAGGTGGAAAGTTCAAGGTGTTTATTTGCATGGCCCTTTGTGGTGGTGCCACAGGCCAGATTCATCTCTCCTTTATTTTTTTTTTTTTGAGACAGACTCTCACTCTGTTGCCCAGACTAGAGTGCCATGGCGTCAGCCTAGCTCACAGCAACCTCAAACTCCTGGGCTCAAGTGATCCTCCTGCCTCAGTCTTCCAAGTAGCTGGGCATACAAGGTTCTCGCCACCACACCTGGCTAATTTTTACTATTTTTAGTAGAGATGGGATCTCACTCTTGCTCAGGCTGGTCCCATCTCCTGACCTCAAGTGATCCTCCTGCCTCAGCCTCCCAGAGTGCTAGGATTATAGGCATGAGCCACCGCTTCTGGCCCTAGATTCATGTCTTTACTAAAGGTCACCACTGCTGTCAGAGAGCCGTCTCTGCCCCACCTCTGTCTCCAAGTTCTCTTCTGATGATAGGGCCTTTCCCTCATCCCCTTCAAGCCTAGGAGGGTAACAGTATTCCACAGTACTGCACTACCCCTTGTGGTCTCCCTCAGCCCTACACACACCTTTGTAAAGAGTCCCTTTATCAACTCAATTACCTTCTCTTTTCTATAAGGACCTCACTGGTATAGTCTCCACCTCCCATTCCTAAAACAACTTTACTCCGTGAAATCTAAATACTATAGTCTAGGGTTTTTTGTTTGTTTGTTTGTTTGTTTGTTAGAGATAGGGTCTTACTCTGTCACCCAGGCTGGAGTGCAGCGGCACAATCATAGTTGGTTTTTATTAAAGGAAAATATATAAATTACCTGTATGAATAATATTTCTCTATCTTTCAAAAACCATTGTTAAATATGTGGCTCAATGTTTCTTGTACAACATTGCATGATAGTTTTTTAAAAGTTAAATATTTTAAAACTTAAAGTATTTTATTTTAAGTAAATTATCTCCATTTTGTCAGATAATGAGAATTCTATAACCTATAGCCTATAAACTATCCCTTCATTCCTTGACTACTAGGAAACTTATGGCTAAATTTATATGTAAATCAGGATAAACACATTAGCTTAGATTTTTACTGTATTTATTTCTCCTTTCTTCTATATAGAATTTAATGGTCTATTTTCATTCTAATGGTCTTGTTAAACATGTCTTTAATTGTAACTGTTTTGAAGTTAGAAAGGCCACATAAATGCTTGTTATACTTCTTAATGATTATTGATTGCGTCCCACGTTATATGATGTGGGAAATTTTTTTTACACTTGAAAAAAGACTCAGCGTTAAGGCTCTTCCAATAAGCAAACACCCTAGTCAAAAAATTTCTTTGAAAAAGAAGTCTAAATTGAAATGAAATAGATGTGTCAAATATTTGTACCTGAGGTTCTCATTAATTGAAGCTTTTGTTTCTTCACTAACCATCTGCCTTCAAGGTTTTTTAAGCACACTAGCTTAAAAAGCTGTTCATAGTATCTGAACATTATAAATCTACTATTCTATGGTAGAAACCTAAAGTGATGATCATAAAAATTTAATAAGAACTTTCATGCTTTTCTTATTGCTCTTAAAATCAGATACAAAAAGGCACCTATAAGAGCCTTCTTAATGAAAACAGCAACAGTCTCAAAACAAGGGCCCTTAACTCTAACATACTTCTTTTTGTTGAAAACATCCCACTCTTGACATTTGGTGGGTATATGGTATGTCTTCCATAAATGCTTACTGAATTGAGAAAGGGAAATTGTATATGAGTATTGAGAAGTATGTTCAGAAAATGCATCCTTTTGACCAGACTGAGCAACATAGCAAGACCCTGTCTCTACAAAAAATAAAAAAATTAGCCAGGTGTGGTGGCACACATCTGTAGTCCCAGCTACTTAGGAGACTGAGGCAGGAGATCACTTGAGCCCAGGAGTTCAAAGCTACAGTAAGCTATGATCGTGCCACTACACTCCAGCCTGGGCAACAGAGCGAGACCCCCATCTCTAAAAAGTAAAAATAAAAACAACTTCTATGCACTATCTTCCTGGTGAGGCACTGTATAAGGTGGTAAGGAAGAGATCATGTGGCTGGTGCACCCTAATCGGGATGTTTCTATTTTCAACTAGCTGGATTGTCAGCTCCAGCACAATTAGGCCCTGTGAAACACCTAACAGAATATGAACACATGATCTCAGGTGGAGGGAGAAATGTAATGACCATGCTAAAATAAGAAAAGTGGAAGATTATACTTTGAAAGTTAGAAAACTGCAATTATTCAGGGAAACATTGGAACAAGAGTGCTCCATGAAAGCCACTCTTGGAGTGGAAGTGTAAATGAAGTATCACTTAATGTTTATTTTTCTTTTTAAAAGTATTTAAGATATAAAATTTAAAGATAGAAACGTTTAAAGAGTAATAATAAAATGAACATTCCTGTACCCCAAACCCAGTTTGAGACATGAAACATTTATATTAATAACGCCTTAGAAGCCTCCTGTGTGACTCTTCTGTTACTTTTGCTGATGTTATTGTTGTTTGTTTTGTTTTGTTTTGGAGACTCTGTCGCTCAGGCTAGAGTGCAGTGGGATCATCATAACTCACTGCAGCCTCAAACTCCTGGACTTGACTGATCCTCCTGTCTCAGCCTCCCAAGTACCTGGGCTACAAGCACATGCCATCACACCCGGCTAATTTTTCTATTTTTTGTAGAGATGAGGTCTCCTTCTTGCTCAGGCCGGTCTCGAGCTTCTGGTCTCAAGAGATCGTCCTGCCTCGGTCTCCCAAAGTGTTATAATTCCAGACGTGAGCCATCACATCCTGCCCTGTGTTACTGTTTTGAATCACATCCTTTTCTCCCCTCCAAGGGCTACCACTATGTACTTTTTGTAATAATAATTCCCCTGATGTTCTTAGTAGTTTAATCATATGTTGTTTAGTTTTTGCCTGTTTATAAAATATATGTATATATTTATCTCTGACATTTTCTTCGGCTTAATCTTGTGCTTGCAGGAGTCACCCTTGTCGTTTTGTACAGTTATAATTTCCTCATTTCCATTGCTATGTAGTATTCCAGTGTATGAATGTAACATACTGTAAAGTTGATTCTTTTTCTTCAGATGTTTAGTGGCTATTCTTGTATTTTTGCTCTCCCACATGAATTTTAGAATTGGTTGTCAAGCTCCTTAAAAGGCAAAACAAACCACAAACAAACAAGACCCCATTGGGATTTTGATTAGAATAGCATTGAACCTATAGATTAATTTTGTGTGAATTGATTTTTTTTTGAGAGTTAATAGTTTATTGAATTAGATCTTTCTATTTACAACTGAGATCACATCTACATACTATTTTGCTAGTCTGCATGGATACATTATTTCTAACAACTTTGACTTATCATGAATGGGCTCAATCATACAAAGATGCACTCACACACTCACACTAATTGTTTTAAAACAGTAATGCATACATTAGATTCCTCCTATAAAGCAGCTTTGATTAAAAATCACTATTTTCAAAAATTAGTCTCTGATTTTGAAGATGAACCAAGATACACACACACCTTATGGTTCTAAAATCCATGTTAGCCATTTTGTATGGTTGCTGTCTTACTGGAGTGCACATATATTTTTTAAAAGGACACTGATGAGTGGCACCGTCTGGTGTTGCCTTTAACCAGATAGCTGGCTTGCTCCCTCTTTGGCCAAGACTTTTCCGTTGTGAAGACTGAAAGGACCCGGTGATAGATACTTCAGCGTAAGTCCCTTTGCCCCGTGGAGGTAAGAGAAGCAGGGCCACGTGCTCCTTTAATCCTACTGCACTATGTAACTCTCAAGCTGTTCTGAAATTGGAAAATTACCATCACACTCAAAAACCTAGGACATGAAGAGGCAACTAGAAGAAAGGAAAAGAAAGTCATAGGCGGGTAAGTAAGTAGGTGGGGATGTGAAAATCCAAGCTGCTCTGTTGTACTTACCTTTGCATACTGAGACCTCATTTAAAAGAATTCCTTTTCTTCTGCCCTTATACATGGGCATGCTACATGACATCACCCCAGATGGGCTATTTGGTCACTCTCCTCTTTTTTTCCCCCTTGTTTTGAACAAATGTCCAATGTCCAGTTTGTGGTCTGAGTCACTAGTATAACGACATTAGAAGTAAATGGAAAGGAACAGCAAAGTAGGACAAGCTTGCAGCGAGCAGCAGAGTGAGGACAGCTAGCGCTGTTCTACCCACCTGGCCGGCTGCTGGCCTCGCCAGAAAGCAGAGACCACTGAGGACGCAGAAGATCCAGAGACCTTTCCCAGAAGCTGGTTGCCAGGCCGAGAATTCTGAAGGAACAAGGCAAATAAATAACACATTACTTTCTTCTCCAAGAAAAGAGAAAAAGATTAAGAAAATTAATAAAAGAAAATACAAGTATAAAATTTGGATTAAGGAGACATTTTTAGCCTGACTTTTGGTTGTTTGCAGACAATTCTGGAGTAAGTTTAATTTAGTTAATCCTTGGAGGGATTACTACACAAAAATTGTTACTTGGTTTACAAAATAGAATGCATAACACAATCTATTTTTGTAAAAAATGAAATAAAGGTATATTTATACACAGAAAAGACTGTTGACTGTGATTATCCCCAAGTGCTATGATTTTAGTTAATTTTTACGTTCTTCTTTTAGAGGAGCTGCATTTTCTGTAATGAATGTATATTATTTTAATAACTTTTAAAAATACAATGTTTAGTGTAATTTAAAAAATCTAGTAACACATAACCATTCTGTCCATGTCATAGCACTCTAGAAAAAGCATATTACCACATAATGCTGTCACACCTGCGAACAGGCAGGAGAGGGACCCAGATTTGGGGGGATGGCAGGTAAGAACAAGCTCTAAAATTGAAAATAGTAGCATTCCTTAAAAATAATGTCACATACAGAAAGAAGGTCATTGGCCAAGTATTGGTGGTGAGACTAGTAGACTAGAAGCAACTGAGTTGCTCCTTAAAGGATAGGAAGTTACATGTCAGGAAAACACGGACTGACAAAAGCTCGGACAAGGATTGAAGGAGAGGTGTCCTTGGCCACCTCCATGCTCTCCTGAGCTTACATTATCGCTCTTTTTTCAGCCACAGTTTCTTTGCAGAAATCTTCTGTAGCCATTTATCCATGGATCAGGTAGGCGTTTTAGTTACATTAGAAAGTCTAATCTATAAATCCGCTAACCTGGGCCCATGTAAGCTGCAATTGGTCAAAATGCACAGAGGAGCAACAAGAGAGCTGAGGCCCTCGCACCCTTCCCTGAGGACACCTCCTACAGTGAACCCGACACAGGGCACCATGGCTCTAAGTCCACATGGGTGAGTTCCAGGAATCAAACCAAACATTGAGCATCAGCAAAGCTGAATTCCTTTATTATATTTTAGATAAAATAAATATAAATAGATATTTAAATGTTTTCTTCTCATGCTCCAAGGAATTTCCTGGGGCCCTTATTCTTGCACCCCACTTTGGAGAACTCAGGTGGAAAAATAGGAACAGAGGCAAACATTTACTATCACCTGTAAAATCAGAAGCTTCACATAATCCATTACATAACCCCATCAATTACTCTAGGGGGTAGATCAGGAAAGTTCTGACCTGAAAACAGAGGTTCATAGATGGAAAGAAACGTGCCACGTTCCCACAGTTTCACAGGACATAGTTGGAATCCCAGCTTCTCTGCCTACCTCTGCATCTGGGTCTTCCCACCTCCCAGGAGGGTCCTGCCAGGTGGGCTGGTCCAGTTTGCTGCTGAGGGAGCCCCAAACTGGGTGTTGAAGCATAACTCAAATCACAACAGCTAATTTGGAGGGGCAGAGGGCAGAGGGCAGGAACAGATAGAAACCCCTAAGGAAGGAGGAGTTAACAGAGGAGGGGAAGGAACAGTTTGCGGAAACGAAGGGAAATCCCGTGTTTCAAGTGTAAGAGGGCCTGTGGGATGACGTGCCCAGAAGACAGCTGTGAGAAACCAGCAGTCAGTTCAGCTCCGAAGACAGAAAACTGGGAGTCATCTGGGTGGAGGCTAAAGCCAAAAAAGTGAAATAGAAAAGGAGCATGGAAGAGAACCATGAAGAGAGGAAGGAGCTGAAGAGAGCTGGCAAAGACACGTTTGTGTGTAACATGGAGAGTCCCTTACTGTTACTGTAAATCCCAAACTAAAATAAATAGGTCACACATTAACACACACATAACGTAACCCCGACAGAATCAGCCACAAGGAATACATAAACCCAATTATTTATTCAGGTTCCCCCCCCCCCCCACAGAATCTTATTTATCATTGCTGTGAATTTTTATTACATGGCTGAAAAAATGAAATATTCAGTAGTGAAAGGTCATCAGTAGCAAAATGATTGCGCATAACAGCACTAAGTTGAACAAAATCCTATGAAACAGTAACACCACTGAAACCAGAGTTTGATCAATCATCTTAGGAACACATGTCTTTGTGTGACTGAGATTTTTCACAACAGAAGGAGAGGAGTTTTGTTTTTTTTTTTAATGAAGTAGCAAAACCCGTGGATTTCCTGCCTGTCCAGGGAGAGGGTGCTGATCTGGCCGCTGATCCGGCAGATCTGCGGAAGGGTGTGTGTGCTTCCAGCAAACATGACCACACCCAGCCAGGGATGCTGGACAAACCAGAGTTTTAGAAACCTTAGGGTTTTGGCTTTAAATCTGGGGAGACATCTCTCTAATTCATGACCCTGAAAGGACTCCTAAGGAGGTTTTTGGAGGGCTGTGCTAAGGGTTTCAGGGAACATTCTGGATTTTTGGAATTCACCTTTTTTTGCTATCCCAGCTGTCAACTGGGGCCAGAGAAAGATGAACTGAAGGGTACCCAGCTCTTTGTGTATCATGGTGCCTGAAGGGCACTATTTTAGAGTCTCCTTTTGGCTCTGGAGACTCGTTTGTTGTCCTGTACCAAAACACTGCATCTTACTCACATATTGCTTTTCATTTGAACTTGGTGAGAGCAAGGTCTGGTGGAAATAATTTCTATGGGACTAAACATAAGATAGACACCCAGGAGTGGTAAACAGAAGGGAGACAGAAAGATTCTCCCCTGAAGGAGAATCTGGGACGGCCTCATAGCCAACACTCCTACTCACAAGTTTCCTTGAGTCTAGATAATCACTCTTACTCTTTCCGGCTGATGCATTTACCTCTGGCCAAATGAGGGAGATGTGCTGGCAGTGGGCAGGGGTGGAGAGGGTGGTGGTTATTGCAGCAGAGCTGAAAATAATGCAGCCTCACCAAGCCAGGGAAGACCCCACAGAGAGCCAACAGCATTTGTATTATCCGTGTTGGCTTCTGTGGCTTCCTATTTCATGTAATTGATGGATTAGTCTCTACATTCTTTCTCCTCTCTCACTCCCTTCCTGGTTCTCAGCATCTGATGAAGAAATAAATGGACCTGAGTGGAAATTGGCCTTCTTTTAGATACTGAGTTCTCTAAGTCATCTTGGACAGAACCCACCTCCACCAAAGGTAGCTTTTGAGAGGTTTGGCTCCATTTCCAGATATTTGGGAGAGACTCACTGAAACCAGGAAATCTGTGTCATGTGGTAGACTGTTTAAAATGCATCTGTAATTTGTTGGATTTTGTTGGAAATTGTGCCAGCACTGAAAGTTAGTTGTCAGATGTTTGAATAGTAAATATAGATACTGCTGAACAACACAAATATTTGGCTCCCCAAATATGTTCTATTTGTTGAGATGCATGTGCTGGTCTCCAAATATCCTAGAGAACAAGATGATATATATTAAAATTCAACAACCAATGTAAGGAGACATAATAAATAAGTACTCTTAAAGAATTGTAAAGTCAAAATTCCTTTTGATATCTAGTCAAGCAGGAAGCAGAAATCCTAGATTCCAGTTGTTACTCTTCGAAGGCTTATTATGAACTCACAGGAGACTACTTACTACCTTGAAAAGAACATAGGCTTGGTACCAAATCAGGTACCAAATCCCTGCTCTGTAACGTACCATCTGGGTGACTTTGGGCAAGTTATTTAATTTCTTTAAACCTCACTTTCCTCATATATAGAATGGGTTGTTGAGAAGATCGAATAGAAAATGTAATTGAGGTCTTCCCCTAGTAGATACTTGCTATGGACTGAATGTTGGTGTCCACAAAAAAATCATATGTTGAAGCTCTAATCTCCATAATGGTATTTGGAGGTGGGGCCTTTGGAAAGTAATCAAGTCATAAGAATGGAGCACACATAAATGAAATTAGTGCCTTTATAAGAAGAGAAATGAGGCTGAGTGTGGTGGCTCACACCTGTAATCCTAGCACTTTGGGAGGCTGAGGTGGGAGGATTGCTTGAGGCCAGGAGTTTGAGACCAGCCTGCACAAGAGCAAGATCCTGTCTCTACAAAAAAATAGAAAAACTAGCCAGCCAGGGTGGTATGTCCCTATAGTCCCAGCTCCTTGGGAGGCTGAGGCAGAAGGGTCACTTAAGCCCAGGAGTTTGAGGTTGCAGTGAGCTATGATGACGTCACTGCACTCTAGCTGGGTAACAGAACAAGATCCTGTCTCAAAAAAAAAGACAAAGAAGAAGAAGAGAAACAAGATTGATGATCATGATCTCTCTCTGCTGTTGAGGATGCAGCAAGAAGGCAGCTGTCTGTAAATCAGGAAGAGAGCCCTCACCAGGATTTGGATCTGTTTGCACCTTGACCTTGAACTTCCCAGTCTCCAGAACTGTAAGAAATAAATTTCTGTTATTTAACACCCAGTCTGTGGTATTTTTGTTATAGCAGTCTGAGCTGGCTAAGACATTACTATATACTAATAGCGCAGTAGGATAACATGTTTTGAAATCTTAACTGATATTTTCCTCCCAAGTATTCTTTTACCATTTGGCTTTTCATCCCATTCAGTCATGTAGGATTTGAGGACAGAAGGCAGACAAAAGAAACCTACCATCTCAACTTTTGAATTTCAAAGGCCAAGGCCCTGAAGGAAGGGAAGGGACAGACAAGAGATTCAGTGATCACAGGACAGATAAGGAAGACTTCCCCTCTGCCCAGACTGAAAGGATTCCCCAAGTAGAGGGAGAAGTCTACCTTTGAAGGCTGGAGTGTGGGCAGGGATAGAAAAAAGAAAAGAGAGTGTTGAAAGTCTGTGTGAGGAGCAGTTAGTTTCCCGGAATACTATCTCCCCATCCCCCTGCCAAGCCGGGCAACTTCTACTCCTGACTCTGCCAAAAAGTGACAGGTTTAATCTCTGCAGAGCTGGGACATGAGAAGTTTGAACGTAGCAGATGCAGGTGAAGGGAAGGATAAAGGACTGTAGGGGAAACGAGGATTTAATGAAAGTTGGAGTTTCGAATGAGTCTTCCAATGCTCTTCCCCGTCTGGCAATCAAAACATCAACAGCTGGGCATGTACTCCCAGGGAGAAGATGAGAGGGTACATTTCTGTAGAAACTGACCAGCTCATAAAAAACCCATACAGACACTGACATTTGGGATTTCTCAAAAAAAAAAAAAAAAGCGTTTGTTGGCTTCTCTCTCTACAGTGAATCCCACCAGTCAATGTGTCCTCTCTTCTCTCCCACACACACCTAGACTTTCTGATCAGCTTCAGGGTACTTGTGTCTTGGCTGACCAAGGATGACCAGACATTCGAGAACCACTAACAAAAAGACAGAGAGCAGAACAAAGAAACAGAATAAAATGATCTTGGAGAAAATACGTATGTATTATTAATAAAGTAATTTTTAAAATTTCAAAACATTATCATAAATATTCTCAGAGAAGCAAGAGATGTAATTCATCCATAAAATAAGAACAGATTGCTATGAAAAAAAGAACAATCAAAAAACAAGAAATAGCTCTGAGAAATTGAAAATATGATTGCTAAATTGAAAAGACATTAATTAACAAATTAGAAGAAAAAGTTTAATGTTTTTTCCAGCAATAATGAGAAATATGGAAAAAAAATTAAAAGGTCAATCCAAGAGGTCTATCCAACTAATTAGAAATCCAAGGGGGAAAAAAGAGAAAAAACTAAAGGGAATAATTATTAAAGGAATAACAATATTTATCAGAGTTAAAACAGTTCATAACAGATGGGCTCACAGCAAGTTTTTCATAAAATTTCAACCATCAAAGATAAAACCAGAAGCGGTTAACTGTCAAACAACAAAGTAGGAATAAATATTTTGTGACCAAATCAAAATAAAGGGCTGCTCTATCTCTAAAATATAAAGAGCTCCTGTAAACAATAAGAAAGATTAACAACTTAATAGAAAAATTGGCAAAAGTGTACATAAAAGGAATTTTAAATGGCTCTTAAAATATGAAAAGGTGACCAGCTTCACTTACAATGAGAAAAATACAAATTAAATTTCCATACCTTTTTCACCTATAAGATTAACAAATATTTTGGCCGGGCATGCAGTGGCTCAGGCCTGTAATCCTAGCACTCTGGGAGGCCAAGGTGGGAGGATTGCTTGAGCTCAAGAGTTCGAGACCAGCCTCAGCAAGAGCGAAGCCCCGTCTCTACTAAAAATACAAAAATTAGCCCAGAACTACTAAAAATAGAAAAAAAATTAGCTGGGCGTGGTGGTGCTCACGTGTAGTTCCAGCTACTTGGGAGGCTGAGGCAGGAGGATCAGTTGAGCCCAGGAGTTTGAGGTTGCTGTGAGCTAGGCTGATACCACGGCACTCTAGCCTGGGCAACAGAGTAAGACTCTGTCTCAAAAAAAAAAAATTAACAAATATTTTAAAAATTATAACATCTGTGTTGGCAAAAGTATGTGGAAATAAGCACTCATACACTGACAGTAGGAGTATAAATAGGTATAACCTTAATGGTGGACAATTTGGCCAAACCTACCAAAATTACAAATGCATATACCGTTTTTTTTTTTTTTTTTTTTTTTTTTTGAGATAGAGTCTCCCTCTGTTGCCCGGGCTAGAGTGAGTGCCATGGCGTCAGCCTAGCTCACAGCAACCTCAAACTCCTGGGCTCAAGCGATCCTACTGCCTCAGCCTCCCGAGTAGCTGGGACTACAGGCATGCACCACCATGCCTGGCTAATTTTTTTTTTCTATATATTTTTAGTGGCCAGATAATGTCTTTCTATTTTTAGTAGAGACGGGATCTCGCTCATGCTCAGGCTGGTCTCGAACTCCTGAGCTCAAACGATCTGCCTGCCTCGGCCTCACAGAGTGCTAGGATTACAGGCGTGAACCACTGCGCCCGGCTACAAATGCATATACTTTTTAGCCAGACATTTCACTTCCAAAATTTTTTCCTGTAGATATATTCACAAAAGGGAAATCACTTATATATAAGATGATTATCTGCATCATCGATAAAGATTAAAAACAGCCCATACAATAGAAGATAGGGTAAATACATTATAGTATATCTACAAACTGGCATACTATTCAAGAACAAAAAAGAATAAGGTTTATATACTTAGTTGTTAATTGAAATGGAAAATGTTAGTTTTAAAAACAAGGCACAGGCCGGGCGCGGTGGCTCATGCCTGTAATCCTAGCACTCTGTGAGGCCAAGGCAGGCGGATCATTTGAGCTCAGGAGTTCAAGACCAGCTTGAGCAAGAGCGAGACCCTGTCTCTACTAAAAATAGAAAGAAATTAGCTGGACAACTAAAAACATATATAGAAAAAATTAGCCGGGCATGGTGGCGCATGCCTGTAGTCCCAGCTACTCAGGAGGCTGAGGCAGTAGGATGGCTTGAGCCCAGGAGTTTGAGGTTGCTGTGTGCTAGGCTGACACCACAGCACTCTAGCCCAGGCAACAGAGTGAAACTCTGTCTCAAAAAAAAAAAAACAAAAAAACCCAAGGCACAGAACACGATATATAATATGTGTATTAGTTATTTATTTCTGTGTAACAAACCATCCCAACGCATAATAAAATGTCTTTTTTATTATGCTCACAAATTCTGTGGGTCAGGATTTCCTGGCAGGGCACAGTGGACAATTTGTCTCTGCTCTGCAGTGTCTTGGACCTCAGCTGAAAAGATTTGGAAATGATTGATACCTGGAGGCTGATATCAGCCGATGTCTTCACTCACATCTGGTGATTAATTCTGGCTGTTGGCGAGGACCTCAGCTGGAGCTGTCAGTCAAATCACCTACTGTTGCCTCTTCCTATGTCTTGGGCCTCCAAGCAGGGTGGCTGGGCTTCAGGAGCCAGTGTCCCGAGAGGCAAGAAACTGGCAAAGGGTCACTACTACCATATTCTATTGGATAAGGCAGTCACAAAGGTCATCCCATTCAAGGGGAGGGGACATAAATATCATTGCTTATTGGGAAGAGTATCAATGTCATATGGTAAGAATAGCAGGTGGGATAGAATATACCATGGGAGCCATCTTTGGAAAATATAATCTGCCATTGTCTGTTACCACTTCTGTAAAAAAATTACATATTTTTTGCTTTTATACACAGAATATCTCCGGAAGGCATGCCTAAGAAATATCTAATAGCGATTGCCTCTGGGACAGAGACTAGTTGGTTAAAGAACAGAATTGGGAAGGAGATTTTTACTTCTTACCCTTTTGTACACTTTTGAATTTAAAACAGTGTAAATGTATTGTATTACCTATTCAAAATATACATATATATCCGTATCTCATCAAAGACAAAGAGATGATTCTAAAAGCTTCTAAAGAAAAAGGAAAAAGCAAGTCACATACAAAAAATCAGGAATTAGAGTGACAGCAGATTTCTTTGGAACCTAGAAGACAAGGGATAATGCCTTTATAACTTGAAGGGGAAATAGTTTCCACACTAGAATTGTACCCAGAACTATAGATCATGTGTGCAGCAGAAAATAGATATTTTCTGGCTCCACGGTTTTAAAATTTTTATCTCCCATGTACCCTTTTTTTAAAAAAACTACTAGAGGATATGAACTACTAATATTGTGTAAGAAGAAATGTACAGGAAAGTATTGCTGTATTTACTATTTGTGTATAACATTATCATAACCACAATTATATAAACTCTAAGTGATGATCTAACTAAAAAAAGTGTGTGTCATCTCTCTGGGAGATGGGGTGAAAGCAAAGTGTGGGGTGGAAACAGAGCTGCAAAAGAGCTAAGTCCTCGTCCTCCGTAGAAGGAAAGCAACGTAGATCTAAAATTCACATGCCAAGAAATAGCAGTGAAAGCATATCATTTGGAAACTCAGGGGAAAATAGTCAAAAAAATACCTTAAAAGGTTGAAAATGTTTGCCTCTTAGGGATAGGAATCAGGAATGGGGAAGGAAGAGACCAGACTCTTTTCATAATAAAGCCCAAAGAACTATTTAACTTAAAACAAACAAACAAAAAAGGACATTTCTTTTCTTTCTTTCTTTTTTTTTTGAGACAGAGTCTCACTCTGTTGCCCAGGTTAGAGTGCCTTGGCATCAGCCTAGCTCACAGCAACCTCAAACTCCTGGGCTCAAGCGATCCTCCTGCCTCAGCCTCCCGAGTAGCTGGGACTACAAGCATGTGTCACCATGCCCAGCTCATTTTTTCTATATATTTTCAGTTGCCTAGCTAATTTCTTTCTATTTTTTTAGTAGAGATGAGGTCTCGCTCTTGCTCAGGCTAGTCTCGAACTCCTGAGCTCAAATGATCCGCCCGCCTCAGCCTCCCAGAGTGCTAGGATTATAGGCGTGAGCCACTGCGCTCAGCCAGGACATTTGTTTCTTTATCAAAAATTAAAATTAGACTGGGACAACTAAAAATATGTAGAAAAAATAGAAAGAAATTATATGAACAACTAAAAATATGTAGAAAAAATTACCTGGCATGGTGGCGCTTGCCTGTAGTCCCAGCTACTCGGGAGGCTGAGGCAGGAGGATTGCTTGAGCCCAGGAGTTTGAGGTTGCTGTGAGCTAGGCTGACGCCACGGCACTCTAGCCTGGGCAACAGAGTGAGACTTTGTCTCAAAAAAAAAAAAAATTAAAATTATATTTAAAAATTTCAGTTAAAAAATTTTAATATAGCCTTAGAGACAAAAAAGTGCTAGTATCTAGTAAGTATTCAGTAAATGATTTCTATTACCATTATGTAGTAAGAATAGTCTTGGAAAAGGAAACAGGATTATATTGTCTCCGAAGCTTTTGCAAAATCAAGCCTTCACCTAACCAAGTTGTTAACAAAAGGATGACATCTGCATGGAATCTACAAGAGCAGAGCCTGCAGAGCAGGAATTCAGTAGTCAGTGTTAAAACTGTACTGCACCAAGGCCAGAGATTCTGGAGAGAGAGAACGAGAGAGCACCTGGGATGTTACTTGCGGGCAATTTGTGCCCTTTGAGAAGTAAAGGAAGTTTACTAAGCATCACCAGCCCACCTCCCTGCCACCTTTGATTTCTTGATCCTCTGCTCATCATACAACATTCTGATGAATCATTCATCCTTCTAGTTAGCTTGAAGGTAGGTAAGTGTTCTCGAGGTTTGTTTCCTTTCCTGTGAACTAATTGGTTTGCACAGTAGCCTTGGGTGAGTGTGTTTGATGTGTAGGAATCCCCCTGAGCTGATGAGCAAAGCACATATGGAAGAATTTGGAACACAGGGGCCCATGCAGGTGCCATCCTCCTGTGAGACTCCATCTCAGCAGCCAGGCAGCCTCCCTAAATGCATGGCTTTATCTATAATGAGATCCACAATATTCACTGTCTGAAAACCAAGGGTGCATATCGTCCAAAACACTTACCCTGGACCACAGCCAACCCTTATGCTAATTGATGCATACACTGTTTATGGTCTTTGTCAGACCCATTTGTCCTCCCCTCTTCTCTGGGAACTGGCTGTGCCCCCACACTGGAGGTGGGCATGTGCCCAGGTATCTAGTAAGCATGCATTCTGCCCCTCTATCGTCAGCGATCAGGCCAGGGATGGGAATGACATTCAAGAGTCCTGCCCCAAGATTTTATCCAGCAGCTACTGGGTTTGGAAGGAGGGCCTTTTGCTGCTCAGGTCACAGACAGGTCGCTGTGGTTGTGGAGGTGCCTGTGGCCGCCTTGCCTGCTTTAACAAGGAAGGTCTCGAGCAGAAGAGGAAGAGGCTGACGTGCTGAGCTGGGGTAGGGCCGACAGCAGGAGCCCTGCTCGGGGAGCCCTAGCCACATCCCTGTCTTTCCTTTTGTGAGACACAAAAACACCCAGTTTAGCTTAAGCCTATTCTATTCAAGCTGGGTTTCTACCCCTGGCAACTGAAAGACTTCTGCCTACAGTAGTCCCCCCTACCTGAGCGGACATGGTCCAAGACCCCCAGTGGACACCTGAAACCTCATAGTACCAACGCCAATTGCCACAGATGGAGCTTGTTTCAGTTGAGGTCCCCCACCCGCAAATGTCTTTCCCATTTTAACTGAGCACGCGTCGCCAACTGTGGCCGTAACTTTTGCAGTTTGAGGGGCAACAGCAAACTAGCATGAATTTCTTTTTCCTTTTTCACAATCTCACAGATGGAAGACTTGTTCTTACCATAGATCTTAGTAACCTCAGTCTAGGATTTTTTTTCCCCCTTAAAATTGAGACTTTTTTTACCTTTTTACTTGGAGCATTTTACGGCTTCTCTTCACATCTGAATTACCAGCATCACTACTGTTGTGCTTTGGGGCCATTGTTAAGTCAAATAAGGGTTCCTTGGACATGAGAACTGCTGTACCACGACAGCTGATGTGATCACCAAGACGGCTATGAAGTGACTGACTGGACGGAAGCTTCTACAGAGTGAATCTGCTGGACAAGGGGATGATTCGCGTCCACGGCAAGACAGTGGGATGGTGCGAGATTTCATCACGCTTCTCAGAATGGCATGCAATTTAAAACTTATGAATTGTTTATTTCTGGAATTTTCCGACTATGATTAAGCCTGGACAGGGAAACTGAGGACAATGGGGACTGCTGTAATACAACATGTAATTGACTCTCAAAAGAGTACAGAGACCCTTTCTTCCGGATCGTGGCCTCTGGCAGAATGCCTGCTCCTGAGGGCCATAGAGCCTGGTGGCACAAAACAGCCAGCTAGACCTGGGATTGAAACTTAGTTCCAGCACTTGCTGCTGGCAGAACCAGGGGTTATTATTTATTGCAAAGTGCTTAGCACGGTGCTCGGCACATGGCCATCTTTCATCTTTTTATCTCCCGTGTCTATCCCAGAGGTGCTCATTAGAGCTTGCTTCATTTCCTTAGAAGAAAGAGATGCTGCATGGCTATCTATGTTTATTGCTGTACTTAATTTTATTTGCAAATTTCAGAAACGTTCTTTTATGGGATTGTACCGAGGTCAGTAGTTTAAATTACTACGATTAATATGACTAGGAATGATTTGATTATGATTAATAAATATATACATAGCACGCTGCCCTGTATCTATAAATAAAAGTTAAAACAAAATGTTCAGAATTCTTAGTGTAGGAAACTTCCAGACTTCAAAGCCTGAGGTTAAATCTTTGTCCACTTAGTATACTGTGACCACTTATCCCTGGCTCCAAGGAGCATCTAGTACGGTGGGAAGTCCTGGGAGGAAATGTCACGAAGGCTCAGTCAGGCAAAGCTGAAGGTCAAGGTGGCCCAGGCAGGTGAGGCAGTCAGGGATTACCAGGCCTTTTTTTGGCTCTGAATTTTTATGGGCTTTCACTGTGCACAGAAGTTAGTTACACAGTCTTGATAACGCCAAAAGGCCAGGACTCCATTTGTAAAACAAAATATAAAACCAAGCCATTTATTCAAGTGGTCGGAGGACTGTTTATAGCATTGGCTCAGGATAAAAACAGCTGGCTGACCTTAGGCAAGTCATTTAACTCTCTTGGAAAAAAGTTCCTTCTTTTATGAAATGAGAACTGTGATCAAGACCATTTGGGAGGTTCTGACATTTGGAGATGAGAACTCTCCTCCTGTTATCTAGGCATCGAACCAAGACAACCTGTCAAGCTTTGGCCTTCTGCCATGGCTTCACTCTGAAGACAAGAACTGGATTTTCCAGGAACCCAGGATAATTGCAACTGGAGTTGCGACACAAAATAAAGAGCAACTCTTACTGGGTACTTTCTTAGTTTTTGTTTTGTTTTGGTTTTTGTATATTGCATGAGATACGGATATCATTGTATTCTCAAAAGTCTGGTTGCAGACCAAAGTCATTGAACTGGCAAACTCTAATCCTAGGGCATTTTCTACTTAATGCTTGGTTTCAGCCTCAGTTAGAAAAGTTTGTTTTGTCAGAAACTGGAATCATATATATACCGTGGAATATTATTCAGCAATAAAATGGAATAAACTATTGGAACACGCAACAACTTGGACAGATCTCCAGGGAATTTTATGCTCAGCAAAAATGTGAATGCCAAAAGGTTACATACTATATAATTTCACTTATAAAATATTTTGAAATGACAAAATATTAGAAATGGAAGACAGATAAGTAAGAGGTTGCCAGGTGTTAGGGATTGAGATGGGGAAGGGAGGAGGTTGGTGTAATTATAAAAGGGCATCCTTGTGGGGATGGATCTGTTCTGTATCTTGACTTTGATGGTAGACATACAAACCTCCCCATGTGATAAAATCACACAGAACTAAATATACACACACACAAATGAATGCAGGTAAAACTGGGGAAATGTGAGTAAGGTTGGTGGATTGAGGGAGGAAGGAGTGAATGGGGAGTTATTGGTCACAGGATACAAAGTTTAAGATAGATAAGAGGAATGAGTTTTGAGATCTATTGCCCAGTAGTGTGACTATGGTCAACAATAATGGATTGCAAGGCCGGGCGAGGTGGCTCACACCTGTAATCCTAGCACTCTGGGAGGCCGAGGCGGGTGGATCGCTCGAGGTCAGGAGTTCGAGACCAGCCTGAGCAAGAGCGAGACCTCGTCTCTACTAAAAATAGAAAGAAATTATCTGGCCAACTAAAATATGTATATACAAAAAATTAGCCGGGCATGGTGGCGCATGCCTGTAGTCCCAGCTACTCGGGAGGCTGA
>CM052441.1:44155587-44181127 GCA_028533085.1 Varecia variegata | reverse complement strand
GCTTGAGCCCAGGAGTTTGAGGTTGCTGTGAGCTAGGCTGACGCCACGGCACTCACTCTAGCCCGGGCAACAAAGTGAGACTCTGTCTCAAAAAAACAAACAAACAAACAAACAATAATGGATTGCATATGTCAAAATAACTCAGAGTAAATTTCAAATGTCTCACCACAAAAAATGATACATAATCACAGCAATGGATATATTAATTAATTTGACTTACTCTTTCCATATTACAAACATATATTAAAACATCACATTTTATAATTATACATACAATTATGATTTTTCAATTAAAAATAATATTAAATTTTTAAAAGACCCTACAATTATCTTTTTAAAAGATGGGTGGACTAATGTCTACATCTTAATTGTGATATTATACCATAGTTTTGCAAAATATTATCATTGGGAAAAACTGGGCAAAATGTTCCCAGTATATGTCTTTTTTGTTTGTTTATTTTGTTTTGTTTTTGTTATTTTTTTTTTTTGAGACAGACTCTTGCTCTGTTGCCCGGGCTAGAGTGCCATGGCGTCAGCCTAGCTCACAGCAACCTCAAACTTCTGGGCTCAAGCGATCCTTCTGCCTCAGCCTCCCAAGCAGCTGGGATTACAGGCATGCGCCACCATGCCCAGCTAATTTTTCTATATATTTTTAGTTGTCCAGCTAATTTCTTTCTATTTGTTTAGTAGAGATGGGGTCTCACTCTTGCTCAGGCTGGCCTTGAACTCCTGAGCTCAAACAATCCACCTGCCTCAGCCTCCCAACACAGTATATTTCTGCATTATTTCTTACAACTGTATATGAGTTTACAATTGTCTCAATAAATATTTCAACTTAAAAAAGGTTTGTTTTTTCGTGCCCACCCAGGGACGCCAAAAAAAAAAAAAAAAAAAGGTTTGTTTTTATATGACTAGAACCAAGTTGGTGAAGGCTTTTCTTATAATTGGAAGAACACATTTTTAAGATGAGGACTCACTTGTCCAGATCAGCTTTGCTCCTCATCTGTGTTGACTCAGAAACCACAAGAGGCAAGCAGGCTAGTTGCCTCAATTCCTTTCTTATCTGGGTTTGATACTAGTCGGGAATATTTAGACTTTATTTTCATAAAACTAAAAATTATTCACAATTTCAAAAGCAGCAACATTATATGAGACACTAAATATTTTCTGAATTAAAGATGGGAAAATGATGTATAGTAAGATTTTAAGAACCCTGCAAGAAACCCTTATTCACATCACAAAGAATCCAGCAAAACAGTCCTTTCGTAGTGACATGCTGGAAACATTTAAATTATATTCATCTCAAATACACAAAATTAGGAAAGACAAAAAAAAAAGGCATAGGCAAAAGGAAATTAAAAGTAATTATAGACAGATACTTCATGTAAAGGTATTAACAGGCAAAACCTGAATGCAACTAACAATTTTCTGGGAATATACGAATTAGAAAATTTGACTCCAGGCCAGACATGGTGGCTCATGCCTGTAATCCTAGCACTCTGGGAGGCCGAGGCGGGAGGATAACTTAAGGTCGGGATTTCAAGACCAGCCTGAGCAAGAGTGAGACCCCATCTCTACTAAAAATAGAAAGAAATTAGCCAAACAACTAAAAATATGTATAGAAAAAACTAGCCAGGCATGGTGGCACATGCCTGTAGTCCCAGCTACTAGGGAGGCTGAGGCAGAAGGATCGCTTGAGCCCAGGAGTTTGAGGTTGCTGTGAGCTAGGCTGACGCCACGGCACTCTAGCCCGGGCAACAGAGCCAGACTCTGTCTCAAAAAAAAAAAAAAAAATTTGACTCCAGATGAATGGAGGAGAGGATGGAAAACGTGACAAAGCACTTTCAAAAGCTTCATGTCCAGATGATTTCACATGTGAAGTATTTGAAATCATCAAGAAAGAAATTCTTATCTCTGCTTATTGAAACTATTCCAGAGTGTAGTAAATGAATGGAAGCTTTCCACATATTTTTGACAGCCAGCATAATACTGAAAGCAAAAGTAGGAAAAAAATTACAAATCAATCTGCAAACATCCTAAGTAAGAAATTACTTGCCCTAGAGTAATGAGTGGAGGAACAAAAAAAAAAGAAAAAAAAAAAAAAAGAAATTACCAAGTAGAATCCAGCATTAACTTAACAGAATTGTACACCAGACCAAGTGGAGTTCATTTAAAATATGTAAAGATTGTTTGACATATGAATTTTATTAATAGAATTCATCATAAAAAATTTTAAAGGTGAAAAATCACATTATCTCAAGAAATTCCAAAAAGACATTTAACACATTAACTGCCACACACAAAAAAACCAGACACTTTTCCTTGGGGCCACAGTGTTTTATTACAAAAACAGAATAAAAACTTTGAGTGAAATTTAAAGATAAACATAAATAGAAAAAAAGAAATTTATTGACTTCTATTCATTTCATCCACGTTTTTAGAATTAAATTGTCAATATTAATTGTAACAATAAGAACATCAACAAGTAAGCTTTTATAAATGCTTTTTATACATGCTTCACGTGGTCCCCAAGGTCAAAACTAGAGTGAGTTAAATACAACTCTCATAGCAGTTAATATGTTAATAAAATTCCACATCAATTGCCAATTTAAAGCCAAGAATAATATTCTGGTTTCTCTTCAGAATGCATAAATCTTTCACCTCTTAAGACCAAGAATATAGTTATAAAATAGCAATAGAAGGATATTGTGAACATGATAAATTATGTATTTATAATAGTGGGAGGTTGGGGAGATGTTGGTCAAAGGATACAAAATTTCAGTTAGATATGAAGAATAAATTCAAGAGACCTATTGTACAATATGGTGACTACAGTTAATGACAATGTGTTGTACTCTTGAAAAATCACTCAGAGTAGATTTTTAAGTGTTTTCACTACAAAAAATGATAAGTATGTGAGGTAATGCATATGCTAATTAGCTTAATTTAGCACTTCTGCAATATCTACATATTTCAAAATGTTAAGTTGTACACAATAAGTATATACAATGTTAATTTCTCAATTAAAAATATATAATAGCATGACATTTAGTAATAAAATATAACCATTTCCATAAATATAATGAATAAGGCAAGATAATATACCATTTAACCTTATTGTAGAAATACTAGCCAAAAGAATTAGAAAAGGGGAAAAAGAGATATCAAATATTGGAAATAAGGAGAAAAATGATCATTTTCAGAAGATGCTACTACATATCTGAAAAATATGATAGGCTAGGCCGGGCGTGGTGGCTCAGACCTGTAATCCGAGCACTCTGGGAGGTCGAGGCCAGCAGATCATTTGAGCTCGGGAGTTTGAGACCAGCCTGAGCAAGACTGGACAACTAAAAGTATATAGAAAAATAGCCGGGCATGGTGGCACATGCCTGTAGTCCCAGCTACTAGGGAGGCTGAGGCAATAAGATTGCTTGAGCCCAGGAGTTTGAGGTTGCTGTGAGCTAGGCTGACACCACGGCACTCTAGCCCCAGCAACAGAGTGAAACTCTGTCTCAAAAAAAAAAAAAAAAGAAAGAAAAGAAAAGAAAAGGAAAATATGATAGGCTAAAATGCAAAGATATTAGAATTATTAAGAGAATTTGATTAGGTGGTCAGATTAACATAAAAACATAAAGCTTTCTCATATGTTGACAATAATTAGGTAAAAAAACCCAAAAAGATGCTATTCACAATAGAAACAAAATGCATAAAACACCTAGAAATTAGCTAAATAAGTATTAAAAATATGCAAATTAAATTAAAAAAACTATAAAATACCAAGGAGCACTGAAGAAATATAAGTGAAAAGAAATGCCTTGCTCATACTGAACAGCTGTTTTTGTCATACTTGTTGTCACTGTTACTCTTTGTCCCACCCACAACGTTCTGGCTACTGATTCCCTTTCTCTGGGTTTCCTGTCCCACCATGTGCAGGCTTGTTGGAACTGTCACTCAAAGTGTCCTGCCTTCCTCCAGTCACAGGGTAGACAAGCTACCCAAGAGAAAACCACTGAATTATTTTCCAGAATCTGAAACTTGAGCAAAATGCCCCAAAGGTGGAAAGCTGGTAGAGCTGAGGAATGTGAATAGGGTTGCCTGTGGCTGGTTCCAGATTGCTACAGCTGCTTTGCTTCTTCCCATTCCCAAATCTGGTTCTTCAACTCTTCTGTACATCTGTGAGCTACCCCAAATCCTCTCAAAAAATCCTTTCTTTTATCTTTTTGTTTAAGTCAACTGTCTTAGTTCAGGCTGCTATAACAAATAACCAAAGACACAACAGAAATTTATTTCTCAAGTTCTGGAGGCTGGTGGGCAAGGTCAAGGTGCCTGGCAGATCTGTTGCCTGGTCAGAACACTAATCTCATTCATGAGGGCTCTACCCTCATCACCTGATTAATTACCTTCCAAAAGCCCTACCTCCTAAAATCATCATATTGGAGATTTCAGCTTTAACATATGAATGAACTTGGAGGACCCACATGCAGTCCATCGCACCAGTCAAAATCTGTTTCTGATTTTTTCCAACCAAAGAACTGTGACTGAATCAAACAGAAAGACGTAGTATTATAAACATGCCAATTATCTCTAAGTTGATCTATAATTCAACCAAATCAAAATCATAACAGAAATGGAACAAAATGGTTTCAAAGTCCACCTTGCAAAGTGATACTCAACTTTGACTACGCATTAGAATTATCTGGGGAGCTAATAAAACACTCTGTTCCCAGGCTGCACCCCAGAGTGATTAAACTGGGGCCTCCGGGAATGGGGTGAGGTTATCAGTATTTATTCAAGTTCTCTGATTACAATGTGCAGCTGAGGTCGAGAATGACTGCTCTAGAAGAGTAAACATGCAAGAATAGCAAGAAGCTTCAGGAAAAGAAAGAAAAATGTGTAGATTTGTCCTGTCAGCATTGAAATATATTAATATTATAAAGCTATAGTAATTAAAACAATGTAGTACTTGCATAAGAACTGACAAATCAATAGAAAAAAATATATACTCCAAAAAAAGAGTCAGTTCATACAATTTAAAATATAAAGATTGCGGCTGGGTGTGGTGGCTCACGCCTGTAATCCTAGCACTCTGGGAGGCCGAGGAGGGCGGATCGTTTGAGCTCAGGAGTTCAAGACCAGCCTGAGCAAGAGCAAGACCCCGTCTGTACTAAAAAAATAGAAAGAAATTAGCTGGACAACTAAAAATATATATAAAAAATTAGCCAGGCATGGTGGCGCATACCTGTAGTCCCAGCTACTCAGGAGGCTGAGGCAGAAGTATCGCTTGAGCCCAGGAGTTTGAGGTTGCTGTGAGCTAGGCTGACAACATGGCACTCTAGCCTGGGCAACAGAGTCAGACTCTGTCTCAAAAATAAATAAATAAAAATTAAAAAATAATAAATAAATAAAATATAAAGGTTGCATTTTAAATCAATGGAGAAAAGGTGGACTACGCAGTAAAGTGGTGACAACTAGCTAACCATTTGGAAAAGTGAAGCCATTAAAATAAATTCTAAATGAATCAAATGATAAAAGAAGTTTAATAAAGTTAAAACTATAAAAGTATGTTGTGGGGTTGAGGGAGGCTAAAAGAATAAAAATAAAGAATAAAAAAATATTTTTTAAGTATGTTGCTTTTGCCTATATATATTCATTCTTCTTTTGGTAATAGTGCCCTGGTTTTCCTTAGGAAACCATTAATTTTTTTTTTTTTTTTTTTTTTTGAGACAGAGTCTCACTCTGTTGTCCGGGGCGAGTGTCATTTAATTTAAGCCATTTAATTGGGGATTGAGGTAGAAGATGAAAACATACTAACCCTGATTAGAAACTAAAAAACATAATAAAAACAATGAGATATAACTTGCTGTCCATCATGTTGGCAAAATTTTTTTAAAAAGTTTTATTAGTAATACCTATTCTTGGTTGTGTGTGGGGATTAGAAACCCTCAGAGTATAAATGGCAGGAAATACTGTAAATGTATATACCTTCAATCCAGTAATTCAACTTTTAGTAATATAATCGAAGCTGACAGTCGAATCACAAAGATGTACATACAAAGATTCGATTCATCGCAGCTTTGTTTCCATGGTAAACAAGCTAAATGTCTTTCAAGAGGATAACATGCATCTATGTATGTGATATTAAAGATATTCATGAATCTTCACATTCATTAGGATAGCTATTATTAAAAAAAAATAAGTGTTGGTGAGGATGTGGAGAAATTGGAACGCTTACACATTGTTGGTGGTAAAATGATACAATTGCTATAGAAAATAGTATGGAAGTTCTTCAAAAAATTAAGCATAGGCTGAGCACAGTGGCTCACACCTGTAATCCTAGCACTCTGGAAGGCTAAGATGGGACAACTGCTTGAGGTCAGGAGTTCTAGACCAGCTTGAGCGAGAAGGAGACCCCATCTCTATTAAAAATAGAAAAAATTAGCTGGGCATGGTGCCAGCACATGTCTGTAGTCCTAGGTACTTGGGAGGCTGAGGCAGGAGGCTCACTGGAGCCCAGGAGTTTGAAGTGGTACTGAGTTATGATGATGCCACTGCACTTCACCTGGTTGACAGAGAAACACTCTTGTCTCCAAAAAAAAAAAAAAACATAGAATTATCATTTGCAAAAGAACTGAAATCAAGGACTCAAATAGGTTTGTATACATGCATGTTCACAGGAGTATTACTCACAATAGCCAAAACAACCCAAGTAGCCATCAGTGAATGCATAAACAAAACGTGGCTTACACATACAATGGAATATTACGTAGCCTTCGAAAGGAAAGTTATTCTGACATGTGTGTCATCAATGAACTTTGAGGACATTTTGTTAAGTGAAATAAGCCAATCACAAAAAGGGCAAATATTGTGTGATTCTATTTATATGATATGCTAGAATAGTCAAATTCATAAAGACAGAAAGTAGAATGGTGTTTACTCAGGGGTGGGGGCATGGGGGGAGGAGGGGAATGGGGCAGTTAGTGTTTCATGGGTATAGTTTCAGTGTGGCTAAATAAAAAAGTTCTGGAGGTGATGGTTACAGACCAACGTAAATGTACTTAATGCCACAAAAATATACACTTAAAAATGGTTAAGGCCGGGCTCGGTGGCTCACGCCTGTAATCCTAGCACTCTGGGGGGCCGAGGCGAGCGGATTGTTCGAGCTCAGGAGTTCGAGACCAGCCTGAGCAAGAGCGAGATCTCGTCTCTACTAAAAATAGAAAGAAATTATATGGACAGCTAAAAATATTTATAGAAAAAATTAGCCGGGCATGGTGGCGCATGCCTGTAGTCCCAGCTACTCGGGAGGCTGAGGCAGGAGGATCGCTTGAGCCCAGGAGTTTGAGGTTGCTGTGAGCTAGGCTGACGCCACGGCACTCACTCTAGCCTGGGCAACGGAGTGAGACTCTGTCTCAAAAAAAAAAAAAAAAAAAAATGGTTAAGATGGTAAATTTTATGTTATGTATATTTTACATCATGATAAAACTTATTCTTCGAAAAAAATGTTTGTATGTATTTATTTTGATTTCAAGATTTCTCCTTATCATTGTTGTCTGAGAACTTTGCTTTTATAGTGAGTCATTCGAGAATGACTCTGAAACACAGATTGTGAGAACATAGAGCAAAATTTCCTAGATGTCATTCTTCATGATTGCTTTTATAGTTTGTGATCATCAATCATTTTTATTTGTAATCATTGTTTATAAAGTAGGAGGAGTGTAGGGAGAAAAAAAGAGCAGGGCCCTTAAAAGCATCAAAGAATGTCTTTATATAAGGTCAAACACAAATCCAATTATGGAAAATCATATCTTAAATTATAAGTCACTTCTTTGTGGAGTAATTTTCCATATTGGAATTTTGTTCCACATTTTCTGAGAAGCTCCATTTCACTCCCAAAAGCTGCTCATAAAGAATCAATCATGCATGCCAGGGACCTAAACTCTGAGAGGATTCACTTGGCTAGGCAAGAACTCTTAACTAGAGGCAATCTGGTTTCTTTCTCGAGGCTGCAACAAAATAGTGAAAAGACTTCGATTCAAAATAGGAACTGCAATCCAAAAGAAATCCTGTTCCTTTTTTTAAAAAATAAGAACACAAGCAGAAATATGAAATGGGACTTTGGATTACCTTATACCGTGGTTTTAAGAAAGGAACTGCAGCGTATATAAAACAAAATCTTAACCAGCCTTAGGCTGCATGACAAGTACTTTTACAACTGTCTCTAGTGCAGCTGTTTAGCATAGAACGTAATGAGGACAGAAGAGAAATAACACCAACTTCTTGTCAGAAAATCCAAACACCATCTGAAAGCAGGTAAATGCCTTCCCCTTTATGGCCATTTAAATATGTACTGAGGATTGCACACAAAAGTTCCATTGTGAGCGCAGGAGAAGACCTTATGTAATTTGATCCAAGGAACTAGCTGACTTTGATATAAAGGTCCCCATTTACAACCAAGCTCAGTAAAGTTGTTCAAAAGCAATACCAAAGAACAGGAAAATTCCTGGTACTAACAACAGTTATGACTGACTGCTCTCCGACCACTCATGCTTGTGCTCCAGTATAAAGTTATTTGTTGTAAGGACTTCATGCCATCTGTTTCTGAGATTTATTTAGACTACGTTTGGTGATTTTATACCAAAGGTGCATAAAAGTGTTGTTGTTTAACTCTGATATCAAATGGTGACAGATTTCTTGAATAAATTAAAGGGGCATGCTCCTTTCGCATGTCTAAATTTTTTTTGGTTTGTTTTTTGTTTTGTTTTGTTTTGTTTTTTTGTGAGACAGAATCTCACTCTGTCACCCAGGCTGGAGTGCAGTGGTAAGATCGTAACTTACTGCAGCCTGGAACTCCTGGGCTCAAATAATCCTCCTGCCTCAGCTTCCTGAGTAGCTGGGACTACAGGCATGGGCCACCACGCCCAGCTAATTTTTTTTATTTTTTGTAGAAATGGGAGTCTAGCTGGTCTCGAACCCCTGGCTTTAAGCAATCCTCCCACCTCAGCTTCCCAGAGTGCTGGGATTACAGGTGTGAGCCACCATGCCTGGCCAGGTTTAAAATTATTTTTAAACACTCTCAGAAATACTACATTACAAAAATACTACCAAAGGTCTGTCTACTTTCATTGTTGTGGTTGACTTTAAATTCTTCATTCTAGTGGAATACTGCACATGGGCACGTCTTTAGAGTTGAAGTAACATGCTGAGTCCAACAAATGCCAGTCTTTGCTAAGAAACCTCAGAAATCTATCCATCGGCAATCTGGAGGTTCAGTGAAGGCAATGCCTATAAATAAGTTGACTAAAATAATCAGATTTTGTTATCTAGTACAACTGAAAATGAGCATATCCCCATGTCCCAGCAACTCCATGTCTAGGTATAAACTCTAAAAAATATATGCACAATGAAACATATACTAGGAGGTTCATTGCAACGCTGTTTGTAGGAGCATAATTGGAAAGAAAACTTTCATCAGCGGAAAATTAGATACATAAATTGTGGTGCAATTTGTGTAATTGTGTTTATAATAGAATATTCATAGAAGTCAAAGTAAATAAAGTACCATATGGGTTGGGCACATACCAAATTCTTTATAATAGTTTCTTCTAGGAGCATGGGAGGAGAATGGGACCAGAAAGAAGTCCCTGTGGAACTTCAACAGTATATGGTATTTCTAAAGACATATTGAATTGAAGCATACATGACAAAATACTAACACTTATTTATTCTAGTTATGAAAGGTGATTACAACAGCCCACATACCTTTCTGTATTCACCTTCTCCCTGTCACACGAAAAATAATTCTAGTATTTAATTTTTTTTTTTTTTTTTTTGAGACAGAGTCTCACTCTGTTGCCTGGGCTAGAGTGCCATGGCATAGCTCACAGCAACCTCAAATTCCTGGGTTCAAGTGATCCTCCTGCTTCAGTCTCCTGAACAGCTGGGATGACAGGCATGCACCACCACGCCTGGCTAATTTTTTCTATTTGTAGTACAGTTGGGGTCTCGCTTTTGCTGAGGCTGATCTTGAACTCCTCAGCTCAAGCGATCCTTCCACCTCAGCCTCCCAGAGTGCTAGGATTACAGGTGTGAGCCACTGCACCCAGCCTAGTATTTAAATTTTAGGGGTTTTTTTGGTGGTTGTTGCCTTCCTCTCTATTGGAAACAACAAATCCTCTTATTAAAAATTCCTCAACAGAAACAATTTCTCTTGATAATTTGAAGTGTTTGTTTCTTTTTTTTTAGGGAATTTGCTTTAAGAAGTTAGGACATAAAATTATGGGAAGACCTTTCTGGATAATAATGAATCAAATTAATGTAAAAGCAATTAGGCTTTCAAAGTAATTAGGCTAAAACTCCTTCATGATCAGTTGAAAGCCTGGCTTCTCAGGTCCATATTCCAAATGAGAAGCTAGTGAGTTCAGGATGGGCTATTCCACTGTAGACCATGGTTTTGTGCATAATATCATACTGGAGATAAATCAGCCAGGAATTCCATTCGATAGTTTGTAACACTCCCAGTCTAACTCTGGGCAAGAGCCAGCTAAGGGCTAAACTAAGCCATCGTCACTCAGTACAGGCTACTGAAGCTCATGGGGAACCTGTCCCCAGAGGCAAACTCCATTCAGGACCATTGTGGACTAAAGAGAGGGATCAGATAGGATACTGTGAGAAGGTAGAGTAGGATGTTTAGATGGTCCCCTACCTCTTGTGTTTAACTTTGACCCTAGAGATGGACCAGACGTGCATGCCCTGTAACAGGCAAGACCCTGAAAACAGATGGTACACCAGAAGGTTTAACTGAAGAGACCCGAATGAAGGAATTACTTGCAAAAGTGTTGGTAGGGATAAGGGAACCACAAAGGGAAGGCGAAGCACACAGTCTAGCAACAGTGGAAGCCCTGGCCTTCCTGAGGTGCCAGGGCCGTACTGGAATCAGAAAGAACTGCGTTGCAAAAGAGGGACCTCTTACAGAAACCGTGGACCCAGAAGGAGGCAGCCGCTGCTCACCTGAAGCCCAGCTGCGGAGGTGGGAAATACCCCAGCCCTCTTCTCCCACCCTCCAGTCCCCTTCCACTCCCATTAGCTGACCCAGCCAGTGGCCAGAGGTCCAGGGAGTCCCAGGTCGGCATCACAGGGCACGGAGCAGGGCAGAGAAAGGTAGAGGATGAACCTTGGGGGTCAAACAGAATATGAACCATCACATTTTCCTGTTAGAGAAAACAGAAAGATAGGGCGATCCTATATGAAAATGGCATAGTTCTTTTGTTTTGTTTTGCTTGCCAAAAAATATACGTGGCAGAGAAAATGGCTGAAGTTCAAATATTCTAAAACCCCAAATCCATGTTTTATAAATGTTAATTGATAACCTTCATAATAGATCATCGTTAGGAATATTTGGTTACTTAGGAAAACACTGGAAATAATCTTATCTTTGAAAGTATATTGCAAGTTAAAATACTTAAAGTTGGGCATTCTATTGATTATATACTCTATATGTTAGATAGACAGTGATAGAGATGAAGCACATACATAGATATATAGAATGTACTCCCTATAGAGAGAATATATATAAGATATCTATGTGTTTTATATACATAGCATCATGTATACATAATATTCTATAGACCAAATTGGTAATGTCTACTTCACAAAATTTTCAAGCTAAAATTACTGCATGCTAGTGGGAATGGAAATTGATATGACCTTCCTGGCAGATAGTAGGGCAACATATATCAAAAGCCTTAAAAATGTGCACACTAAAATTTTTTTTTTTTTTTTTTTTTGTAATTGATCATGTCCAATGCAATGACTCTCACAGGCTGTTAAAGAAAGTCTAAATTGGCTGGTCCAAGTGCAGTGGTGTTTACAACTAATTGATCGAAACCAGTTACAGATTCCTTTGTTCCTTCTCCACTCCCACTGCTTCACTTGACAAGAAAGAAAGAAAGAAAGAAAGAAAGAAAGAAAGAAAGAAAGAAAGAAAGAAAGAAAGAAAAAGAAGAAAGAAAGAAAGAGAAAGAAAGAATTGATACAGCTTCTTTTTTTTTTCTTTTTTTTTCTTTTTCTATTTAGACATGGCAATGTATAGGCACAGCTTCTTTTTTTTTATTTTTATTTTTTATTTATTTTTATTTTTTTTTGAGACAGAGTCTTGCTCTGTTGCCTGGGCTAGAGTGCTGTGGCATCAGCCTAGCTCACAGCAACCTCAAACTCCTGGGCTCAAGCAATCCTTCTGCTTCAGCCCCCCGAGTAGCTGGGACTACAGGCAAGCGCCACCATGCCCAGCGTATTTTTTATATATATTTTTAGTTGTCCAGATAATTTCTTTCTATTTTTTTGGTAGAGACGGGGTCTCACTCTTGCTCAGGTTGTTCTCGAACTCCTGAGCTCAAACGATCCGCCGGCCTTGGCCTCCCAGAGTGCTAGGATTACAGGCGTGAGCCACCACACCCGGCCGATACAGCTTCTTTGGATGTCGATTTGACTGTACTTACTAAAATTTTCCATGCACATACACCTTGACCTAATAATTTCACTCCCAGGGAATTGAATATGTACACAAAATACACGTATGTATAAGAAGAATGCTTGCGTGTCATTGCTCGAAATAGCACCAAATATATATGTGTGTGTATGTATATTGTATATATTGTATGTTTGTATATGTGTATTATCTATATATACACATATACATACATATACACAATATACACACATATACACAATATATAGGTATACATCGATAAATAAATACACATATACATGCATACACATATATGTCATAAAACAATTGTAAGCTGTTTAAATATGTATCAGTAAGAGAATGGTTAAAAACCTGATCTTCTTCAAGGGTCTCCCATTTCAAAGATCACCATCCATTTATTTGTGCACGTTGGAAACTTAGGAGGCAACCTGTGCCCCTTGGTGTCCAGAAGAAAGAGTACCTGGCATAGAGTAGGTATTCAATTCATTTGATACATATCAATTTGATTGATAATTATTTTTTTGGTTCCTTCTCCCTCACCCAGGACATCTAACCCATTGTTGAGGTTGATTCTACTTCCTAAATATCTGTCAAATCCATCCACTTCTCTACTTCTCCACTGCTAGGAACAGTCTATTTATTTATCCCTCACCTGAATTATAAAAGAGCCTCCTATTTGGTATCTTTGCATCTGCTCTGGCCACCTTCCAATCAACTCTCAGCTGCAGCCAGCTCATCTTTACAAAATGAAGATATAGTCATTTCACCCCACCCCCAACTCTTCAATGACTTCCCGTTTGTATTAGCTCCGGCTGCCATAACAAAATCCCACAGGTCAGGCAGGGGCTTAAATAACAGAAATGTATCTTCTCACAGTTCTGGAGGCTGAAAGTCCAAGATCAAGGTGTTGGCAGGGGTGGTTTTTTGGAGACCTCTCTCCTTGGCTTGTAGATGGCCATCTTCCTGCTGTGTCTTCACGTATTCTTTGCTCTGTGTATGGCTGTGCCTTAACGTCCTCTTCTTATAAAGAAATCAGTCATATTGGATTAGGGCCCACCAAAATGACCTAGTTTTGTCTTAATTACCTTTTCAAAGGCTCTACCTCCAAATAATCCTATGGAGGTACTGGAGGTTAGGACTTCAACATATGAATTTGGTGGAGGGAGGAGGGGAGGACACGATTCAGCCCACCACAGCAGTGCTCCTAGGATAAAGACCAACATTGTCGCCACGGCAGTGCTGGAGATTTTCGGTTTGGCCCTCCAAGTCCACTCATCACTTGGCTTTGTGCTGTCCTCTGTGTCCCTGGGGACTGACCTGCACGACAGCAGCAAGGGCTCCCAGGAGGGTGTGGCAAACAGGAGGCACCAACAAGAATTCTGGAGGGTGGAGGGAGGGTAAAGGTGAAGTGCTGTTCCCCTGGACACCTGTCTGCCGGGTCACCTGGGGTTGGCTGCATCCCTCTCCTGAGGGGCCCTCTACACCCAAGGACCAACTGCATTCCAGCAACTGCCACTTTCCCTGCCTCCTTCAAGGACTGGTCATTAATGGCTGCTGGTGTCAGCCCAGGATAATGTTCCCCCGTGTTGCCTCTACTAAACCCTGCCCACATGAAACTGTCCTCAAATTACCCAATTGGATGTGTCATCTGCTTCCTGCCAGGCCTCTAACGCAAAGAAGGTTTGCCAAGTCCTTACGGTCTGGCCCTTGCAAAACTCTCCACCCTCATTTTACGTGTCTCTCCTCCTCACTCTCCACAGCAACCACACTGGCCTTGTTCCACGTCCTCAGATAAGCCCACCAATTAGCAATATCAATAAGCATGCATTCCTATTGCCTTTAAACTACTTAAAGTTGTATAAAAATGTATGTTATATTTTTCTCTTAGGTCATGTACCCAGGGCAGCAGAGGCTGAGCTGGAGATTTGTGTGCAGGAAGTTTATTTGGGAACGGCTGGGGATCAAAATCTTTGAGGATGTGAGAAGCAGGACTGGGCAGAAGATGCTGGGCTGTGACACACCCCCAGCAAGACCTCACCTGGTCCTGTGGGAGCTGGAGCTGAGATGCCCCTTCAGAGCTGTCTGGAATGGAGCCAAGGAGGCTGGGCCTTTGTGCCTCCACATCGACAGCCACTGGAAGGGAGCTGCCCTGGGACAGGGTGAGGCAGCTTCCTTCAGCAAAGGCTGGTCCTGGAAAGGAATCGTCGTGAGCTGTCAGCAGTCAACACCCCCTGGAAGCGAGGAAATGAGTCCCCCATCCTGAAGGGAGGATCGGGGGGCATAGCACAACAGCCACCAAGAACTCCTACCCCTAAGAATTTATTAAAAGTAAATACAGGCCAGGTGCAGTGGCTCATGCCTGTAATCCCAACATTTTGGGAGGCCAAGGCGGGAGGATCACTTGAGGCCAGGAGATCAAGACCAGCCTAAGCAATATAGCAAGATTCCCATCTCTACAAAAAATTTTAAAAATTTATCCAGGCATGGTGGCATGCACCTGTAGTCCTAGCTGCTCAGGAGAGTGAGGCAGGAAGATGGGTTGACCCTGGGCAAGTGACCTAACATCTTTGTGTTTCAGTTTCCTCATCCATGAAAAGGGGTTCATATGCTCACAGCTCTGATCCCATAGAAATATTACATGTATTAAATGAGTGAATACATATAAAAACATTTAGAATAGTGACTGATACATGGCATTTGCCATTATTATTTTCTGCTTAATCCTTACCCAAAAGCTCAGTAATAAGAAATAATATTCATGGAGGATGTTGTCCATCTATGCCTCTAAGAATTCAGAGTTTTGCCTATAAATATTAAATTTTAGAGCTCCATATTTGTTTAGTACTATTTTAGCTGTTGGTACAATTACTTCTGCTAAATTATTATCTGTTCTGTCGCCTTTTCTTTTTCTTTCTTTTCTTTTTTTTTTTTTGGAGATAGGGTCTTGCTCTGTTGCCCAGGTTTAGGGTGCAGTAGCAGCATGATCACAGCTCACTGCAGCCTTGAACTCCTGGGTAGAGTGATCCTCCTGCCTTAGCCTCCTGAGTTGCTGGGACTACAGGCATGCGCCACCATGCCTGGCTAATTTTTTTCTATTTTTTGTAGAGATGGGGTCTTGCTCTTGCTCAGGCTGGTTTTGAACCCCTGACCTCAAGTGATCCTCCTGCCTCAGCCTCCTAAAGCGCTGGGATTATAGGCATGAGGTACCGTGCTTGGTCTGTTGTGTTGCATCTTGATGAAAATTATAAAAAGTGTACATAAGAAACTTGCTGGTACACTCATTGAAGGAATGGTGTCAATGATAGTGATCACGTTTCACCTGGAAGCGCCTTCATCCGCACCCATGTGAGAATCTTTCCTCAGACCTCAACATTTCTGGTTTAGTCATGTGTTTAAATGTACAGATGGTTAAGCTTCTGTTTCTAATCACGGCTCCTTCCTCGCATTGGCTGTAGCAGCTATTCAGGACGCCATGACAGACATCCTTGAATCCCATCCATGCCTTTATGGGTTTTTTTCTACCTTTGTTTATCCTCTACCTCAAATTCCTCATCTATTTATAACCGATTGTATAAAGCATATTTCCATAAATTGACTCAAAATCCTTTTTTGGGGGAATAAGACATAGAACAAATACAAAAATAAGCAAGTAATAAGTAACACAAAAGTGCATATATGCTGATAAGCATAGCAGTAATCATGAGGCTATGCAGAGAATTCCTGTTTACTGATTGCATTCACACTTGTGTCTCAACAAAGGTTGTGTCACTGGTTGTCTTTCATAAGCCCACTAAACAGTTCAAAGTTGTTGCAATCTCATTTTAAATGAACAGCAGCTACCAATTAGTCAATTGTGCTAATTTACCACTAAGAGAAACCTTTTCCAAGTCTTCATAAAATACAGTAGAGTGCACAAATGACAACCACGTAACAGAACAAATGAATATGATGAATGCCTAGTATCTCCTAGAGTAATAACAATAAATTTGCATTAATTTTTGTAGGCTCAAATTTTTGTAGCACTGAGCCCAATTTTTCATGGCTGGGAGAACAAGTTTACAAAAACTCACAGAAAGAAAACATTCTGATTCATGGAATTTTTTAAGTTGGATGGAATCTCAGTATTTTAATACTGGAAAGTACCTCCAAAAAGTGCTATCCTCTGGAAAGTCCAGAGATGCTCTCAGAGGCCATGCAGCAA
This sequence comes from Varecia variegata, assembly GCA_028533085.1. Taxonomy (NCBI): domain Eukaryota; kingdom Metazoa; phylum Chordata; class Mammalia; order Primates; family Lemuridae; genus Varecia; species Varecia variegata. Next base: position 44,164,442 of record CM052441.1, on the reverse strand, counting down.
GTTAGCAGACCCAGGACTGGGATTGGATCTGCCAACGCTGGTGGCTCAGGCACTGGACACAGACGACTGTAGCATGAATCCATGTGTCCATTCCACTAAACCCTACTGTGGGTGTTACCACACTTTCTGATCTGTGCTACCATTTTACTCATCTTTCAGTTGAAGTTAAATGTGCTATCTGCACAGTTTAAGTATTTATTCCTCAGCATGAGGGAGCATAGCCTGCCAGGGGCTCTGATGGGAGGGGTACCCTCAACGGCAGCACATGCCCCCGGGAAGGAGAGTTCTGTGAAAACAGAGCACAGGCACTTCAGTGACCTTTTGGTTGGGTAGAAATCCAAACAATAGACTGGAGGAAAGTGACCTTACTTATCTCCAAGCACAGCCCTGCTGTGAGCACCTCTGCTAGGCACGAGGATTTGAAGACAAGGGTAAGGACCATGTCTGAATCAACTAGCCCCTGCCAGCTTGTTGGTCCGAGAGAGCAGAGCAGCCCCTACCCACTCTCACCTGTGCTTCTCAACTTGGCTCACATTAGAATCATCTGGGGAACCTATAAAAACTATGGTTAGAGTGACTACAGTTAACAACAATTTATTGTATATTTTCAAATACAGTCATGTTCCACATAATATTTCAGTCCACTACAAACCACATATATGGTGGTGGTCCCCTAAGATTATATGATACCATATTTTTCCTGTACCTTTTCTATGTTTAGTTATGTTTAGATGCACAAATACTTACCATTGTGTCACAATTGCCTGCAGTATTCAGTACAGTAACACGCTTACAAGCCCGGAAGCAATAGGCTATACCATACAGCCTAGGTGTGCAGTAGGCTACACCATCTAGGTCTGTGTATGTACACTCTGTGATGTTTGCACAATGACGAAATTGCCTAACAATGCATTTCTCAGAACATATCCCTATTGTTAAGAATGAATGTAGCTAAAAGAGAAGATTTTGGATGTTCCCAAGACAAAGAAATGATAAATGTTTGAGGTGATGGATATGCTAATTATCCTGGTTTGATTATTACACATTGTATACATGAATCAAAATATCACACTGTACTCTGTAAATGTGTATAATTATTATATGTCAATTTAAAATTTTTTCAAAAACTATTGTTTCATGTACTCAGCATCAGATTGGTTTCACTGATCATCACCTAAGAGCACATTTAGGAATAACATTAATCAGGTGTCGGGCAGATGTGGGGGATGGATGGGTGTATACATATATAATGAGTGTGATGCACACCGTCTAGGGGATGGACACGCTTGAAGCTCTGATTGGGGGGGCGGAGGGCAAGGGCAATATACGTAACCTAAGCTTTTGTAACCCCATAATATGCTGAAATTAAAAAAAAGAAGCAAAAAAAAAAAAAAAAACAAAAACTATTGGTGACTGAGCTCTACCCTACCAAATAAATTAGAATCTCCTAGGTGGGTAGAGGTGACAGATATCACTATTTTTAAAAAGCTTCCCAAGTGATTCTAATATGCACTCAGGGCTGAGAACCATTGCTGGAGATAGACGAGGAGGCTGCCTACCTAATGAGAACTGTGCAGCCCTGAGAGCCCTGCCTATTCAGAAACAGTCCCAACCACCCGCTCATACTTCCCCTTGTGACCTAATATAGTATCAAAAGTCTGCCCTCCCCTCCCCCAGTTACTCTGGTACTGATATTACCATTGTCTCTCTTACTCAATGTTAATTGTGCACCTACTCCCAATCATACACCAGGAATGCAGGAATGAACATGACACAGTTCCTGCTTTCAAGGAACTCACAGACAAATCAACACAATTTTCATACATTAATAGAAAATAATACTGGTCAATGTTTATCAAGTACTTGCAAGGTGCCAGACCCTAGGACTTTGTATATTAACTCATTCAATTCTCCCAACAACCTTATAAGAGAGATACCATTACTATGAAGCCCATTGGACAGACAAGACTCCTGGGCCACAGAGAATTGCAATCGCCCAGGAGAAGCTGGGTTGGGAGTCACACTGCGGCAGCCTGGCTCTAGCATCCACACCTTTAACCACTACGCTGGGAGGAGGAGTGGATGCGTTAAATGCCACAGAGGCATGAAAAGACATTGTTGATTCAAAGAATGGCTGGAAATGGGGCCAAAAAACCAGTTTGGGACCAGATTTGTGAAAAGGCTTATGACCATGAAGGGTGGGGGAGTCAGTTTTATCTCCTGTAGACAGAGGGTAGCCAGCCAAAGTTTTAAACCAAGGAGCAAAATGAGCAGATCTACATTTTAGAAAGAAGGTAAGGGTGAGATATGCCCATGAAAGTCACAAGTTAAAAAAGAAAAAAAAGTAATAAATAAAAAGTAAAGGGTGAGAATAACCACAGGGTGGAGAGATTAGCTGGGACAGACGATGCAAGACGAAGGAAGGCAGTGGAACGGAGTGAGGAAAGGGGCAGGATGCCTAGACACTTCTGACTTAGAAATGACAGGATTTCATGGCTGGTGGGAGAGGGGAGAGAGGAGGAAGGCAGCTCCCGGTTTATAATGAGAGACTTGGCAGGTGAGCGCTCTGGAGAGAGAAGCAGTCTCATATAGAAATAAAGTGGAGGGAGGTAATGAGCTCAGTTTGGGACGTGTTAGGTTTCTACAAACCTTACTGTCTGCCAGGTGCTAAGAGGCATGACAGGTAAGTCACTTCAGACCCTTTGGGCTCACAGAGATATTTCTTTGCAAAATCATAAATATGGAAACTTCCTAAAGTTTCTTAGAAATGCATTGATTTTGGAAGTTAGATGTAATTTGAAGAGAAACTGAGAAGTAAACCATGATTTTGTTGTCTCAAAAAGTGCCATCCTACCAAAATTAGAGAAAGATACTCTCTTTATACAGAGTAAAGAATCCCAAAATAACAAAGCCAACCCCAAATGAAGCCTATGAGAAATGAAAAACACATACTCTTCAGCTACCTAAATATTTGAATTCTATTTTAAGGACAGTGGTGGCATCGGGTGTGTGTCTTGAGAACGTTTAGTTCTAAACGGATTTTTCTCATCTTTGCTTTATGGCTGCAGTCCCCAACCCCCGGGCTTCAGACCAGCACTAGTCCGTGGCCTGTTAGGAGCCAGGCCTCACAGCAGGAGGTGGAGCAGCCAGCGAAGCCTCATCTGTATTTACAGCCACACCCCATCGCTCACATCACCGCCTGAGCTGCCTGAGCTCCGTCGCCTGTCAGGTCAACGGCAGCATTAGATTCTCCAAGGAGCATGAGCCCTACTGTAAACTGTGCACGCGAGGGATCTAGGCTTGGGCGTTCCTTATGAGAATCTAATGCCTGATGATCTGAGGTGGAGCTGAGATGGTGATGCTAGCACTGGGGAGCGGCTGCAAATACAGATTATCATTAGCAGGGAGGTTTGACTGCACAGAGACTCATAATAAATGAGTTGCTTACAGACTCATATCAAAACCCTATCAGTGAGTGGCAAGTGACAATGCAATAATAATAGAAATAAAGTGCACAATAAATGTAATGTGCTTGAATCATTCTAAAACCATCCTCTCACCCCACCCCCCCGCCCCCGGCCCATGGAAAAATTGTCTTCCATGAAACCGGTCCCTGGTACCAAAAAGGTTGGGGACCGCTGCTTTATGGCACAGTGCTTCAACTCACTTTTTGTCTCTACAATATTTGCTTTTATTTACTAAGGCTAAACTTTGTTCAAGAAACATTCATACGATGACTACACATTACTCAATTTAGCCATAAATTATACAACTAGTATTTAAGTGTGAATATTCCAAGTATAACCCCAAAATGGAACTTTTCTGATAAATAAAATAGCCTGGATTAGTTTAATACCATTTTCAAAGAAAAGCTGAAAAAAATAATTAATTCTCCATGAGAATTGATCATTACTTTTTAAAAGAAACAACTAAATTTTTTGTTGCTTTTCTATATGTTTATATTAGATTAAGGGTTGGTATCATGGTGAGTTTTAGGATTTTATAGCAAAGCCTTGCAACCTTCTTCAGACAGTCATTCATCTTTGGGGAAATTTTTGGCTTACTACTGTGTTTTAGTAAGGCTGAACCCTTAACCACGGGCCCCCATGAAACCTGAGCTGCCCATCATGAACTTGGTGTTGTCTAATCCACCAGACCATAAAGTTGGGTGCACACAGCAGCACTCCATTGTTAAATGACAATGGTATATATGACTAGAGCAGGCCCTGAAGACACAAGTAAGTTGTATGAGGAAGTGGCCCAGATGTCCACGGCCCCTACTCCTGCTATGTCACCTTGTCTCTCCTAGCCTGCACGTATGGCCTCATGGAGAGTTCCTGATGATCAGTTGACCGAAAGAAAACTTGGGTCTGGTTTATAGACAGTTCTGAATAATACACAGGCACTACCCAACACTGAATAGCTATAGCTCCACAAACCCCTCTAGGACATCCCTGAAGGACAGTGGTGAAGGGAATTACTCCCAGTGGACAGAATTATAAGCAGTGCACATGATTGTTCATTTTGCTTGGAAGGATAAATGGCCAGAGGTATGAGTCTGGCCACTGAGCCGTAGCCCATGATTTGTTTGGATGGACTTGGAAGGGATATGATTGGAAAATTGGTAACAAGAAGGTCTGGAGAAGAGATACATGAACAGAGGTATAGGGGCAAAGAATGTGAAGACATTTGTGTCTTGTGTGAATGCTCACTAAAAGGTGATCTCAGCAGAGAAGGATTTTAATAACCAAGTGGATAGGATGACTCATTCTGTGGATAACAGTCAACCTCTTTTTCCACTTATATCTGTCATTGCCCAGTGGGCTCATGAACAAACTGTCCAGGTGCCAGGGGCCCAGCAACATAGACTTACATTCACCATGGCCAACCTGGCTACATCCACTGCTGAGGGCCCAGTCTGCTGCAGCAGAGACCAACACTGAGTTCCCTACATGGTTCCATTCTCCATGGTGATTAGCAAGATTGCAAGGTTGATTGCACTGAAACACTTTCATCATGGAAGGGGCAGCACTTTGTTCTTACCAAAACAGACACTTAATCTGGATATGGATTTGCCTACCCTGCATACAATACTTCTGCTGAAACTACCATCCGTGGACTTAAAGAATGCTTTATCCACTATCATGGTAATCCACGATAGCATTGCTTCTGACCAAGGAACTCATTTCATAGCCAATGACATGTGGCAATGGGCCCATGGTTATGGAATTCACTGATCTTAGCTTGTCCATAATCTCAAAGCAGCTGACTTGATAGAACAAAAGAATGGCCTTCTAAAAACTCAAGTTACAGCATCAATAAAGTGGCAATACCTTGGACTGGGGCAGTGTCCTCCAGGAGGCTATGTAAGCTCTAAATACGGTGCTGATTCTCCCATAGCCAGTTTTCACAGGTCCGGGAATCAAGGGGGTGAAGATGAAGTGGCCCCACTCACTATTACCCCTAGTGATTCACTAGCAAAATTTTTACTCCTGTTCCTGAGACCTTATGCTCTGCTGGCCTAGAGGTCTTAGTCCCAAGGGAAGAATGCTTCCATCAGGATACAGCAATGAGCCCATTGAACTGGAAGTTGAGATTGCTACCCAGTCATTTCAGGTTCCTCAAGCCTCTGCATCAAAAGGCAAAGAAGAGAGTTACTATACTAGTAGAGTGATTGATTCTGATTACCAAGGGAAAATGGTCTTTCTACTGCACAATGGAGGTTAAGGAAGAGTATGTTTGAAATACAGATCTCTTAGGGCATCTCTTAGTCATACCATGTCCTGTGATCCAAATCAATGGAAAACTACAACAATCAAATTCAGAGAAAGATTTGTTTCACTTTGCCAGGCTTAGAACCATGAATAGCTAAGGTGCTTACGGACAGCAAAGTTAATATGGAATTGATAATGGAAGAAAGTAGCTGTAAATACCAGCTACAGACACTGACTAGTTGCAGAAATGAGAATTGTAATAGTTATGAGTATTTCTTCTTAGGCTATATTGGTATATATGTGTGTGTGTGTATATATACATACATGAAGCAAATGTTTGTATTCTTCCCTCTTATTCCTTATCATCTAACCTAAGATGTATTAATAATGGTTAACTTTATATCACAGTATTTAAGTTGCAGTATATCAAGAAGAATGAATACAACCGAAAGACTCCACATCCTCTTCTGAGGAAAGTGTTTTGACTGTATGCAGGATAATTCTATCATGTTAGGCAGAAGTATGACTTTATCGTTATTGTCTGTTTTTAGTTTTTTTTGTTTGGTTTTTTTGAGACAGAGTTTCAACTCCATCACCCCATGTAGAGTGCAGTGGTGTCATCATAGCTCACTGCAGCCTCCAACTCCTGGGCTCAAGTAATCCTCCTGGCTCAGCCTTCCCAGTAGCTGGGACTACAGGGACCTACCACCACATATGGCTAATTTTTTCTATTTTTCTTTTGGTAGAGACAGGGTATTGCCCTTGCTCAGGCTGGTCTTGGACCCCTGAGCTCAAGCGATCCTCCCACCTCGGCCTCCCAGAGTGCTAGGATTACAGGTGTGAGCCACCTTGCTCAGCCTTGTTATTGCCTTTATTTGGAGATCAAATGTTTCGAAGCGATGTGTGCAGGTGCCATGTTGACAAGGGGGCTAGTCCTCAGTTATTCAACAGAACACTAATCTGAGTGTTGCCATGAAGTACTTTGTAGATATGATTAATGTAAGGAGACTCCAGGATAATGTGGGTGGGTGATTCCATCAACTGAAAGGCCTTAGAGCAGGAGTGAGATTCCTTGATGAAGAAATCCCACCTTGACTACATCTTCCACTTATTCCCAGGAGTTCCAGCCTGACTTTCCCTGAACCACAATAAAGATGTGAGTCCAGGAATGAACTTGAAGGGTCAAAGGAACCAAAGGTTGTGAAAGGAGCAGATGGGAATGCTAATTTGGGAAACCAAAGGGATTTGTGGACCTGTAGACATGGAAAAAGGGGAGCTGATTTGGGGACTTAGGACATGCTGTTCTTTCCACCAGGGAGTTCTCAGATCCTCCCACAACTGTCTTGTCATTCAGATCTCAGCTCAAATGTCCAAGACATGGTCTCTCAACCCATGGTCCATGACTGCTGTCACCCTGGGTGCTTTCCTCACCGCACTGTTTGACAGTTTATTACCTATCTGTCATCACACACATACTCTCTCAACTTAAAGACCTTGTCTGACAAGTTCAGTACTCAATCTTCGGTACTGTAGCATATAACTGGCCTACAACAAATAGTTGTTGAATAAGGGTATCCTCTTAAAGGATTAAAGATGTCAACTTTTGGTTGTAATTCTCTAGTCAAAACCTGCTGCTAGTTGGCAAATAGATGAAATATAATATTCTAATAGATGTTGAAGTATAACCTTAATGGTTTACATTAACAGATTCATATAATCATGATTACCCAAAGTGTTCCTTATACCAGAATAACTTAAAATTCAACAGATTGCTCTTTCAGCCATTTATTTATTTTTATTTACAGTTTGTGTTCAATGCAAATCAATTCCATAACATGAGAAGTTACTATGAATCAAAGCATAAATACACAAACACAATATACAATCCAAAATAGATGTATGGCACTCAGGTATGAAGCAAAAGGGAGTGTTCATTCACACACACAGTAGCTTTCAGATCTGTTCAATCTGCTTGTTCCTGTGTAGGTTTCTAAAGATGGAAAAAAATGACTTGGGTCACCAACACTACTGTGGCCATATTAGACACTGGAACATCTAAGCATCAGTGTGTGACCATGCGAACAAAAGACTTCATGGAGTGTCTATTTTTAAAAAGGTTTCTGTGTGTCAAGGCAGTGGTAAAAGATTTACTGGAGAATCAAGCCCACTTTTAGGCTTAGGACCAGGTTCTAACTATCTAAAAATATTGACTGATAACAAAAAGTGTTCCAAATGTGGCTATTCTGACCCATAGTCGTCGATTTTTTTTTCCTTAAAAAAAAGTATTTACAGAAAGTATAAAAGTGTTTGTGAATTTAATGAAAGTTAGCTTCCAGTCTTCACTTCCCAAATACTTAACAGTTTTGGCTCCTTCGCATTTTTGCCCTTTTAATTTAAAGATTTGTAATTTTGCCTTCAAAACAGATCATTTCTTAAATTATAAAAAGTCTTCAAGATATGCAGAAATAAAAATCACTTTGAAATTAGTGAAAATCAATGCAATTCTATCTACTCTTTGGAATCAGTTTAGCTAAATGAATCTGGTGCTTTTGTTGAATGGAAGTAGGTGCTAGGAAATGCCTACTCCTTGGCTCTATTAAGGATATGCAAGAGTTACTCAGGATGCTTGGATTTGGGGGAGATTCCAATCCTTTACTGCCCTGGCACACGCCAATTACTACATAAAAGGTCATATGCAATGTCAAATCCAAAGCCTCAGAGGAAGAAGAGTTCAGTTCTCAAGAGAACAGTGATAGAGTAACAATGTAAAACTTCAGTTAGAGCACATCGGCATTAAATTAGTACTGCTGAAACAATACATTGAGGATTTACAGTAACACCTGGAAGTTCCTTCTAATGTACATATAAATAGAATCATGGAAGCTTTTTATATTACCTGTTTTTATGGCCTTATAGAATTAATGAACCAAATGAAAACTGAACCTCCATTCCACTCATATCCTTTATTTCTAGACAAGACATAATCTAGTCAAGATAGTTTTAAGTGTCCATATTTTTTAAGCCACATTCAAGGAAATCTTGTCTTAACTAATTTTGGACGTTGCCTCTCTTCCTCTTGTATATGAAACTCCAGCAGACTTAATACTGGCATCCATCATCTAGTCAAACTCTTCACATGTC
>CM052441.1:44136841-44149773 GCA_028533085.1 Varecia variegata | reverse complement strand
ATATGTAAGTGTTAGAATTGTGCCTGCCTTGTAATGGTGGCTCTCACTTAATATTTGCTCTTCCACTGAAGGTGCCAGAAACCAGAAAGTACTTAATTCTTTGTGGTTGTGTGATACATGAAAGAATATCAAGCTCCAAATAATACCCAAAATTGATAAGGCACTCGGGATCTATGCTCTGTGAACCATCTTATCATCAACTAATGAAACAGCATAATTCACAGAGCAAGGTCCTTCACATCTGCCAAGAAGTTCCTGGGCATCCTACAGGGGTGTTGTCAGGACACACCATGCAGGCTTAGTCCAGGTAGGGAACTTCTCTGTACAGATCCCCACCCCACCCTATTTCCCTCAGCTAGCTCTCTTCTACGCGCCACACGGAGGGAGCAGTACCTACACTTTCTAAGTGCAAGACTGAGAGGAATGATGAAGAGCCAGACTGACAGAGCATGTAGTGGACTCTGGGGTCAGACCTGGATTTAAATCCTGCAACCACTTTCTAATGGTCTGATTTGGGGCCAGCTTTCCAACCTCCTCACACCTACCTGGATTTCCTCATCTGTAAAATGGGGCCAATAACACCTACCTTACGGGGGTATGATCTTAACTGAGATAATGTATATATTTATTAGCACAGTGCTTGTCACATTGTAAGGACTCACTAAGCTGCCACTTCTATGTATATTCATTATAGTGTGGCTTTTTAAATCTTTCAAGTGTATAGCACTTGCTCTTTTCTCAAACATCTTTGCATGTGGCATTTCATTTGTGCATCTGTGAGGTCAGTAGGGCAGGTGATATTAGAATCATTTTTATTTCTGAGGCACAGAGAAATTAAGTAACGTGCCCAAGACCACATAGCCAGTTATATTGCCACACCTAAAGCTAGAACCAAAGTTTCCTGAGCCAAGTCTCAAGTGTTTTCTGCTTAACAAACAAGAACAGACTCCATGCCCTGTCTACTCTGTATCCTCTGCGCCTAGCACTCAATCAATATTTGCTGGTTAAATGGACTAATATTAAAGGAGCAGGTTAATTTGCTTTTTAAGGTAAAATAATAAAGCCCACTGGGCACAGTGGCATGCACTTGTAATCCCAGCTACTTGGGAGGCTGAGGCGGGAGGATCCCTTGAGGCCAGGAGTTTGAGACCAGCCTGGGCAACATAGGGAGACCCCCACCCCAAATAAATAAATAAATACATTAAAAGGGGGGAAAAACCTATTTCTAAGAGAATAGAACATACAGGGGTAAATTATTTGACATTTTTAGCACTTTTTCAGCAAAATAGATATGAATTATAATAATCCAAGGATATTCCTTTCATGCTTTACAGCACAAAGATTGGCTGGAATAATCAAAATATTTAATTTAAATTATCTTCTATAATATGATGCTATTTTTATTTATGTTCACAATACTCTTTTCCTTCTTAATTCCATTTGACCCTGCACTGGGCTGGCATTGAATATTCCAATTTATCCTGGTCTTTTAGCTAAGCTTTGTTAGTCATTTGGGAACTCCAGCCTGCTCCAAACCGTGAAGGTAACAAAGTAAGTTTGCATTTCTGACCGATGAGGTCCTAGGTCCCCAGCTGGAGCTTGTTGAATCAGCTGGAGTCGTCCCAGCCTGACTCTCAGTGAGGATGTGCTGCCCCCTGCTGGCCATAGGGACTCTCAGCTCTCACTGTCAAACAAAAACTCTCCTTTGTGCTGACAACAAAAAGCCTTGAATTTTTGAAGCCTTATAAAACTAATAAACTACAATGAGTTTCTTTGACTTTTAGTTCCTTATTTGCCCCTCTAGTGTCAATCAAATTCTCTTAAGCCTCATCCAAACAGGAAAGCAAAGGTAAAGCGAAAGTATTGTGACTATTTTCAGATGCAAATTGAGTTAAGAATGCCTACCTCTAAGCATCCAGGGTTGTTTTTTGGTTTTGTTTTTTTTTAAGGAAATGAAAGAGAAAGAAGCAACTCTTAATCCCTTTAGCCAAAATTTCAATGTGGATCTCCATTGTGTTGGCAAGAATGTGAGAAAATAGTCCCTCTCCATCAATGCTGATGGTATTACAGAAACGAATTTGACATCTATCAATATTAAAAATGCATGTCCCCTTTGACCTAGCAATTCTAATTTTGGGAATTTTGCCTATAGATAAACTTCCACAAATGCAAAAGAATGTATTTTCAAGGACGTGTTGCAGCATTGTTTATAACAGTTAAGGATTGTAAATAATCCAATTATCCAAAGACAGAGATCTGGCTGAAGCAATGATAGCATATCCATATCATGAAATTTTGTGAATTCATGAAAAAGAGTAAAAGAGCATAATATGTATTAAAGGGAAAATCTCCAAGATAAATTCTTTTTTTTTTATTAATGTTGAATCTGATAATTATTTTTTATTTTATATATTTGTGAATATTATTAGTATAAATCACACCTTTAGAAAAAAAGCTATATTAAAAAACATACATTGCAAATTTCAAGTTGGACTACTGATTTTAGCCTTTTAAAAAAAGAAAAAGTTTCCTTCTGTTGTGTCTTATTCATTATTTCAGAAAAGTCCCTACTTAGCATCTGTTAAGTTCTAAACACTGGTAATACAGCCATAGACAAAACAGACAAGGTTCCTGCTCTTACAAATAAACTTCACACAGGGGAACTAGTAAGGGGAGGGGATGGGTGCACACCTACATAATGAGTGCGATGCAGGGGGGCATGGGCAATACACACAATCTAAACCCCTGCACCCCCACAATAAGCCAAAACAAAAACAAATAAATAAATAAATAAAAGAAATGAATAAAGAAGATAATTTCAGATTGTGATAATTGCTATGAAGGAAATAAACTAGGATCATGTAATGGAGAATTATGGAAGGGAATCTAATTTAATCAGAGGAAGTCAGTTTGAGAAGGTCTTCCTGAGGTGTTAGCATCTGAGCAGAGACATGAATTATGAGAAGGAGATAGACATGTGAAGATCCAGGAAAAGAGAGTTTCTGGCAGGAGGAACAACAAATGCAAGGCCCTGAGGAAGAATTAGAATAAAAATATTTGAGGAACAGGTAACAGGCCAATCAATGTGATTGGAATGTAGGAAAGTAGAGTGTGGGAAGTTGAATAGTTTCCAGAAATCCAAATAGTTGTGTGCAAGCCATAAATCTAAAAAGCTATATGGTCTGAAATAAAATTTTGCTTTCAAGTTAATATAAATAAACTCCAAGATAAATTCTTAAGTGAAAAAAGCAACATACATAGCAGTGTGTACAGGATGGTACTGTGTGTGTTTTAAAAAACAAAAACTAGACCGAAATACTTGGAAAAGCAAGTATTTCCAAAGAGATACACAAGAAATTGATAGTCCTTGCCACTGAGGAGAGAAACTGTGTGGTCAGGGCACAGAAGGAGTGAGGTGCATTTTTCCTTATAGACCAGCTTGTACTCATTCACAAATAAAGTAATTTAAGTCAGTTAAAAAACCAGTACATTCTGTGGCCTTCCCGTCCCCAACACCCCACAGAACGAATATGTAGAAAGCCAACTTTCCTCAGCCCCTGGGGCCTCAGCAGCCCTCCTTCCTTCACTGGCAGGTTCTTGAACAGAAATTTGCGTTTGCCTCGGTTCATTCATCCTGTGACAATGACAACTGTGAGACCAAATTCTTTCAGGTCCAGATGGCACACACACAAAAACTTTCAGTAAAAATGAGGAAAAATGAAGAACCAAGCTGTAGAAAAAATAATGAGAACTGACTTGGCAAACCATCAGTTTCCACATTTTGTTCTTCCTGCTGGTGTCTCCAGTTATGGAGACTGGGGGGGAAGAAAAGCTCCGGGAGGCAGAGTTTGCCACAGAGAAAGGCCTGACCTGGGTGGGCTCATTCCCGTAAAAAGGACCTTTCTAGGATTCCCCTTCCACCCCTATGGAGGAGGCAGAGTCAAGGCCTAACTGGGGTAATTAAGTTCCAGCAGAAGTGAAATCCTACTTCAACCTCACAGAAAAGCATCTCCAGACCACATTTTGGCAAATGGCTGCGTCGTTTGCCATTTGCGGGCAGATCCTAAATGATCCTTTGCTTGGAAATGATGAAATTGGAAGAGTGGAAAATTATATGTATGTTTTACATCCATTGGATTTCTAGTCTTATTTCCACGTCCCTTTGTTTTCACAGGTCTTTCACATTCTGTTAGGTTTAAAGCAGGAGGGTCCCTTACACTATGAGAGATTAGTAAGATTTTAAGTGGCCGAGAAAATTGGATTAAATATTTTTATAAACCAAAAGAACATTATAACATATAACACGATGGTATATGTAATGAAATGTTATATTGAGCCTGAAACAGGGACCACATTTTCAGACTTTGTGAAATCCTTTCTAAATCTGTTAACATGGTTATCCCAAGATTCCACTGAATAATATCTAAAGCAGATGCTGGCTTACATCTTATTCAACATAGTTTTAAGACATCGTTCTTAGGAATAAGAATTTTGTAATAGTCAGCCATTAAAATAAGAGCAGATGCATTTAATTAGCTGGGTTGCATAAGGACTTCTGGTGTGAACCATGTATTTATATATAGATCTCTGAGCTTAAAAAAATAGTTTCTCAGGCCAGCGCAGTGGCTCACTCCTGTAATCACTGCACTCTGGGAGGCCAAGGCCAGAGAATCACTTGAGCTCAGGAGTTGGAGACCAGCTTGAGCAAGAGTGAGACCTGTCTCTACCAAAAATAGAAAAATTACCCAGGCGTTGTGCCGTGCACCTGTAGTCCTAGCTACTTGCCTGTAGTCTTAGCTACCTTGGAGGCTGAGGCAGGAGGATCGCTTGAGCCCAGAAGTTTTAGGTTGCAGTGAGCTATGATGAGGTCCTGCACTCTACTCGGGGTGACAAAGTGAGACTCTGTCTCAAATTTTTGAAAAAAAATTTCTCTAGATATTATATATATTTTTTCAGATTAGAAGAGTAATATTCCAAATGACTTCACTGCAGAAAAGAAAAAAAAAGTAATAGATGTCCAATATAGAAAAATTTGGAAAATACAAAAAAGTATAATAAAGAATATTAAAATTACCCATAGTCCACTAATCAGAGGTAACCACTAATAACGTTTTCAAATATTTTCTTTTTGTTTATATATATATATATCTATAAACTTAGAGTTTGCTTGTTTATTTAACAAATAAACTTGCTGAATTAGGAGCAAATGTACACAAAGTTTTCTATCTTGCTTTTTTTTTCACTCATAGAGAACAGTTAAAAAATTAATCACAAAATTTGTGATCACATTCCTGCAAGGTTAATGAAATAACAGGGGTGACCAGTGCAGGTAGCCAGCCAGGATTTAGGATTTCTGCAAGATCCAGATCCAACCAGGTTCTAGCTTCAGTTTGAGGCGCCTGGTGGCATTTATCTGTGCCACACTTTAGTGGAGATGATTCTGGGTTCGGAGTTGACAGGACCTCCAGGACAGCAGCACAATTCCTGGAATCTTTTGGAGCTAGGAGAACATCGGGAGCAGAACTTCTTGCTTCATTGCTTTTCAAGAAGAGATACCTGTTTTCCCCACCCAGCCTTGTCTTCTCTCTACATTCTGCATGCCCCGGAAGCTAAGAACTTTCTTTAGTGCACCCTCTTGGAGAAGGGGACCTGATGAGGATGACAGCCAATAGCATTACATCTGAGTTTGCACTATCTCAGAACAAAGTTTTTGCCAGGTTTTACTGTATTTTTATTTGTCATTACATGTTTTTCAAAAACATTGCTCATAATGAATACACAATATTCTTTCTAATTGGACATTTGTTCCTATTATAAATAACCTTGTAACAAACACTGTTATAATTTTTTGTTTTTATTTCTTGTAATTTTTTTTATGATACACTTCTAAAGGTAAAGGTCTGAATCTTGAAATAAACTGCCAAATTGTCCTCCAGAAATGTACATTCACAACCTTTGCTAAATATGAGATTCTTTAATTTCATCAGAGAAAGAGATCTCATTTTTAATTTGTATTTTTGCTATCAATGATATTAAACGTTTTGCCAGATATTTACTGGCCATTTGGATTCTCCTTTTATGAATTAAATTGTTCTTCATAAGTTTTGCCTATCTATAGGAGGGACATGTCAATAGTGTGCTCAGGGTGAGGAGAAACTAGACTCAGACGTCTCTTCGTTAGATCCGAGTCTAATTTTCTAAAGGATATAGGAGGCAGTCAATGTAGTCAGGTTGCAGAGCAGAGAGAGCTTCAATATTTTCCAGGAATGTCAAAACATATTTCCAGGTCCTGAAATCCTAACTGGGGCACACAGTTACAGGTGATAAAATACGGGTACATGAAGGTAGGATCAGAATTTCTAGAAGTCTATTGGTATCTCTATAGCCAGTCTTACATACATAAGGCTAAAGCAGTTCTGCACATAAACTCCTCTGAATGTGTACTGGAAACCACCTCAGGTAGGCCAGGAGCACCTATTTAATTTCAGAATTTTACAATACACAGTATGATTACAGGATATGGTATTCTGAGGCATGAACTCAATCCTCTTAATCACTTTCAGCCTCCACAGAGCAATACATCTTGGTTCGTGGATATTTTTGAAATTAGAATATTTACACCAGGTAGTAGATTTCCAAACATCTTTGAGTATCAAGGTAACAAGTCCACTAGCTATAATTCTCATTCTGTTCTTATTTTATTGTAAGAACTCTTTATATATTAAGAAACATGGTGAGAGGTATGGTGGTTCATGCCTGTAAATCCAGCACTTTGGGAGGTGAGGCAGGATGATCACTTGAGGCTAGGAGTTCAAGACCAGCCAGGGCAACATAGCAAGACCCTGTTTCAACAAAAATAAATAAATAAGAAAAATTAAAAAAGAAATATTGCTCATTAGAGATTCATTTGAGTGAGGCATATGGCTGCCCAGAGTCAAATTAAGGGTGAGGACTCCCAGGCAGTGCCAAGTGTACCAATTTACAAAGGACCTGAAAGCATCACTAGAAATAAGATGAATAAGACAATATTTTCGACTGGCCGCGGTGGCTCACGCCTGTAATCCTAGCACTCTGGGAGGCCGAGGCAGGTGGATCGCTCAAGGTCAGGAGTTCGAGACCAGCCTGAGCAAGAGCGAGACCCCCGTCTCTACTAAAAATAGAAAGAAATTAGCTGGCCAACTAAAAATATATAGAAAAAATTAGCTGGGCATGGTGGTGCATGCCTGTAGTCCCAGCTACTCAGGAGGCTGAGGCAGAAGGATTGCTTAAGCCCAGGAGTTTGAGGTTGCTGTGAGCTAGGCTGATGCCACGGCACTCACTCTAGCCTGGGCAACAAAGCGAGACCCTGTCTCAAAAAAAAAAAAAAAAAAAAGACAATATTTTCTTTAAAAACTCTTCTCTCTGAAGAATTCTGTATGTGGTTGGAAGGATTATTTGATACACGCTTGGAAAAATACTTGAATGAAGTAATATCAAACAGTGTTAACTTGTTTTGTTGCTGTTGTCTGTTTTGTTTACTAGCTAAATTGCTTGAGACACCAGAGGATATTTTGAGGGGTGCTGCTGCAGGGTGTGCTTCGCTCTTCCCTAAACTTCTCAAACTCTCCTCTAAGGAAAGGTACCAGTATTTTTAAATATTAGTTTAAAGGCACACAACTAGTTACCCTGCTGAGAGCATCCAAATGTTTCAGTTAACCTTTTTAGTTATTCTCAACGCTTTTTCTGTCCTAACATGCTGGAGGGTTGTGACAACCTACATTAGCATCAATCACTCTGGACGGCAGCAATTACCAGGGGACCAGGGTGGGGAGCATAGGCTTGGGGGAAAATCAGTCAGGCCCTACAGAGGGGTGTGGTTTGAAAGAGTCTCCTGGAGTTCAGAATCACTAGTCATGGAATTACAGCCTTATTAATTAGCCACAAAGGATGTAGCGTAAGTTGTGAAGCATTAATCAGTAAAACGCAAACATACAACAATGCATAAACAAATAATTCAAAATAATTAGCATTTATTCCCTGTGTAGCTGCCATAGCAAATAAGAAAGTTCAAAATATCTTGCTTCATCTGCAATTGTTTTTTCCTTTTAATTGCATCTGCCACCTGCTGTTAATTTGAAATGAATTAAACCCTAAAGATAGCATCCAAAAGTAAGAAGACTAAGCACGTTTTACCTTTGGGCAAAAATTATATAACAGCTTCACCCATCTTCAAAGATTCTTTTCCAGAAGCGATAGGGTATTTTCTGTTGCAATAGCATGCCCCAGTCAGTGAGAGGCTGATCTAAGGATATGACAGCCGACTCCCTCTAGTGTGCTATGTGTAAGCTATATGAACTTCTTGTCTCGGAGTTCTATACCAGTGCTGTCCAATAGAAATATAAGGCAAATCACAGATTTTCAATTTTCAATTTTCTAGTAGCTACATAAAAAGGTAAAAAGAATTAGGTAAAATTATTTTGATAAAAGATTTTATGTGTAACTCAGTATATTCAAAATGTTAGCATTTCTAGGGGATAGACACATTTGAAGCTCTGACTGGGGGGGGCGGGGGTGGGGAGGCAAGGGCAATATATGTAACCTAAACTTTCGTACCCCCACAATATGCTGAAATAATAATAAAAAATAAATAAACAATAAAAATAAATAAAATACAATAAAATTGAAGATGATCAAACTAAAAAAGAATGTTACCATTTCAACATGCCATCAATATTAAACAATTATTGGTGACATATTTTACATTCTTTTTTGGTACTGTATTAGTTATCCTGCAGCATGATAAATTACTACAGACTTAGCAGCTTAAAAGAACTATTATCTCACAGTTTCTGTGGATCAGGAATCAGGGTACAGCTTAGCTCAGTCCTCTGTTTCAGGGTCTCTCACAAGGCTGCAATCAAGGTGTCAGCCAGGACTGGGGTCTCATCTGATGCTTGACTAGAGAAGGATCCACTTCCAAACTCACATGGTTGTTGGCAGGATTCAGTTCCTTGTGGGTGATCAGACTAAGGGCCTTCCTTTGCTGGCTCTCAGCCAGAAGCCACTTTCAGTTCATAACTATGTGGGCCTTTCCATATGGTGGATTATTTCATCAAAGCCAACAAGGAAGAAAGTCAGTAGAGTCGGCTAGCAAGATGGAAGTTACAGTCTTAAGTAACATAATCATGTAAGTGACATCCCATCCATCATCTTTGTCATATTCTACTGGTTAGAAGCAAATCACAGGTTCTGCCTACACTCAAGGGGGAGGAGAGTCCACAGAGGTATGAACACTAGAAGACAGGAATTTGGGGGAGTTATTTTAAGAGTCTGTCCCGCCTGGGTGTAGTGGCTCATGCCTGTAATCCTATCACTTTAGGAGGCTGAGGTGGGAGGATTGCTTGAGGCCAGGAGTTCAAGACCAGCATGAACAAGAGTGAGAGCCCGTCTCTATTAAAAATATAAAAATTAGCCAGCCATCCTGGTACACACCTGTAGTCCCAGCTATGTGGGAGGTTGAGGCAGGAGGATCTCTTGAGCCCAGCAGTTTTAGGTTGCAGTGAGCTATGATGATGCCACTGCACTCTAGCCTGGGCAACAGAGTAAGACCATGTGTCCAAAAAAAAAAAAAAAAAAATCTGTCCCCCACATACACTAAGTCTTTGAGATCTACAGTTCTGTGTATTTTACATTTACAACATATCTCATGTCAGACCAGCCACATTCCAAGTACTCAGTAGCCACTGGTTAGTGGCTACCATATTGGGCAGTGCTATTCTGTATCAACTGTATCAACAAACCCAGAGATCCCGATTATGGGGTACCCAAACACTAGTGTAAGCGATTGTTTTTGTATGGAGATTTTTTTTTTTTTTTTGAGCAGTCTCACTCTGTTGCTTGGGCTAAAGTGCCATGGCATCAGCCTAGCTCACAGCAACCTCAAACTCCTGGGCTTAAGCAATCCTTCTGCCTCAGCTTCCCGAGTAGCTGGGACTATAGGCATGCACCACCATGCCCGGCTAATTTTTTTTTCTGTATATTTTTAGTTGTCCAGCTAATTTCTTTCTATTTTTTTAGTAGAGACGGGGTCTGGCTTTTGCTCAGGCTGGTCTAGAACCCCTGAGCTCAAACAATCCTCCCGCCTCGGCCTCCCAGAGTGCTAGGATTACAGGCGTGAGCCACCATGCCCAGCCAGCTCTGAGGGATTTGTTACATGTTTTTTATGCATATATATGCTTCAATATACATATACAGTTATGTTTATATATGTGTGCGTTTGTTTTTTCCCATTACCACTCCACCCCCACCCCCACTCCCTACAGAAGTGCAGCAAGTGTAGACTGCTGCATGGTGGCTGCTGCTAGCAACATGACCCAGAGCAAACACCTGGAAAATCCTTCACTTGATTCCAGTTACCTGGCTGGGGCCCTTGGTGGAGAGCTGCTGGCCAAGAGCATGCCTGTGCATAGAGGCACAGCCTTCTTCTCAGAGTGTCACATTCCTCTGGCAGGACACTTACTTTGCTACCAAAACTTGTCAAAAGCCATTCTGCTAAATAGTATTATAGTTTCCTGCCAAGAAGGAAGGAAATGGGGCCGGGTGTGGTGGCTCACACCGGTAATCCTAGCACTCTGGGAGGCCGAGGCGGGAGAATTGCTTGAGCTCAGGAGTTTGAGATCAGCCTGAGCAAGAGTGAGACTCCTTCTCTACTAAAAAATAGAAAGAAATTTGGGCAAGCAACTAAAAATATAAAAAAAGATATTAGCCAGGCATAGTGGCGCAGGCCTATAGTCCCAGCTACTCGGGAGGCTGAGGCAGGAGGATCACTTGAGCCCAGGAGTTTGAGGTTGCTGTGAGCTAGGCTGACACCACTGCATTCTACCAGGCAACAGAGCAAGACTCTGTCTCAAATAAATAAAAAGGAAGGAAATGGAGCTTTCTGCAGTGGTAGTGTCATAGCTAATGAGGTTTATCCAAGGTGCAATTATTGCTAATTGAAGAAAGAAGAAAATCTGTAAATATGTAAGGACTTTTGACAAAGTTCTGCTTTGGTCATGTATAAGAGAAGAGTTTTATATTTTCATAGACACATGACAGGTAAGGATAACTAAATCATCCAATTCATTGAAGGATATTAGAAAGATGTCCTGCTTGTCAGCTAAGATCAAGGAGTTCAAGTGAAGTCCCGTTTGTCTATTTTTGTTTATGTTTACTGTGCTTTTGAGGTCTTAGTCATAAATTCTTTGCCTAGATCAATGTCCAGGAGAGTTTTTCCTAGATTTTCTTCCAGTATTTTTACAGTTTTGGTTCTGATATTTAAATCTCTAATCCATTTTGAGTTGATTTTTGCCTATGTTGAGAGAGAGGAGTCCCGTTTCATTCTTCTGCATGTGACTATTCAATTTCCCAGCACCGTGTATTGAAGAGGTTGTTCTTTCCCCAATGTAAAGTTCTTGTCGCTTTGTTGAAGATCAGTTGGCTGTAAATTGTGGCTTTATTGCTGGGTTCTCTACTCTGCTCCATTGCTCTATGTATTTATTTTTATATCCATACCATGGTGTTTTGGTTACTATGGTCTTGTAATATATTTTGAAGTCAGGTAATGTGGTGCCTCCAGCTTGTTTGTTTTGTTTCGGTTTTTTGTGTTTTATTTTGTTTTGAGATGGGGTCTTGCTCTGTCACCCAGGGTAGAATGTGATGCCATAACTAACTGCACCCTCAAACTCCTGGGCCAAGTGATCCTCCTGTCTCAGCCTCCCAAGTAGCTGAGACTACAGTGTGTACCATCATATCTGGCCGCTTTTTCTATTTTTTGTAGAGACGGGTCTCACTCTCGCTCAGGCTGGTCTCGAATCCCTGACCTCAAGCAGTCTTCCTGCCTTGTCCTCCCAGAGTGCTAGGATTATAAGTGCCAGCTTTATTCTTTTTACTCAGGATTACTTTGGCTATTTGGGCTCTTTTTTGGTTCCATATGAATTTTAGAATTGTTTTTCCTAATTCTGTGAATGATGACATTTGGCATTTTGATAGGGATAGCATTGAATTTATAGATTGCTTTGGGATATATGTCATTTTAATGATAATAATTCTTCTGATCCATGAGCATGGGATGTTTTCCCATTTGGTTGTGTCATCTTCAATTTCTTTCAACAGTGTTTTATAGTTTTCATTGTAGAGATCTTTCTCTTCCTTGATTAAATTTATTCTTAGGTATTCTATTCTATTCTATTCTATTCTATTCTATTCTATTCTATTCTGGTTTTGTAGCTATTGTAAATAGGATTGCCTTCTTGAGTTCTTTCTTGTCTAGATCATCATTAGTTTATAGAAATGCTACTGATTTTTGCACATTGATTTTGTACTCTTTTTTTTAGCTCACATTTATATATTACTTACCATGTGCCACATATTGTTCTAGTACTGTACATATATTAACTCATTTAATTCCCATCACAGTCCTTTAGGTCCCTTAAGATAGATACATTGTCTCCATTTTACAGATAAATAAACTGAGGCATAGAGGTTAAAAGACATGCCCAAGGTCAAAATGCTGATAAATAGTAGAACCAAGATTTGAACCCAAGCTATCTGGCTTCAGAATCTATTCTTATAAACATTCTATAGAATTTTGGCATTTTCTGTTTATCCATTTATTCATGTGTTTTGAGAAAGATTACTGACAAGAATGGAATACTTTTGTGGATGGGCCAGCATATATATTTCCTGGAGAGGAAAGTCTAATTGGGAAATAGCCTCAAGACATCAGTTGCTAGGTGAAAATAGAATCAAGGTAAATCAACTGGAAGATCTCAATGGACTCTGACAGCCAAGCTCATGCCCCCAGCTCCTCTCACTAACTAGACAGGGAGATTTGTGTTGATCAGCCTGCCAGTGCTAAAGACATGGCCAAACTTTTATATTTTTTATTTATTTTTATTTTTTTATTTTTTTTT
>CM052441.1:44094843-44136341 GCA_028533085.1 Varecia variegata | reverse complement strand
ATGAACATGTCACACAGATAGGGTTGCCAAGTAAAATACAAGCCACCCAGTTAAATTTGAATGCATATGTCCCATGCAGTATTTGGGACATACTTATACTAAAAAGTATTTGTTGTACATCTGAAATTCAAATTTAGCTGGGTATTTTAGATTTTTATTTCCTAAATCTTACAATGCTATCCACAGATTATCATTAATCCTGACAATAATTCTGTGAGTTAGGCACTATTATTATCTCCATTTTGCAGATCCAGAAACTGAGACAATTAGGTTAAGTAACTTCCCCAAAGTCACACATGTATCTGCTGACACATTTAGAAACCAAGCCCTTAGGCTGCTTTGTTTCCACTGATAGCCAGTTTTGCGTTGATCACTACCATCTCACTGAATCTCATTTTCTGACCTTGTTCTCAAATTATCAGAGTATACTCCACTCACTGACCAACATGCAAAGCTCTGGGTCCTGGCTTTTAGTTAAAAAGAACTATATATAGACTGGGCACAGTGGCTCATGCCTGTAATCCTAGCACTCTGGGAGGCCAAAGTGGGAGGATCGCTTGAGTTCAGTAGTTCTAGATCAGCCTGAGCAAGAACGGGACCGCATCTCTACTAAAAATAGAAAAAATTAGCTGGGCACTGTGGTGCCCACCTGTAGTCCCAGCTACTTGGGAGGCTGAGGCAGGAGGATCACTTGAGCCCAGGAGTTTGAGGTTGCAGTGAGCTATGACAATACCATTACACTCTAGCCAGGGCAACAGAGTGAGACTCTGTCTCCACAAAAAAAAAAAAAAAAAAGAAAAAAGAACTATATAAATGGAGGATAGTGATAGCATTTACTCATTATGGAAAAAAATCAGGTCTGCAAATTTCTAAGAATGTGTGTTTTGGCCAAGCATCAGGGCTCATGCCTGTAATCCAAGCACTGTGGCAGGCCAACTCGGGAGGATTACTTGAGGTGAGGAGTTCAAGACCAGCCTAGGCAGTATATCGAGACCCCCATCTCTACAAAAATTTTTTCAAAAATTAGCCAGGTATGGTGAGGCTGAGCCAGGATTGCTTGAGCCAGGGAGCCAGGAGCTGAGTTGGAGGTTATAGTGAACAATGATTGTGTCACTGCACTCCAGGCTGGGTGACAGAGTGAAACCCTCTCTCTCAAAAAAAAAAAAAAAGTGTGTGTTTCATTGCAATACACATACAAAGCGAATGCACAGAAAGACCAAATACTAGAACTACATGAGGCTGCTGTGACACAGCAATAAAGCTGCTCTGGGGGCAGGTGGCACTGACAGCATTATGAGTTTGCATTCTAGAACATCTGGCCTCATTCTCCTTTGGGATTTTTGAGATGGCAGTAGTCTTGGTTCTTTGCATGACAAAGCCGGGTGAAACTAAGTAAGTGAATTTAACTGGTTCTTTATGGTATTGATTCCCTCTCACTCCCCACATCAGTCATATTTTCGCACCTGTTTGAAATGAAACAAAGCCCACCTAATAATGTGCCAAGCATCTGAAACACCACCAGTCTTCCCCTTCAGACTCAAACCAAAGCAAAGGCTTATTTCCTGATTAGACTTTATCGACTTATCAAAAGTTCAACATTAAGTTAGGTAGTAGTAGCCTTGAATTTTTACAACATATGACACAACTATTTTCATTTTCTCCAATTTTTTTCTTAGCAGAAAAGTGAGTTTTCGTGACCATGACGTAAGATTTGCTTCTAATTATACAATGTTGAGCCATAGTTTAAAAATGGACAAAGATCAGCAATTTCTGTTTTGTTTTTTTTTTCTTTTCTTTTTCTTTTTTTTTTTTAGGCTGGCCAAGCAGTGGGAGTGGAGAAGTGGAGAAGGAACAAAGCAATCTGTAACTGGTTGTGATCAATTAGCTGTAAACACCACTGCACTCGGGCCAGCTAGCAATTTCATACGGTTCAACTTAGTATAAATACATATGATATGTAAATCAATGCAGTCCTCCTTCATTCTTCTGGGTCATGGTAACAATAACAGCTAGAAAATCTCTAGTTTCCTAGTTACCTATACAACATGCAGCCAAACACAGATCTTAGAAATTATGGAACAGCACACAATGAATTGTGGCGAGGGGAATATTCTCATGAAAAATTAAAACAAAGTAATAGATCCAGGCCTTGAATGTAATCATAAAAAACATGAAAAGCTGTTTTTGAGAACATTCCAAATCACATGCTTCAAAGAACCAAGAATACTTCTAGCCAAAGAACTGTTTCTTTGCATTTTACTAGTAAGCTATAATTTTTAGTTCATCCTTCAGATGAGGAAAGAGAACAAATTTATGAAGAGAACATTTATGAAGAAAACTGCCATTTTCTCTGATAGACTACTTGGTACTTAAGTAAATATTCTGGGGCTGAGACTGTTTTTCTTCATTGTTTCATGTTTGGGGTCACTTGTTTCATGGGTTATCATTGGCATTGTCTTACCATCTCTGTTGACTCCAAGACCCTTATAACAGGGAATATTATCAGGTTTGTAGAACTTTGAGAAAATAAGTCAGAACTAAAATAGGCAATCGATTCACTCTACCTAATGGGTAGAAGGAAGGAAGTGAGCAGTATCTGCTGCAGGTTTTTCATTTCCTAAGGTGTTTACTATTAATGTAGTGGCCGATAGTAAGTACCGACAAATGTAGTTTGCTTGCCATAAGCCAATCTACACCAGTAATCTCAACTGTGGTCTAAAGAATAGTACTGAAAACACTTGTGGGGTACAGTTAAAGCGGTCCTTACAGGGAACTGTTTAGTCTTAAATGCTTGTATGAGAAAATTAGAAATAAAATAATAAAGTTGATGAGCTAAGCGTGTAGCTAAAGTAATTAGAAAAATACAACAAAATAAACCCAAAGAAAGTAAAAGGAAT
This sequence comes from Varecia variegata, assembly GCA_028533085.1. Taxonomy (NCBI): domain Eukaryota; kingdom Metazoa; phylum Chordata; class Mammalia; order Primates; family Lemuridae; genus Varecia; species Varecia variegata. The sequence continues at coordinate 44,133,444 of CM052441.1, read as the reverse complement.
GAAATAATAGAGAAAAAAGTAGAAATTAATTAACTAAAAAATAAAGATATAAACAAGAGGATTTTTAAAAAGCCAAAAGTTGAGTATTTAAAAACACTATTAAAATTGACAAACCTCTGGCAAGATAAATCAAGAAAAGTTGGATAAAAATAAAGAAGACAGATGTAACTACATACATCAGAGATTTAAAAAGATGAGAAAAGGGGGGGGAGGCGGGGATGGGTATATTCACACGTAATGGGTACGGTGCGCACTGCTGTCTGGGGGATGGACATGCTTGAAGCTCTGACTCGGGTCGGGCAAAGACAATATATGTAACCTAAACCTTTGTACCCCCATAATATGCTGAAATAAAATACAATAAATAAATAAAAAGATGATAAAATAGTATAAATAATTTTATGCCATTTAAGTGAGAAACACACAAAAACAATTCATGGAAAATGTAACTTAAAACTAATTGAAGAATAAATAGAAAGTACCCCAGGCAGTCCTCTATAAGCTGGGAGAGAGTATACACAACATTGTGATCAACACAGAATGTGATACGGAATGTGTAATGAACCCTACACATTTACAAGAAAAAGAGAAACCACTTAGATTAGTTTCCTAGGGCTGCTGTGACAAATCACCATGAACAGGGTGGCTTCAAACCATAGAAATTTATCCTCTCACAGTTCAGGAGGCCAGAGTCTGAAATCAAGGTGTTAGCAGAATTGATTCCTTCTGGAGGCTTTTAGGGAAAAACCTGCTCCATGCCTCTCTGCTAGCTTCTGGTGGATGCCAGCAATTCTCTGTGTTCTTGGATTATGGGTGTTACTCCAATCTCTGCCTCCATCATCACATGACCTTCTTCCCTGTGTGGATCTTCTGTGTCTCGGTATACAAATCTCTCTCTCCTTTTCATTTTAAAGATACCAGTTAATGGATTTAGGGCCCACTCTAATCCACTATGACCTCATCTTAACTTGATTATATCTGCAAAGACCCTGTTTCCAAATAAGGTCACGTTCACAGGTAGTAGGGGTTAGGACTTGAACATACCTTTTATAGGGTAGTGACTGAACCCACTACACAGCCCAATAGAGAAAAATAAAAATAGAAAAAAAGGACAAAACACATGAAGAGGAAACCCAAATGGCTAATAAACAAATGAAAAGATGCTTAACCAGTTAGCCAGGTGTGGCACATGCCCATAGTCTCAGCTACTTGGAAGATTGCTTGAGCCCAGGAGTTTGAGGTTACAGTGAGCTATGATGATGCCACTGCACACTGCACTCTGGCCTGGGAGACAAAACAAGACCCTGTCTCCAAAAAAAAGAAAAGAAAAGAAAGAAAGAAAAAAAAAAAAGAAAAGGTGCTTAATCTCATGAGTAATCAGAAAAATACAAATTAAAGCACAATAAAATATCATTCCACATCCCCTAGATAGTAAAAATAAAGTATAACAGTATAAGCTGCACTGTTGACAAGAGTAGGAACCAACAGACAGTCTCACACACTGGTTGGTCAGATAATAATTGGTATAATCATTTTGGAAAACAATTTGGCATTATCTTATAAAACTAGACATGTGCATACTCAAAATTCCAGTAATTGTGCTCCTAAATTGATACCCTCAGAGAAATTCTGGCAGATGTGTACCAGGATATATTTAAAAGACACTTCATGGGTGCATTTTCCATTATAGCAAAAACAAAAAAACCTAAAGAAAAAAAAAACCCTAGAAACCAGCCATAGCCCATTAACAGAAGAGTATGAAATAAATTACAGAATTTTACACTATGGAATCTTTCAAGCAGTAAAAGAAATAGATGAACTACAGCTGTCAGCAACAAATAGGTGACTCATAGAAACCTTATGTTGAGTAAAAAAAACAAGTAATAAATACATGGCATGTTGATGACATGCAATCATATGACTTGTTTTTTGTACTGCCATATCATGTGTGAAAATAATATACCATTTTGTAAATTTCAAGAACAGAACTAATATGTTGTTTAGGGAAACACACATATGTGATTTAAAAGCAAAACTATTTTTTTAAGAAAGCAAGGGCATCAGACACCCAAATCAGGAGCATGGTTACCAGAGTCACTACACCACATGACTGCATGGGGTGCCACTTATTACACATTGCAGTGTGTGCAAATGGTACTGCAGATGAGCATGTAATAAGTTCCTCAAGTTATGTATGCCCATACCTGGTGGTACTGGGGGCAAGTGCAGGCAATGCATCAGAGAAAAAACTGGTAGCTTTAATGTTTTGGTAATGTTCCAGCTTTTAATTTGGATGATAGGTTTCATAAACACACTGGCTGAGGTCAGTTTCTAACACTAAGGTCACCCCAGCTAGTAACCCAAGCAGTCACTCCAGGCTCTGTACTCCTAAGCACTACTACAAGGAAAAGACCAGCACGTAGAAAAGCAGGCAAAGGTGTCACTGAAAGTTCAGTACTTGTCCAAGAGGCTGCATCGAAAGAATGAGGCTTTGTGGTCTGAGAAGGAAAGAGGAGTTTATTAATTCATTGGCATATAAGGAGGTTGGCTGACTCCTGTCTCAAAGAACCAAAGTCCCCCTACTGAGCAGAAAGAAGTACAGAGCTTTTAAAGGCTCTGATCAATCCCATCTTTGGCTAAGACAATCTTATGATCTCCGCCCGGATTCATCCCATCTTCAGTTAGGGTGACCTCTGCCCAGGTTAATCCCATCTTTGGCTAAAATTATCTCATTACCACCACCCAGACATTCCCTTGAGCCATCTCCTGTGGCACAAAGAACCAAAGACATTCCCCTGCCCCTCCTGACCACCAGCCTGACGCAGAGGTGCAGGTCCTAGTTCTCCAAAAGGAGTAGGGATGTTTTAAAGAGAAGTAAAACATTTTTTGCCATTTTTTAAAGCCATTTCTTCTGTTACAAAGCCTGGGTGTGGTGGTTCATGCCTGTAACCCCAGCACTTTGGGTGGCCAAGGTAGGAGGATCTCCTGAGACCAGGAGTTTGAGACCAACCTGGGCAACATAGTGAGATCCCTATCTCTACAAAAAAAACACTTAAAAATCAGCCTAGCCTGGTGGCATGCACCAGTAGTCCCAGCTACTCGGAAGGCTGAGGCGGGAAGATCAATCACTTAAGGCCAGGAGTTCAAGGCTGCAGTGAGCTATGATGGCGCCACTGCATTCCACCCTGTGTGACAGAGCAGACCCTGTTGAAAGACAGGAAGGGAAGGGAAAGGAAAGGAAAGGGATAGAGGAAGGGGGGAGGGGAGGGGGAGGGAGGAAGGAAGGAAGGAAGAAAAGAAAAACAGGCAAAGAATATAAACTGGCAAATCAAAGAAGAAAAAACAGCCAAGAAATATTAATATACGAAAAGATGCTCAATCTCACTACCAATCAGGGAAAGTTTACAAACTAAAACAAGATACTACTTTCTGTCCATGAGATTGTTTATCTAAAAGGAAAGCTACCAGCCTGAGCAAGAGCGAGACCCCGTCTCTACTAAAAAAATAGAAAGAAATTAGCTGGACAACTAAAAATATATATATATAAAAAATTAGCCGGGCATGGTGGCGCATGCCTGTAGTCCCAGCTACTTGGGAGGCTGAGGCAGGAGGATTGCTTGAGCCCAGGAGTGTGAGGTTGCTGTGAGTTAGGCTGACGCTACAGCACAGTAGCCCAGGCAACAGAGTGAGACTCTGTCTCAAAATAAATAAATAAATAAATAAAAATAAAAGGAAAGCTGAGGCAAAATTAATATAGAGAGTTTATTTGGGACAAGGTTGAGGACTGCAGCCTGGGACACACCTCCAAGTTGCCTTGCGGAGTGCTCTGGGGAAGAAAAGAGAGGCCCAACTTTTCAAAGAAAAAAGGACAAACCAGGAGAGGAGGCTTGATTTGTAATCAAAAGTTGTTCATAATAAATTGTCATTGTTCAGACAGGACGTAGCAGAAATGAAAAAAAAAAAACAACAACAACAACAACAAAATAAATTGTCATTGGCTTACAGAAATATTAATAACATTGGTTAGTGATTGGCTATCCATTGTTGAACTACAGGGCAGATGGCATTTTATGGCTGCTTGGCGTCGGTTAGTCTAGGCTGGCATAGCAGGTGCCTTCAAGAGGTAATTATTTAACTCAAGGGGGAGTGACCATTTCATTCCAATGACTCTCTGGGCCTGATAATTTAAAGGGGCTCATATTCCTCAAATAAAACATTTCTTTTCTTTCTTTTTCTACCAACATTGATAATATTTGAGCTTGTATGGATGTAAATTGGTATAACTAGGCCATTTTCAATAAGATTGAACATACTTACTCTAGGACCCAGAGATTCCTATTCTAAGTAAACACCTTAGGAAGCTTTTACACAGTGATACCTCTGTAAGTGCCCATTGCTGCAATGGTTGAAAGAACCTAATTTCTCTTCAGAAAGAAACAAATAAGCCAGGAATGATTTATATATAAATTGTATAAAGGAGTCAAAATGCATGTATAAACATGGAATGAATTTCAAAAATAAAGTGGAGTGAGAAAAGTATCAGCATATCATTTATATTAAGTTTAAAGATTAAAAGATATACAAATAAACATTTAAAAATAATACATATATCTAACACATATAATACATATGTGGGAAATATGTGTATATATATGTGTGTATATGTATGTATATATGTAATAACAGAATTTGTTTGTGTGCTGGCAGGAATGGCAGGAATGATACAGCAGACTGAGCTAGGCTGATGACACCATGGCACTCTAGCCTGGGCAACAAAGTGAGACTCTGTCTCAAAAAAAAAAAAAAAAAAAAAAAAAGTTAACTTTAACACTCATCTATGGTGCTGCAGCCAATAGTACTGTCTAATTTTCTAATCTCTCTGTAAGATTAAATACTTGAACCAAATTAAAAGTTGAAGACCAGATTTATGGATTCAATTGGGAACTCAACTCTCAGTGTCTTATGCTCTGAACTAGCACAGCCCTGCTAACTGAAATGGGATATTAGTTTGGTAGGTGTTCTAAACCTGCGAAAACTACAGTCCACATAATGTATGTACTATTGCAGGGTTTCCTGCCCAATAGGGAAAAGAAACGGGGGGTTTCTGTGGAAAAAATGAAAACTTCCACATATATGTTAATAATAACTAACAAGTGCATGCCACCATGCCTGGTTAAGTTTTGTATATTTTGTAGAGATGGGTTGGGGTATGTCTCACTGTGTTGCTCAGGCTGGTCTCAAACTCCTGGTCTCAAGTGATCCTCCCACCTCAGCCTCCCAAAATGGTAAGATTATGGGCATGAGCCATGGAGCATGTCAGTTTATAGTATTACTGATTAACGCCATTACTGGCAGATTTATTAACATTGTTTCTATAATCTTTTACAAATGTCTTAAACTTGTAAATGCAACTATGTATCACCCAAAATGTCAACAGTATAAACTGAATTGACATAATACATGAAATTGTACCATTTCAGGACTTAAAAACAATTTGTAACTGCTGTTGTTTATTGCATAAATGCAACTAAGTAGCCACTGTGTGGCTACTTGAGCAACCAAGTGGTGGTGTTAGGTAGATAGTGAGGGATTCTGGGTCTCCTAGGGATGAACGTGGGTGCTGTTGCCTTGGTGCAATTGCCCCACCTGGGAAGAAGGACAAGGGTGGGCCCCAGGCCCATATCTTGGTCCTGCCCGATCCTAATCCTCTCCCCAGGGACTGCTATACCTGGGGGAGGAGGGAATACCCTATGAATCAGCCAGTCATAACTTAGGGTGCCAGCTATAAAAGAATGCAGAGGAATCTCTAGCTCATGGGCCGAGCTGCATAGGTACTGCAGAGTCTGGAAGTGACCTAGAGCATCCCTCATGCTAGTAAGACTCAGGTCGTGCAACTCCCAACTGTCCAAAGTCATTCCATGGTGACCCCTGAACCACGAGGGAGGTCCCTATCCAGGTACTATAAAACAAGATGCAGAACATAGCCAGCCCCTTTTTTTGGCCCCTTCCTTTTGCTCTTTTCCTGCTGCAACAATGGGTCTGGTTATCATCTGTGGTGTATGTATCAGGCTTTGTAAACCTATATCTTGCTCTTGCTCTATAATCCTGTCTTTCTCTCCTCAATAAACCTCATTTTCATGCTTGCCTTACTTTGGTGTGTCTGGTCATTCTTCGACCCTGAGCGTACCAAGAACTGACATTTTAGACTGAAACCTGACAGTGGCCAGGAAGCCAAGGAAATGGAAGCATATGTGATACAGAGCTGGTGTATAGAATGGTTAAGGGAGGACATTTGAAAACAAGAAAAAAAATGCTATTTCTAATTTAATAGAACATATATCTCCATAAGCATTAATGTGAACATGTATAAAACTATGAAATAGGTTGTCCCCTGGAAATTTTTCCTTTAGCGTCTGGTTCATCTAACTACATCTCAAAAGGGCTCTTTCCACAGGTCCACTGCTAAGTGGTATTTTCATAAACCTTTTTGTTTTTGTTTGTTTTTGCCATCTAATCACCTACTGCCTGACAGGTAAATTGGACAAACAGATGTGGCTCCCCTTTATATTGCCTTATTCTTTTTTCTTTTCTTTTCTTTTTTTTTGTTTTGAATGTTAAACATTATTATTACTTTGTAGCTCCTTAAAACATTGATGGACAATCAGGTTGTTTTCATTTTTTGGTATCATACAAATAATGCTTCAGTGAATATCCTTGTACACATATTTTGTATAGATTTATCCTATTCTCAACCAACTCTTAGTTATTCAGCACCTACTATGTGCTAGTCATAGTTCTAGGCACTGGATATAGCAGTGCATTAAACATAATTTTTTTTACCCCAGTAGAGCTCACTTTCTGGTGGAAGGAGAGAGAAGAGTTAAAATAAGTGAAAAGTATGTTAGATGGTGATTAGTGCTATGGAGAAAAATAGGAAATTCTGAGGAGGAAGTTTAATTTTAAATAGGACAATTAAGGGAAGGCGTCACTGAGAAAGTGTCATTTGTGTGAAAACCTGAAGGAAGATGGAAACAAATCATATGAATATCGGAGGGAAGAGGATCCCAGATACAGGGAATAAGGTGTGCAAATGCCCTAAAGCATGGTGTCATCTGTGGTTTTGAGGGACTTTGTCCAGGACTGGCAAGAAGGCCAGTGTGGCTAGAACCCAGAGAGAAGGAAAGTGAAAAGAGATGAGGTCAGATCAGGGAAGGCCTTACCAGCCATTGTAAGCATTTTGGCTTTGACTCTCCGGTAAAGTGGGTATCCTTGGGAGGGTTTTGAGTAATGACAGGGAGTGATTTATGTTTTAAGAGGGTCACTCTGGCTATTGTATTGAGGATACGCTGAAGGAAGGTAAAGGAGGAAGTAGAGACTAATTAGGTTTTTGCAGTGATGCAGGAAAGTTTGGGACAGGATTAAGGAGGTGGTGATGATGAGGGGTTGTTGAATTCTTCTTCTATATTAAAGGTAAAGTGATGGGATTTTTCTAAGGATATCTCTTAGATATTTGATCTATATAACAGGAAGAGTGGAAGAGTCATTAACTGAAATAAGGAAGACTGTGGGAGGAACACACTTTAGTGTGAGGGTAAGATCAGGAGCTCAGTTTTGGTCCTGTCAAGTTTGAGATTTCTATTAGACATCCAGAGTGAAGATCTTAAGTAAGCAGTTTGAGTCTCCAGTGCAGGAGAATGATGAGGGCTGGCAATACAGATTTGGGAATCATCCACATATAGATAATATTTAAAGCCATTAAACTGAGATCACCTAGGAAGCTAGTGCAGATTAAAAGATTAGAGTGTTAGGCCTGGAGCCTTTAATTTTTGGCATTCCGAGGATGTAATGAAAAGCAAAGGAGGCTTTGCTATTTGAAAAAATAGCAAAGGAGACAAGTGGCAAGTGAGGTAGTTGGAAAGTCAGTCTGGTGTAGGAGAAGTGAAGAAACTTGAGGAATGAGATCAGACCTTTGGACTTACATTGTGGAGGCCATCGTGGACTTTGAGTAGAAGTTTTATTAGGATGTTGCCAGGTGAAGCCTTGATTGGTATGTTAGGGTTCTTCAGAGAAACAGAAGCAATAGGAGACAGACAGGTAGATAGATGAGAGGGGATTTATGAGGGAATTGGCTCACACATAAATCGCTTTATTCTTGAAAAGATGTTCTGAACTTACTTTATATTGTAAGTTCTGGCATGTGCTTACACTTTTCTGGAGACGTCTATAACTTTCAAAGGTGTTAAGAGGGGTTGGTGACCCCAGAGAAAGGACCACTGCATTAAGATAATCGATCATGCCTGGGCGGGGTGGCTCCCGCCCGTAATCCCAGCACTTTGGGAGGCCGAGGCGGGAGGACCACTTGAGGCCAGCGGTTGGAGAAGAGCAGCTATACTGTGCCACGTGGCTCTGCTGGCCCCGGGCTGTGCTCCCGGCGCCCTCCCGCGCAGTCCTCCGAGGCGCGGCCCCAGCAGGGGTCGCTACTTCGCCGCCGCCGCCGCGCCCGCGCCCCGCCCGGCCCGCTCTGGCCGCGCCGGCGCCGGCGGAAGGGGCGGGGCTGGGGGAGGAGCGGCCAGAGGCCTGCAGTCGGCGCGGCCGCGGGAGGGACGAGCGGCCCTGCGGTCCAGGTGAGTGCGCCCCTGCTGGCGCGCGGTGCCGCGCCTGGGCCCTCGCCACTCTGCTACCTCGCCCCGCGCACTTGTGAAACTGGGGCGGGAGCCCCTCCGCCCGCCCACGCGCCTGCCCGGTGTCCGCGTGAGTCCCCGTAGTTCTGTCAAGCCCCGCCAGGCCGGGGGCCGCCCAGGGGCTGTGGGGAGCGTGTTGGGTAAGGCTGGCTGTCCCAGGGCCCAGTCGCTCCTGCTGGCTCCCAGCGCAGACTGGGAACCCAGAGACGTAGTTGTCCGGTTTCCTTTGACCTTGGGAAGCCGGGAAGGTGCACAGCCCGCCGGGGCGGGGGGAGCGAGGGGAACCGACTCTGTCTCAGCCGGCAGCCTCAGGTCTGCAGTAGGAAGGGGGTTTTAGCAGCAGAAGACCGCAAAGCATTTAGACCAAGTTCTGCATCTTACGGAGCAGTGAACAGGCTCAGGAACGTGGAGCGGTTCTCAGCGTCAAGCAGGTCAAGGACAGCATTGCCTCTGTATCCCAGACATTGCTTTTCTTACAGCCTATCACCGGAAGCCTCCTGTGGGCTGCTTTTCGCGATCAGCCCGCTAGTCGTGTCCACACTACTGCCAGAGAGATCTTTCAAGTTGCACTCTTATCACTTCCCTACTTAAGGTCTTTCGATGGCTCCCGTGCTGTCTGGGTCAGGTCCACACTTTGATGTAGGAGAGCCTTGGAGATCTAGCCCCTTGCCCATAAACCCATCTTTCTGTGTTTTGTCGTTCATTCTAATGCACCAGTCCTCCTGAGCTACTTTCATGCCACAAGTTTTTGTTTGTTTGTTTGTTTTGAGACAGAGTCTAGCTCTGTTTCCCGGGCTAGAGTGCTGTGGCGTCAGCCTAGCTCACAGCAACCTCAAACTCCTGGGCTTAAGCAATCCTTCTGCCTCAGCCGCCCGAGTAGCTGGGACTACAGGCATGCGCCACTATGCCCGGCTAATTTTTCTATATATATTTTTTTAGCTGTCCATATAATTTCTTTCTATTTTTTTAGTAGAGACGGAGTCTCGCTCTTACTCAGGCTGGTCTCGAACTCCTGACCTCGAGCTATCCTCCTGCCTCGGCCTCCCAGAGTGCTAGGATTACAGGCGTGAGCCACCGGGCCTGGCCACCAGAAGTTTTTAATTAAGCACTTAACATGTGCCAGACGCTACTCTGGGCACTTGGAATTCAGCAGAGGAAAAAAATATGAAGATTCCTGCTCTTATGGAATTTATATTCTAGTGGGGGAAACAGGCAAACAAACAAAACACAACACTCAGTAAATTATATAATAGGATAGCAGGTGATGGATGCTATGGGGGAAAGAAAATAGAGCAGGGTGAGGGGAATTTAGAGGACAAGATGGAGTAAATAAATAGAGTGGGAATGGGTAGGCCTCATTGAGGTGATGTTTGAGTTAAGACAAGAAGGAGGTAAGGAGTTCCCCATGTGGATATATGGGGTAAGAGTGTTGTTCCAGGCACAGCTGGAGCAAAGGTCCCTATCCTGAGATGTGCCTGTGTGTGAGGAGCACAAAGGAGGCCAGTGTGGCTGGAGCTGAGTGAGCAAGAATGAGATTGGAGATGAAATGGGGAGACCAAATCATATAGAGCCTGTGGACTGTGGTAGGGACTTTGCTTTTCTCTGAGTGCTTTTGTAGGGTTTTGAGCAAAGGAGTGACGTATGAATTACTTTTTAAAAGATTCATTCTTGCTGCTCTATGGAGAAGAGTCTAACAGCCTTTGTAGCCAACCCTAGTGATAGATGATGGTGGCCTGAATCTGTGGTAGCAGTGGAAGTGTCGAGACTCTGGACATGTTTTGAAAATACAGCCAACGTGATGTTCTGGCAGATATGGATATGCAGGATAGACTCAAGAATGATGAGGTTTTGTTCTCAGCAATTAGAAAAATGGAGCTACCATTAACTGAGATGGGGAAGGCTGCAGGTGGAGCAGGTTTGGGATTGGAGCTATATCAGGAGTTTGCTTTTGGACAATTAAGTTTGAGGTGCCTATCATGTACCCACGTGGAGATGTCAAATAGGTAGTTGGATGTTGTGTTGGGTGTCCCCAGGTTTGTTGACTCACTAAGAGGACTCACAGAACTCAGCATATAATCATACTCACAGCTGTGATTTATTATAGCAAAAGGATACAGAGGAAACCAAGCAAAGGGAAAAGATGCATGGGACAGAGTCTGGAGGAAACCAGGCACAGTCTTTTAAGATTCCTCTTCCAGTGGAGTCACAGAATGCTTAATTTCTCCAGCAACAAATTGTGACAAGACATGTGAGATGTCTATTAAGAAGCTCATTAGACACTAAGTGCCCTGGGCTTTTATTGGAGGCTAATCATGTAGGCACCCTCTGCCTAGTATTTAACAAAATTTCAGACTCCTAGAAAGCAAGCAGATACTCAGCATAAAAGCACATTGTTTGTACAAACAGTTTTGGTATAGGGAGCTATTCCTATCAGCTCTGGGAATGGTGGGAAATGGAGTAAGTCCAGTTTCCCAGACACCAAGCAAGGGTCAACCTTGCAAGCAGGCTTTCCTAAGGATAGCAATCTCAAGCCTGCTTTGTTAACTCTTTTCTGCACAAGTCTGGAATTTGGGAGAAGGTTCTGGAATGGGGATATAGATCAGAGTTGGCCTACAGGTGGAATTTGAAGCCATGGAAATGTTTGGTGTTGTGATATGCATTTGTCAAAACTAGCTAGTGCACTTAAGAGCTGAACTGGATAAAGTGAATGTAGAAGAGAAGAGGACCAAAGACTGAGCCTGGGGCCCTCCAGCATTGAGATGTCAGGGAGAAGAGAAGGAAGCAGCAAAAAAGTCTTGAGAAGTAGCAGCACGGAAGAGGTAGGAAGAAAACCAAGAGTAAGGTGTCCTGGAAGCTGAGTGAAAAGGAGGGAAATGATCAGTTTTCTCAAGTGCTGCTGAGATGTTAAATAAGATGGGTACTAACAAATGATCTTTTGGATTTAGAAAATCAAAGGAGAGGAATTGAGAGTATAGACAACACTTTTGAGAAGTTTTGTAAAGAGCAAGAAAAGAGGTAGTAGCTGGGGGAGTAGTAGAGTTAAGAGGATTGTTTATTTGCTTGCTTTTGAATGAGAGAAAAATAATAGTGGATGTTTATTCCAACAGGTGATGGAATGGTCCATTAGAAAGCAAAAAAGTTGCTGTTGTAACTTGCTGGTTCCCCATATGTAGGTCAGTTTCAGGTCACCTTTGTTATCAGGACTCTCCATAGGCATCCTTGCTCTGGGCTTCAGCTTGTGTGGGGTCCAAGTCTCCTCTGGACCTGCTTTCACTTGTGTTTTCTCACAGCTAGTTGCCCACATTCTGCTTAAATGGCGGTTTCTTGAGTACAGGGGCTGTGTATTTTATGCCTATGCCTAGCCAGGCACTTAACATATGTGGGCAGATGAGTGCGGGTGGATGTAGTCATGGGTAGAATGCTCATTTTATGTCTAGAAAATGAATCTGCAACTATTTGCTGGTTTTTGTATGTGCTGAGCATATTGGGGATGAGAGTGAAGAATAGGGCATAATCTGTGCCCTGTCACTACCCTTAGAGTTTGGGAGATAAGAACAGTCCACCTGAACTAATTAGAATGTCACAAAAGACAGCATTAGTGTGACCAGAGTCTGGGAAAGGGCGTGTGATGCATGGGTTGGTGGAGGAGAGTTGGGCTTGTGTGGAGTCTGGAAGAAGTGGGCGGGCGGATGCCCAGAGGACAGAAACTTTTTCAATAGTAGAATCCTTTCCCCCCTCTCCCCAAATAAACTGTAAGGAGCCAAGTATTCAACAGCACTGCTTCAAGTAAAGAGTTAGCTCCCTCCTCTGGTACCCCCACTCTCAAGTTGGGGGGGGGGGGCTCCTGTGACCAGGTTCAAAGTTCTGAGGCAGAACCTGGGTTTTCAGATGCCTCCCTTGTGGCCCTGAGGGTCCACTGCTAAAATCTACAAATGGTCTTCATCTCCAGCAAAAATTAGGTTAGTGTTTTCTCAGTTTTATGTTTTTCACAAATTTTATGTAAACTTCCAGCATTTGCCAATGTTTGTCTGCTAGAAAGTAAAGACAAAGAGGTAGCTAGCTGATAAACACAAAGGTAATACTTGGCTTGACATTTTGGTATGTTTGTTGTCTTTACATGTGAGTATGATTTTAAATAGTTATTTTTGCTAGTAAAGGTTTCCTAATCTGGGTAAACATAACTCCTACTGAGTTATATCTATGTTGCAGAAAGCAACATCATATCCAGGTATTCCTCAAAGGAAACAATGGTGTGATATAAAACTAGGACTTTTGGATGGGGAATGTGGGCACCCAGGGACTAATAAATACAGAGACAGGACTTCCCACCCCTAGCTATGGACACTTCCCTCCCTCCCCCAGGGTGTCTCTTAGGATTTATTTTGTGACAGTTCTTGCCACTCCTACCCCTGAAATTCTGTTATTTTTGGTATTGCAGTAGGTGAAAGTTAGCTTTTGTTCAAGAAAAAATGAGAAAATAAATGTCATGGTATGGCAGAAAGAGCACTGAACTTAGAGTCAAGAGACTGATTGGCAAGCCTCAACTTTGGAGTTAGGATGCCCGGGTTCAAGTGCACGTAGTAATTGTGTGACCCTGTAACTAAGATGGGCTTGTTAGAAGGAGTTAAATGAGTTAATATGTGTAAAGCAGTGCCTGACCCACACTGAAAACTATAATCCTTGAGAAGACTTGACATTTGGAATCCCAGCTCTGTCATTTTCTAGCTGTATGACTTAGCAGATTCTTAAATTGCTCCAAGTCTCATTTGTACTTATCTGCAAAATGAGGGACCTGTACAAAGTCATCCCTGAGAGGCTGCCCTTCTCATCTCTGCAGACACATGTGGCTCTGGGAGGGGAGTATTGTTAATTGGGTGGAACATGCAGCCAGATCCTAAGCTCCAAGGCCTACATACGGCCTTTGGCATCTTAGCTGATAGCAAAACAAAAACTAACTTGCTAAAATCAACTAGACCGGTGTTTTCAAACTTTTCTTCAGTTATCCACAGTAAACACATTTTACATGGTGAGCCAGTGTATATGTGTAATTGTAACAAAAGTTTCATGAAGCAGTGTTTATGCTTGCTCTAAGTGATACACTATAATATTTTCTATATTCTTCAGTTCTAGGTGTTTTTTTTTTTTCTTGAGCATGGCTTGAACTGCATCAGTTCTAGTTTTTAAAAAGTAAAAATTTTAATAATGAATCTAGAATTTAGGACCAACACAGACTTCTAAGGCTGATGATGGAGAGCTCTGACCACTTATGGCTAACTTACCTGTATGTTTTGTGGGGTTGGGAAGGTATGAGAGGCTCTGCTTATGAGTGAATGATTTTTCTTAAAATTTTACACTGTGAAGGATCTATGCCAAAATATTGACAGTGGTTATAATAGAGTGGGTTGTGGGTGGTTTGAATTTTCTTTATATTTTTTCTAATTCTCTGCAGTGAAAATATGCTTAGTTATGACTTTTTGGGGGGCATCTAATATAAATATATTATTAATGCCCCTGACATTCAGGTAGACTACTGGTTCCCAGCACTGGGCCACAGGCCTGTACCAATCTGGTAAAGTTTTCCCAGGTCCATAGTGGGAAAAAGAAAACAACAGTTTGTCTTCTTATAATGCTAAATTTATTCAATTTAAAGAAGTTCAATTCTGAGATTATGTCCTTCCTACTCTTTGGGCATTGAAATTTTATGTTTCTAAGTCCACCATGAGGCAGCTTTAAAAAAATTTTTTTTTTATTGTAGTGATCAATGAAATACAAGTCTGGGAACTCTTGAAATATGCTGTTTTCTTCCTTTATTCTTGAGTATATGAAATTTAAGTTTCTTTCTCTTAATCAATATTCTCTATTAAATTAGAATATGTATAAAAGTAATTTTGGGCAACATTTATCTTGAGGGTACTTCAAGTAGTTTCTAGAAATTATTTTAGAGTACTCTGGATTTTATAGCATTTAAAAATTATTTCAGGCCGGGTGTGGTGGCTCACGCCTGTAATCCTAGCACTCTGGGAGGCTGAGGCGGGCGGATTGTTTGAGCTCAGGAGTTCGAGACCAGCCTGAGCAAGAGCGAGACCCCGTCTCTACTAAAAATAGAAAGAAATTATATGGAAAGCTAAAAATATAGAGAGAAAAATTAGCCGGGAATGGTGGCGCATGCCTGTAGTCCCAGCTACTCGGGAGGCTGAGGCAGGAGAATTGCTTGAGCCCAGGAGTTTGAGGTTGCTGTGAGCTAGGCTGACGCCACAGCACTCTAGCCCGGGCAACAGAGTGAGACTCTGTCTCAAAAAAAAAAAAAAAAAATATATATATATATTTCAAATGAGGTTGAAAAACAGTCCTTAAATTGAATCTGTCTTATTTCTCTGTTAAGATTTAGACTGGGTTCCCAACAGTGGTGAAATAATAAGAGTTGAGCTTTTGTTGTCTGTTGATTCATTCCAGGAATATAAAGCCTAAAATGTTAAATATAAGTTAGAAATAGCTCTGTGTTTTTCAGTGTGCCATACAGATAATTACGGTTGTCTGCTTTGTGATTAATGGAAAGTAGGAAGAAAAAATCATGAGAATCATCATCAAAGAAATCAGTCTTAAGGTATAACCTTGGCAGAAAGGAAAGTCATTTGCTGACTCAAGGTAGGAAGATACTGACTACAGGGAAACCCTTCTCTCATTATCAAATCCTGGTTTCTAAAACCATCTTATACATAATAAGATGGTTTCTGCTGCATTTGAGGTAACTATAAGAATAGATTGCTCTCTGGCGTGTTAACACCTCAGCGCCTCAGAAAATAATTACCTAGTTTATCTCCAGACCCCTTCTTTCTCTGCTAGCCAATACCTCAGTTAAACGGTGGGAAAGAGATATAAAAGGAGGTAAAATGCAGATCTGGTCCAATTTGCTCATCCTTAGCTCTGATTCGCTGTGGTTGGAGGTTGAAATAAAGTTTAGAGATTCACTCTGGGTTTTATGAATTCATGATCTGGTGTCCTTCCTTGGCAAAGTCAATGTTGTAAGGATGTAACTTAGGTTAACAAACAGTCTTACAGTCTTCTCTCCAGATCTTTTCTTTTTTTTAACAAATCAATGAGAACTAGTGATACTTTTCAGTAGCAATCAATACCCAAAGCTATTGAGGGGAAGGAAAAAAGTAAAACCATTGTAAAACCATTGTCTTCACACATATTAGTGTCCCACTGGACCCTCACGACAACAACCCTATGAGCCAATAAGCACGTTAATTGCAGCTAGAAGACTCACCGTGCTGTAGCGTATGGCCCTTGGTACGTGCAGACCCATATGGCTTTTTGTAGGGGAGCATAAGTGCAGTACTAGATATAAAGTGTTCGTGGTGTGTATGGTTTATGTTGTAAGAATGCCATACTGCACTTGTGAGATAAAACTGATTTATTATCTGTTTCAGGTTATATGCACCATGGCTATGACTAATGTCAGATTGCTTGCCGGTGTTTTAAGAAAGCCAGATGCCTGGATTGGACTCTGGGGTGTGCTCCGAGGGACACCTTCTTCACATAAACTCTGTACTTCCTGGAATCAGTACTTGTATTTTTCAAGCACTGAGTTAAATGCATCAAATTATAAAACACTTTTCCATAATATTTTCTCACTGAGACTCCCAGGGCTTTTAATATCTCCAGAATATGTTTTTCCATTTTCCCTAAGACTCAAAGGCAGTATAAGCTCTAAAAAATCCACTAAAAAGTCTTCACAAAAAGTAGAAGATGAAGAGGAGGAGGATGCAGAGGAGGATGACGACGAAATGAGTGAGACGGAAGAGGAGCTTGAGGATGACCCTAGTGTGGTCAAAGACTATAAAGACCTGGAAAAAGTAGTGCCTTCTTTTCGGTATGATGTTATCCTGAAGACAGGCCTAGATGTTGGGAGAAAGTGAGTATGATGAACATTTTATTGAATAATAAATTCACTTGTATTATTACTTCAATGCAGCATTACAAATCACTCTGCCCATATTGTGGTGAAGAATAACCAGATGTGAAAGGACATGTTTCAATTATTTCATTTTATAGATGAGAAAACTGATTTCCAAAGGAGTCAGGTGACTGCCTGCAAATCCTATGTATCTTGTTATTTCCTTGAACCTAAGACACAGTTGACTGTAAGATGAGCCACTGATTTAATAATAGCTTCTTGAGGAGAAAAGGAATCACTATATTAGATGTATATAGCAAGCATAAAACACACCTGTGTTTCACAAATGCTATAATGTGAGAAGGTACCTCTTAGAATCAACAGAAGGAATGTGAGGTGGTGGTTAAGGATATAGGCTTTGGAGCCATGCTATTGAGGTTTCAATCCTGGTTCTGTGTGGGACTTTGGACAAGTCACTTAAACTCTCTGTGTCTCAGTTTCCTCATCTGTAAAATGGGGATAATAACCTATTTTTGAGGGTGGATGCTAGCATTAAATGAGTATATATCTCTCTAAAGCACTTAAAACAATGTCTGGCATATAGTAGTTACTAAATATGTTGGCTATTATGAAGACAATACTGTGTGTTCATATATAATACATAGAGGTACACTCTGGGAGGCCGAGGCGGGTGGATCGCTCAAGGTCAGGAGTTCGAGACCAGCCTGAGCAAAAACGAGACCCCGTCTCTACTAAAAATAGAAAGAAATTATCTGGCCAACTAAAATATATATAGAAAAAAGTAGCCGGGCATGGTGGCGCATGCCTGTAGTCCCAGCTACTCGGGAGGTTGAGGCAGTAGGATCGCTTAAGCCCAGGAGTTTGAGGTTGCTGTGAGCTAGGCTGACGCCACAGCACTCACTCTAGCCCAGGCAAAGCAAGACTCTGTCTCAAAAAAGAAAAAAAAAAAAAAAATACGTAGAAGTATTAAGTATAACTTTTAAGGTTTCTTTAATATTCTCATTCTCTCTCTGGTAGACTAATTATATAAGAATAGTGACCTTCATTGTTCATTCATTCCTTTAAGCAAAAATTGGTGTGTGCATATTGCATTCAAGGTAAGAATTGTGGTATGAATAAATGCAGAGATTTCCTTGTGTAATTTGTACCTTTACAACCAAAACTAATTTTTAATCTGTGAAGTTTAAGAGATTCATAAGGACTTTGAGCCATAGGCCCCTGCTCTTGGCATCCTGATCAGGATTTGGTGAGTGTTCTCTAAAATCTGGTAAACTCATAAGAGGGCCTCTCCTCTCTCAGAGTAGTAGCTGCTGCTACTATTATTAAGCCAAACCCTAAATGATAATCACCGGAGTCAGATCATCAAAAGGGAAGGGCACTGATTTTTGTCTGTATGCTCCCCCTGGTCTAGTTGCCCAGTGACTTAAATTCAAGAGAGATCAGCAGCTGTCAGATTGAAATTTCTCTAACCTCAGTACAGACTGGCAGAGGGTTTCTTAATGGGCCTCGCCATGCACGTGTTGCCTGGTTCTTCTCTTAGAGCACAGAGCAGGTATCTGAGGGGAAGGAAATGCCACTCACTTTGGCAGTCATGAATCACCACAGCCTGGCCATGCAGTTCTGCACTGGCAATCAGGTGGGGCACCCCAGCCCCTCTCCTGAGTGGGCTTGCCTTAATGTGCATGCCAGACCCTCTTAAAGCCCCATCTAAACTAACTGCCCAGTGGTGCTAGCAAATCTTGGCAGCAGTTCAGCATCTATTCAGAAGTGGGGCAGTTGACTTTCACTTTCCCAGTGCCCAAAATGGAGACTTTGTGAGAAGTGACTGTCAGAATAAGCATTAATAGCAAATGTTTTTCTCAAACTTGTATACAGTTGACCCTTGAACAGCATGGGGGTTAAGGGTGCCACCTCCTGCCCCCACGCAGTCAAAAAAGCCACGCATAACTCTTGACTCCAGAACTTAACTACTAATAGCCTATTGTGGACCAGAAGCGTTACTGATGATAAACAGTCAATTAACACGTTTTATGTGTAACGTGCTGTATTCTTACAATAAAGTAAGCTAGAGAAAAGAAAATGTTAAAATCATAAGAGAAAACATTTACTGTTCATTAAGTGGAAGTAGATCCTCATAAAGGTCTTCATCCTCCTCGTTTTCATGCTGAGTAGGCTGAGGAGGGGTTGGTCTTCATGTCTCGGGTGGCAGAGGTGGAAAAAAATCCACGTATGAGTAGACCTGTACAGTTCAACCCACATTGTTCAAGGGTTAGTTGTAATTGTCTTGAATATATTTCTGTATTTTAAAGCACTTTGCCTTTTTTTTTAAATAGCAAAGTGGAAGATGCATTCTACAAAGGTGAACTCAGGCTGAATGGGGAAAAATTATGGAAGAAAAGCAGAACGGTGAGATATTAAATCTATAATGACAGCCAGATATTTTTGTCTGTTGCTCTGACAGTACTCATTTAAAATGCTGCCTCAAATTTCCCCTCACACTCCTCCTTCCCTTCTCTAAGGTCCTCTGTGGTCCTGGTCAACCTGGTGGGAATCACCAGGCTTTAGTCACTTAGGCCACTTGCACTTTTGCAACCTGAATGACCTTGTGATGAAATTTCCCTCTTTTCTTTAAAATTTTAGGATAGGCCGGGTGCAGTGGCTCACACCTGTAATCCTAGCACTCTGGGAGGCTGAGGCAGGAGATTTGCTTGAGCTCAGGAGTTCGAGACCAGCCTGAGCAAGAGCGAGACCCTGTCTCTACTATAAATAGAAAAATATTAGCCAAACAGATAAAAATAGAAAAATCAGCTGGGTGTGGTGGCACATGCCTGTAGACCCAGCTACCTGGGAGGCTGAGGCAGGAGGATCACTTGAGCCCAGGAGTTTGAGGTTGCTGTGAGCTAGGCTGACGCCACGGCACTCTAGCCCGGGCAACAGAGTGAGATTCTGTCTCAAAAAAAAAATTTTTTTTTAGGATAAACCACCTTCAGGGCTGACAAAAATCCATTAATTAATGTCATTAATGTTAGCCCCCATGGAATCAGAATAAGTAGATTACAAAGCTGGGTGTGGTGGCACATGCCTTTAATCCCAGCACTTTGGGAGGCTGAGACAGGAGGATAGCTTGAGCTCTGGAGTTCGAGGCTGCAGTGAGTTATGATTATGCCATTGCACTCCAGCCTGGGTGACAGAGCAAGACCCCATTTCAAAAAAAAAAGATTACAAAGAAACATTTGATCCATGTAGAGGTGTTCTTTGGCCTGGTATTATTTGATCAGATGTGTAATTTTATTTGGCTCAGCAGTACTCACTGAGCACTTGGTGGATGCAGTGTTCTGTGTGCAGGGCAGCTATCAAAAAGAAAGTTCTGTATTTTCTGACAGTCCCATAATCAATGTTATTGTTAAGTAAAAGAAGTCAGTTACAAGAAAATGTATTTCCAGGATCCACTTTTGTAACAGTAAATCATATATAAGAATTTTGTTAAAAATAAATTTTGGCCAGGCAGAGTGACTCACACCTGTGATCTCAGCACTTTGGGAGGCCAAGACAGGGGGATCACTTGAGGCCAGGAGTTCAAGACCAGCCTGGGCAACATAAACCTTATTCCTACAAAAAAAATTTTAAAAATTAGCTAGGTATGGTGACATGTGCCTGTCATCCCAGCTACTTGGGAGGCTGAGGTGGGAGGATTGCTTGAGCCCAGGAGTTCAGGGCTGCAGTGAGCTATGATTATGCCACAATACTCTAGCTTGGGTGACAAAGCTAGACTTTGTGTCAGATACACACACACACACACACAGAGTATATTTTTTTTAAAAAAATACATATATGCATACATCTGGAATTAAAAATATTACTATTAGTATTTATCTTTGAGTGGGACATTATGGGTTATATTAATTTTCTTTGTGCTTTCTATTTTCTGATTTCTTACCATGAGTATGTATCACTTTCATAACTGGAAAAAACTGATAGTAAAACTTAACAAGACACAATAAAAAGAGGTATAAAACAAAGACCCTTAAAAAGTTTGAAAGACATAAGACATATAAGGTATTAGAAGACATAATCTAACTCTTAGTGTCCAGGAAACCAATGTTCCAGAGAAGTGAGACACGCTTTTGGAGGTTGTTTTTATTTCATCTTCTTTCATATTTCAAACCCCCCGGTGTTGGAGGATCTGAGCTATATCCTGTTGCCCTGGGACAGTGAGGTTGTCAGCTGGCATCTGGGGGTGAGCACTGGGGCTTCCTTCCGTCCTTGCTCCCTGAGATTGTACAGGTTCTTGCAGCTTCACGGACAGGAGGGGGAACTCCCCGTGATCGTCTCAGCCCCCACATCGCAAGGCCCAGGCGATCCCTCTGACAGCACTTGAGTGAGGAGGTTCAAACTGCAGCTGTGAGCCATTGCTCAGTGAGTGAGCTGCTCGAAGTCAGCTGCTCCACATAGGTGCTGCTCCTCCCTTAATTGCTTTTTCCTGACTGTAGTCTGCCCTCCTCAGCCACAGTATTCCAAAGACAAGATCTGTTCTACTCCCTGAACACCTATCTCTGCTGGGGCCTGATTTACAAACCCTGCAGGTCTATTTCTCTCCCCCTGCTTTGACATATCGTTAACTAAAGCCTAATTGCTGGTTCTTCATTCTGCCTTGGGTGTTCTGCTGTCTCGGCTGCCTTCCAGATTTCTCCTGAGGGTCAGCAAAGGAAGGGGCCAGTATTAACACTCGGCTGCCTTGTTACTAGGAGGCCTGGTAGCCATAGAAACTGCAGCTAATGGGAGATTTGAAATGTAGATATTGGGAGCAGCCCCTAATCCCAGGCAGTTTTGCTTTGTGTCTGCTGAAGGACAGGGCCTTGGAGGGGAATAAAGAATGCCTCGCCTTCCTTGGCCTGCCCTGTGGAGTCTGTGCCTGGCTGCGGGCCCCAAGGGTTAGGTGCTTGTCTGATGCTGGAGCTCTAACCCTGGCTGCCTGCAGCTGAGCAAAGCTTTTCTGTGGGCTGCAAACCAGGGACCCAAAGTGTGGTAGGTGCTGAGTAATTGTTGACTTAGACAGCGGGTATGTGGAGCCCAAGTAGAGGGATTGAATCCTCCCTAAACGCATCTCTTCCTGGGATCAGCTGGGTAACAAAAATACCCCTTCCCTATTCTTTGCCCTAGAAAGAGGCTCCCAAAAGAATTTGCTTTTGAGCTACACACTGGCCTGCTCTTTTTTTTTTTTCTTTTTTTTGAGACAGAGTCTTGCTGTGTTCCCTGGGCTAGAGTGCCGTGGCATCACCCTAGCTCACAGCAACCTCAAACTCCTGGGCTCAAGCAATCATACTGCCTCAGCCTCCTGAGTAGCTGGGACTACAGGCATGTGCTACCATGCCTGGCTAATTTTTTCTCTTTTTAGTTGCCCAGCTAATTTATATATTTTTTTTTTTTTAGTGGGGGGGGGTGTCTCACTCTTGCTGAGGCTGGTCTTGAACTCCTGAGCTCAAGTGATCCTCTGGCCTCGGCCTCCCAGAGTGCTAGGATTATAGGTGTGAGCCACCGCGCCCATCCAACCTGCTTTTTTTTAAGGGGAAGATATCATGCACAGTATATCTATGAAAGGATACACCAGAAGGGTTGCCTTTTCTTTGTATACCCTTTTGTATTTTCTAAGTTTTGTATCAAATGTATTTATTACTTATTAAAATGAATTTTAGCTGATTGCAGTGGTGCAGGACTGTAGTCCTAGCTACTACTCAGGAGGCTGAGGCAGGAGGATCACTTGAGCCCAAGGCTGTAGTGCACTATAGTTGCACCCGTGAATAGCCACTGTACTCCAGCCTGGGCAACATAGTGAGACCCCATCTCAAAAAAAAAGAATTTTAATGAAATTAAAATTAAATAATAAAAGTTATGCCAAAAAAGGTAAAACAGAGCTCCCAAGCCTTGTATTTCTGGACAATTTTTTTTTTCTTTTAATATCCACACAGGCTGAAGTGGTCATTTTTTAAATTGAACCTAGCAGAACTACAGGAGAGTGGAACCCCCTCAATAATGCCTGTGTCAGCCCATCCTTCAAACCCAAAGGGAGAATCAGGCTTGATGCCTAGCTGTGATGTGAGCCTTTCTGCTTCTCAGTCCAGAGGGGTGGTAGTTAATGGTTTAAAATATGCACCTGCAGGAGTTTAATATCCAGCTACTCTGGGCTTCCCAGATTGACCAGTGCAGTGTTGTGGCAAGCAGGTATGCATGCCCATGTTGACTGAGTATTGGGCCTGCAGAGGTCTTGAGTGGGTAGGAAAACAGAGAGGGGCTTGCCCAGGTGAGATACCATAGGTTTTGACAGTCTGAAGTTATATCTGTCTCAGAAAAATTAATCGGAAAATAAGGTGCAAGCCAGCATTTGACACCATGTTTCTTAAACAGAAGCCCTTCAGTAGGCGTTTAAATGGCCATGTGTGCCCACTTAGAGTCAGTGGCCACTCATGGAGTCATGCCCCACCCCACATGGGGCACTGAGATGCCCCATCACCCCTGGCTGTGCTGTAGTAGCAGCAGCAGCATGTGGCAGCTGGGTCTTGAGTTTCTGGGCAGATGCCCTGAGAGCCTTAGCTGCCTGGACCAGGTGTCTGTCATGGGCTGTCCACACCCTAGGCACAGACCTGGGGCCTGGAAACTGACATGACTGCCCTAGGGCATGCTTTGCCCTAGGGCATGCTCAGTCCAAAGCTCCCTTCAGAGCAAAAATGGGTTTGGCCTCAGCCCTTTTAACACACTGAAGCAGCATCCAACTCTACCTCTTTTGTGAGTTGAAGCTTGTCTCATTGATTATGTGGCATCACTGGGGCCAGCCAACACTGGAAAAGGAGTTTCTTCCATTTCTCTACAGCTGACAGTGTTCCACAGTGACTAATTTCCAGCAAACTGCCCATCCCCGTTTATGGAGCTCATCTGGGTTGAAATCAAGGAGAAGCGTATATTG
The DNA here is from genome assembly GCA_028533085.1 of Varecia variegata. Classification (NCBI taxonomy): domain Eukaryota; kingdom Metazoa; phylum Chordata; class Mammalia; order Primates; family Lemuridae; genus Varecia; species Varecia variegata. The sequence goes on along the minus strand of CM052441.1, from coordinate 44,109,884 downwards.
GAAATTGTCTTCCCCGTGCATGCAGTTAGTGATTACTATACTCAGACGAAGACTGTGCCCCACTTCCTTTGTCTTTTGCCAGTGTTATCAAAATATTAAATATGTCCATTCACATACGTCCTTAAGTCACCTGTTGATGTGAGCATTTGAGCTGCTGCGCACAGGGACCGTCCATGGGCAGCCAGTTGTCTCGGTCTGAAGGAAGTCTGCCAGTATTGAGCCCTGTGTTTGAGGAACCCTCCCAGGGAGGCCCTTCCATGCCGAGGCACTGGAGAGAGGTGACAGTTACAAAGGAGTCAGGGTCTGTCCCACCTGCCCCTCCTCTGGATGGTGATTGCATGGTAGAAACTCAGAGCAGGAGCGTTGGCCTGGGATTCCCAAAATGTAATAAAGTCTCCATTGCTTTTCAGGTGAAAGTGGGAGACACATTGGATCTTCTCATTGGAGACGATAAAGAAGCAGAAGTAGAGACAGTGATGCGGATTCTCTTGAAAAAAGTGTTTGAAGAGAAGACTGAAAGTGAAAAATACAGAGTGGTGTTACGACGGTGGAAGAAGTTAAAGTTGCCTAAGAAGAGTATGTCTAAATAAATGGATTGCTTTTTAGTGATAAAGCTGCTTTCTAGTGGTGGGGGAAGGGGCCAACTTAAAAGAGGACATTTTTATTAAAATAAAGTTCTCTTACCATTTGTGGAATCTGCTGAGCCATTTTGTGGAAATTGGGATCTATATCTTGGAGGCACTTCACTTGGCCTGGGTTTCCCGCCCGGGCTTGATTTGTGCTCCTTTTGACACAATGAGGACATCAGCGTGGCCCAGAGAGGGTTTTAATGACTTGCCTGCTGTTTCCCACATAAACTACCTCAGGATTCATTGTAAAATAAACCAGCCTTGTTGTTTCTTAGTGTTTTTGTTTAAATTTTTTCCCCGTCCAGGCTGGGAAGGCCAGCTTCCCTGGGTTCAGGCTTCTTAAGACAAAACCAAGCAAAGTCAAGGTCACCCTTCAGACAGTTAGGGGAGAAGCACTGGGAGAGCCCTTTCCCCCAGCTGCCCTTCTGAACAACCAACTTGTTGGCCTTAGTTCCCTTCAGTTTGTCTTCAGAAGTCTGGATGAGTAAAGGCGTTCCAACTAATTAATTCCAAACAGCTGGGTCGATAAACTAAGGCAGCCAGAGGCTTGTTTTGAGTGGCCCTCAAGCTAAGAATGGTTTTTACATTTTTTTAAAGGGTTGTTTAAAACAGAAATAAAGAATATACAACAGAGACCTTTCGTGGCCCACAAAGCCTAAAGTATTTACTATCTGATACTTCACAGAAAAAGTTAGATGGCCCCTGGTTTAGGGCAACACATAGATTTTATCAATGAATAGAAATGAACCAATTATTCTAATTCTCAAGAAAGTGTTATAAAAGGGACCAAAGCCTTAAATTAGTTTGGGGGCACACACATAATATACGTCGTCCCAGAAAAGGGCATGTGCATAAGTAAGTTGGTCTGTACATCCCCAGGAGCTGTTTGCTAGGCTTGGAAGGGTCAGCTCCACTGGGAGACTTGTTAGATTGTGTCATGTCAAAAAGACTGGCTGTTTCTGGTCTCTTATTTCCCTCCAGGAATTCCTGAGAATCGTTAACTGCCATGAAGAGAAACTTCTGTAGACCAAAGCAGTGGGATGCTTGGGCCCATGAGTCTGGAAGTCTTTCACTAGCTTGTTTTTCAGAAGCCTCAGGAAAACTGATTTTTTATTTTAAAGCTTAAACTCTCAGGAAGAAATAATATATATCCTATGCGGGGTAACAGGGAATTTTCCTATTTTACCACTTGTTAATTTGGCTCTACTGAGTGATCAGTAACAATAGTATGTTTAACTTCTACATGAGTTAGTTATGAATTTGGGAAATTAGATGTCCATACTTTTTCTCATTTTCTTCTCCTCCCTCCTGCCTCTGCTCACCGTTTCCCCCCCTCTCTCACCCTCCCTTGACTTCTCTTTGGAAAGGGACTAGAAAGCCTAAGAAGTCCTGGTTGGTGAGGGCAGTACAATCTAGTGGTAAGTCAGGGGTCCTGGGTTATCAGGCCCAATCCTGCCATTAGTAAGTTGGGTTACTTTGGTCATAGTTTTACCTTAACCTCTCTGCACCTCAGTTTCCTCACTGGTCAAATGGAGATCAGGAGACCGATTGCTCTACCTTGTGTCTTGAAGGAGAAAGAATGTTAAAGCATGTTGTGAGAGGTAAGACAAGTTGATAGTAGCTACAAAGCAGGAAGGGCCATTTGAAAGGCTTTTTGAAGCTCTGTTATCAGTACCTCAACTTAGCTGCTTGGCAGGGTTTGACCCATTCCAAACTTCTATTTTTTAAAAATCAGACTAAGAAAAAGACATCCGATGACAGAGAATGTTGGGTTGGTCTTAGCCCATGGCAAAAACTGATCTCTCGTAGTCATCTATACTTGGAACATATTTATGAAACAGTAGCAGAAACCAAAACAGTACATAAAGATCTATGGAACTCTTGCACTTTACTCAGCCCAAAAGACAGCTGCTTTTTAATGTGGTCCTGGCAAGGCCTCCTCAGTGAAAATGTGATCAACATGAAAAGATTAAAGGACAAATTTCTAATGCAGTGGTTCCCAACTGGGAGTGATTTTGCCCCCTCCTCTCCAGAACATTTGGCAGTGTCTGGAGATATTTTTGGTTGTCATGAGTGAGGGGGTGCTGTGGGAATCTAGTGGGTAGAGAGACCAGGGATGAAGCTGAACATCCTACAAGGGACAGGAGGCCCCCACAACAGAATTATCTGATTCAAAATATCAATAGTGCTAAGAATGAGAAAGCCTATTCTAATAGGATGACAAGGAAGAATTGTGTTTTTTTGGTTTCTTTAATATATAGTTCTTGCTTTCCCAGGGAAGTCTGAAAATATTTCTAGTGTATGTTTGCAATTTTAAAAGGATGAACAATTTAAAGTTATAGCTTTTGGAAGAGGCCTATCCAGCCCTTTTACCAGTAATGGTAATCCTTTGAAAAGAAATATTAAATCTCTCTCTAGGAAACATGATGCTAACTGCATTTCCCTGCCAAATAGCATTTACTAGCTTTCTTGGAAAATTACATAGATGGATAGGCAATAGTTTGGTTACCTTTTTAGCATTTTGGGGAGGAAAAGTAGACATTTGGGGAATAATTCTTAAGTCGTGGTTTATATGGGCAATAATCATTGGAGAGACAAACATAACTAACATTTTTTAAGAAACTTGAAGAAAACATTTCAGTTTGGGTAGTGGTATATGTGCCATGAACCTTCTAAAAGGGTGTACAATGTGTTTCAGGCAAGTAAAAGGATGCTCTACCAACATTCTGCCTTATCTTGGTCATATGTATTTTGGCTTTCAAAAAGTTACTGTTAAAGGATTATCAGTCAACGACTTCCCAAAGATCTCAAGGGAGCAGTGAAGGAAGTGATAAATTCTGGTGAGTAGACCTAGAGCAAATGTGTGCATCTCCCAAACTGCTTTCAGTGAGTCATGTAGGTAGCTTGAAATCAGCAAGGGGAGTATTTTTACTTTGGCAATCAGCAAACACTACACATTGTATTTTCCCCTCAGAGAGGAAGTTAAACATTTACCAGCACACCACTAGGAGGAATGGGGAACCCACCCATGAGAGTTTTTCCATTAGAGAACACCCTGGCACCAGTGTCCACCCTCCAAATTCTTTGGAGTTACTTCTTTCCTCTTTCTTGCAGATATGTATTTCCACATATCCTCCTCCCCCTACTTTGCCAATGATTGTAACGTATTTAATATGTATCTTTTTGTTTGTATGCATTTTTTTTTCAAAGACAGCATCTCACTGTGTTGCCCAGGCTGGTCACAAACTCCTGGCCTCCCTGGGTGTGGTGGCTCATGCCTGTAATCCTAGCACTTTGGGAGGCTGAGGGGGAAGGATTGCTTGAGGCTAGAAGTTCAAGACCAGCCTGAGCAACATAGCAAGACCCCATCTCTACAAAAAATAGAAATATTAGCCAGGCATGCTGGCGTCCCACCTCCTCAGGAGGAGCAATTGAGCCCAGGAGTTTGAGGTTGCAGTGAGCTATGATGATGCCACTGCACCCTAGCCTGGGTGGCAGAGACAGAACATGTCTGTCCACAATTGCTACGGTTATTTAGAATTAGTTTAATTCTAAAACCAGCACACCTGTCTCTAAGTTCATACAAACTGCGGCTTAGAGGATGTGAGCGATAGAGGCCACCACTGACTTGCAATTGTTTGGGGATCTGAATTTCAGGGGATCGTTAGCTCCTGATATGGTATAGTATGATGCAAAGAGACCATCTTGGGTTCACACCCTGGCACGGCCATTTTGCAGTTGTGTGAACCTGGACAAGAAATCTACTTCTCTCTGCATCTTTCCCACAAAACAGAGATGATAACAATGATCACGACACTGAGTTTTTATGAGAATTAAATGAGATAGCATATACACCATCCAAGGCTTTAGCTTTCTTGCCTGTTAACAAGGTATAACTATGGAAATTACAGGATGCTTGAAAGGATTACAAGACATCATGGAAGCACAGTTTCTGGCAGAGTGCTTGGCACATGGTCTATACTCAGTGAATGTCAGGTCCCATTTCAGCCAGCGGCAACGAACATTCCTTCCTTTCCCTACTACTGGCCAGGGATTTTAGATTTATCTGGAAGCTACCTTAAGGAGCCATTGCCTCTCACCATTCCAGTGATCATGATGATTAATTCGGTGTGCAGTTCTTATGTCTGAGAACTAGATATTACAAGTTCATTCTCATGTATCAAAATATTCTGTGAATTTTCTTTTTGGTAGGAAACAAAGATACCTACAGCCAGACGGGGTTTAAAGAATCTAGCCTTTCTTCAATCATTGCTTAAACTGGATTTAGTATTTGGGGCTCCAGCCCCCAACCAGGACTGACCTGCCAACGAGGCTCCTAGCACAGACATGTCAGTGGCACAGACCTCAGGGCCATCAAATCAGGAATACGCAAACACCCTAGGTAAAGTGTTCCAGTCACGAGCCACAATTTACTTTGTATCTTGTGGATCCCTGGGCCAAAAAAAAAAGTTTCTCTGGCAGTTTGAGACATTATTTTTACTACGAAATATTTAAGTTTAATTATTTATAGTTAGATAAAGAGAAAGTGAGGGAAAACACGCATCCTTTCATTACCAGCTAATGATACATTAATTTTGAGGAACTAAATCCCATTTGATCCAAAGTTAGAGTGAAATGAAGGTCTGCTAGCTTTGCCGGGCTGGCCTGGCACCTGACCAGGAAAGGTAAAAAAAGGTTAAACGAGCCTCCCACTGCATGGCCAGGAAGTGGTTTGTGGAGGAGCAGACTTGGAGGATTTATCTGGCGACGTCTCAGTCATTAGCTGTGGCCGAACTGAAAGCCTGTGTGTGAGCGGTGTCTCTGACACCCCGAGTGTGGAAGCCCTAGAGGCTGACACCCCCAGACCGATCATGCTCTCCCCTGGGAGCAGGAGGAGGAGGCTGCACAGAGAGACAAACAGACCAAGACACATTCTTTTCTGAGAGATCAATGCCCTAAGAAAATAAGATGTTACGAGACCATATTTTTTCTATTTTTATAACATTTTATATAACTCATAAAACAGTGCTTGTATAAAAATTCACACAAAGTTGCTAGAGAGCATACAATTTCCAAAAATGTCCTGGGTTTTTGTTACATTCAGTTTTCTAAGGATGCACTCAGATCAATGGTAAAATGCAGACGTGATATTTCATTATCTTTGGTAAAACTATTCTCATTATTTTGTCTCCTCACAGTATTAACTCTGATATCCACTTTGTGCAGGGTCTGCTATTACTAGGATGTCAGAAAAACATTAAGGCTGGATCTACGAGAGGCAAGTATTTCCAAACAGCAGTAACAGCCCCCGGCCCCCACCCCCACTTCAGTGTATCTACACAGTCTAGCTACACAGCCAGGCAGGGTGCAAGCACAACGGCCTCCCATCAGGACTCTCGAGAACTCTCAACTGGGCAAGAAGCAAACATTGGGCGGGGGAAATGGTGGAAACTGAGGCCACCTCTAGAGGAACCCAGGTGGCCATGCTGTGGTGTAGTCAGGCCAGCGACCCTTACCTTTCCAACAGCCATCCATCCATTCACCACTAAGTAGATCCCATAGGTTGGTTGATGATTGCAGCTGATGTGCTACTCCTCCCCCCAAACTTAAAAGGAAAGGAAGGTTTGGGGCCAACACCGAAGGGGGAGGAGCACATGACTGCTAATGACACTAGACACAATGTTATTCCCTGTCAAATGGTTTGTTGTCATGTAGACACAGCCAAGGTGAACTGAAGCAGGATTCCAATACTCAGTACATTCACGACTATCTTCATACATTCTTTAAAAACTTACTAACAGAGAAGATGATGAAGACTACCACCTATTGTGACTTACTATTTCACTTAACACCAAAATGTGTGCTAATTTTTTAGTCCTTGAAATACAAGGCCAAAAAAAAAAAATTCCAAAAAACAAGTAAAAACCTAAGAATTTAGATGGGGGAAAGGAAGAGGGTTGCCAACAGATTTCACAGAACATATTAAATTTTGAAAAAATAAGTCTTTTGTACTTCTATTGCTTCATGTAAAAAAAACGCCCACTGGAGTTACCTGTATGGATGAACAGGTGAGGACCCCATACAGACGGAACACAGGACCTGCAGGCGTTTCCTGACGACGGTCCAGAGGGACAGGAAACAGCTCCCAGAGTATGTCCACCTCTCTTCACTGAACAAGGGACTGTAAGATTTGGGGGGAAGAAGCCCTACACACGAAAGGGATTAAGAGAACCACCACAATATGTTTTCCAAAAACGTAGTATGTTCTAGGTTACAAAGAGACATATTTAAATCCTAGAACTTATTGATTTCTCTAACATGGGTAGATAGAAGTTTAAAAAAAAATTATTACTAAATGATTGTGCTTCTAAAGTTGCAGGGTCACATTCCACCCCCTAGAAAGCAGGGCAATTTTCACATGGCTTGGAATCCTCTTGGATACATCCTGGAGACCAGAACAAATTCCACAGGACCCTCCCAACCAGCAAGGCTGGCGGGGGGTGCCCTAGCCATCTTTGGGTAGGGTGCGTGTGTGCGGCATGCGTGTGCTGGAGAGACTAAGGCGTAGAGAAAGGCCCAAGTGATGGGGGAAGCGAGTTCCTGGCTGATCCGGTCCCTTCTTTCCAGGCACAAGGAAGTTGAACTTGCTATTCATGTAGGTCCCCTTCATCTCACTTCATTTTTTAGCAAGAAGTTTGTGTGCATGTGTGATAGAAAGGGTCATTAAGTCCCTGTGCATTTCTAAATTTCAAATAATTTAGGTTTTCTATTATATTCAACAGAAATAATCTGTAAATGACATCTAAAAGCAAATTTACTAAAAAGTTAGATAAGCAACTTTACATTGCTCACAGATCCTACATCATATTAAAAAAAAAAATGCCCACTAGGTACAGGCAAAATTATGCCATACAGTCACCAGAACTGAAGTCCGTATCAGCTGTACTAAGAAAATTCACAGATTGTTTCTATTACCTCTGCATTTTAAGGTAGCAAAATATTAAGCCATTAGGTTATTAAATCTGTAACATCTCACAAGGGTTTTACGACTACCCTGTGTGATTCAGTTAATTTTCTGGGTCTCTGGTACGATGTATTCAGTTTCTGTTAGACTGTTTCCTTTCCCTCTTAGGCATTTGGCCCCCAAAGTTAGATAGGTAAAAGTATTGTTTTTTAAGGAAATTACGTGTTGGGGAATGCCCTGGTTAGAGAGCATGCTGCTGGCCTGGAGTAGTTTGACCTTCCCAATCAGTGGGGAGAGAAGAGATGTGCACCCCAAAGCCAAGGGATGGGGCAGGTGTAGGACAGCAGGACCTTCAATAGGGTTCAAGGGGAAAGTTCTGAGTGGACCCAGGGAAGGAACATGGGAGCCCCATTTGAGATGACCTGTGTCCTTCCAATGCCTGCTCTGAGGAACAAGGACGTGCTGCTGCCTGGAGGAGCTAACACTGAGGTCTGGAGAAGTCACAACACAGCTCCCAGAACCCGGATCTTGTACAAATACACGCTCAGAAAGTAAACAGCTACTGGTGAGCCCAAAGAGGCCCAGCCTTAAATCAAACAAAAAGCCAATGCCCCCATATTGTTTTCCAAGGAAACATGTCTGCTCCTTCCAACCAGCAGCCACACGTGGAGAGGGAATGGGGGCAGTGGCAGGACACAGCTCAGATGAGGACATTGGGAACGTGTTTCCACGTCTATCGACATTCATATTAATATCATCCAGTGTTCTGTCTACAGAGAGTGCGTACCACACTCTACTGACGCGGCAACGTCAGACAGCCCAAGCTGCAACGAAGCCTTCCTGGGCACCACAGCAGAGGGAAACTTGGACATGGCTGCAAAGCACTTCACACCATTCCAGCCCCTCTACTGCCATCCAAGGGGCATTTTGACTCTTCCAAAATCAGATGTAAAAGACAAGGCCAGTAAAATCAGTCTCTATGCCACTTGGATCTATGATTAGCCATCGTGCATGAACATGGCACTTTTAAAAAATTTTCTCTTAAGTAAAATGGCTCCCAAAGAGCCCAGTGATTTTTTTTTTAAAAAAGAGTTTCTTTTTAATTAAAAACAAAGGATTAAAATGGAAGATGTGAAATGTGGGAAGAGGATCAAGAGAGTTGCTGAGTTTGCATTTTAAGTTGTGAGGGGCTGGGGTGGGCACCACCAGGGAGTGAGGCTCGCCCCAGACCCTGTTCCCACAGCCGGGCGTCCCACGCCTGGGCTGCACCACCAGGGAACACAGGACAAAAGTCTTAAGTACAAGAGACCAATTCAAGGCTTCTTTCTTGTAGCTAGGTGGGTGTTTACGTGTGCAAATGTAGTAAGCCACTCCCCACTGACATAAGGTGCCTGCCTGTGGATACCGTACACGTGCTCCAAAATAACGCTCAGTCCCAAGGGTGCCCACTGCTCAGCATTCCTGGCCTTTGAGTCTCTGGGCAGCCCACAGGCCATCATTTCTCTTTCTTGGCTTTCTTGAGGATGTCGCATTTTTTCCTGTTGGGGCGGCGACACCGCTCATCGATGCTAGGGATACATTCATAGTGCCACACCTCCTCCATCTTCTCCACGGGGTACACAGCTTCCACGTAGTGACGGATGAGTCGCAGCCGCGTGGGGTCCAGCTGCTTCTTGTTGCAAGCCCCGGAATGGTTGTACTGCAACCGCAGGTTCTCGGCTGTGAAGAGTTCAGGAAAGAGCCGGACGAGGAGCCGGGCGGCGAAGTTGCCCACGGAGAGGCTCTGCTGCACGATCTCACGCACCTCCTTGTCTGACAGCAGGTAGGGGGAAGGCACCGGGAAGTCGGGCGAGGGGACCACCAGCTCGTCCAAGGGGATCTTGCAGAAGTCCTTGCTGCTCCTTTCGGGGGGCAGTGGAGGCCCCTCAAACTCCTCTCGGAACCTCTCAGGGTTGATTGCATAGCTCCCCAGGTCTCTGCACTCGGGGCCCGGCACGTGGACCTTGCGCTGCTGCTGGTAGGAGCGCCTCTGCTCCGTGTCCCGGCGCCGGCAGCGCTCGTCCAGCTTGCCCACGAACTCCAGAGTCCAGACGCGGTCGTTTTTGGCCCGGGGGTAGAGCAGCTGCACGTAGTGGCGGATAAGCTTGATGCGGGTCGGGTCCAGCTGCTTCTTGCCCAGGGAGCCGCTGCAGTTGTACTGCTTGCGCAGGTTCTCGTGGGTGAAGAGCTCGGGGAAGAGGTGCACCAGCAGGCGGGAGGCGAAGTTGCCGATGGACAGGCTGCTCTCGTAGATGCTGCGCAGCTGCTCCTTGCTGAGCAGGCAGTCGGCGCCCGGCACCTCAAAGTCGGGTTGCGGGATCTCCAGCTTGTCAAAGTCAATGGGCACCAGCCAGATCTTCTTGGAGCGCCGGCCGGGCCGCTCGCCCTCGAAGCTGTCCTCCACCTTGACCACGGAGATGTCATCGGGCAGGCTGGAGGAGTCGTAGCAGTCGTCGCGCAGGGGCTCGCCCTCGCTGCCCGCGTCCAGCCCCAGGCCCTCGAGCTCGTCGTTGATGCGCTGGGCGCACTGCTGCAGCCAGGCCTCCTCCTCCTGCATGTCGGGGAAGTAGATCTCTGTGTAGTTGCGGATGATCTGCAGCCTCTGCGGGTCCAGCTCCTGCTTGCCGCCATCCCCGTAGCAGCTGTGCTGCTCGCCCAGCTTCCGGTGGTCAAAGAGCTCGGGGAAGAGCCGGTGCAGGAGGAAGACGGCGAACTCGCCTGGGGAAGACGCTTCATCCAGGAACTCGGTCAGGTCCTGCGTGTCCACCACGTGGTCCGAGGCAATGGTGCTGCTCCGGTCCAGAGACAGGGCCTCTTCCTGGTCTTTGTTGTCTAGGAAGTGGCCAGTGTCCACCTGCTCGGCCTCAAAGAAACTGGTGACCTGGCCGCCAGGCTGGCTGTCCTCCATTTCCCGCTGGGCCCAGAAGCGACTGAAGAAGTCGTTCAGCTGCGGCAAGCACTCGGCCTGCCACACCGCCGTGTCCTTCACCGAGGGGTAGTAGACCTCCACGTAGTTTCGGATGAGCTGCAGGTGCAGCGACTCCAGCTTCCGCTTGGCGGCAAAGCCACAGGCACTGCAGCCGCGGGAGAAGTCGACGTCGCTGAAGAGCTCGGGGAAGAGCTGCACCAGCAGGCGGCAGGCCAGGTCCCCACCCGACAGGCTCTGGTCCACGATCTGCTTGAGCTCAGCCGCCGTGAGCTGGTACTCAGGGGGCGGCTGGAACTTGGCCACCATCTCAGTGGGGCTCACCTGCTTCTTGATGCGGCTCACCTCCAGGGAGAGCAGGTCCACTTTGCTGTGCAGCTGGGACATGTTGGACGTCAGGGTGTTGAGCATGTAGAACATCTTCTGGATCAGGAAGTAGATGTTGGGGTCGCCGTCGGTGGCTGCCCCGGTGCTGCCATAGTCCCGCTTCTGTGGCTCATTCAGGAGCCGCAGCGGCGAGGGGCTGTTGCTGGGGTTTGCCTTCTCAAAGAGCTCATACGTGTTAAGCAGGTCCCCCGAGGCAGGATTCTTCTTCTCCATGATCTTGTGTGAGATGCCATACAGAGGCTTCTTGTAGGAAGGGGTGGTGACATCGTTGCAGGGCTCGTCCTCGCCCAGCCACACAGAGCCAGAGTTCCTGCCCCTGCCGGCCTGCTCTCCGTTGCCCTGGCAGGGCGAGCTGTTCTCACGGTTCCGCATGCCTGCTAGCAGTGCCTGGAAAACAAAAAGCGTTTCCCAGGGCATTAGGCGGGTGTTCTGATTTACTACACTAGACCAAGGTTTGTGTCACACAGAGGGCCGGAGGTCAACCTCGGGAGCATGGGAGACACTGCTTCCCTCACCCCAAATCACTGTGCCATCCAGGAACGCACCACTGCCATGCAGGACACCAGCCTTGGACTCCCTGCCCACAGGGCCCATCGGAAGGCCAAGCACAGACACTGGCAGGGCTGGGCAAGAACTCCACAGGAGAGAGGGAGAGCACAGGAAGGCGAGCAGCTCCCGCGGCTGCCCAGCCATAGACGGAGGCCTCAGTCTGCTCTCAGACAGGGACAGTGATTCCTGCCCAAGGTAGCTCCAGCAATGTGTCCTCTCAGCCTGCAGCCCCTGGGAGAGCAAGTATCTGCACTCGGGAAGGCTCCTCTGAGAGGCACAGGTGAAATGGAGTGCAGAGACCAGCAGTCTGCCGCCAGCTCTACCACTGCCTGGAATTACGTCTCATCTCGGATGAGAAAATCCCCGAGCCTGGGCAACTGGGAGAGAATGGAGACTCCAATTTTTCTTTCTTTCTTTCTTTTTTTAACCAACAAGTATATAAACTGTGTCATGTTCATACAATGGAATATTACTCAGCAATAAGAAGAAATGAAATATAGATACACACAGTACTCAAGACACATCTCAAAATAAGCATGCTAAGTGAAAGTTGTCACACACACAAAAAAGGCCATACTGTTTGATTCCATTTATGTATACACAACTCTGCAAAATGCAAATTTGCCCCTACTGACAGAAAGCTGACTAGCAGCTGCCTAGGGATGGCAGAGAGGATACAGAAGAACTTGGAGAACTTTAGTGGGTGATGGGTATGCTGATGAACTTGATTGTGGCAATGGGTTCACTGGTATACACATAAATTGTATACTTTAAATATGTACCATTCATTGTATTTCAGTTGTAACCTAATAAACCTGTTCTTGACAAACGTTGAATTTGACCCAGAAACTTACTGAAATTATATGTATGTGTGTGTATGACCACCACAGGATGAAATATAGTTTTGAGGGTTTAATTAAGCAGGCAAGCTGATCAGTGAGTGCTGGTGGGTGTCAGGGAGCACGCAGGGTAGAAGCACAAAGTGCTGGCTCCCACCACCACCCCACACACGCCTTGGGCAGCTGGAGAGTGGACAAGAACAAAGGGCATCCTCCGATGCTTCTTTCCACACCTGGGAAAAACACAGGTGTCTTGGCCTGGCTTAGGCAGTGCTTCTTCCCCTCTCATGTACATGTGTGTCACCTGGGCCTTGTTAGAATGCAGAGCAGGAGCCCAGGGCCGGCCTGTCTAATCAGCTCCGGGTGCTGTTGCTGCTGTCCTCTCTGAGCAGTCGGGACTGGAAGACAGCGTCTGCTCAGTTCATCTCACCCAGGCAGATCAGTGTTATTTGCAAGTTTTCAGATAACTAACGCCAGCACAAAACAGTTTGTGAGGTGTTTTTCTCTGTAACCTAAACAGATGTGGGGGAGAGACAATCTCAAGCTAGGTTTACAACATGGCGCTGAGAATAGGTAGGTCCAGGGTGAAAAGAGATCACGAGGCCACATAAACATAGAAAACTTTGATCTTTCTGAACCGCCCATATGTTATTTATTTATTTATTTGTCTTGCTCTGTCACCCCAGCTAGAGTGCAGTGGCATTACCATAGCTCACTACAACCTCAAACTGCTGGGCTCAAGTGATCCTCCTGCCTCAACCTCCCCAGTAGCTGGTACTACAGGCGTGTGCCATAATGCCCGGCTAATTTTTCTATTTTTAATAGAGATGGGGTCTCGCTCTTGCTCAGGCTGGTCTCGAACTCCTGACCTGAAGTGATCCTCCACCTTGGCCTCCCAGAGTGGTAGGATTACAGGCATGAGACACTGTACCCAGCCTGTTATTTTTCATTTAAATAAAGGAATTACCTTCAGGACCCTCTGTTAGATAACAGAGTACTCTAGCTAGGCATGGTGGCTCACACCTATAATCCCAGCACTTTGGGAGGCCAAGGTGAAAGGATCACTTAAGGTCAGAAATTTGAGACCAGCTTGGGCAACTTTGTGAGACCCCATCTCTACAAAAAATAATAATAAAAATTAGCCAGGTGTGGTGATACACACCTACAGTCCCAGCTACTCAGGAGGCTGAGGCAGGAGGATCGCTTGAGCCCAGAAGTTTCAGGCTATAGTGAGCTATAATCTCGCCACTGCACTCCAGCCTGGGCAACAGAGCAAGACCCTGTCTCTAAAATAAAAATAATAATAATCTGACTCAATTAGAGATCAGTTAATTTTTCTCTTGCATCCCTATTGATGACAACCATGCAAAAGAAAAGCTACTTTACTTCCTTAGGAACATGAAGATGAAGGGATTCTTAAAAGTGTTTTTTAATTATCCCACAAAGCTGGCCAATACTTTCCTTGGGGTTTGTGTGTATAAGCCAACGAAGGGTCAGTGGCACCTGGTCCCTGTGACCCTCCTGCACGCCACTCCCCACCCCACGCCACTCCCCACCCCACACCACTCCCCAAGAGCAGAGAAGCAGGGATATACTCGGGTAGAGGGAGCCCAGCATGGGTGGCCTGCCACCTGCCCTGCTGCCTCTGGGGTCTCCTCAGGGAGCGGTCCCCATCTTCATCACACTGCATGGCGGGACCATGTCATTCCTGAGTCTATCCACAGTGTCTAGCAAAGTGCCTGGGGCACAGAAGACGTCAGCGAATGCCTGTGTTCGACCACACGGGCGAACGGTTAAAGCAGAGCAAGGTGGCCCACCACTCTCCAGCACAACCTGCGGAAAACGGGCTGTTCTGCTGGGCCCTCTGGCAGACAGGTGTGCCTCGTGGGTAAGAACTCAGCTCAACCGAGGCGTCCTCTGCATGACCTTTTACACCTCAATCTCCTGTGTGTAACTCGGGGGTAAGTAGTGGCACCTGAAGACTCAATGAATAACACACATAAAGCATTGAGGCCACATCTGAATCACAATGAGTGCTTAATAAATATTTACTATTACAATATGATTATTATTAAATAATGCTACTCCCAAGCCACAGCAGAGGTAATTCTGTGGGTCTTATTAAAGGAGTTGTAATGATCACTCTCCCCCAGTAAACTGAGAAGGACTTTCCCACAGCACCTCAGGGTAAGTCACTCAGGAAGGCACTTCCTAGAGGGCTACTTGCCCTAACGGTTTGGAGGAGAGTCAGGGCAACTGAGTCCAAAGGCGAAGGTGGGGATTCTAAGCTCTTCATATTTCTTTTGTTCTGCTATCTGGCAGAAGGCAGAGGATTATTTTTAAAAAGAAAAGAACCACACACACACACACACACACACACACACACTCTCACACCACCCACCCACCAGAAACGTAGAGAAAGGAAGGGGTGGAGACAGCTGAAAATCTTTATCCCTAATGCAGTGTGCTTCAAACTGTGGCTTAGGAGATGATGACTGACTTTGGCGGGTCACAACCAGCCTATGAAGAAAGAGGGAGGGAAGAAGGAAGTAGACGTTTAAAAGACAGGAAGAGGCCAGGCGCAGTGGCTCATACCTGTGATCCTAGCACCTTGCAAGGCCGAGGCAGGAGGATCACTTGAGCCCAGGAGTTTGAGGTTGCTGTGAGCTATGATTGTGCCACTGCACTCCAGCCCAAGTGATAAAGTG
>CM052441.1:44083981-44094743 GCA_028533085.1 Varecia variegata | reverse complement strand
TTCCTGTAGAATATAAATTAGACTTTTAGCAATTTATTCACCATTAAATTCTATTACATCAAAATAATTTTAGAGGTCCCATGGACCATAAGATTACTACGAGGTTTTACCAATATAGAGAAATTTTTTGTAATACCAATAATTATAAATCATAACTACATTAGGAGTGATTTTAGAAAAGCAGTCCTTGGTTTACAACAAGTGGTCCAACTGGTACATTTAAAATAGGATTCCATGCAGAAAGATCATCATTCACATACCACCCAACAAGAGTACACGTTCGAGAGGAAGACCTGCCCTAATTAATTATCCAGGGTAGCAAATAAGTACAGAGAAGAATTTCTGGGTGAATTACTTCAATACCAACAACAAATATAAGTTTTTGACTCCTCACATTCCTACCGCAGGCGGGAGGCGAGAGTACATCAGAACTGGAAACCCCTTCTATAACTCTCAATATTCAGCTTCATTAATACAAATATTTCAGTTTCCACCAAGCATGTTAGAAACACTGCTGTCAACAGAAACATTTTTGGCTACACTGCTTGAATTAAAAATGTCAGCGTCCCAGTAGAGGGCAATATTCCTCACTCCCAGAAACCCTGGATACACAATTCAACACAGAACACCACACAGGCACCAAAGAGAAGGTTCTTAGATAGCCCCACACAGGTGTCCTGTCAGCTCAGAGCTCCAGTTTGCTGCCGAGGCGACAACGGGCTGGCTGCAATTGCTGCCGATGATAAAATCTCGGCTCAGCTGTCTAGGAGCATCAAGAAATCTTTAAATCTGTGCTAGTTGGCACTGGGTGACTGGCTGACACACTCCCAATTCTCTGAGGCTCATCTTCCCGCCATATGGGAGCTCTGCTGCACAGCTCGGCTCCGCAGTGCCAGCTTCTAGCCCGGACCCCGAGCAGGGCACTTCACTCTACCACCAGCACCCGCGGACTCAGGAGGGAAGGCCCAGATCTCTCAGCCGGAGAATGTGAATGACATAAAGGAATGATGTTGGGTTACAAGTGAGGGGTAACTAGGGAGATTCCAGGTGTCCCTGCCCAGTGACATCCCAGGGACTGGGTCACCATGGAGATGATCAAGTACTAGACATCTTCATCAGGACCCCAGATCCAGAAGCAGTCACTGAATTTGTTCAATGAATGATGAGTGGCTAAACAGCGCTTAGAGAGTCAGCAACCTGGAACTCCCAGAAAACAGCCTGCCTCGGGGACACAAGGAGCCGAGGATTAAAGTGACCTCAGGGCAGTCCATGTGAAACGGCAGCTAGGGAGCTGGCCTCCTCGTGGAATAACAGCGGTGAGAATGATGCTTATCTTTTTCATTTTCAACAGAATTATCTTTATCATCATCATTATCGTTAAGTGACCAGATCTAGTTAGCAATGAGTCTGGAAGAGCTCTACACCACCTAGAGCCAGCAAACAAATGCTACCGAGCGCCCGACATCTGGCAGGCACTGTGCAAGGCCCCAGGCACAGGGGGAAAAAGCCAGACAGTCTCTGCTCTCATGGCTTTTACCATAACGCTGCCAACAGTATATGGCGACGATGACGAATGTGCTATGAGGCTTGAAGAAGTAAGACTGGGGAGATAAAGCAACTATAATGAAGGGAGAAGAGGAAGAGTAGAAGAGACAGCAAACTCTTAGCACATCTAAGGCTGCTTGTGCATCTTACAAACATCCCACTAGCCCTCAGGGCCACCAGCATGGCATTTAAGTGCACAGTTCTGAATCGGGCGGGCTTGGTAGTGCTGACTTCTCTGAGCCTCGCTGAGATGGGAACAGCCGTGGCACCTCTCTGCTGTGGCTGGGTGACAGTCCCTAGGAGTCCCAGCTGCTCCACAGGAACTGACACATCGGAGGTGTTCGGGACATGCGCACTGCATGAGTGAGATGGCATTTCCATTCTCCAATTACAAAACAAACCACAATGACATTTTAGGATGTAAAAACAAAACAAAATAAAACAAACAACCCAGGAGAATAAAGCTAACCTCTGCCTGACATACAGCTTTTGAACATCACCGTCACTTCTGTGAACAAAAAGACGACTACCAATAAAAGCTTTGGCTACTCACCTTCCACATCTGCTGTACTTGGCTAGGAAGCGCTCCCCAGCGGGGGTGCCAAGTAAGTCTTTACACAGCCCTTCATTACAGGGAGGCTTTAATTTTCTTCTAAGCATTGTACTAAATGTCACTCATAAAACAAGTCATCAACATTGATGGCGGTTTAAATGTGATGCACTTTCCCATTCAGGCTCCCCCTCCGCCCTCCTGCCCTTCCCTTGGGGTGGGGGAGAGCAGATAGAAGATGGCTATGTTCTCACTGGATGGTGCTCAGGCCTGGGGCGTCCTAGAGGGCACCCAGTGGCCTCCCATGCCAACTGCATTCTCATCAATGTGGAGGGTCGCAGGGGCTGGAGGTGGAGATGAGGCCTCAGGGGCAGCAGGTGACATTTCTGCAGGCTGACTGTGTTGGGCTCCTCACCTGGGCTCTCTCGCTGACGCTGACCCACAAGAAACCAGAGAGGTTTCCCCTCAGCTCAGCGCAAGAACCTGAGTCTTAGCCATCTGCCCCTTCTCTGACCCCTGCTCATCCTGGTGTTTTACCTTGCTCATAGGATCCATCAAGAAGTTGAAGGGCAGCAGAGAGCCAGCTCTTTCCAATCACTGCTCATACTCACACCAGGAACAAGGCTGCCCAATGGCATCATGGCGCTTTTTAATGTACGTGCCTGAGTTTGCTCATCTGTCTGGTGGTGATATTAACCCCTTCATCACTGGATTGTTCTATGAATTAAATGGAATAAGATATGGAACGGTGCTATTCGTTGAGTAGCTTCTGATAACTATGCACTTCCTTGCTACTGTTTTTGATTGTCACTGGTTGCAGCCTCCAGGTTTCTCCTGTCTCTGGTGGTGAAAGTGCTTCGAAACACAGCACACACTCCCTGCCCCACCCCCACACATGTACAAGGGGGCTCAGAAAATTCAGGGGGAGAAGGATAAGGAATTATTCACTCTGAACTAAGACTAGTACTATTTTTCAAAATGAAAATATACTATCATTTCATAAAATAGATGAATTGTTCTAAAGTCCCCAAGGTTCTAAGACTTGATTTACTGACACATCAACTTACTCAAATTTTCTAAAAAGGAATACTTCGTGAATGCACAATAGCTTTCTACAAGAGTTGAAGAATTTCAAAAGATTTATACTTATATACATTCTTTTCACAGAACAGGAGGGAGAGCAGGGATTCTCAATCTCACTTTATATACACTAAAGAAAATTAACAGAGCAAATAAAACCCCCAAATAAAACCCAGGATTTTTAACATGACTTTTCTACTCCATAATCTAATGAGTTAGAACTACCTTCTGTATCCAATGCACTGAAGAGTATAGTAAATACATGTGACCATTTTAGTATATGTCGTTTGGACAAGCCATGTTAGAAATATCCAGATGCATTTTTGTTTCCCTTTTGCCCAAACCTGTCAGAATTTCTGGTGATACCTGAAGCTCCAGCCAGCCGAAGCTCCCTGCCCCACTAGATCAAGAACATCTGCAACCTCACAGCATTCATGTGACACTCGGGGAAGCTCCCGCTGTACACCTGATGGAGCTCCAGCCCAGTGCCAGATCTATTCTGACTTGCTTTACACGCTGAAGGATTCAACAAAAATATAAATCACAAGAACGTTCCCTTCCCTTTCTGTCCCCAGGAATATGAAGATGGTCCCTTCTCTATGACCCTGAGACAACAGAAACTTATTGAAAGGATAAAGTATGACACCATTTGTGTAACAAGGCAATAGGGCCACCTTAGGCTGTCTACAAAGGCGACAACCTGGTCTCCACATGGACAGAGCTCCTCATTGGGAGAGCTTGCTGTCCCTTATTTATAACAACGGCCACAACAGTCCCTCCTATCCTTGTGTGAATGCCTCTTTGCAATATGACTTTGTTGCTCCTACCATCGGGAAATGGAGTCCATTTTTCTACCCTTGAGCATAGACTTGGCTATGTGACTTGCTCTGACCAACAGGACACCAGCACATGTGATGGCCACAGAGGCTTGACAAGTGTTTGCACTCTGGAGCTTGCCCTCTGTTGCTCCCAGGAACTCTTCCATCGTCACGCGAACAAGCCTGGAGCAGCCCCCTCAACGGGAGAATGTGCACAAAGGGAAGCTCCAGCCATGCCAGCCACCCCAGGTGAGGACCCAGATGTGAGTGAGGCCACTCCAGACTGCTCATCGCTCAACACAGCTAAATCAGAAGAACCACTAGCTGATCCAGAATATCATGAACAAATAAATGGTGGCTGCTTTAAACTACTAAGTTCTGGCCGGGTGTTGTGGCTCAGGGCTGTAATCCTAGCACTCTGGGAGGCCAAGGCGGGAGCATCGCTTGAGGTGAGGAGTTTGAGACCAGCCTGAGCAAGAGTGAGACCCTGTCTCTACTAAAAATAGAAAATATTAGCCCGGCAACTAAAAATACAAACAAAAAATTAGCCGGGCATGGTGGTGAGCACCTGTAGTCCCAGATACTCAGGAGGCTGAGGCAGGAGGATCACTTGAGCTCAGGAGTTTAAGGTTGCTGTGAGCTATGCTGATGCCATAGGACTCTAGCCCTGGCAACAGTCTAGCCCGGGCAAGAGAGTGAGACTCTGTCTCAAAAAAAAAAAAACCTACTAAGTTCTGGGGTAGTTTGTTACACTGCTCACATAAACTGACACACTCAACTTTCTCTTTCATTTCCTTTTGCTTGCAAACTTGAAGTAAATTCAGAATTAATCATAAACAAAAAAGTAATGTGACACACAAAGAAAAATGTTTTCACGTGTCCCTTTGGGAACTTAATATACAGCTTCTCAAACTTCTCAAAACTTTCAGAACAACCTCTAGGAATCTAACCTATGGAAACACTCATACAAGATCACTAGGTTTGTTTAGGTATATGGATATTCCTTGTGGCATTATTTGTAATAATATAAAATTAATATTTAAAAAACATCTAAATACCAATCATTAGGGAAAAGTACAATAAATTATGGTTTAGAGTAAAACATAAGAAAAAGCAGATGGTTAAATGTTTTTCAAACAAGCTGTCCTACTTAACCATCTTGTAGCTTTCATCTACCACAGCAGGTATCCATAGTAGTTAGGAACCTGTGGGTTTTAATCTAGTCATTACTCAGTGTACTGGAAACTGCAACCCATGCTTGAAACCTTTCCCCAGATCACAAAGTATGCAAGTGGCTGGTTTAGGCAGCCTGAGTCAAGGGTGGGATTTTTTTTTTTTTTTTGAGACACAGTCTCACTCTGTTGCCCAGGCTAGAGTGCCGTGCGTCAGCCTAGCTCACAGCAACCTCAAACTCCTGGGCTCAAGCAATCCTACTGCCTCAGCCTCCCAAGTAGCTGGGACTACAGGCATGCGCCTCCATGCCTGGCTAATTTTTTCTGTATATTTTAGTTGTCCAGCTAATTTCTTTCTATTTTTAGTAGAGACAGGGTCTCACTCTTGCTCAGGCTGGTCTCGAATTCCTGACCTCGAGCTATCCTCCCGCCTCGGCCTCCCAGAGTGCTAGGATGACAGGCCTGAGCCACCGCGCCCGGCCCCTTTGTTTTTTTTTTTTTTTGAGACAGAGTCTCCCTCTGTTGCTGGGGCTAGAGTGCCATGGTGTCAGCCTAGCTCACAGCAACCTCAAACTCCTGGGCTCGAGCGATCCTTCTGCCTCAGCCTCCCGAGTAGCTGGAATTACAGGCAATCATCACCACACCTGGCTAATGTTTTCTATTTTTAGTAGAGACAGGGTCTCACTCTTGCTTCAGGCTGTTCTCGAACTCCTGAGCTCAAGGGATTCCCCCTGCCTCAGCCTCCCAGAGTGCTAGGATTACAGGTGTGAGCCACCAAGCCCCGCCAAGGGTGGGATATTTCTAATTATTCCTTTATAAAAAAGGCTTATAGGTATAAAAAATTGAACTTTTTTCCTGGGCATTATAGATTTTAAAAAATGTCTTGACTAATCATGAGTAATGATTGAGCAAACAGTGGAAACAACCCAAATGTCCATCAACTGACGAATGGATAAACAAAATGTGGTATATCCATACAGTGGACTATTATTTGGCCATAAAAAGGTACAAAGTGGCTTCAGGTGTCTGGTTTGGCATGTAAGGACCCTGGAAGTCACCACTCCATCCTAACAAATAAAAAGCTGAACAAATTTAAAAAATCAACAACTTTCCTTAGATCTGTAAGATAGGTTAAGGTCACGGGGAAAACTGCTGCACTCAAAAGTGGACAGACAGGTGAATACAGAGAGTCACAACTTACCAGATCAGACATGTCCATGGGAACCAGTGCTCGGTGGGGAAACCTGAACTGTAATTGATGATTGGCTGGAGGCTCAGTGTGGACAGGTCTGAGAGTTAAAAACTCCAGGGGGACCCAGTTGTCACGGGGTCCCCACAACTGTGTGGGTTTTACCTCCAAGAGCTCTACCAGGTTCTCACAGTGAATATTACAGAAAAATCCCCTTGTGCTTGCAGCAGGAGGAGGGGAAAAGGAACTATTTTGAAATACCCCAGAGCATTCTGTTTGTCTTAAGAAAGCCTTCCCTCCCAAGAAACTATTTAACCAGAGCCAAACCTGCCCAGGTTTTATCAGAGCCTAAATGACCTGGGGAAAGGGAAACACCCAACCCCAGCTGCCTCTAGACTTTCACCTGGAGGAAGGGAAACACCAAACTCCAGCCCACCTGAGCCATCCAGTCCCACCTAACAGAGGAGGGGAGGAGCTAAGAAGTCCACGTGAAATTCACAGTCCAGAGGCACAGGGCTGCTAAAAGACTCAGACCTGATCACAGGACTGGAGAATGCCTCCTTTCCCCCTATCCCTTCCCACCACATCACTAAAGGAAGGACTATTTACAGCAGTTCCTTTTACCAAGGACATCATGCCTGGCTATCAAGAAAAAACTACAGTTGAGCACGGTGTAGTCCCATTATAGTCCCACGTGGGAGAATTGCTTGAGCCCAGGAATTTGAAAGCAGCCTGAGCAACACAGCAAGATTCCATCTCAAAAAAATAAATAACTAAAAAGAAAAAATTACAAGGCATACTGAGACCAAACCAGACTCAAATATGGTAGAGATGTTGGAATTACCAAACAGAAAATGTAGAACAAGTATGATGAATATGCTACTTTATCTAATGGGTAAAGCAGACAACATGTAAGAATGGATGGGCAAGGTACACAGAGATGGAAATTCTAAGAAAGAAAAAAAGTAATGCTAGAGATAAAAAACACTGCAACATGAATGAAGAATGCCTTTGATGGGCTTTTTGGTAGGCTGGACACGGCTGAAGAAAGAATCTCTAAGCTTGAGGGTAACTCAATAGATATTTTAAAAACAGAAAAAGCAAAGAAAAAAAAAAAGACTGAAAAGATCAAACCGACTACCCAAGAACTGTGGGACGACTACAAAAGGTGTCACGTACACATAATGGGAATACCAGGAAAGAAAGGGAGAAAATAACAGAAGAAATATTTGAAACCATAATGACTGAGAATTTCCCCAAATTAATGCCTGACACCAAACCACAGAATCAGGAAGCTCAGAGAATACTAAGGAAGATAAATGCCAAAAAAACCTACACCTAGGCATACTATTTGCAAACTACAGAAAATCAAAGATAAAGAAAAAATCCTGAAAGAAGCTGGGGGGGGAAGAAAAAACGCCTCACCCACAGGAGTAAAGATAAGAATTACATCCAACTTCTCAGAGACCATGCGAGCACGAAGAAAGTGGCATGAGAAACAAAGTGTGGAGAGAAAATACCCACCAACCTAGAATTCTGTGCCCTGCAAAACCACCTTTCAAAAGTGAAGGAGAGGGCCGGGCGCGGTGGCTCACGCCTGTAATCCTAGTACTCTGGGAGGCCGAGGTGGGCGGATTGTTTGAGCTCAGGAGTTCGAGACCAGCCTGAGCAAGAGCGAGACCCCGTCTCTACAAAAATAGAAAGAAATTATATGGACAGCTAAAATATATATAGAAAAATTAGCCGATTGAGAGGAGGAAGCCAAAAAAAAGAAAAAAAAAAAAAAAGAAAAGAAAAAGAAAAAGAAAAATTAGCTGGGCATAGTGGCGCATGCCTGTAGTCCCAGCTACTCTGGAGCCTGAAGCAGGAGGATCTCTTGAGCCCAGAGTTTGAGGTTGCTGTGAGCTAGGCTGACGCCATGGCACTCTAGCCCGGGCGAGTGGGACTCTATCTCAAAAAAAAAAAAAAAGAAAGCAGGAATAGCTTTATCATAAATAAAGAGGACATCGAATAATAATAAAGGGGTCAATTCTTCAAGAAAACATAACAATTCTTGGGCCAGGCGCGGTGGCTCACGCCTGTGATCCTAGCACTCTGGGAGGCCGACGTGGGTGGATTGTTTGAGCTCAGGAGTTCGAGACCAGCCTGAGCAAGAGCGAGACCCTATCTCCACTAAAAATAGAAAGAAATTACATGGACAGCTAAAAATATATATATAGAAAAAATTAGCCAGGCATGGTGGCGCATGCCTGTAGTCCCAGCTACTTGGGAGGCTGAGGCAGGAGGATTGCTTAAGCCCAGGAGTTTGAGGTTGCTGTGAGCTAGGCTGATGCCACGGCACTCACTCCAGCCTGGGCAACAGAGCGAGACTTTGTCTCAAAAAAAAAAAAAAAGAAAGAAAGAAAACATAACAATTCTTAACATGAATGTGCCCACCAAGAGTGTCAAACTTTGTGAGGCCAAAACTTATATATATATATTTTGTTATTTATTTATTTATTTATTTATTTTTTCTTTCTTTTCTTATAACTTCTACATGAACACTAGGAAAGGCAAAAACTTATAGAACTGCAAGAAGAAACAAGTGAATTCACTATTATAGTTCAACACCCCTCTGTTGGAAATTGACAGATCCGGCAGAAAATCAGTAAGGACACAGCTGAACTCAAGAGCACTATCATCAACTGGATATAAGTGACATCTAGATTACTTGATCCAATGACAGTAGAATACCCATTCTTTTCAAGCTCAGATGGAATATTCGCTAACATATTCTGGGCCACAAAACACACCTTAATAAATTTAAATGAATAGAAATCATACTAAAATTTGTGGAATGCAGCAAAAGCAGTTCTTAGAGGGAAATTTAGCATTGCAAGCATATATTAGGAAAGAAAGTTCTAAAGTTCATCTACACTTCCACCATAGAAAACTAGCAAAAAAAAAAAAAAAAAAAAAAAAGCAAATTAAATCCAAAGTAAGCAGAAAAGAAACAAAAATTAGAGCAGAAATCAATAAAATTGAAAACAGGAAATCAGGCCGGGCGCGGTGGCTCACGCCTGTAATCCTAGCACTCTGGGAGGCCGAAGCGGGTGGATCGCTCAAGGTCAGGAGTTCGAGACCAGCCAGAGCAAGAGCGAGACCCCGTCTCTACTAAAAATACAAAGAAATTATCTGGCAAAACTCAAAATATATATAGAAAAAATTAGCCGGGCATGGTGGCGCATGCCTGTAGTCCCAGGTACTCGGGAGGCTGAGGCAGAAGGATCGCTTGAGCCCAGGAGTTTGAGGTTGCTGTGAGCTAGGCTGACGCCACGGCACTCACTCTAGCCCGGGCAACGGAGTGAGACTCTGTCTCAAAAAAAAAAAAAAAAAAAGAAAACAGGAAATCAATACATTAAAAAAAAAAAAAAAATCAATAAAACCAAAAGGTATTTCTCTCAGAAGATCAATAAAATCCATAAGCCTCTAGCCGGGCCAACTAAAAAGAGAGAGGGGGTGGGTAGAAGAGAGACAGAGAAAGAGAGGACACAAATTAATACATTAATAATATCAGAAATGAAAGAGGAGACATCACTCTACAGATCCCATGGACACTGACAGGACAATGAAGGAACACCATGAACATCTCTACCTAGATGAAATGGACCAATTCCTAGAAAGACACTATCTTCCAGAAGTCAGAAAGAATCTAAATAGGACTGTATCCATTAAAGAAACTGAATCAATAACTAATGACCTTCCAAAAGAGAAAGAACCAGGCCCAGATGGGTTCAAAGGTGAATTCTACCAAACATTTAAGGAAGAAATGACACCATTTCTCTATAATCTCAGAATACAGAAGCAGAGAAACTATTAATACTTCCTAACTCACTTTATGAGGCCAGCATTACCTTAATACCAAAACCCAAAGACACTAAAAGAAAACTACAAACCAGTATCTCTCATAACATAGATGCAAAAATCCTCCATAAAATACTAGTAAGTTCAATCTAACAATGTATAAAAATTTTACACCATGACCAAGTCGGATTTATCCCAGGTATGCAATGCTGGTTCAACATTTGATAATCGATTATCTATCACAGCAACAGGGTAAAAAAGAGATATCACATGATCATATCCATAAATGCAGAAAAAGTATTTGACAAAATTCAACACCATTCATAATAAAAACTCTCAGTATTGGTACCAACTAAGGGTTTGGAAAAAAAAAAATTCTCAGTAAACTAGGACTAGAGGGAAACTTCCTCAACTTGAAAAAGAATATCTGGTCAGGCGCGGTGGCTCACGCCTGTAATCCTAGCACTTGGGAGGCCGAGGCGGGCGGATTGTTTGAGCTCAGGAGTTCGAGACCAGCCTGAGCAAGAGCGAGACCCCGTCTCTACTAAAAATAGAAAGAAATTAT
>CM052441.1:44010896-44083481 GCA_028533085.1 Varecia variegata | reverse complement strand
ATATAGAAAAAATTAGCTGGGCATGGTGGCGCATGCCTGTAGTCCCAGCTACTCGGGAGGCTGAGGCAGTAGGATCGCTTAAGCCCAGGAGTGTGAGGTTGCTGTGAGCTAGGCTGACGCCACGGCACTCACTCTAGCCCGGGCAACAAAGCAAGACTGTCTCAAAAAACAAAATAAAACAAAACAAAACAAAAATATCTACAAAAATCCTACAGCTACCATCATACTTAATGGTGAGAAACTAGAATATTCCCATTAAGATTAAGCACAAAGCAAGGATATCCCCTCTCACCATTCCTTTTCAACATTGTACTGGAGGTCCTGGCTAATTCAATAAGACAAAAAAAGCAAATAAAAAGGTATACTGATTAGGAAGGGAGAAATAAAATTGTCTTTGTTCACACATGCTATGACTGTCTACGTAGGACATCCAAAGGAACCAACAAAAAACTACTGGAACTAATGAGCAGTTATAGCAAGATTGAAGGATACAGGGTTACTGTACAAAAGTAAATTTGCGGCGGGGCGCGGTGGCTCACACCTGTAATCCTAGCACTCTGGGAGGCCGAGGCGGGCGGATTGTTTGAGCTCAGGAGTTCGAGACCAGCCTGAGCAAGAGCGAGACCCCGTCTCTACTAAAAATAGAAAGGAAATTATATGGACAGCTAAAAATATATATAGAAAAAAATTAGCCGGGCATGGTGGCGCATGCCTGTAGTCCCAGCTACTCAGGAGGCTGAGGCAGAAGGATTGCTTGAGCCCAGGAGTTTGAGGTTGCTGTGAGCTAGGCTGACGCCATGGCATACTCTACCCCGGGCAACAGAGTGAGACTCTGTCTCAAGAAAAAAAAAAAAAAAAAGTAAATTTGCTTTCCTATATACCAGAAATAAATAAGTGGAATTTGAAATTAAAAACACAATACTAAGCACATTAAGCCTCCAAAAATTAAATATTTGTTTATAAATCTAATAAAATATGTATGTACCAGATCTATATGAGGAAAAGTATAAAACTCTGATAAAAAAATCAAAAAACTAAATAAATGGAGAGATATTCCATGCTCGTAGATAAGACTCAATATTGCCAACATGTCAGTTCTTCCTAATTCGATCTATAGATACAATACATTCCAATCAAAATCCTAGCAAGCTATTTTGTTGATATCGAAAGCTGATTCTAAAGTTTATAGGAGAGGCAAAAGACCCAGAATAACCAACACAATATTGATGGCGAAGAACAAAGTCAGAGGATTGATACTACCTGACTTCAAGACTTACTATAAAGCTAAAGTAATCAAGACAATGTGGTATTGACAGAAGAATAAACAAATAGACCAATGGAACAAAGCAGAGAACCCAGAAACAGACCAGCATAAATATAGTCAACTGATCTTTGACAAAGGAGCAAAGGCAACACAACGGAGCAAAGACAGTCTTTTCCACAAATGGTGTTGGAACAACTGGGCACCCATATGCAAATATATACAAATCTAGACACAGACCTTACAGGCTTCACAAAAATTAACTCAAAATGGATCACAGACTTAAATGTCAAATGAAAAACTATAAAACACCTGGAAGATAACATAGGAGAAAATCTAGATGACCTTGCGTTTGGCAATAACTTTTTAGATATGATACCAAACGCACGATCCATAAAAGAAAGAACTGAGAAACTGGACTTCATTAAAATTAAAAATTTCTGCTCCATAAAAGACACCGTCAAGAGAATGAAACAAAAGCCACAGGCTGGGAGAAAATATTTGCAAAAGACATAGTTGATAAAGGACTATTGCTGGGTGCAGTGGCTTATGCCTGTTATCCTGGCATTTTGGGAAGCTGGCGTGGGAGGACAGTTTAAGGCCAGGACTCTGAGACCACCCTGGGCAACACAGTGAGACCCCATGTCCAAAATAAAATAAAATAAAATAAAGAATTCAACAATAAGAACACAACAACATTTTAAAGTGGGCCAAACACTTTAACAGACACCTCACCAAAGATGATACACAGCTGGCAAAGAAGCTTTCTAATGACTCACCGCATCATATGTCATCAGGGAAACTCAAATTAAAAGAACAATGAGATACCACTACACATCTATTACAGTGGTCAAAATCCAGAACACTGACAACAGCAAGTCCTGGCAATGATGAGGATGCTAGCCGGAATGCAAAATGGTACGGCCACTTTGGAAGGCAGTTTGGTAGTTTCTTACAAAACTAAACATGCTCTTATCATACAATCCAGCAATCACACTCCCTGTACTCTAAGGAGCTGAAAACTTATGTCCACACAAAAACCTATATATGGATGTTTATAGTATCTTTATTCATAATTGCCAAAGCTTGGAAGCATCTAAAGTGTCCTTCAGTAGGTGAATGGATAAATAAACTGTTGTACATCTAGGCGATGGAATATTGTGCTAAAAGAAAATGAGCTATGAAGCCATGAAAAGACATGGAAGAAACTTAGGAGCATATTACTAAGTAAAGAAGTCAATCTAAAAAAGGCTACATACTATATGATTCCAACTATATGATATTCTGGAAAAGGCAAAACTGTTGAGATAATAAATAGATAAGCGGTTGCCAGGGGTTATGTGGGAGGGAGAGATGAACAGGCCCAGTACAAGAGATTTTTAGGGCAGTGAAACTACTCTGTATGATACTAGAATGGTGGATACATGTCCTTATACATTTTTTCAAATCCACAGACTAAACAACACCAGGAGCAAACCCTAATGTGAACTATGGACTTTGGGCGATACTGTGTCAATGTAGGATCAGCAATTGTATAACAAATGTACACTCTGGTACAGAACGTTGGCAATCAAGGAGGCTATGCATGTGTGGGGGTAGGAGGTATATGGAAAATCTGTGCCTTTTGCTCAATTTTGCTGTTAACTCAAAATTGCTCTAAAAAATACAGTCTGTTAAAAAATAAAAAACAAATGAAGTACTGTATACATGCTACAGCATGGATGAACCTTGCAAACATTATGCTAAGTAAAAGAAGCCAGACACAAAAGGCTACAGTGTACATGATTCCACTTACATGACGTGTTCAGAACAGGCAAGTCCATAGAGACAGAAAGTAGATTAGTGGCTGTCAGGAGCTAGAAGAGGGGGGAATGAGGAGTGACTGCTAATGGGTAGGGGTTTGTTTGTGGAGTTATGAAAACGTTCTAAAATTGATCGCGCAGTCAAATGCACTACTACTGAGCTATACCCCCATAAAACTGATTGTGGTAATGGTCACACAACTCTGTGAATATACTATAAACCACTGAACTACACAAATTAAATTGGTGAATTATATAGTATGTGTACTATATCTCAATAAAGTTGTTTGGAAAAAACCCAAAGTAATAAATAAGATAAAATAAAACAATAAATAAATGTATCACTCGTTCCATGATGTGGAATGCAGGTCCTCATTGGCATGTAATGTAAACATGTATATTTAACTTCTGGTTAGAATCTTAGTCCCATCACTAAGCTAAATAAGAGAAGATAGTTTCCACTTACTGAAGCCTAACCAAATCCCTAAAATGCATACATTACCAATTTCTTTGGATCAGCCCTAACATCATTGGATAGGGGAGAATTTTTTTTTTTTTTTTTTTGAGACAGAGTCTCGCTCTGTTGCCTGGGCTAGAGTGAGTGCCGTGGCGTCAGCCTAGCTCACAGCAACCTCAAACTCCTGGGCTTAAGCGATCCTACTGCCTCAGCCTCCCAAGTAGCTGAGACTACAGGCATGTGCCACCATGCCAGGCTAATTTTTTCTGTATGTATTTTTAGTTGGCCAGATAATTTCTTTCTATTTTTAGTAGAGACGGGGTCTTGCTCTTGCTCAGGTTGGTCTCCAACTCCTGAGCTCAAACAATCCACCCGCCTCGGCCTCCCAAGTGCTAGGATTACAGGCGTGAGCCACCGCGCCCGGCCGGATAGGGGAGAATTAAAACAAACCACTAAGGCCGAGTTCCAGGCTGACACCCTACGGTGCTCTGGCTAATGAAGAGGAGCCTGCAAATCTGTGCTGTTTTGAACAAACATGCAGAAGTTGAAATGCTCATCTGGGTCCTAAAGAGTGGGGAGAGGGGGTATAGGGGGTGGAGCTGGGTCAGGGAACTTGGGAAAATGTTCTTCTAAGAGTTAAAGGCGGATTTGCTGTACCATGGGGAGGTTCTGCTGACGGGGCATGTGGCCAGCCAGCCACCCGCCTCCCAAAGCGGCCTCTCTCCTCAGCCTTGGCTGTGCTACGTACATGTCTTGTCTCGTACCCAGACTGTAGGCTGCTACAGGGGGCCACGTGTCCATTTCTATTTTCTATCTCTCTCAGCATTCGGCCAAGTTCAATATAACCAGCAGGTGGTTAAGAAATAAAGCAAATTCATAAAACAGATAACTCGGGGGGTAAAGAATTCCCCATTTTACAAAAAGATTCACTCAAAAAGAGTATCTTCAGGAACAAGATCCTCTAATAGACAGGCGAGATGGATTTAATTTAGGAAAAGATCTAGGTCCCAATCTACTGCGTAAAGCTGAGGTAGGCTTATGTTAACCGTCCTTGCTATCAACGAGTTCTAGCCTTCCCCAGTGGAGCGCAGCCAAACAGCGAACGCAGAAGCAGTTGAACTGTGAAGACCCCCTTACCCATAAGGAATCCAACAGAGACAAGAATTCCTGGTAAAGACCCCTTCTAGAAACCGCAGCCAGAGATGGGATAGCTTAAATGAAACCTTTCTTGTGTCCAAGGGTTTAGCAGTTGCCTGGAAGCCCCGGAGTAGAGGGAGATTCAGCACCAAATCAGAGAGGGTTAGAGCCCAAGCAAAGCGAGGAAGTGGCTGGGCCCTCACCTCAGGTATCAGCCGCCTCCTCTTCACGCTGGGGACAGAGTCTGGCAGGCCATCGCTGGCCGGCTGCTTTCGTTTGCTGGAGTCCTGGAGGGCAGTGAAGACGCTGTCCAGAGGGTGCTTGTCAGAAGTCCTGGAATTCACTGAGCAGTCCAGGGCAGCATCTTCAGCCTCTGTCTCCACTTTCACAGTGTTATTTTTCAGAACTGTGGCAAGAAGAAACAGGGCTCAGTGGGAAAGACCAGGGCCGCACAGAGATCGGCAGAGCTCTCTCGAGCCACGGGGGATTTGTGGGTGGCCCTTTGACACTGTCATTCAGATAAAGATGTCTAGTCATAGCAAACTTGTGCTTTTCAACAATGCAATTTTGTTCTCGTTGCACCAGTGCTGTACAATAAAACCATGTTCCAAGAATATTTAGTTCCGAATTGGTTTAAAAGTCATCTTTTTTGGGGGGGAAGGAGATGGAGGGAGAGAAATAAATATTATCTTTTTGTGCTTTTAAAAAGTAACTCTGTAAAGATACATAAGATGCTTATAATTATAACAGGTGTGTGGGTGGAGGCGGATGGGAACCCACAGGGCTGGGAGGACACTTTTCATTATACACTTCTTTATATTTTTAGACCATGTGAATGTATGACCTAATCAAAAATACTAAATTAAAAACATTTTGTAAAACATTTTTTTTACCTTCTTCTACATCTTCACTGAATTCAGTTGAGTTCATCTTCTATTCCACTAAATGAAAAGACAAAGAAAAAGTCTTGATTTATTTCTTAATTTCCCCTACCCACAGAGAATTCCCTTACCCTCCCAACCCCAGCTCTGGGTAATAGAAAGCTAAAGGCCATGCAGCACTGTGGACACAGGTGTCCCCTTAATCTTGTTTACAGACACTCAGGAGCAGACAGGCCTTGGGTACCCCTGCAGGAAGCCCTTCTCTAGGACTTCATGTGAGCACGATGTGTCCTAAAGCATACACTGAGAGCCACTTACCGAACCAGGGGAACGTTACTTGAACAAATCAAGTCTTAAAAAAGATCCCAATTGTAATGACTTCCCTTTAGTCTATGTTTATAAATTCCAACCACAATACGAAAAGGCTGAAGAAGGTTGGAGGCTGTGGATCCCAACAGACCCGAGCTGCCCATGACAGTGGCCACTAGCCACGCGTGGCTACTGAGGACTCAAAATGTGGCTAGTCCAAATGAAGATGTGCTGTAAGTGTAAAATAAACACCAGATTACAGATTTAGCCTAGTAAAATGAATGTAAAGTATCTCACCAATAATTGTTTTATATTGATTACATGTTGAAATGATAATATTTTGAACTTATTGGGCTAAATAATTCTTATTAAAATTAATTTTACCTATTTTTTTTTCCTCCTCCAATCTGAAGGAATTACCTATTTTTTTAATGTGACTACTAGAAAATTTAAAATCATATATGTGAGTCAGATGCAGTGGTGTGTGCCTGTAATCCTAGCTACTTAGGAGGCTGAGGTGGGATGATCACTTGAGCCCAGGAGTTCAAGACCAGCTTGGGCAACATAGCAAAACCCTGTCTCAATCCAGTGGATGTGAAGTTGATAGAAAAGATGAAAAAAAAGAAAAGCAAAAAAATAAGAAATAAAGAATAATAAAACAAAGAAAAAAATAAATAAATAAAACCCTGTCTCAAAGATAAATAACTAAATTACATGTGTGCATCATATTTTTATATATACATATATGTGCATAGATATATATAAAAATTTTTTTTTTTGAGATAGGGTCTCACTCTATTACCCAGGCTAGAGTGCAGTGGCATCATCATAGCTCAGTGCAACCTCAAACTCCTGGCCTCAAGTGATCCTCTCAACTCAGCCTACTGAGTAGCTGGGACTACAGGCATGCACCACCACACCCGGCTAATTTTTCTATTTTTTATAGAGATGAGGTCTCACTACATTGACCAGACTGGTCTCAAACTTCTGGCCTCAAGTGATCCTCCCGCCTTGGCTTCCCAAAGTGCTAGGATTACAGGGGTGAGCCACCACACCTGGCCTATATTTTTACTGGACGGCACTGGTCTATCCCTTCCTTCAGAAATAACAAGGAGAAACAGGCATTGTGGATTTTAAAGTGTAGGGTGTTAGAGCTCCATACAATCTGTCCCAAACAGACCAGATAGACACTGAGGCAGGAAGGGGTGGTGGTGTGAACCAGCCCCTCACTCCTACTGCTCCAGCTGGGATAGAACTGACACCATGATTTTTTTTTTCTTTGGTTTTTTTTTTTTTAATGTATATATGTATGTATGTATGTATTTATTTTGAGACAGAGTCTTGCTCTGTTGCCCGGGCTAGAGTGCTATGACATCAGCTTAGCTCACAGCAACCTCAAACTCCCGGACTCAAGTGATCCTTCTGCCTCAGCCTCCCTGGTAGCTGGGATTACAGGTGTACACCACCATACCCAGCTAATTTTTTTTTTTTATATTTTTAGTTGGCCAGCTAATTTCTTTCTATTTTTAGTAGAGATGGGGTGTCACTCTTGTTCAGGCTGGTCTTGAACCCCTGACCTCAAGGGATCCTCCGGCCTTGGCCTCCCAGAGTACTAGAATTACAGGCGTGAGCCACCAAACCCAGCCCTGACATCAAGATTAAAAGTACCACTAAGTCTTTGAGATCTTCCAAATTCCATAACAGCATGTACATGAATAGTATAAGGTACAAGTGAGGCAGTAACATTTGGAAAAGAATATACATTGCAACCTTTAATGTCGTCATTGGGAGCCAACTGATTAAGCTGACTGTAGACACTGAGTTCTCATTTTGGTTAAAGATCAGAGGAGAGCAGGACTAAGGAGTCTTTCCTAGATATTTCTGTAATAGGGATACCATCTGCAATGCTCAGTAACCCATTCAAGGGGTAGCCACAGAGTGGTGTGTGGTCGACAAAGAGTCCCCTGCCTGAGACGGGTGAATGGGGTGGGAGGGGCCAAGAGAAAGAGCACACCTAGGTCATCTATGAGCACCATAACTTCAAAATTCACCAATAATAGCCATACTTATAAAGTGCGTATGATGGGGAGCACTATTCTTAATGCAAGAATAGTATACAATAGTGCAACATAGGCAAAATTCTTTTCAGAGGAATGAAAAAGATAGTAAGATTTATTTGAAACTGAAAATAATGCCTACTCACCAATCATCTCCTACCTGAAAAACAAAACACACAACGTGATACTGATGGAAAACAAGTAGTAAGTCAATCTCAAGGGTTCAAGAACTATGTTACTGGAGGTGAATTTTAGCAACTCCTTCCGTTGTATTTCAAGAAAATAAACAGTGGAATTCAATAACTGTCACCTGAGCGGGGTGTCTCTGAATAGACAGGAGGGTTGGACACTGCCAGGCAGAAGTTCAGACCTGATTCCAGCCCAGACAGGGGGCCTCTCCAGGAAACACACAGGTCACCCGAATGCCCCAAGCTTGCCAAATGCCCTTGGAAACTCTGCCACACGGTCATATAACCCATTCCCTCCCATCAAGGGCAGGCTGAGCAGCAGCAGAGCGGATGGGGAGGAACGAGGGCTGTCGGAGACCCACACACTGTACAAAACAAATCACAACGTGCAGAGAAAAGGCAAGAGATGGAGAAGATACGGATGGTCTATTTGGGGGAAAAGGGTCACAGTGAAAGAAAAACTGCAAAGACTCGGGCTAGGCAGAAAGCATTAGAAGGATGAGCGAATACAGAAGGAAAGAAAGCAGGAGTTGATGAGAGAACACAGCAGAGCCACAGGTGCTGAGTAAGGAGGGCACATTTAACTCCCTTGACACCCGGCCAGCCCTGTTTCTCCTCGGGCCACCACGTGAGAGCAGTGCTGGAGCCCGAGGGCGTCCAGGCTGCTGCTGGAATGTGGCGTGGCAAGCAGGAAGGCTATGTTCTGAACAACCGCCATGTGATGCTACAGCAGGCAATTTAGCTTGAATTCTGAGACCCCAGAAAATGATGAAGGAAGAGCACCCATCTGAGCCACCTGGCGGGGCCGGAAAGCTGGGAAGGCTCATCCCTCGGGGCATTCAGGACAGCCAGGGCATCTGCTTTGGAAAATATTTCCGGTTCATTTATAGACTAGTGACAGATGTTAGGTTAGCACAGAAGTAACCCACAACACAGGATGGTGGGCCCCTTCCCTCCAAGCCAGCGGATCAGCCTCGCTCACTGGGAAGCCAGGGAATCTCCTATGTGCAAGGCACTGGGTGCACTGGGGAGGGAGTGAGGGTGCTCTCAACACCCAGCCCACCAGCTCCTGCCAGGCCCCAATGCCCAATGCATGTGGCCTCTGCCTCACCCTGGGCTATTTTAGTCTTAAGTTTAGCAATAACGAAACTCAGGGCAGGTAACTTCTCCAGTGTCACACAGTGACAGAGGGACAGAACCAGGATTCAGACCCAGTCTGCCTGTGCCTCCCACCAGCCAGCCGAGCGAGGAAATAACATTTTATTAAGGTTCTTTCGGTGAACATATTGACCTGTTTCTGGACTCGGGTCTCTCTGTCCAACAGCAACCGGGGAACCCAAGTCTCCATTGCCTCCAGGTAGCTGCCTGGAAAACCAGTCTGCTCCACATCAGAAAGAGACTCCACCCCACAGCACAGAGAAGTTTCACAAGACGGACTTGCAGTTTCACAAGTGCAGTGTAGGCCACTCCCTGCATCCCCGCTGCCGCAGTGACAGCACGTGAACAACATGCTGGCTGGGTAGAAAGGGACTAGGCATCACGTTGCTACTTCCACTTCCTGGTCATCTGCCCAGATGAGGGTCACAAGCTGTGCTCCTCTTGGGCGGACACAGAGCACCCAAATGCCTAGCACACAACAGACATTACTTTTGCTTGCATGACTACAGGTTTTGTGGGAGCTGCTGCAACCACCAGTCTCCTTTGCCTGCCGGACTTGAGAGAATTTCTCATTCTAACGTTCTCTACCTTTCAAAAGCTTCTTATTCCTCTCAGCACAAAACTCAAATTGTGAGACAGTCTATGCATCCACATGTCCCCCCCAAAACAGCTTCTTCTACAAAGGGTGGCTGTTCCATGTCCCTGGCAAACCTTCATGGGTTCAAGGGAGGGTTAAGCAAATGAAGGAGACGTGTGCGGCTTGCAGCGGCCTCTAGCTAAAATGCCACAGGTTGCTAGAGCTTGTAGATGACCTATCAGAGGGTAACTCTCAAACAGGCCCAATCTCTACTGGTTAATTTAATAAGTGATAATACTTAGTTGTTTTTTTTTTTTATTTTCTTTTTGCACGTGAAACTGCATAGTTGTTTTTTTTTTTTAAACAAATAGCCTAGGAAGCCTGAGGCAAAGTGACTGTCATTGGTACAAAAAGATTTTCAATGTTGCAGAGCTCATAGGAGTATATATAAACTTATTATTATGCCTACTAGTCTCTATTCCTCTGCATGGAGTGAGATGGGCATTGTTGAATTTTCCATTCAGGGCATGTGGGTGGGGAAGATTAGAAGTCATCAGAAACCCTTCAGTTTACAAAAAGCACAATAGGGAGGATAATCCCAAATGTTCAGAAATAACAAGATGCTTTAGACACTCGAATATCAAATTACAAAGGATAAACTGTTTAAATGGGCTACATAAATGCAGTAACTTGCAGGGCTCGGGGCTACCTCTGCGCCTCACGCTGGAAGCCAGAACGAGAATTGTGCCTATCAGCGTGCACCTGGCTGGGGCTGGCAGGGACGCTGAGGACGGAAGGAAGTCTGTGAAGAAAGACAAGGCAAGAAAGTGAGAGCCGTTCTCTGGTGCTCAGGAAGAACCACACCATAGAGAAATGGAAACGCCGCAAAGACTTACACAGTCTAGGACATTTCGTACTTTTGGAGTTCCTTTAAAGGGAAGGGGCGTAAAGTGATTTTTTTCTTTATCAGATGATACACTTATCCTTCAGCATCCATGGAGAATTGGTTCCAGAAGCCCCGAGGATACCAAAATCCAAGGATGTGCAAGTCCCTTATATAAAATGGTGTGTGTTTGCATAAAACCTATGCACATGCTCCTGTATACTTTAAATCATTTCTATCTTACTTATAATATGTAATACAGGCCGGGTGGTGTCTCACGCCTGTAGTCCTAGCACTCTGGGAGGCCGAGGCAGGCATATCATTTGAGCTCAGGAGTTCGAGACCAGCCTGAGCAAGAGCGAGACCCCATCTCTACTAAAAAAATAGAAAGAAATTAGCTGGACCACTAAAATTAGCTGGACAACAGAAAAAATTAGCCAGGCATGGTGGCGCATGCCTGTAGTCCCAGCTACTTGGGAGGCTGAGGCAGGAGGATTGCTTAAGCCCAGGAGTTTGAGGTTGCTGTGAGCTAGCCTGAGCTAGCACTCTAGCCTGGGCAACAGAGTGAGACTCTGTCTCAAAAAAAAAAAAAAAAAAATGTAATACAATGCTTATGTAATAAAATGCTATGTAAATAGTTGTTATACGGTATAGTATTTTTATTTGTGTTATATTTTATTGTTGTGTTGTTGTATTTTAATTGGTTTTCCCCACCCCCAAATATTTTCCATCCACAGTTGGTTGAACCGGAGGGGGCCGAGGGCTGACTGTACATGCGTATGGAACAAAATTCAAAAGGTAAAAAGGATATTTGGTTTAAAAGTCCACTCTCCTCCAGTTACGGGGTTACTGTCTTGGAGGCAACTATGTTTGCCTTCTTGTGTGTCCTGCCAGAGATAGTCTGTATCAGTGGTTTTCCAAGTGTGGTCCTCAAAAGGGTAGTGCTGGAGCCCTGTTCATAGCTTGCACAGATCTCATGTCCCTCTCTCCAAATCCACCACAGCCCGAGATTCGCCAGAGTGGGAGGATTTACACCAGGAAACTGACATTCAGTACAAACAGGGCTTTTTTTTTTTGAGACAGGGTCTTGCTTTGTCACCCGGGGTGGAGTGAAATGGTGTGATCATAGCTCATTGCAGCCTCAAACTCCTGGGCTCAAGCGATCCTCCCACCTTAGCCTCCCGATTAGCTGGGAATACAGGTGTGCACCTAGCTAATTTTTTTTCCTTTTTGGACAGCTGGTTTACCAGTACATCCAAGATCCTTTCAGGGGGTCCTTGAGATCAAAACTATTTTCACAGTAACACTAAGATGTTATTGCCTTTCACTCTCATTCTCTCACAGGTCCGCAGGGGAGTTTTCCAGAGGCTACATGACACATTATTTCACAAAAGATTAAATACAGAGATAGGCACAAAAATTCATTAGAGATTTGCAAAAATGTAAACAATGCCACTGTTCCCACTGTTTTTTCAAACATACAGTAGTATGTCATACAAATGTTACATTAACTTCTAGTGGCTTTATCACAGTTATTTTTTATTATGTGATTATTTTAAAATAAATAAATATTTACATATTTTTCCAGCTTTAATTTCTAGCACAGTAAATATTGATGGATATGATCTACATACACAAAAGCTCTTTGGAGTCCTCAATAATTTTTAAGAGCATAAAGGAGTCCTGAGACTAACGGTGTGAGAACTCTGTTTCTCACTTTTTTCCCTTAATAGGTCATGGAAATTTCTCTATCACTATTTGTTTCAGTTTGGGCTCCCCCAACAGCAGATCTTGAGACAAGGATTTGGACATGAGTAGTTTCTTTGGGAGGAGACAGAGATGGGCTGAAAGCCAATAATGAGTTTCCGGTCACAAACAGCACCCACACAACAGGAAGTCCCAAGGTGTCGTCCAGGGGCAGCAGGAACGCAGGGAAGACCCAGCCCACCTGGGCAAGCTCGAGGAAGGCAGTAGCCCTCCTGCGCCCTTCCCTTCCAGCTCCTGCCGACACTGGGCCCAGTGCTTTGTGCACTCAGTGGAGATGCAGCAATACCAGCCCGCACAGGCTGGGAGGTGCTGTGCTGAGGGCTTTACAGTAAAGTCATTTATCCTAACAGTCCTGTGAGGCAGAACTCCTGTTCTTCCCATTTCACACATTAAAGCTGAGGCACCCTGTCAGAGCAGAAAGGGAGCTTATCTAGCGCAGTTCTCTCATTTCCTAGGCGTGGGACTCGAGGCTCAGGAAGGTTAGGAACATGTCCAGGGTCATCTCCTGAGGAGCGGACCCAGGACTCCAGCGTCCCTGCCCTGTGCCCTGCTGCATGATGGGGAGTTGCTGGTGGCCATGGGGGACAGACCTGTCCTTTGTGCAGGGTAGAGATTATTTGAGGGGACCGCAGTCAACACCTCTACCATGATAGGACCTACAGGATGAAGATGGAACTCTGGGAACTTCTATGGGAGAACCGAATGGGTAAACACAAGAAGATAAAAGCAACAGGAAGTAAAAAGCAGTCAGAACTTCAAGGTTAGTGGACATTAATTACTGTGTCCATAACAACCATAATCACACCTACTACACACAAGCTATGTATGTATCACAGCTGTGTAGAAGCCCCTCAGTCTCTCGAATCTGGTGATCTGGATGCAAATATTTTTAAGCCCTAACATACACCTATGAGATTTTTTTCCCTTTAGGAAAGAGATAATGTTAATCAAAGCAAATTCTAGGGGAAAAGTCCACTTAGGAAACAACTCTATCAATGTCAATCAAGGCATATCTTGATCTTCGTCGTCACTCTCGGCTTCTAAAGACCTATGACCTGGGCCGGGCGCGGTGGCTCACGCCTGTAATCCTAGCACTCTGGGAGGCCGAGGCGGGCGGATTGTTTGAGCTCAGGAGTTCGAGACCAGCCTGAGCAAGAGTGAGACCCTGTCTCTGCTAAAAATAGGAAGAAATTATATGGACAGCTAAAAATATATATAGAAAAATTAGCCGGGCATGGTGGCGCATGTCTGTAGTCCCAGCTACTCGGGAGGCTGAGGCAGAAGGATCACTTGAGCCCAGGAGCTGGAGGTTGCTGTGAGCTGGGCTGACACCACAGCACTCTAGCCCAGGCAACAGAGTGAGACTCTGTCTCAAAAAAAAGAAAACAAACAAAAAAAACAGAAAAGTTGAGAAGCCCTAAATAAAATAAAATAAAATAATAATAAAAAAAAAAGACCTATGACCTGTTGCCTCCAGAGCCTCACACACTTGAAACTTCTGATAAGGAGCCAGGGCAGTGAGCAAAGGCCAGGACATGGAACCGGGCCAGGAGGTCTTCCCTCCTGTGGCAGTTAGTGGTACAGTAAGCACAGCAGGAAGTCTCAGCCAGTGAGGATGGGAACCCTGGTGCAGGAAAGCCCTTCACAACCATTAGCCTTTATTAATTACTGATGCAGTCCACACAAAGCTGTGGAGAAAAGGGAAGGGACAAGAAACCAAATGTGACCTGGATTAAGATCACCTTTGGGCTGGGTGCGGTGGCTCAAGCCTGTAATCCTAGCACTCTGGGAGGCTGAGGTGGGCGGATCGCTCGAGGTCAGGAGTTCGAGACCAGCCTGAGCAAGAGCGAGACCCCGTCTCTACTAAAAATAGAAAGAAATTATGTGGACAACTAAAAATATATATAGAAAAAATTAGCTGGGCATGGTGGCACATGCCTGTAGTCCCAGCTACTCAGGAGGCTGAGGCAGAAGGATTGCTTGAGCCCAGGAGTTTGAGGTTGCTGTGAGCTAGGCTGATGCCACGGCACTCACTCTAGCCTGGGCAACAAAGCGAGACTCTGTCTCAAAAAAAAAAAAAAAAAAAAAAATTACCTTTGATCACTATTTTTTTCCTTTATACAAAGTTAAAAAGTCAACTTCTACACATTTGCCCAACATATGACTTTAAAACCTCTACTGACAGAAAAAGCTGAGTATTAAATTACATGTTAAGATTCAAAATCAATTGTTCATTACAGGGCTACCCAGTCAATAATAACATACTTCAAAGTTCACTGGGGATATCTTAATTCTGTAATCAAAAAATGCCATAAAGCAGTTGGAAGGAAATATGCCAAAATGTGAATTACCTCCAATTAGGAGGTTATGGCTGATTCTTTCTTTATATTTTCCTCAACTTTCCAAAGTATTCTACAGTGAGCATGCAATTCTTTGCTACTGAAGAATAAAGTTTTTAAGATGAAAAATAAGAAGCATAGTAATCTTTTCTTTTTTTTTTTTTAAGATGGGGTCTCGCTATGTTGCCCAGGCTGGTCTCAAGTGATCCTCCTACCTCAGCCTCTGGAGTAGCTGGGACTATGGTGTGAGCTACTGCATCCAGCTCTATAGTAATCTTTACTGTCCAGCAGGTCTGTTATTCTGTTATCTCTATAAATAGCAACAAGCTAAGAATGTTTATAAAATCAAATCATTTAACTTTTAAACATTTAAAACACTGATGATCTAAGAAGCAATATAACAATGTAACAACTGACAAATTAGTGAAGACCTTTTACTTCCTCACCATCCCTGACAACATACAAAGCTCCTCAGTACGAGGACAGGAGGAATCAGTCTCAGCTCACAAAGCCACGTGTCAGTAAGAAGGTAGAAGGATCAACTTTGAATACTAGGCTGGTCGGATGGTAGTGGGTTATCAGAACTTAACATTAGTGTCGCTCAAGTTGCTATACAACCCCCACTGCTAAATTTGACTGGCTTTTAAAAAAAAGGAAAAAGAAAACTAAGGAAATGTCATTTCCTGGTGGGTGCATTATAGACTATATCAATACATTTGCCTGATACTTGAATTATTTTTCAAAATGAGCCAAATTTCATGAGAGGGAAAAAAGAAAAAAAAAAAATCAACCCCAAACCCAGTCTTCTGGATCAGGGGCCCAGGCTGAGAGCCGAGGCAGGTCACAGCAGAGGGGTTTGTGGAGGTCTGGAGGGAAGCTTCACAACTCTCCAGGGCAGAAAGGCCCGACTGGCTGGGTTTCTGTGTGCCGGATGCTGGATGGGACTGTTACATCTGGTTCTTTCTTTGGGGCAGTGGGGAAAAACGGTCTGGGAGCTGAGAAGTGGCTGGGCCATAGGAAAAGGAAGCAGCATGGTTAGGTGACTGGATAAACGTGGTAATAAAGGAGTCAGGCAAGAATCTGACTCAGGGAAATTTTCCTTCTTAAGAACTGGGATGCGAGATGACACAGTAATCTAAGCAGGGGGCACCCGATGTGGCATTCCTCAGCAAAGCCCGTGGTAGGATCACTGGTCTCTTCCCTAACTGGCCACAGGTTTCCAAAGGAACATGTTCTCTAGCACACCCATAGGTGGCAGGAGTGACCCGGGGTACTTCTCTATTAAGTTCTTCGAACAGTCAGTGGCTTAGAAGACAGCAGCGTGACGCCTTTTGTTTTTTTTTTTTTTTGAGACAGAGTCTCACTCTGTTGCCCGGGCTAGAGTGAGTGCCGTGGCGTCAGCCTAGCTCACAGCAACCTCAAACTCCTGGGCTCAAGCAATCCTTCTGCCTCAGCCTCCCGAGTGGCTGGGACTACAGGCATGTGCCACCATGCCCAGCTAATTTTTTCTATATATATTTTTAGTTGTCCATATAATTTCTTTCTATTTTAGTAGAGACAGGGTCTTGCTCTTGCTCAGGCTGGTCTCGAACTCCTGAGCTCAAGGGATCCCCCTGCCTCGGCCTCCCAGAGTGCTAGGATTACAGGCGTGAGCCACGGCGCCCAGCCTGACGAGGCCTTTTGTGAACTCAGCCCGAGCCTAATCAGAGCCACCAGAGGCTTGCGGGCTGGCCCGGAGTCACACAGGACAAGCAGTAGGCCCAGAAATGGGAAGTACTTGGGCTTCCTGAAACCTCGAGGTTCAAATCCCAGCCAGCTGACTCAGGATTCTGCCCTGCTGAATCAGAAATGTCCTACAGGCTTAGTAGGACTTGCCAGCCCGACGTGCAGGTGAGGGAAGCCCTGGCCCCAGAAGCCCTGACTGAACACAGGCTGGGCTCAGATACAGCACCAAGTCAACTAGCCAGATGCGCCATCAGATGACCAAGGAAGGGACCAGTGCAGTTGATCTAGAAGAAAACAGAACTGCCTACTAAACTTTGGAGTCAGACAGAACTGGGTTAAAACCCTAGCTTTTGATCTGGTTTTTTTAAAAGGGCTTTTAACCCAGTTAAAGCATTTAGCATCTAATACCAGGCAAACTGCTTACCTGTCCATCCAAGCCTTGGTCCTTTCTTCTGTAAAAAAGAGCTGAACACATCTATCTACCTTGCCTCATAGAGTTTTCATGAAAATTACAAAGGAGAATGTGCCTGGCACGTAGCACTCAATGTTACCTATTATACAGCTTTCTTTTTTTTTTTTAAGAAAAATATTCTTTAAAGTGCATTTCAATGGTACATTTTTAAAAGAACTGCAAAAAGTTTCAAAAAGTTTAGTAACTTTTCTTTCAAATTAAAAGCACAAAGAAACAAACTGGAGGGGAGGGTGAAATCAAATAACACACTCTCCCTAAGGACAGTAAGAATGTTCCCATGCCATCTGCTCTTGCAGAGCAGGGTCTGTGGGTTCACAGGACCGGCTGGGAGCCCCGGGGCTCTCAGAACCCGGCCCTCTTGGCAGTGGCATCCTGCCCATGGGACTTGCAGGACATGCTCACAATTTGTTTTTATTTTTAGACACATCTGCAAATGCAGTTTGAAAAATACCAGTCCTCACAAAACCAGGGCAATTTTCTCCTGAGTTTTTCTAAAGCTGTAATTGTCACTGCCTTCCTTATTCAGTCAAAGCACAACCTCATCTTGCAGCATGCAGCCAAGTATAACCACACAACCCTGCCTGCCAGCCTGCCATTCGGCATCTTACCCTTTGCTCACTGCATTTTATGAATGTGACTAAATGTGCTGTCTTCCTCAGCTAAGGGGTTCTACTTAAGTTCCCCAGCCTCATGAAGGGCTACTGCCTCGGATTGCTTATAACAGACCTGCTTATAATTTTAACCTTGTCATCCAGAAGCCGAGGCTCAAGGTGGAAAGGGACAGCACGTGCCAGCACCCACCCGTGTGACTGACTGGACAATGGTGACTAATTTTTCCCAGGAGGTATAAGCTGAGTTTCCTCTGTACTTCCCACTTTTTCAAGTTTCCTCTCATGACTACATGAGCTAATTAGGGTTCGGGGCACAATCTGGCCCCTACTGGTCCCCACCCCCAAGCAGGCCTCAGCTCTTTGCTTTACTAGCTCCATGCTCAAACCAACAACCCCTGGTATATAAGAAAGGGCCAACAAGTGACTCACTCAACTGAGCAATCAATACCCTTATTGATACTGATGCAACTGTGTTTCACTAGCCAGTGATAACTAAAAATCAGACAAGAGGAGACGTGGCCATTGTTAGGAAACAAAAAAATTAAGAGGGCTTACTTTTCAGAAGAATCCCAATAAATCTAAAAGAAAAATTAAGAGGGCTGACTTTAAACACACATGTTTCAAGTTGGATTAAAACTGAAAGAGCTGGGCGAGGTGGCACGTGTTTGTAGCCCCAGATACTCAGGAGGCTGAGGTGGGCAGATTGCTTGGGCCCAGGAGTTCGAGATTAGCCTGGGAAACATA
This sequence comes from Varecia variegata, assembly GCA_028533085.1. Lineage (NCBI taxonomy): Eukaryota > Metazoa > Chordata > Mammalia > Primates > Lemuridae > Varecia > Varecia variegata. Next base: position 44,065,113 of record CM052441.1, on the reverse strand, counting down.
GCAAGACCCTGTTTCTAAAAAAATTAAAAATAAAAGCGTGAGAGAGCTTTTAGCTTGGCATGTGTGGGGAACTTGTGGCAGCTAATTCCAGAAACCACAAGAGCTTTGAGCTGAAACAATGATGTAGCAAGAAATACTGGAGCATTGTAAGCAGAAGAGCACCTGTCAAATCAGAAGGGAGAAAGACACCATGGGAGCAAGGTGATGCTCACAAGTCACAAAAAAAAAAAGTCATTTTTTGGCATGTGCATTTTTTGTGTGACTTTAAATTTTATTTTTAAAAATTATCATACAATGAAACTGACTCTCTGGAGGTGTATAGTTCTATGAAGGACAACACATGTATACACCCCTGTAAACACTACTAATAGGATACAGAAAAGGTCTATCATTTCAGTGATTAATTCTACAAATTCTTCTTCTCTAAGCTTACTTTAGCCAATAAAGGGTACAATGTAATTAGGGCAGCAACCATAATCTACCACTTGTCATCAAAATTAAGTGCCAGGAAAAAAATCATTACATCCTAACCTCCCATGCATTAACACTAAATTATTTTTGCTGGTTGGCTAGTGACCTTCATGAGTTTCTATATTATATAATTTGAGGTATTTAAACTTTTCATCATGGTGTCAATACAATTCATACAAGCATGTTGTTTTCTTCCTCATTGCTTCAGGGGCTTTCCAGATGGCTCTAAAAAGTGGCAGGTGAGACATTCCTACTAGATATCAAGTATTCACCTAATCAAACCTTTATCAGGGTTGACTTCAATTTTTCTCTTCCTAATTATTGGACATTCTGCCATGCTTTCGTTCATACGAGGGGTGCTTAGGAGCCAAGAAGGGGCCCAAAAGGAGAATGTGTGAAGAAAATGTGTCAATGTGGCACCCTTTAAAAAGATTATTGGCGCTGGGTACAGTAGCTCACACACCTGTAATCCTAGCACTTTGGGAGGCTGAGATGGGAGGATTGCTTGAGGCCAGAAGTGCAAGACCAGCTTGAGCAACATAGCATGACCCCGTCTCTACAAAAAATAGAAAAATCAGGTGGGTCTGGGGTCACGTACCTGTTGTCCCAGCTACTCAGGAAGCTAAAGCAGTAGGATCACTTTGGCCCAGGAGTTTGAAGTTGCTGTGAGCTGTAATGATGCCACTGCACTCTACCCTCGGCGACACAGAGATCTTGTCTCAAAAAAATAAAATAAATCATTGGGATGCTATCTTGTCTGCTGGGTCCTAACTGGCCTCTCTTCTTGCTGTGAGTGGGGAGGGTAGGTGGAAAGACATAAAACTTTCCTGTTAAATTACTTCTTCAGCAAGAAGATGGCATCTCTGGGGAGACCCATATTCGGTGGCAGGAATTTTTATGTGACAGATTTTAATGGGTCTGGTTTTTAATCTGTGAATTTTAAGGGCCACTTACACACTAGCTAACCCACGAGCAGGAACCAGCCACTCTGACTCTCTTTCTTCTCAAATCCAAGAGGCTTTCTCTAGTCATCTAGCAACCATTTACTGAGCACTACTAAGTTATTAGACACCAGGTTAGTGGCTGGGGATGTAAAACTGTCAAGAGGATACAGTATCTTGCCCAAGTTCCAATACTGAGGAAAGCTTGACAGAGTCCTGCATAGTGATATAAAACCAGGAACTAGGGATGAATGGTTAGAAAAAGAAAAAAAGTAACTACAGGGGTGGAAGCGCAGAGCAGGTAACAAAAGCATCTCCTCCATCCCCGTGGTGTAGGTACCAAGCTAGCCTTAAAGGCGCACTTCCTTGCCTCAGTTTCCCACAACATAACTTTCTAGCACTCTAAGCCGCGATGCCCTGTGGCGCGTTAAACTTTTGCAGTTAAGCATTCAAAAGTTACTTGAAGAAAGGTGATGCTGAAGCTCTTAACCCTATTCCGGTACTCCTGTCTGTTTAGGCTTTACCTACAAAATTCTTCCAGATGAGCCACCTGAGCAGTCAAACTCTTTTACCTTTGTAAAAACACTTTGTTCAAGTATAAATCCATACACACATATGTGTAGAAAGACATATACGTATGTATGTTTCAGCACACAGGCCCTCCAAATCTGTGCTGCACAACTCACCGCTAAGGCGAGGGCAAAGTCTGCGTGGGAAATCAGGTTTACAACAGAGGGAAAGGGCCGGTCACGAGGGGCGGCGAGCGCCCCAGGCTCCAGCTCCGTGGCGGCCAGGAAGGCCTCGCGCCAGCCGCGGTGCACACCCAAGGCGCCGGGCCCGCCTCCAGCTCCCGGGCAGCGAGAACCGCGAACCGCCGTGGGACGGCCGGGAGGGAGCGCTGCGCCACCTGGCGGCGGGGCCCGTCCCTCTCCGCTCCCAGCTGCCGCCGCCGCGGCCGCGGGCCTCCCTCGCTCCATTTGCGGGCTCCGGAGGCTTCGTTCCTCCGATCGGCGGCTCCTCCGGCCTCCCGCTCGCCTCCCGGCATCTCCCGCCAGTCCCCGCCCCCTGCTCCTGCTCTGACACCCCCTTCCACACACCGAGCCGTCCCCAGCCGCAGCCCGGCCGAGCGCGAGCGCCCAGCCGCCGCGGGCACCGCAGAGCCTTCCGGCAGCCCCGGCTGCTCCATCGCGGCGGCTGGCGGGGGTGCGGGGCCGGCGCGCGGCGCGAGTGGGGCGGCGGCGGCGCGGACCGTTCCACTGCGCGTCTCCCCCGCCCGCCCGGCGCGCGTGCTCCCCGGAACGCCATGGAGCCGCCGCGTTCCGAGCGGGCACAAAGGGGCGCGCAGCACAATGGGTGCGGCGAGCCCGTGGGCGCCGGGTGCCCGCTCCGGCGGCTCGGCCCTGCGCGGGGGTGGGCGCCCCTCCCGGCGGGCGCGCTCAGGGCAGCCCCCCTTCGCTTCCCCTCCCCTGCTCCCGCCCCCACCCCGGCATGGATGTTGCAGTCACTCTTCCGTCCGTCTGCCCCGGAGCCGCCGCCGCCGCCACCGCGCGGCCGGCTCGATCCGCCCCGCACTTACCTGGGACACGAGTTCTGTACTTTGCAGAGCGGGCCCGCGCCGAGTTTGGGCGCCACGTGGGGGGCAGGGCGCGGGGCCGGGGAGTGGGGGCCGCGCGCGGAGGGCCTGGCCGGGGCGGCCCGGGGAGTTGCTGGGGGCGGCGGGCGGGCGGGCGCCGTGTATTTTCCCCTCTCTTTGTGTGTGTCCGTGCGCTGCGCTCTCGCGTGACGTGACGGGACTCCGTGTGTCATTTCCGCACAAGGACACAGGAGCCCCCGCTGCAGTGGAACCACAACCCCTCCGCCCCCACCCCCGCCCGCCCCTCCCCCTCAGCGGGGCACACGCGGGACCGGCGGCGGCGCTCGGGCGTGAACGGCCGCGGCGGGGAGCTGGGGCGCGCACTCCGGGGACCCAGGCGGCCCGGCGCGCTCGGCCGGCGCCGCGCCGCTCCACGTGGGCCCGCGCTGGCTGCCCGGGCCGGGGGCGGCGGCCGCGCACCCACGGCGCGCCGGGCTGCGCTGCCCAACAATGTGCCCTGTACGCCGAGTGTTCTGCCCCCGCGAGTCATTTCTCTAAACCGTGGTTCCTCAGACCCGAGAGTTTGGCCCGAAAAGCCTCTTTTTCTACTTTTTTCCCCCCGCGGGACGGCGACTGTGCGGAGCGTCTCTCCTTGCGCCCGCGCCTCTCCCGCATTTTTGGCATTTCGGCCGCGGCCCCGGACCCCAGGCCGGTCTTCCCGCGCCGCGCCCGCCACAAAGACACCGGGGCGCGCTGCCCGGGTGGCCCCTTTGGCCCCACGGGGCGGCATGGAGTCTGGCGGGACGCGGGAGAGCGACCCGGGCGCTGGGAAACGCTGGCTCTGGCCACTCCCCCAGCAGGGTGGCCGCCCTCTGTTGTAACCCTAAGAGCTAAAAATCTGCCTTGTACTTGGAACCCGAAGTTTTGGGGTTTGAGACTGCGGAGCGAGAGCTTCAGAAGCGCGCGCGCTCACAGACCTACACGCCCCAAATACAAACCCACGGGATATCTGCGCCTAGCGCTTAAAATAGGAAAACACGAGTCACCAACTCAATAAAAGCTGATTCTGTCTACTCCCAGCTCCCCGACAGTAGATCCCAAGTTGATAAATAGGAAACCTACCCCTCGGTATTTTTTCAAGTCTCAGTGATTGGGAGGAGGGGCTGGGTGAGAGTCGGGGAAGCCCAATTCAAAAGCCACGTTTGTATTTTAGGCAAACAATGAGAATGTAAATTTTTTAAAAATCCTTTAATTTGCCGATTGAAGAAAGTATAAAAAGAAAAATGCAAATGATCCCATCTGCTGCTCACAGCTGACTGGCTGCAAGGGTGGACCATGTGGCCCAGCCCTGCGCGGTCAGTGAATAGGTAGAATAGAGTTTTAAAAGAAGGCATATGCTGGCTCCTTGCTGCCCTGTCGAGGCGAGGGTTTGAATTAACGTATAGTTTTGGATTACCGTATCCTTCTCCACACCACTCCAATTGGGAATTTCATAATAATGCAAGTTCCTCCTCTTCGAGTTTGAAACCAAAAGGCACAGGGTTCAGTTATCTAAGACCTTTGAGGAACTATGTGGAACATTCTCGTCCTGTATTTGGATTGCAGACTTTGAGAAGTCAGTACTAATTGCTATGCAAAAGTAGCAAGGAGCCTGGGGATCCGAGCCCTGCATCCGGGGCGGGGTGGGGAGCTTTTATAAAAGAATCCATACGTGCTCAGTGTCATTCAAAAAAGGATGATGAAAAGAATGGGGCCGAGATAGCAGCCCTTCAAATTCAAAAGACTTGGGTCGCCCTATCTACATTTAAAATAGGGCGGAGGGAGGAAGGGAGGAGGGCTGCTTGGGGGAGAATGGTTAATTTATGCATTCTCAGAAGACTGAGTGGAGGCATTTCGAATTCTGCCGGGAACTTGACTTTTACACTTGCACATTAAATAACACGTAGGATACAGTACGTCGGTTGACTTAGTTAACAGATACAGCAGTTTTATTCTCACCTTCAATTTAATGTGACAGTTATAATTAGAATTTTAAAAGTAGAAGTTGCATTTCATTAGTTCAGTTTTCTAGGATTTCCCAGTAGAAGAGTTAGGAACACTTAAGAGTAGCATTTAAGCTCATCTTGTATTTAAATCACTTTGCTATAGTGCTTTAAGAATGTAATGTGAACTTGTTAAATTTTTGGAAAGAGGACTAGATGAAAATGTGTGCTGTGAAGGGATTTCTCTTTAGCCAATTATTTACAGTGACAACTCAGGTATGTAGTTAAAGAGAAATGAAATAATAAAACTATAGAAATAAATAATAGAAATTAGCATTTCTCTGTTCATATTGTTTGAAACCAAAGATGTTTGTCAAATACAATAATTTTATTAATAAATAGTGTCCAAGGCTATGCTTAACTGACTTAGCTGACCTTTTAAAACACTTCTTTCAGGAAGCTCAAACTGACCTTGAAAACTTAAGTATTGTACATTTGCATAAGTAGATCAATCTACTTAACAAAACAAGTTGTTTGTTCCAAGTAAGTTTTTAAAGGAAATAGAAGTCATTACTACCTAGGAAAGGAAATTACCTACCTTCAAATTGTTTTGCATATGTACATGCGGTTTTCTTTTCTTTTTTTAATAAGGCAAAGGGAATATAGTGGATAAAGGTGAAAATAAATGTATTGGAGTAGTTATATCTAATTTTAGAAACTTTAATTCTGAAAGTGCTATTGGATAAAGTAATGCCTTATGAAAAAATGTGAATAAACATGGTAGAAAATGGGGAGAGGAATGAGGTATAAAAAGCACAAACCCTGCCCAGTACAACCCTAAGAAGTCAATCGTAGTTCATGGTTTATAAGGATAAAGATTTGAAAAAAAATAATAACCTAGGTTTTGGAGGTCTGCTAGACTTGAAAATTCTTAATTAGAAATGCATTTTTCAGGATTTCAAGTTAGAGCTGCTTGCAACTGATCTAGTCAATCCATTTTCAATTTTACCTGAGTAACATGCAGCAGAGGGAAATTTGGCTACTTGGCCATATAAAACACTTAAATAAAACACTAAACTCAAATGGAAAATTACACAGCATTTAATAGTGAGATACATACATATAATATAAATATATATAATTAAGAGTGGCAGACAGACATTAAGTTTCAGATATCTTAACTGTTAAAGGTTTTTATCATTGCTAAAATATATTTATAGTTGCCAAGACAATATTTAGTAGTACTTTTTTTTCAGTAGTTAAATCTTAAAAACAACGCAGCAGATTTCACTGTTACTTTTGAGACATTTCCACTTTATTTCTTGCCTGCTGGATGTATAATCTTGCCAAGTATTCAACTTCAAACAGAAGTAGCTGGCAGATCCAGATTCTGTGAACACTCACAACAGAGAAAAAGAGGGGTGAGAGAGGTTATATTAACTTTATTAAATAGGACCTACAGGAAGAGGAGGCCTCAAGGTTTAACCCCCTGTGTGTGGGAAAAAAGAAAACAAAACAAAAACTACCTTTAGCGGAATGAGGAGCAGGTAAATGACACCCCACAACACAGTGTGAAAAAAAATAAAGAGGTTTGAATGCGAAGTTACAGAGAATTTGTGCCAGGCATTTTCCTTATGTGTAGGAGAACTACTTAATAATTTACAGCAGCTTGAGATTTTAAGCACCGAACACAGCCATTAGGATCTGATTTTGGTCAAATATCTGGTTTGCACAATAGGATTCTGCAAAAAGATATATTAGGGAGAGTGAAAACTGCTGCAATCCCACTCTCAATTTCAAGCCCTTGAGAAAACGAGTGCCAATGTGAACCGTAGCTCATTCTGAACCCAGACTGCTGGCTGCAGGCGCTGTAGCCACCAGGGCCCCTGCACCCAGAGGGTGCCCAAGGGCCTACAGTCAGGCATCCCACACTGATCACACAGCTGCAGCGACAGGCAGGGAGCAGGGAGCAGTCAGCCCAGCCAATCAGAGCCCATTAAAGAAGAAAGAGGAGATATATACTGCTCTAGCAATTGACTGATTTTTTAAAAAATTATTTTATGCTGTGGATCGAAAGACTCTATAAATGAGATGGTATGTTTTAATTAGAATTATTTGACTTGCCCAAAATCTTCTTTGTAAAACACGTCACAGAAATGAACTCAAGATCCAGTAATTCCACTTCTAGGAATCCATCATGGTGAAATATTCAGTCAAGGTTACATATACAAGGATGTTCACTGCAGGATCATTCATGATAGGAAAAAAATTGGAGAGAGATTTAAAAATTGTTAAATAAATAATACCAGCTATGTAAGCTTTAGAAAGAAGGAAGGTGATCTTTTTCATGGATGTAGAAGAATGCGACATATTGTCGAGTAAAAGAAGAAAATTAAGATTTAATATATTGAGTTCATGTTCTAAGCTAAAACAAAAAAAAAGAAAAAAATAATAAAAAAGATAAAAATATTTCCAAAAGAGGTCCCAAAAAATAAAAAAAAATGAAAAAAATAAAAAAAAGAAAAAAAGAAAAAAAAGATAAAAAAAAGAAAAAAAAAGATTTAATATATAGTGTAATCCCATTTGTGTAAAAAATGAAAAACATTTATGCACATGTATCTGGGTGTAAACAGAAAAGGTGTGGGAAATGCAGGGGTAACAGTGGTGACCCCTGAGGTATAAGATGGTAGAAAGGAGAAAGGGACTTTTACTTTTTCATGTGTGTACTGTTTCGTTTTATTTTTTCCCCCCAAATAAGTGTCTATTGCCTCTGTAGTCCTTTTCCCTTCCCATGAACTAAAACAGAGTCATGGCTGTGGCCTCGAGAGCAAAAGTCACCCCTCAGTAGCTAAGTCGTGCTGAGCTGGTGTGGGAGCTCAGATTCGCTCAGGTCACCAATCCCCTCTTCCTCCACATATTTTTATGGCTTGGGCAGAAAAAAAAAAAGGAAGAGAGGAAATCCTGGTAAAAATTACCCGAAAGTAAATATGGCATTTGGCTACAGAATATAAGGCCCCTTTCTCCAAGCTTCTGAAGTGTCAACATTGTATTTTAAGAGGTAACCGTGGATATATCTAAGATTTCCCTAGAATCATGATACATTAGGGCCTGAGAAACAATAGATGTCAACTGCCTGGTTCTACCAATAAGGAAACCGAGGCTGAAAGAAGGGGTGGCTTGCCCAAGGCTCGCTAGCCTTTGGAACGATGCTTTTGGGTTCCTTTTCTTAGTTATTCCTACCAAAGGCTACAGAGGTTAAAAAAAAAAAATCAAAGATTATGGAGGAGTGAAATATACAAGGTTTGTGCTTCACAGAATTGTGTTCATATAAATGATCACCCACCCCTCCTACCCCCAGCCTCATCCTTTGTTCCTTAGCAGTTTAGGCCCCTTTCTCAAGAGGCCTCAGGTGTCCCAAGGCTGAGTTGGCGGCCCTACTCTGCACTCCCATGGTAGCTTTTTCTTTCTTTCTTTTTTTTTTCCTGAGACAGAGTCTTGCTCTTATGCCTGGGCTAGAGTGCCGTGGCGTCAGCCTAGCTCACAGCAACCTCCAACTCCTGGGCTTAAGCAATCCTCCTGCCTCAGCCTCCCAAGTAGCTGGGACTGCAGGCATGTGCCACCATGCCTGGCTAATTTTTTCTATGTATATTTTTAGTTGGCCAGATAATTTCTTTCTATTTTTAGTAGAGATGGGGTCTCTCTCTCTTGCTCAGGCTGGTCTTGAACTCCTGAGCTCAAACAATCCAGCTGCCTCGGCCTCCCAGAGTGCTAGGATTACAGGCAAGAGCCACCATGCCCAGCCAGGTTTTTCTTTCTCTGTCATGGAGACTGTTATGAATTGACCTGTGTCCCCCCAAAATTCATATGTTGAAGTCCTAACCCCAGTATATCTCAGAATATGAGTACATTTGGAGATAAGGCCCTTAAAGAGGTCATTGAGATTAATTGAAATCATAAGGGTGGGGCCCTAATCCAATAGGATTGGTGTCCTTATAAGAAGAGGCGATTAGGACACAAGCAGGCAGAGAGGAAAGGCCATGTGAGGACACAGTGGGAAAGCAGCCATCTGCATGCCAGGGAGAGGGGCCTTGGGAGAGAGCACTACTGCCAGCACCTAGGGCTTCCAGCCTCTAGAACTGTGAGAAAAGTTTCTATTGTTTAAACTACCAGTCTGTGGTATTTTGTTATGACAGCCCAAGCAGACTAATACAGAGACCCTGCTCTCATGAAGCTGTAACTGCCTTTTTATTTGTCTGTGTCCCCAGCTAGAACATAAATTCCTGGAGGGCAGGACCATGTCTGGCCACTGTATCTCCATGTGTCTGGCAGTGTGCCTGGGACAGAGTCTGTTCTCAACAAGTATTTGCTGAAAGAATAAATGAGTTGTTAGATATCAATGTTCCCTTCCCCTTGCCCTTTGTATAGATGAGCAAAAGGTTCAAAGGTTAAGAGCAGAACTATTCCCTGTCTACAGTGAATGGTGCCTTCTGGAATTGTCTCTGCATCACATATGCTCTTATAAGCAAATGGCGCAAACGCAGGCAGCTAATTCATGGCAGACTCATACTATACCAACTCTGCAATAATAATATCACACAGCTGTAAAATTTTGTTCAGCCTTCCTATTTCCATAGCTTTTTTAGTCTGCTTAGGCTACCATAACAAAATACCATAGATTGGTGAATTAAACAATGGAAATTGGCCAGGCATGGTGGCTCACACCTGTAATCCCAGCACTTTAGGAGGCTGAGGTGGGAGGGTCGCTTGAGGTCAGGAGTTTGATACCAGCCTGGGGAACATAGCAAGACCTTGTCTCTACAAAAGAATTTAAAAAAAATTAGCTGGGCATGGTGGCACCCAGTATTCCAGAGGCTAAGGCAAGAGGATACCTTCAGCCCAGGAGTTCAAGGTTGCAGTGAGTTATAATCAGGCCACTGCCCTCCAGCCTGGGTGACAGAGCAAGACCCCTGGGCATGGTGGCACCCAGTATTCCAGAGGCTAAGGCAAGAGGATACCTTCAGCCCAGGAGTTCAAGGTTGCAGTGAGTTATAATCAGGCCACTGCCCTCCAGCCTGGGTGACAGAGCAAGACCCTATCTCAAAAAAAAAAAAAAAGAAAGAAAGAAAGAAAGAAAAGAAAAGGAAAGAAAGAAAAGGAAAGAAAGAAGAGAACAGAAGAGAAGAGAAGAGAGGAGAAGAGAGAGAAGAAAGAAAATTTCTCCTAGTTCTGGAATCTGGAAGCCTGAGATCAGGTGCCTGCATGGTCAGCCTCTGGGGAGGGCTTTCTTCCTGGTTTGCAGATGGCTGCCTTCTTGCCCTGTCCTCACAAGTGCGCGGAGGGGGAAGCTACTCAGGTGTCTCTCTCTCTCTTTTTTTTTTTTTTGAGACAGGATCTTGCTGTAGCTTGGAACTCCTGGGCTCATGTGATCCTCCCACCTCAGACTCCTGAGTAGCTGGGACTACAGGCATGCGCCACCATGCCCGGCTAATTTTTTCTATATATTTTTAGTTGTCCAGCTAATTTCTTTCTATTTTTTAGTAGAGACAGGGTCTCGCTCTTGCTCAAGCTGGTCTCGAACTCCTGAGCTCAAACAATCCGCCCGTCTCGGCCTCCCAAGTGCTAGGATTACAGGCATGAGCCACCGTGCCTGGCTGAGTAAAATGTTGAAATATTAATAACTAGCCCAGACACATTAACAAGGTTTTGATATTTTTTTCCATTCATACAAAATAACACAAACAAACAAAAAAAAACCCCAAACACAGTTCTAGTTTAGCAGCAAAAGCAAAAAGGTTCATATGACAATCCTCAACGCTGTCCTGGAAGACACCCATAAAACACCACTTTAAATTCACACTCCACCCAGAAAGTTAAACAAATACCACTGTATAATTCTAAAACATGTCGTCTAAAATGTGACAGTCCCCAAACCACATTCTCCTCACCCCACCCACAAGGAAAGGAACAATGAGTCCTGCCCTCCTTCTCCAGGACAGGATCTAGTAGCCTCTGCCACGTGTGCACTCTGGTGCCACTAGAGCCCTGGACTAAGTAACCAAGCCGGTGAGAAAGAATAGATAGTGCGTGCAAATCTCGGGTCACACACTTGTGTGTATGAAATAACGATTTTTATAATTTCTTACTATTTTGAATCCCATCCTTTTGGAGTCCTCCTCAACCTCAGGGGACTTCCAGGGGCTTCTGCCCTCCAGGCATCTGCTCCATCTGGCAGGGCCATTCATCATGCTGCTCACCATGCCCTGTAGGCAGCGGCTCTGCCATGCCCAACAGGGGACAAGGTCATCTCTTTGCAAGGCTGCCTCGAACAAGGCTATGATGCAGATGCCTACAGGGAGCAGGCAAGGACAGTTCGTGAGTGAACCAGGCAGTGTGCCTACTAAACACATAAGAACAGGCTTCACTTTCACAAAGGATTACACCAGCTCTCATGTATCTGTCAGTATCAGCCATCGCTAGTCTATCTTTTGTTTCCCCATTTATGGAAAACAGTCTTGGATAAAGAGGAACATTCCTCTATTGCCTAGAAAACAGCACTGTAAGGGTCCTGATGAATGACAATGAGCCCTTAGCCTCAGCATAGGGACAAAGCAGGGACTGGTGGGGACTGCCGCAGGTCAGAGCCTTCATTCTGTATCTAGGCAGGCAGCCACTGATGTCATGACAGACTGAACCCAGTATGGCCAAATCTGCCAATTATTCAAGCGAAGCCCCAAATCTGGATTTTTATGAGAAATCACTTGGATTTTAATACTGAATGACTGAAATTCACATGGCCAAAGCCTGTCTGCAGTCAGATCCAGCCCAGTGGCCTCCAGTTTGTGACTTGGGACCTGGCTGCAGCACACAGCTACATTTCTAGGAACAGCCCCGACTCCCAGCCAGGTTGCTTGAAAGCCCACACAGCCACCCTGCTCATCCCACCACCCCACCCAGGGGCCTTCTGCTTTTGCCCAAGATGCTGCCTATGGCTCAAATCCTCCCCCTGCTGGGGCTTAAGCTTTCAGAAACAAAAGCTTGAGGGTTATATGTCAGCTTTCTGCCCCACCTCATTGCTTCACCAAGAAAATAAACCCAGATTGGGACATCTGCTTGAAGGCAGGGAAGGGAAAGGGGAAAATACTAGGGGAATAAAGGTATAGATTGGATCTCAAAAATATTATCCTACCCCACATACTTACAGAACATATTTGATCTGAGGTTATTTCTAAAAGTTTCAGATTTTCTCTATGCTGTGGACTCCAAGGAAGTACTAGGAAAATCTTTCAGGAAGGAAATACCAGTTCAGCCAATTGATCAAATATTCCATTTTTCACAGTAAAACATATGGATCTAACACAGCATCTTCCTAATAATTTATTATATTATAAAATTCACTTTTACTAGTATAGTACCTTATTATCTTGATTCTGCCATGGGCAATCTCTGCTTTCAATAATAAGGTTTTTGAAAAAATATGAAATAAATTGCTACACCAAAAGGAGTTTAGCACCTTGAAGGTTTATCCACGGAGTTAACAGTAAATATATGATACTAGTTATTACTGAGCCATCATTGGTTTAGAGAGCTAAAGTTATTACTGACTCATTACTGGTTTAAAGGACTAAAGCAATACAGCCCTGTGCTCTGGGAAGATGATAAATTTGGGAGCAGAAAGTTCAGACTCAAATTACCTTTGTTTCATCATTTTCTTCGGTGGAAGGCGAGAGATGCTGGTCTCAGTGTGATAATGATTTGAGTGGTCAGGAGTGGGGCAAGAATATTAGAAATACACTAGATGAAAATCCTTCAGATAAATGACCTTATTACCCTCCTGACCTATATAATCAGCCAGGAGCAAAGAGGAATAATTGCCCTTTGGAATCCAAGTGTGGGTTTGAGGGAAAAGGGGCCAGAGGAATTCAATAATCCATATTTACCTGCTTCTTCCCTCTGGATATATTACATTAGAAATTGGAGACGTTTTGGATTCCTGTTCTCCAATAAAATGAAATTCATTTTTTTTTAAAGGAAAATAATAGGCTGGGTGAGGTGGCTCATGCCTGTACTCCCAGCACTTTGGGAGGCTGAGGTGGGAGGATCTCTTGTGGCCAGAAGTTCAAGACCAGCATGAACAACATACTGAGACCTTGTCTTTACAAAAAAATTAAAAAATTAGCCAGGCATGGTGGCACTCGCCTGTAGTCCTAGCTACTTGGGAGGCTGAGGTGGGAGGATCCCTTGAGCCCAGGAGTTCAAGGTTGTAGTGAGCTATGGTTGGACCACTACACTCCAGCCTGGGTGATAGAGCAAGACCCTGCTCAAAAAAAAAAAAAAAAAAAAAAAAAAAAAAGGAATAGCATCAGCAGAAATAAGTAGTGTATGCATGTGGAAACTCATAACACGTTTGGGGACAGAAATGGCACTCTCCAAGACTCAAACATTTGGTATTTCCTGAATTCTTTTTGTGGAGATACCAAAGTTTGCAAATGGCATACATAATAAATATATTACATACAAGTTGATATCCAATGATTTAACAACATTTAATATTAAACAATTAAGACAAAAGGTACAGCTTCTATAGCCATGCAAATTCTTCCTGAGATGCATGTTGTAATCCTAGCTTTCAGTAAGCAAATGCTGTACTTGTGGAAACTGCATTTATTAGGCCTTGACATTAGGTAGGTAAGTAAATTACTTCAGGTACCAAAGGGATCTTTGGTCTGGGCTGGAGTAAGTGAATGTGCTTTCCTAATGCCTATGTTCTCAGAGAGTATTTGCAGTGACAGAATTTAGCTCATGTCAATTGTACAGTGAGGTGAGCAAGACCACTTAGTACCTAAAGTACAGTTGGCAGGAGAAGATGAGACCTCTTTGGAAGATGGCCTGGCCAGCTCTAATATGACAAAAGCTTTCAGAGTTAAGAGGTATTTACTGAGCACCTCTGATTGCAAAACTGTGGGGCAGCAGCTGAGGCAGGAAACTGCAGGCCCTATTTGAAAACTATAAATAGCCCTTCTGGGTAGAAAACAGGAGCCCAGAAGTTAGGGGGAGGGCAGAAGTAACAGGTAAGGCCAGAGAGACAGGTGGTGAACAGATTGAGGCCTTCCTCCAGTCTGTGCCACAAATCACCCCAGACCTGGCAATCAGTTTGATGCTTGACTATTTCATCGAAGACAAATGTGACAACCGGCAGCCACAGGCAAGAAGACCCTGATCCAAAAACTCCAGCTTTCCTGCTCTCAGCAAGCACTGGCCTCTCAGACTGCCCATCTCAGACCCAGTTTTAGGGATCCAGCGGGAACTCAGAATCGGGAGGATGTGGACAGACACATAGAAACATACCCAATAACTGACCACCGTCCCTCTACAGTTTGGCACCTCCATGTAGCTTCCAAGAAGCTCATTCTTGTGTGTGCAGGGGAGCGCTAACAACACTAGAGCAGGGCCACATGTCTGTTTGTGCAAGGAAGGAAAGATTGCCCCAACACACGAAGAAATTTAACAGAGAATAAAACCAAACAAAGAATTCTGAGCCTGCTGAGTAACAAGAGATCATACACAAATGGCAACTGTTTATTTAAAATTTCGACTGGGCGTGGTGGCTCACGCCTGTAATCCTAGCACTATGGGAGGCCGAGGCGGGCGGATTGTTTGAGCTCAGGAGTTCGAGACCAGCCTGAGCAAGAGTGAGACCCCCCCCATCTCTACTAATAGAAAGAAATTATATGGACAACTAAAAATATATATAGAAAAAATTAGCTGGGCATGGTGGCACATGCCTGTAGTCCCAGCTACTCGGGAGGCTGAGGCAGAAGGCTCACTTGAGCCCAGGAATTTGAGGTTGCTGTGAGCTAGGCTGATGCCACTGCACTCTAGCCCGGGCAACAGAGTGAGACTCTGTCTCAAAAAAATAAATAAATAAATAAAAAATAAAATTTCATGGCATTGATACAATAGGGTTAATATTCTCTGGATGGAATTTTTCACCTTTGCATGTCTTTCCCTTTTTTTTTCCGCCTGTGTGAATTTTAATTAGTCTCAGCCTGATAAAAACTTTTTATAGCCAACCAAAACACTTGCAGTAATCAAAAGCTATAAAGTAAAAAAATACAGTGCTACTATGCTATCAGCATTCAGGGAATCCCTGATATGCTCAGTAAAATCCCATGATAATGCACTCATCAAAAATATAATTTTAGATATAATGCAGAGTTGGCCACTGGCTCTCATTCCCTGCCTAGCTCCTGTTTGACAACAGGGCAGGTATAGCGATTGGGGACGGAGGTTGTGAAGTGGAGGCCACAGCCATGAAGGTGGGGGAATGGCATGTGAACTTCTTTCAGAAAGAGAAGAGGTAAAGGGCGAGTCTCCATTCCTTACCATTCTCCCAGCTGAATCTCTAAATCTGGCCAACTAACTGAGACATTTCTGGAATCACTGATGCTATCCTGCTGCCTCTGGACTCAGAATTGTCCCCAGTAATATTTAAGTTGGGGCCAACCACCACCACCACGTGGCATCAAATCACCGCTGAGTCTGGCATGAATGTAGCCAGGGCAGCTGGACCCCAGAAGCCCTCTCCAGCTAGCTAGGCAGACCCACATGGTGGTTTTGTTGCTAACCCTAGAAAAAGTTGTGGCCTTACATTTCACATGACTGAATTCTTTGGATCTCACAATTACAGTAGGGTTTTTACTGTATTGATTTATGATAGCTAATAATGGAGACAAGTACTCTGTTAGTAGACTAATGACCAAGGAGGACTAAGTTAGACATTGTGCTAATTATTTTATACACATTAGTTAATTTAATCCCTTCAACAACCTATGAAGTATATTTATAGGCATAGGAATAATATGAAACTGTCATTTTTATAGGTCAAAAATGGTCAAACATTGACATTTTCATATAGCTCAATCTAATAGTTATTATTAAACTATTCCTTAGGTTATAGAGTTCTATATATACACGCTTCATAGCTTGAGCTTATTAATTGTATTATGAACATTTTCAGTATGTATATTTTATAAATGCTTGATTTATCAGTTTCTGAAAGGTGTGTGTTAAAATCTTTTAACTTGATTTATCTATTTCTCCCTACAATTTTTTCAATTGTTTCTTTGTATATATTGAGGCTGTGTTATTAGATACATACATGTTTTTGATGGTTAGTTTCTTGCTCTATTGTTCATTTTATCAGCATATAACATCCTTCTTTGTCCCTTACACAGTGGTCCACAACCTTTTTGGCACCAGGGACTGGTTTCATGAAAGGCAATTTTTCCAGGGAGGCAGGGGATTTGGGGGCCTTGTGGGGGGTGGGTAGGCGGAGCGCAGGCGGTGGTGCCCGCTGATTCCTGGACCATGCAGGGACAGGTATCCCGGACAGGTTTCCCCGGTGGCCTGAGGGTTGGGGACCGAAGCAGTATTTTTTGCCTTATATTCTATATTGCCCAATACTAATATTCTTCCTCCTCTTTCTTTTGGTTCATATTTTTCTGTTACTCTTTTTCATCTTTTATTTTCAATTTTTCTTTGTCTTTTTGATTTCGGTTTCTCTTTTAGACAGTCCTTTATTAATAGATCTGTTTGATCCAATATGAGTCTGTTTTTTAACTGAATTTAATTTATATTTACTACATTCATGTAATAAGTACTTGTTTCTGCCGTTTTATTCTATACTTTTCGTTTATTCCATGTCTTAGTCTTTATTCTGTAACAGAATAACTGAGGCTGGGTAATTTATAAAGAAAAGAGCTTTGTTTGGTTGAGGATTCCGGTGGCTGGAGGGTTCAAGACTGGGCAGCTGCATCTGGTGAGGGTCTCAGGGTGCTTCCACTCATGGTGGGAAGCAGCAGGAGAATGAGAGTGTGCAAACTGATCACACGGCAAGAGACGAAGCAAGGGAGAGAAACCAAGGAAGCCAGACTCTTTAACAACTTGCTCTCTTGGGAGCTAATCCATTTCTGCAGGAGGGAGGGCTCACCTTCCCCTCCCCTCCCCCCTCCCCCATGAGAGAGCATTAATCTATTCATGAGAGCTCCGCCCCCATGGCCCAAACACCTCCCACTAAGCCTCACCTCCCAATACTGCCACATTGGGGATCAAATTTCTTTTCTTTTTTTTTTTTTGAGACAGAGTCTCACTCTGTTGCCCAGGCTAGAGTGCCATGGCGTCAGCCTAGCTCACAGCAACCTCAAACTCCTGGGCTCAAGCAATCCTTCTGCCTCAGCCTCTCGAGTAGCTGGGACTACAGGCATGTGCCACCACGCCCAGCTAATTTTTTCTATATATATTTTTAGCTGTCCAGATAATTTCTTTCTATTTTAGTAGAGACGGGGTCTCGCTCTTGCTTAGGCTGGTCTCGAACTCCTGAGCTCAAAGGATCCTCCCACCTCAGCCTCCCAGAGTGCTAGGATTACAGGCGTGAGCCACCTGGCCTGGCCTGGGGATCAAATTTCAACATGAGTTTTGGTGGGATGAATCACATCCAAGTCATGACACTATACATTTTATGCTTCTTTTTGTCTTGCTTCTTTGCATTGGATAGATTCCTGCCTGCACCCCCCCCCCCCACTCCGGGTTTAAATGTTAAGCATTCCAGTCTGCTGTCTTACTTCAAAGTTCATTTCTGTCTGCTCCCCTACACCAAGAATTAGATGTTAATGGAACCTTAGAAGTTTATCATCTACCCCAGTGAATCTAAAACTGGAGTGTGTGTGTGAGAATTACTCAGAAGCTTCTGAAAAATGTAAATTCCTGGACCTCACCTTCAGAGATTCTGGTTCAGGAGGTCTGGCTAAAACCCTTATTCTAATGCAAGCCCTTGGTTTTGATGGGTGGTTCACAGACCACATTGTGCAAATACTGTTTTCATCCAAGCTCATAACTTTCCAGATGGTAAGCTTTACATTTGCTGGTGGCCCTTTACATACTGCTTTTTAAATATATACCTCTGGGTGGGCTCTAGCCATCTCTTTTCTAGACCCTTTCTCACTTTATATTGTCCTGTATGTTAAAAGAAGTCTCCAGATCTATTTTATAATCTATGTTCTTCTAGTTAGAGTTTGCAATCCAGTGCTCCTTTACTATTACTCTATTTTACTTGCTTGTTTCATCATTATAAAAACATATTGCCTTTAACAGTATTTATTGAATGACAACCTCTGTGACAGGTGCAGTAGTGATAGGCGGTTTTAGGTGCTTAGCAGGTACTTTACTAGTAAGTGTGACTGTCTCCATTTCTATAAGAAAGCAAGAAGTAACTTGGGGAATTTACCTCATATTACATTTGATGGAGAAGCTAGGATTTGAACTCAGATCTGTCTGTTCCATTTGTTATTAAATATATCCCACTGCCTTCAAAGAGAACCTGATCCCAAGAAGCCCACAATGTAGTGGGAAAGATACAAATAATCTCATTCTACGGTTCACCTTTGTATCCAAAGACTGTGCTTTGCACACAAAAACACTTAATAAATATAAGTGAAAGGAAGGCATGAACTTACTCTGGTTTCCCACTTCTTTCTCTGCTGAGGGTTTCCAAGTCAGAGGAATCAGTCTGGTAAGACAAAGTAGCAGCAAAGGGGACTGTTTGGGGAAACACAACTTCGTAGACGAATAGGAAGAAGAGCCTATGGCACACAGTGATTTTCTTTCTCTGAACAGCTAGTGTAACAGTCATCAGTCATTTTGTGAAAATGTCCATTATAAGCTAGGGCTACTTTCATTTTATGCTTTTCCTTTTTCTAATTTATTCAATAAAAGTCTTTAAGGAATACAATAATATAATTTTAGTACTATTTTCTCCTTCCTGTACTCAGTTTTATAATGCTGATGTTGAACATAATAGAGCAAGCAACTACATGTAACTGTAGAAATTATTGCTGGGAGTTAGCTTATGAAATACACACCTTTTACTGCCTTTCGTTGGCATTGTTAACTAGGTTATAAATAGTACAGTTGACATACTGCAAACGGAAAGTGCTTTTTGATGGGCACATGCTATGAATGGAAGAAGTGTTCAAACACAATGTTTAAGTTGGAAAGCTTTCATTACAGCCAGCGAAAGGGGAAAATGGTTTATTTCCTAATCATAGCCTTGCTTAAGAATCCAATCATATAGAAAGACTTATGGTAAAGCTTTCTAAAAACAGATATTTATGCTACTATTTGAGTAAACAAGTACATCCAGTCTATAAACATATTTTGATAGTGTTGATGGGCACTTTTAAGAAAATTGAGCTGTTCCCCTATTGTGCAGATGTGGAGAGGCAAAGGAAGTCATAAGACTAAGATATAACATTGGAAAGTACAGTTTATATTTATATCAATTTCAAAATATAAAGCTTATACTATGTCATTTTGCCTACTAGAATTTGAAATTTTAAAAACTATTTTTGAAGAACTTTAATTATTGAGACAGAACAAAAAAGATACATTTATTTTTGCAGGCATTTTATGTTGCCAGAGGGCAACAAATGTTATTAATACTATGCAGGTTCTTTCAGTCATTACAAGGTGTAGGTATGAAGATTAGTGATGACTTTTGTAAATGACAAATACAAAATTTTCAGACATCATTATATTTTTATAGGATGCAATAATTTGGGTTTCAAGCTTTTTTTGTTTTGTTTTGTTATGGCTGTGAAGCAACTATGACACAGATTTAATGCTACTCAAATTGATGACAGTAGAGGTGAGGGGACTAGGGACAAAGTTTTCTTCCTACACATTTGTTTTTAGGCATCTATATTTGCCTGAGTGTCTTGATACCATGGTGATAGCTTAGCAACAGCTAGATACAAATTAAGGTAATCTGTCAAGCCAGCCTCTTATCAAAAGTCAGTAGGTAGGACATTGGAAAAAGAAAATATAGATGTTTAATAGCATGAGAAAAAAGAAACTCGCTCTCTCTACTACCTGTTCTTGTCCATCTCTTCACTGCATATTCATATATATATATATATATATATATACACACATACACACACACATACACAAAGAGATGAAAATCTTAAAAAATTCCCCAACCGACCTCAGTGTTATAAATGATTAGATAAAACAAAATTCAAACCTTTCCTTTATTTTTATTTTTATTTTTTTTGAGACAGGGTCTTGCTCTGTCACCCAGGCTAGAGTGCAGTGGTGTCATCATAGCTCACTACAACCTCAAACTCCTGGGCCAAAGCCATCCTCCTACCTAAACCTCCTGAATAGCTGGGACTACAGGTGCCATGCCACTATGCCCTGCTAATTTTTCTATTTTTTGTAGAGAAGGGGTCTTGCTCTTGCTCAGGCTTAAACCTTTCTTAAATAGAGAAAAAAACAACACATTTTAACCTTTCTTGAATAAGAACTAATGATCACAAAGGTACATGAAAAATGTTTTGCAGAGACATTTCAAAGGGATTTTTCCATACCAATGGACATTCAATTTTTGTTGATGGCTATTAGGAGGACAGGGTTACATAAAATCTTTGGACCAGCAGATTTGGATGAAATGATGAATTCTGCCATTTTAAAAGTCAACCTACCATATAATGCCTTTCACTACCTTTACGATAATTTATATGCAAAGCAGAGAAAGTAAAATAACCTAAAAGGGAGAATATAACATTTGGAAAGTAAATAAAATCACCTTAATTTTCAGGGCTATTGGTTTTATTTCAAATAGTTACCTAACAAATGGTACAATACAGGTTAAAGCAAATAGCCATTAGCTAGCTGAACAGAGATGGCAAATAGACTTTGACTTATATGCTGGCTCTCAGACATTAAACAGTGGGTGCTTGGAATGCTGTGTTGAGAAGGATTCTGAAGTTTGGTAAGAAAAGGGCTGTGAATGAGGAGCAAATGTCCACTAGGACTGGGAGGGAGACGAGAGGCTTTAACTTTGTGAAAAACAGGTATGTCTCTAGACGATGCACATGTTCCTACTGTGGCTTCCCACAGCACCTGGCAGGCTGCTGAGCACCCTTAAGAGTGTGTAGACCCCATTTAGTAAAGCCCACATCTAGAGATTAACAGAAATTAAAATGTTTAACTTTGTGCATGATAATGTAAGAGTGAGAGAAGTTAAGTAACTTGCTTGTCAATGGCACAGGTGGGATTTGAAGCTAGCAAAGCCCAAGTTCTTAACAAAGACTGTCTATATTCTTCCAAAGACAAGTACCAGGGTTCCTTGGGATTCAGGTTTGGTACTAACCTCATCTGAAAAAAGACTTTGGGGCCACAGAAGACCATGCAGTAACTAGTAAGTTGGCAATTTCAGTATTGTTAAAAAAAAAAACAGCATGGTTTCTGTTTGGGGTGATGGAAAAGTTTTGGAAAATGGTGACGGTTGCACAACATTGCGAATGTAGTTAATGTCACTGAACTGTACACTTAACATGACTCAATTGGCATAATTTATGTTATATATATTTTACCACAATAAAAATTAGTAAAAGAAAAAGTAAATCATGATGGGTCATGGAAGATTAGAAGATTAATATTATCAAGGTGACAATTACCAAAATTTGATCTATATATTCAATGTAATTCCTATCCAAATCCCAGCACACTTTTGTGGGTAGAAGTTGACAAGCTGATCCTAAGAATTTTTATGGAAATGCAAAGAACCCAGAGTAGCCAAAACTACTTTAAAAAAGAGGAACTACAAATATAAAGGGGGAAATGTGAATAAGATTGACAAGTTGTATCAATGTCAATATCTTGGTTATGATATTGTATTACAGTTTTGCAAGATGTTACCATTGGTGAAATGAAACTGTAAAGGGTACAAGGGAGCTCTCTGTACTCTGTATTCTTTCTTTCTTTTTTTTTTTTTTAGGGACAGGGTCTTGCTCTGTCAGCCAGGCTGGAGTGCAGTGGCCTGATCATAGCTCACTGTAACCTCAAACTCCTGGGCTCAAGGGATCCTCCCACCTCATCCTCCCCAGTAGCTAGGACTACAGTTGTGTGCCACCACACCCAGATAATTTTTAAATTTTCTGTAGACAGGGAGTCTCGCTATGCTGCCCAGGCTGGTCTCACTTGGCCTCAACTGATTCTCTTGCCTCCCAAAGTGCTGGGATTATAGGTGTGAGCCACTGTGCTTGGCCTTTCTATATTACTTCTTAATACTGCATATGAATCTACAATTATCTTAAAATAAAAAGTTTAGGCCGGGCGTGGTGGCTCACACCTGTAATCCTAGCACTCTGGGAGACCGAGGCGGGTGGATCGCTCAAGGTCAGGAGTTCGAGACCAGCCTGAGCAAGAGGGAGACCCCTATCTCTACTACACATAGAAAAAATTAGCTGGGTGTAGTGGTACACACCTGTAGTCCCAATTACTTGGGAGGCTGAGGCAGGAGGATCCCTTGAGCCCAAGAGTTTGAGGTTGTTGTCAGCTAGGCTGATACCATGGCACTCTAGCCCAGGCAACAGAGTAAGACTGTGTTTCAAAAATAAATAAATAAATAAAAATAAAAAAAGAAAATTATGGTTCAGAACTGCATAAATAGGCAGCAATTAGGAAGCTCGTTATGACAAATAGGTCATGTTCTACATAAACAAGTGGGTTTAAGTAGGAACATTCCTCCATCAGTAGAAGCCTTAAACTTAGCACTTCAGAGGTCTGAGGACAGGTAGGGTGAGCTAAAGGGAGCTGTGGATTCCACTATCAGTTCTGGCCTCTCCCTCTTGTTAAGTCACCTTTAGAAGTCGGTAATCTTCCTAACGGAAAGGCGGGACCCATTCTGAAAAAATAAAACGGTAAATTTGAGAAGGGGATCAGGACTGAAGGTAGCAAGAGAAAAAGGTAAATGATTATCTTGTGTTTTTAAAAGGGCAAAAAACTTTACTATTAATAAAACATGATTAACAATAAGGGGAACTATTAATAATGGAACATGTCCTCAATTTCAAATCTTTATCATTTTTTTAAAAAGTGACAATGTCAAATATGGCCAGGCGTGGTGGCTCAAGCCTGTAATCCTAGCATGCTGGGAGGCCGAGGTGGGAGGATAGCTCGAGGTCAGGAGTTCGAGACCAGCCTGAGCAAGAGCAAGACCCTGTCTCTACTAAAAAATAGAATGAAATTAGCTGGACAACTAAAAAAAAAAATATGTATATGTATATATATATAAAAATATAAATATATATATAAATTAGCCAGGCATGGTGGAGCATGCCTGTGGTCCCAGCTACTCAGGAGGCTGAGGCAGGAGGATTGCTTGAGCCCAGGAGTTTGACGTTGCTGTGAGCTAGGCTGACGCCACGGCACTCTAGCCCCGGCAACAGAGTGAGACTCTGTCTCAAAAAAAAAAAAAGAAAAAAGAAATGTCTTGGTACCCCAAATTTCTCCTTAGAGACTGTCTGAAATTATAAGAACCTAATATGAGCTAATAAATAAATATCCCTGAAGAAGGGGCAGGGAGAAGGGCTGTCAGTATTCCACACTTTCGAGTGAATTGGGCAGCCTGTTAGGTTTTAAGGAAGCGAGAGCTCTGCTAAGTATGACCTGAGGAGAGAGGCCAGGCAGAACTCTGTCACTCAGTAGGGAGGGTGGGGCTGCTGCTCTCAGGGATGCAGGAGCCAGGGGGTCAGGATGTGCAATGAGGGATGCGAAAGAAGCTGGGAAGATGAAAGGGAAGTAAGAAAGGTCCCAAAGACAGCAGAAAGGTGGGTGTTAAACAGAAGAGTCCAGGGCTGCATGTCATACAAAGGAGAGCTAGAATGCTTTCAGTCACCTGTGAGGCAGCCTGGCAGGAAGCTTACCCATTAAGTTCTCCGCATTCCCTCAGAGCCTCTCCTCCCTGAATCTCACACAGCATCTTTGCTAGTTAGACAGCCAGGAATTGCAAACATTTAGAAAATAAAACAAATCTGGAAGGGATTTCATACATTATGTTGTTTAATCTCACTTAACAGATAAGAAAATTGAGGCTCAGAGGGAAGTGACTTGTACAAGGTAACACAGCAAACCAGATGCTGAACCAGAATTAGAGGAACCTGCCTTGCGCCCTGCAGTCCCCAGCCATCTGCTCAATGAAACCTACGGCTTATCCAAAGAACACCGAGGAACACAAAGCATGACTCCTCCTTTGGGTAAGTTAATGATTAAAACCTAGTCTGATATAAAGCATCTTAACCATAGTTACTAATTAAACCAATTTCAGTGAGAAAAGACATTTCAAACAGAAGAGTAAAGTGTTCTCTGAAGCTAAACCTATAGGCCTTAAGTTGTAGTGGCATAGACTGTACAATTACAATATTTCAAGTACACTTAAAATATTTCCTAATACTCTAATCTCTGTAGCTTCACATTTTCTCTTCACTGCATGCCACATGGTGGGCTCTGATAAAATGGTTTGATAACTTTTGGGGGGAGGAATTTAACTAAAATAACTTCACTTAGTGTTTGAGTGAACTGGGTAATAAAATCTGTTTGCTGTGTTCGCTGTCTCCAGATAGGGCTGTAATCACACCACATAAGGAAGAAAGGTAGCTGAGTTTCAATCTAGATCATTTATGTAAACTCAGCCTTCTTGTCAACGGTGTTCTCATATTGCTTGTGTGCAAACCACAGAAATCATCTCCGATGAACCACACAGAGACAGTGTCCGATTGCAGGCCTGTGAGATTGCTTATATTCTTTCTGTAATTGGATGTCTGTGGTTCAACACCAAAATCTGACATTCTAAGGATAAAAGAAAACTTTCACCAATGATTTCCCCAATACAACAATTATATTTCCGAAATGTGTAAAAATTAAAGGTACTCCCTAAAGTATTATAAATGAATACATTTCACTTGAAAAAAGTTCCTTTTTCATTAAAAAAATAAAATGTGTTTGAAAAAAAATTTGTTCTTTAAGAAGGAAAAACAGACAATTCCTAATATAACCAATTTAACATTTGACAACATTTTAATCTCCTACTTCAAATATTTGGCAACTTTTTAGCAATTTCACTAAAAAAATCTTACAAAAACCATGAAGCATAAAGTACATTTATATTGTATCTATAAATACAGAGACATAATTGCAAGATGACAAATAAAGCATATTTTTCTTAATTACTTAGTTCAATTTCTTAATTGAACTACTCTCCCTTATGACAAATTGGTCACTAATTTTTTGATATGACAGTCCTGACTGGCTGGTATTGAGTGTTTCTCTTGACACCTGCAGCTTCCAGCTTGCTCTGTCCTCGCTAGAAGGAAAACCACAGGCCACCGCCCTGGCGCCATCCCTGGCTCGGTCCAATCAATAAGGACTTATTTCCTGTCCATTTGCTGAGGTCACAGGAGCGAATCTCATTAATTATTTCTGCTACTGCAGCCTCAAGTGTGCTTCTGGCATGACAAGTGAAAACTGCTTGACCTTTTTTTCTTCTAATTTTGTTTGCAGCAGTTCCAAAAAGAAGGCAGTATTCATTTAGCAATGTGATAAAAAGAAGGAAAAACGTATGTTTTTAAAGTCATTAACACATTTAGATATTTCATCATGAAAGCTCTCTCGATCACCTCATTCCCTAGGTTTTTCAGCTAACTAACAATAGTCTCTTTTTAATTTGGTGTCATGAAAATCTGGTCACAGCAAACACAATGTTTTCTAAAGCAGATCTGGCCTCCGAGGGAGGAAAGCTCTCCAGGGCCGCCAGTGCCTTGTTTCCATGGTAACGACACAGGTCAATAGCTGAAGTCACACCTTTGCCAGCTTTGATTGTTTCTCGCAACTGTTAAAAAACAAATGCACAAAAAAAGTCAGTTTTCAAGGTATGCAGTAAGCACCACAATTAAATTGGGGAAGGGAGGTGCGACACAAAGAAGAGGAGAAATAGTACAGATTCAGTATTTCTGCTACATTATTTTGAGGAAAAGACGACATCGTTCCCCAATGTTCTCTGGGCACTAACATTCCCTAAGGCTGCTTGGTGTCTCTGCTCCAGTGTAGCACAATAGGCCCCATCAGCCTAATTACACCTCCTCCCTGTGCCGTGCTGGGCTGGCCATAACGAAGGCGAGGGCATTCACATCTCCGGCATTTTGAATTCCGCAGCCTGATATCCTTATGTGAGGAAGCCTCACTAACATCTTAGTCAATAACTTTTTTTTAAACACCATATGTTGACACAATAGTCCATATGAAAATTCAAGAAAGACACACAGTATTAGATCTGAATGCTATATTTGTAAAACTAAAAGATCTTATTTGACTGGGAAGAATGAACTAAAACTCCTTTGTAAAGAATAAAGGAAACCCTTGCTGACAAACGAAGTGGACTTTCAATCCTTCTCTTCAGTGATGAAAAAGGACCAATAAAGTGGTTACACTTCAGAGCTGAAAAAGACTTAAAATGATTTGGTCTGCCCCTCTCCCTTGCCCACGGCCGTTTCCTCTTTCTCAGTGAAGGTCTCCAATGTCTGCCTAATTCCCTAAGCCAGAAACCTGGGAGGCCTCTTCACTCCCCACATGCAGTCAGGCACCAGGGCAGTCCCGGGGCTGCGCACCCACGGATGAACTTTCTGGCTCCCAGAGGTTGGGTGGGGCCAGGCAACAAGTTCTAGCCCACGAGTTAGGCAGGTGAATGATGCGCGTCACTTCTGGGCTGCAGCACCTAACTGTCCATGTGAGTCCCTCCAGGGCACTCCCTCTGGCGAGTCAACCAGCCACACTGGAGGTGCTCCCCAGCCCAGATCCTGAGTGACCGCAATGAGCACCACAAGGTCTCTCCTGCCTGCCACAGACATGTCGTGTGGGCAAGAAACTCAACTTTGTTGTTTTAAGCCACCGAGATTGAGAGATTATTTATCTGTAGCCATTTTGACAGATACAGTCAGTAAATCCTAGTCATTCTATCTCTTTCAGAGCTCTCACACTTACTCTCTACTCCTCATTCCCATCGCCACTACATTAGTTCAGGCCATCATCATTCCTTGCCTGGGTTATTTTTTGCAATCACTTCCTAAAGGGTTTTCCCATCACCAGTTCTGCACCCTTGGATTCCATCTGCCATGCTGCCAAGGAGATCTTTATAAAATGCAAATATGATCTTGCTTAAAACCCTTCATTGCCTTCTCAATAGCCTTAAAAATCCAAGCTCTTTCAGAAGGCAATGAAGTCCCTCCCAATCTAGCTCTTGCCCCGCCTCATTTCCCCCTTTCCCCTTTTAATCATGTATTTAGGGGAACGAGTTGCAGTTCTGAGAGGCGACCTACCATTTCCCCTGGGACTATCCTCCCACACCCCAAGCTCCCCAAATTCCGGTGGAATGCACTCAGCAAGGATGATGGCCCAAAGGCGCTAGATGCTCCTCTTCCTCTGGGCACAGGAGTATCCTGTGCACACCTGGAGTACAGCATTATTATACAGTCTTGTACTTTACTTCTCCATTCACTTGCCTATCTCCTCATGGGACTTCAAGTTACTTACTGCATAATGCACCAAACATGAATGAATAAAAGAAATAAGCTGGCTTATTACTTCAATTATACAGTCAAGGGAATAGAGGTCCAGAGAAATTCGGTGACTCAAGCTCATAGATAGAAAGTGGCAAAGCTGAGATGGGAAACTAGGTTTTCTAAGGCCTTGTTCGGTGGCACTTAATACTAAACTCCATCAGACTCTCAGCACGCCACAGATTATTTCCACACTGCATATAAACTTTGGGAACTATTTCAGCCCAGGTTTCCTGGTTTCTTGCCAATCACTGAAGGCATGAAGGCACTAAAATGGGGCTGGGTATCAGAGGTAGCCAGATTCAGACTCCCATTCAAGCTTCATAATCGTAGGGAAGCCATCTAACTGCTCTCAGTTCTAAATGGCTTCCCTAAGATTATAAAGACTTCAGTCCCTTGTAGTACTATTGATGGGGTGGGAGGGTGGGTGTGACTACATAAAATAGTACAGAGTGCTTGATAGTGTCTAACTCACCATAGATGCTGAGATGACTTAGTCCTCCCTTCTCAAGCCCTTAGACATTGCCAAGAAAACCATCCCATTCACCAAGACCAAGTCTATTTTGGCTTGATACACAATATCCTGAAAGCTAGCTGAACTTGGATCAGAGCAGTCTTATTTTTTTTTTTTTTTTTTTTTTTTTTGAGACAGAGTCTCGCTCTGTTGCCTGGGCTAGAGTGCGGTGGCATCAGCCTAACTCACAACAACCTCAAACTCCTGGGCTCAAGCGATCCTACTGCCTCAGCCTCCCGAGTAGCTGGGACTACAGGCATGTGCCACTATGCCTGGCTAATTTTTTCCATATATATTTTTAGTTGTCCATATAATTTCTTTCTATTTTCTTAGTAGAGATGGGGTCTCGCTTTTGCTCAGGCTGGTCTCGAACTCCTGACCTCGAGCGATCCACCCGCCTCGGCCTCCCAGAGTGCTAGGATTACAGGCGTGAGCCACCTCGCCCGGCCCAGAGCAGTCTTAAGGAGAAAGAAAGAAATAACAAAGAGAAAGAAGGAAAGAATACTTCCCTATTTTCATTATCTTTAATCTTCCCAAGTCTAAATTAGACAGGCCAACATTCTCTTCCTATTCTAGACTTCTAGGTTGGCACCTGCAGGCATGTAAATATCTACATGACCAGATTAGATGTTTAAGTTATGAGTATTAATTGAGCACCTACTATGTGTACAGAGTAGAACAATCCTTCTTTGCTTTATGAATCAAAAGCTAATTAAGGATAAACTGTGAAAAGCAGCAAAACCTAGGTACAAATGTAGGACTAGAGCTGTTGAGAGAAATGAGAGGTTAGTTTTAATAGGAAGAGATTCCAGAAGGCCTTACAGAGTAAGTAGAACTTGAGGCATGTCTTGCAAATGCTGATAAATAGATCCTGGGGTAGCAAGGGAATTGTATGGAAAGAGAACAACTTGAGCAAAGGCATGAGGGAGGCCAAAAAGTGTAGACTGTCCAAGGAATGAAAACAGCTTGCAGGGGTAGTATCAGAGGACCCAAGGAAGTCTCTGAAAAGCAGGCTAAGAAATTTATACTTTTTATTTTTTAATTTTTTATTTAAAAAGTACAGAAAAGATGAACAACTATGGCCCTGGGCTAAATCTGGCCCCCTGCGTTTTTATAAAGTTTTGTTGGTGCTGAGCACAGTGGTGAGTGCCCGTAGTCCCAGTCACTCAGGAGACTGAGGTAGGAAAGATTGAGAGTTTGAGCCCAGCCTGGGCAACACAGTGAGACCCTGTGTCCAACAACAACAAAAAAGTTTTGTTGGAACATAATCATGGCCATTCATTTGAGTATTGTCTATGCTGCTTCTGTGCTATAAAGGCAGAGCTGCAGAGTTGAGAAGTTGTCAGAGTGGCTGTATGGCCTGCAATAAAAAATATTTGCACTTTGGCCTTTAGAGAAAAAGTCTGCTGACTCCTGGACTCATACAACGAATGACCATATATTCTTCACTTAGAGTCAACAATTGGTAGCATTTTGTCATTTTTTTTTTCCATCTATCTATATGTGCGTGCGTGCGTGCGTGCGTGCGTGCGTGCGTTTTCTGAACCATTTGAAAGTAAGCTGCAGGCAGTATTACACTGGTAAATTAGTTCTGCAGGGGGTAAAAAAAAAAAAAAAGGGCAATTTCTGTGGTATAAATATGCCCATCACGGCTGATTTCAAGCTGCCAAGGGTGGTGTGATCACAACATTGTTGAATATTTAACAATAGGCTCTGGCCGGGTGCAGTGGCTCACACTTGTAGTCCCAGCACTTTGAGAGGCCGAGGTGGGAAGATTGCTTGAGGATAAGAGTTCAAGACCAGCCTAAGCAACACAGTGAGACCCTATCTTTACAAAAAATAGAAGAATTAGCCATGTGTGGTGGCACAAACCTGTAGTCCCAGCTACTCGGCAGGCTGAAGCAGGATGATCACTTAAGCCCAGGAGTTTGAGGTTGCAGTGAGCTATGATGGTGCCACTGCACACTAGCCTGGGTGACAGAGGGAGACCTTGTCTCAAAAATAAAAAATGAAAAAACAACCCCCTCCCCTCCAATAAAACCAGTAGGCTCTGAGTGATTGGGACTTGGCTTGGACACATCATTGGCTGCAGGATGCTTCACCCTTGTTTTGACATGCGTCTCCTAAGACAAGAGCATTCTCCTACATAATCACAATACTATTATCACAGCTAGCAAAGTTAACTAGAAAAATTAATTAGAGAATTCCCTGATGTTATCTAATACCTAGTCCATAGCAAATTTCCTCAGTTGGTTCCAAAGTGGTGTTTTTAGCCATTTTTTAAAAACCATGATCAATCCCAGTTCACACATCACATTCGCTTGTTATGACACTTAAATCTTTTTTTCTTCTAGGACATTATCATTCTAAAAGGACCAGGCTGTGTTGTGGCATGTTTTACATTCTATATTTCTCTGATTGTTTCATTTAGTTTGTTCCTCTATGAACTTTATTCAGCCAGGCTCAACTGAGTATTTAATGGTGGCTAATAGGGTATTTAATCCTCTGATGATGGGCAATTCAGATTAGGACAAAACAGCAACCAGGAGGACATCACTGAAAGTTACTCTTCTCTCACCCGAGGACCACTTTACCCTAGTCAATACTCAAATCCCCAGAGTTGGGCTCACAGGGCTTTGCATGCCAAGGGACTTGATAGCCTTCATGTGTAAAATGCCCACTTCAGGACTACCCAGTGATCTAATCCTTCATGTAAGGTATTATTCCTCACTGATATCTATTTTTACTACAAACTAGCGTAGGTAATAGGTCTATCTTGATAAGAATGATCTTGTCTTTTGTAAATAAATGCGACAAAAGATACATTAAGCTGGGGCTCCTAAACTTGGCTGCCCATTAAGACTCACCTGGGGAACTTTAAAACACAGATGCCTAGGCCCCCACCTCTGGAGATGGATTCAATAAAGCCTCAAAAATGCTTCTTAGGCCATTCCAGTGATTCGCCAGATTTGGGAGTACCTCACTCACTGGGGCATGTATTTTGAGTTACTCTATTTTAAAACAGTTGTGTTGGGTTTATACTATTCTAACCACACTTTCAACTGGTTGTCTTTGCAGTGATCAAACTCAATAAGCATTGATTAGACACCTATTTAACCTAAGCATATAGCAGAGGCTGGAAATACAGAGAGAAACATAGTTCCTGTCTCCCAGGACTCCTGGGAGGGGCAGTCATAGGCTTGTAGAACCAGACACAGTTAAGTGGGACAGTGAGGGACTGGACTCATGACCTCTGTTCCAACAGCTGCAGAGAAAAGGCCACAATTAAAAAAAAAGGTTCTTCCCACTCCTGACTTCACGTACATTTTCACTAGGCAAAGCCCAAGCTGATACATAGACAGAACTTTCCATATTAGGATGTGGCTAGAAGTGCTAGTATGCACATTCTGGCCCTTATGGCTTAAAGACCCCTATAGTCTTTTTTTTTTTTTTTTTTGAGACAGAGTCTCGCTTTGTTGCCCAGGCTTGAGTGAGTGCCGTGGCGTCAGCCTAGCTCACAGCAACCTCAAACTCCTGGGCTTAAGCAATCCTTCTGCCTCAGCCTCCCTAGTAGCTGGGACTACAAGCATGTGCCACCATGTCCGGCTAATTTTTTCTATATTTTTAGTTGGCCAGATAATTTCTATTTTTTTTTTTTTTTTTAGTAGAGATGGGGGTCTCGGTCTTGCTCAGGCTGGTCTCGAACTCCTGACCTTGAGCGATCCACCCACCTCGGCCTCCCAGAGTGCTAGGATTACAGGCGTGAGCCACCGCGCCCGGCCAGACCCCTATAGTCTTAAATGGCACAAAAAAATACAAAAGGTGAATTATCAGTCAGTAGTTCATTTCTCTGATATAGCACTTTAGGGCACTAATATAATTAAATCTCTAATTAAGTCAACTGAATAATTGTATAAGTGCAGTATCACCTGAAATAAATTAAGTTCAAATCCCCTGCTAGAGGATCCAATTAAAGATATTAACAAGGAGAGAAGAGGATGCAAAGTACTTAAAGTTAAGTGCATTATTATTTAACATTTATTAAACACCTTTTCAGTGATACATGTTGCTCTTATATATAAGACCCTTTTGAGAATGTCATTATATGTTTCTGAAAACTATTTGGTCCAAAAGTTCTTTTAAAATATTAAAGAGAAGCCCCTGGCATGGGGTCTAAGTAGTTTTAGAAGTGGAAGCAGGAGCCACTTCTGCCCAAGGAAACCAGAGAAAGGCTTTAGGACGCAGGAGAAACTCCAAGCACAGTCTCCTGCCAAACACAGTGAAAGGATGTTGGGATGAGAGAGGCTAAGTGATGTGGACAAGAGTCCACAGCAAATCTGTCAAACAGCCTGTGTCTCGTTTCTGCATATCTGGACCTTTCCAACTCTACAGCATGGGAAAGGTTTGGAGAGAACCCCAAGTTTACTTTTACCCAACTAGGCAGAGTGCTTAGAACAGAGATGCTAAAACTCATCTGGAACATGGACCTTGTTCTGAAGAAACAGTGTAATTGAGAGTAAGGGAGCGTAAAACAATATGCTAAAGTTTTCTCATGGTTGAAAACAAATGGAGGAGGACAAAAGGATATAAGTGGCAGCCACTTTTATGGGAGGAGGCCACATGCCTCCTGGTTAGGTGGTAGAAGTGGACCACGCTTTCCTAATGAAGATTATGAAGCTGGCAGAAAGGCATGACGCAGTAGTGATGAGGGACTTCAACCTGTGAACATCTGTTGAAACCTGCATTCGGTAGTTGACAAATTGTTGGTGTGCCCGACTGGTAATCTTATGTATCAGACGATAGAGGAAGTACTTTTTGCTTAATTATGACAACACAATTGTATGTAAAGGTGATAGGAATCTTGCAAAAGAAAAAAAAAGTAATGCCACCTTGGTATTCGAGTCAGGGAAAGAAACTGTGCAGGGTGTCCTAGTTACTCAGGAGGCTGAAGCAGGAGGATTGCTTGAGGCTAGAAGTTCGAGGCTGTAGTGCACTATGGTTGTGCCTGTGAACAGCCACTGCACTCCAGCCTGGGCAACACAGTGAGATCCTGTCTGTTAAAAAAAAAAAAAAAAAAAGACTAGCAGAAATGGGTTTGAGACACCGAGAGTGCTAGAGTAGAGTGCACTGCAAAAATAAGTTTAGTGAAAAGACTGGCAAGAGATCCTAAGTGGAAACATAGTTCTAGGGTAACGGGCACCTCTGAAAAACTAAATTCCCACAGTGGTCATGATTAATGTGAAAGAGATAAAAATAAGTGGCTACAAAATGAGCTCTCTCAGGGCTCAGATTTTTAAAGGGCCCAGGTGTAAAAGGGGGAGCATATAGTCACCCCCACTGCTTGTCCTGGATGGGCACTTGCTCTGCACCGCTGTGCGGTGGGACACGCTCCCTGATTTGAGGGCACTGACACAGGAGAGGTACAAAGCTGTAAAAACTGTGCTGGGGATCCACCCCTAAGTGTGTGTCATCACCAGGACGACTGTCACAAATGTTTTTCAAGTGCTGTTCCTGACAGAAAATTGGTCACAAACAAACAGCCTTGTCAGGAAGGCCAAAACCCAGAATCTGATCAAGACTGATGGGGGTGCATGGTGGGGAAGAATTGATAAAAAATCAGGGGCTTAAAAATGTAAAGGCTGTAAGTCAAATAAGAAGAATGAGTATACTCAGATATTTGCAAGAGATATTATATTACTAAGAGAAGACAAAGAGGAAATAGAACAACTAAAGAATGAGTTAAAAATTGTAAAGACCAAGTTGGGTGCTGGGGTACGCACCTGTAGTCCCAGCTACTTGGAGGCTGAGGTGGGAGGATCACTTGAGCCCAGGAGTTTGAGTCCAGCCTGGGCAACACAGTAAGACCCCATCTCTTAAAAAAATTGTAAAGACTAAAATAAATTCCATGGAGGGGGCCTTGAAGGATGAAATGTGTGTTCAAATAGCAGTTTCACGTTGTCAGGGAGGCCTTGGATAGAACTACTATCCTGGGATCAGCTTTCGTCTAGCTTCTGGTGGCCTTCCTTTTCCAAGACCACCCACGCTCCCACTCCACACATAATTATTATACTCTAGGACCAATGGCTGTGTGGCACCCAGTGACCCCCCTCCCCCCAGCAGCTTCTCACTCGCTGTGCCTGATGCTCTGTCAGGCTAGCATCTGGCACTGCTCCTGTCTGTCTGCCTCCTCACCCTGCATACCTAGCACCCAGTCTGGAGCACCTTGACAGAGGCATCTGCCCACTTCTGTTCTGCTCCTGCATGCATGGAATGCACATAAATGTCCTTCCCAGCTACTGAAAGATGTGAAAAATCTCAGAGATGAGAGATTCCACTGATTCATGTTTTCAAACACAGGACAAAAGAAAAAAATGAAGACAAAGGTGTATTCTGGAACACAAATCAGTGAATTTATGGACAATGTATGGCAAAACTCCAGAAAGCGTTATTAAACAGATGGTTCTCTAGAAAAAAACTCAGGACAAAACACTCTTTCTGCCTCCCACCCACTTCTCTCTGATATGGCCACTTGGCTGGTAGCTTCAGAAATAGCAAAGATAGAGTATATTTAGATTTTTGAAACTTAGTCCTTGATGGATAAGGTGGAGAAATGGGGTCTGGATTAGAGTATGGTAATACGGATTTGAACATGTAAAACAACTATTTTTAGAAAATGTCTGGTAAGTAGATTTATGTTGAACAGTAAAGCAATCTCTAGTGTCACGCCTCAAGGATTTAATATTTGGTTACTTTCCCTTATCACACTTCTGTGTCTTACTTGAATGAAGATGAAGAAGAAATGCATATTAAATTTTAATTTTCAGATGTCACACAGCCAAGAGAGATGGCTGACTCATACGTAGCATCAAAATTTTAATGGTTTTGACATGTTAAACAATAGACTGATAGTAGCCAGTGAAATATAACAGGAGTAATTATACAGTTGTATATTTAGGTTTCAAAAATTAACTATAAAAGTATAAGGTTCAGGCCGGGCGCGGTGGCTCACGCCTGTAATCCTAGCACTTGGGAGGCCGAGGCGGGCAGATTGTTTGAGCTCAGGAGTTCGAGACCAGCCTGAGCAAGAGCGAGACCCCGTCTCTATTAAAAAAATAGAAAGAAATGATCCGGCCAACTAAAAATACATATAGAAAAAATTAGCCGGGCATGGTGGCACATGCCTGTAGTCCCAGCTACCCGGGAGGCTGAGGCAGTAGGATCGCTTAAGCCCAGGAGTTTGAGGTTGCTGTGAGCTAGGCTGATGCCACGGCACTCACTCTGGCCCGGGCAACAAAGTGAGAGTCTGTCTCAAAAAAAAAAAAAAAAAAAAAAGTATAAGGTTCAGTTTGGCATTAACTCATAAAAAATGCTGAGAATCTTTGATAACCACATTTTTTATATGAGCCAAGACTATGATATATATACAAAAAATGCAAATGCGAACTTTGGCAGCCTCAACAGATGTGTATGTCCTACCACAGGTGGGAATGGTCTCACTACAGTCTTTGACAGTCAACTCATGTTTAGAAAACTATGTTCAGTCCTAGGTGTCATACGTCGAGAGGGTCATTGACATGATAGATTGGGTCCAGTATTAGGATGAGGAAGGATTTGGAAACATGTCATCCAAGGAATGTTTAACTTGGAGGAAAGGATTAAAGGATGATATGAAAGCCATCTTCAAATATCTACAGCAATTAAATGGAAGAAGGAACAGTCCTGTTCTATATGCTTCAGGGGACAAAGAGCACCAAATTAAAGTTTCTGGGAAGCAGATTTCACTTACAAATAAGAAAGAACTTTCACATGACTAGAGTTGTCTAACAACAGAATAATTATTTTTGACAAGCTGTGGGCTCCCTATTTTTGGAAGTCCTCAGGGATTAGATGACCACATGTCAGAGAAAATATGACTGAAACTCTTAGCCAATGTGGAAGGTGGAACAAGGCTGCTGCCAAAGTTACATCCAATTTCAAAATTCCAGCTGACAGTGCTTCAACTGAAAGGTCTTGACAACTTCTGAGTGGCAAGTCTTGGTACAAAAGGAAAAGTTAAAATTAAACCCTTTTTCTAACAGGATAAACTGTGAAATGCATTGTAAACACTATAAAAAACAATCTTTTTTATTTAGAGTAATAAATTATTTTCAGGAGTCTATGGGTGTGAGGCTAGGGTCTGGCTTCCTCCCACCCCTCCCTGTGAACACCTATCCCTGGGATCATTTCTTAATAAAGAATAATAAAAGGGTTAAAAGAAAGAAGAGTCAATAGGAAAAGAAAATCCACTGATCTTAATTAAATATTTTACTTTGGCAAAACTGGAGGGAAAAAGAAATAAGAGAATTTTTAATTAATTTCTCAATCACATGAATTCACATGCAAAAATACAGTAAGAATGGCAGTGCTTCTCAATATTAACACAGCAATAATAATAGCAATAACAACAAAGATAATCCTATTTATAGCGCTTACTATGTTTAGCACTGTTCTAAGATCTCTCTATTTATCATCTATCCTCACAAAAGTCCTACGAGGAAGGTACTATTATTATTCTCATTTTACAAATGAACAAACTTAGGCAAGAGTTAAGTTGTCCAAGTTCATACAGAAGGTAAGTGCTGCAGCCAAGATTCAGAGTTCTTGTTCTTAACCAATGTGCTACAGTGCCTTCTTTCACTCCTAAACAAACCAGAAAGCATCACAATTTCATTTGAGAAGACACACCTATGCCACTAATGTCCTCTGCATGCCTATGCACATACTGCAGATTAGAAAAAAGTATATCAAGTCAAATTGTTACAGCAAGTGTTATAGCGGGTGGTCCCAAGGACAAACCGAGTGGCACACAGAGAGTCGGAGAATCAAGGTTTATTCGCCAGCGGGCTCAGAGGGGTCTGGCCACCAAATTCTGAGCCCCGTTTACCCAATTTTTCCCACTTTTATTAAGTTGGAGTGATCCAAGGGTTGGGGTCTCAGGTGACTAATGTCCACCAGGTAATAGGTTAGTTGATGTGTCAGGTAATAGGTTAGTATTATGTTGCTGCACCAGGTAATAGGGTAGTTGCTGTACCAGGTAATAGATTTAGTGTTATGCTGATGAACCAGGTAATAGGTTTAGTGTTATGCTGATGTGCCAGGTAATAGGTTTAGTGTTATGCTGATGTGCTAGGTAATAGATTAGTTGATGGGCCAGGTGTTAGGTTAGTATTATGCTGATGTGGGTCTTCCGTGAGGGGTGGGGGTCTCAGGTGGCTGCTGTGCTAAGTAATAGATGGGGGTTTTCCTTATCAAAATAACTTACGATAAAACCATATTTATAAAGATGATAGAAAATTAAAGCCATCATTAAATTAATTATGTACCTCTACTACAACACATATATTTTTTTCACCAACCTAAAAATGCCATATGGTTATAGAACAAATGTCAATAGGAACTGGAGGTGGAAATTTTCCACATTTTCTGCTAAAGAAAAAGGTCATAACTATCTCAACTGATTAAGTACAATTTTCAGGTAATACTTTTTTTAAAAAAAAAAAAAAAACAAAAGGCACTGAGTTAGACTGAGGTACCATCACATCCTCTACTAAGTCACAAAGCAAAACCAGTATATTTTTACTTAAATCCTTAACAAAAACTTATTTTTACTAATATTCTCAACCAAACACACTGACTATAGCAGTGGTACTTGCAGTTTCACACAACGACAAGACCAAATATTGCCTCAGGTTCTTCTCACTATTTAAAAATATCCAATCTCAGGGTTCATCATGCTATATTTAAATCATTGGGAAAGGATTAGTGAGCTTAAAATGACACATATAATTTGGCCTATGTGTTAATATTTTTACTGCTCTCTAATAAAATAGTAGAGTATTTTTCTTTTTTAAAATAGCCTATAAAATTCCTATAATATGGATTTATACCAAGCGTTAAGATACTCAATTTTAAACAAGTTCTATGTAGGTGTTTGTGGAATTAACATCATTCTGTATAACTGCATGGGAGCACATGGTGTTTGTTACACTGCTCTCCTTTTCCTTTGCAGGGTCCTGGGACCCAAAGCCCATGCAGGTGGGAGGTAAGAGGAGCTATGGGCTCTGGGAGGGATAAAATGTCACTGTCTCCACACATGATGGCCTTTCAAGCACCTTGGAACAGATTCCCCCAGATGAAGCCACATAAGAACATTTTCTTGGGTGAGCACGGTGGCTCACACCTGTAATCCTAGCACTCTGGGAGTCCAAGGCAGGTGGATTGTTTGAGCTCAGGAGTTCAAGACCAGCCTGAGCAAGAGCGAGACCCCATTTCTACTAAAAACATAGAAAACAATTAGCTGGACAACTAAAAATATATAGAAAAATTTAGCCGGGTATGGTGGTGCATGCCTATAGTCCCAGCTACTTGGGAGGCTGAGGCAGGAGGATTGCTTGAGCCTAGGAGTTTGAGGTTGCTGTGAGTGAGGCTGATGCCACGGCACTCTAGCCTGGGCAACAGAGTGAGACTCTGTCCCCCCCCCCCCCAAAAAAAAAAAAAAAGAACATTTTCTTAATTTTTTTTTTTGAGATAAGCCATCACTCTGTTGCCAGGGTTAGAGTGCAGTGGTGTCATCACAGCTCACTGCAACCTCGCCCAACTAATTTTTCTACTTTGTAGAGAAGGGGTCTTGCTCTTGCTCAAGCTAATATCAAACTCCTGATCTCAAGTGATCCTCCCATCTCAGCCTCCCAAAGTGCTAGGATTACAGGTGTGAGCCACCACGCTTGGCCCCCTTTTTAAAAATCTTATAATGGGAAACTCCCTTGAGATATTTGCCTCCAATAAGACAACTACTGATTAATTAATTTCTGCTGTATTTCATAATAATATAAAAAATAGCTGTAGAGGGGCAGTAAGCAAACCATAGTAGGGAAACTCTGGGGCTCGACATGTGTGACCTTGGGCAGAGCAACTTCTCTAAGCCCTGGTTTCCTCACCTGTAGAACCACAAAGATAATATTTATACTGCACAGAATTATTGTGAAGAACAAATAAGACAATGTTATGTGAAATTAGTTTGACATCAGTAAAATGCTAAACAAATGCAAGGTTGAAGAGGAGGGGAACACAGGGATCACTGCAAAACCTAAATGAAACCTTTACATAAAGCACCTGGCTTTAATTATAAATATTCATAGATTATTTTACAAAGATTCATGAAGATGTTTGAAATATTTAAAATCTTTATTAGTGAGTTGGAAACATGTATGTTTTTGAAAAATGAATTCCCAAATCATCGACCATTTTAAATTTAATCTATTCCTCCTAAAAGAAAAAAATTGCATTATAAAGGCATATTTGGTATGATTTTTCTCGCCCTGTGCTCCACACATGGCTCAGTCTGGATGGTGTGCAGCCTCCTGCTGGGAGCGTAACTTTAGGACTTAATGTCAAGGCTCACCCTCTCTGCTAAGTACATTTATGAGTTCATGCTGTGGTGTACCATCCACAAAGAGCTGAACATAACCCAACAATTTATTTCATACAAATTATCATCTCTGAATAGAAATACCCCTATTACTCTACATGTATAAATACTTCTAAGCCATATGTTTATATAGGGTTGGAAATTTATATGTAGTTTAAAAAATTTTACTAGTGCACTTAAAATTGACCCGAATTGTTGATACCATGGCTGGGCGTGGTGACTCACGCCTGTAATCCTAACACTCTGAGAGGCCGAGGCGGGAGGATTGCTTGAGCTCAGGAGTTCGAGACCAGCCTGAGCAAGAGCAAGACCCTGTCTCTACTAAAAATAGAAAGAAATTAGCTGGATAACTAAAAATACATAGAAAAAAAAATTAGCCGGGCATGGTTGCACATGCCTGTAGTCCCAGCCACTTAGGAGGCTGAGGCAGGAGGATTGTTTGAGCCCAGGAGTTTGAAGTTGCTGTGAGCTAGGCTGACGCCACGGCACTCTAGCCCGAGCAAGAGTGAGACTCTGTCTCAAAAAAAAAAAAAAAAAAAAGCGAAGTATTGCTTGCCACCTCAAGAAGCAAGGGTCACTTTGTAGCTCAGACTATGAGCAGATGTGCCAATCTCAAAATGTAATTAAATGAGACAAAATGTACAACTTTTTTTTTTTTTTTCTGAGACAGAGTTTCACTCTGTTGTCTGGGCTAGAGTTGCTGTGGCGTCAGCCTAGCTCACAGCAACCTCAAACTCCTGGGCTCAAGCAATCCTCCTGCCTCAGCCTCCCGAGTAGCTGGGACTACAGGCACGTACCACCAGGCCCAACTAACTTTTTCTATTTTTAGTAGAGATGGGGCTTGCTCTTAGACTGGTCTTGAACTCCTGACCTCAAATGATCCTCCCACCTCAGCCTCCCAAAGTGCTAGGCTTATTGGCATTAGCCACCATGCCTGGCCTTAATTCTTATTTTATGAACTTTCATTGACATTTGATAGGTTTGGCATTTGAGGTTAGCAATATGAAATTATATTAAATTTAGGATTAATTCTATAGGAAACGCAATCATTGCTTCTTGGTTATCATGTCTTCCAAAGGAAAATTTGATGATATATAAATAATCATAGATTTATCCGTATTCTGATTCAAAGTTAATTTTGAATTTTACTATCATATTCCAAAGAGGAACTTAATTCTACACATTGAAATTCAAAAAGCAAAACTGGGACCGTGAAGCTTTTTAGCAAACTCTGTAATAGAAATTCAACAAGGAAAACATGTCATAGGCTATAGACTGCAGCAATCAGCCATTTTTGCCTGTAGGTTTTTTCAGGAGTGAATCAATAAATAGTAAGCTTTGTAATCTCATGACAAATACTATGCTGGTTATTTAATTAAAAAGAGCACTGTGGGACAAGAGCACTCACATCATGTAGGAATCAAATAGTCCTGGGGGTTATTTGAGGAATACATAAACTATGTAAGGGTGAGTTTGGGTTTCTATTGTTTTACTTGAGTCCATATCTTATATATTTCTTACATCCTCCTCATGTCCAATTTTCCTCTGCTTTAGTATTTGGATGGTGATACCTGGGCCATTTGCCCCAAACTACCACCACCACTTTTACATGACCCTAGATGCCTAGTATTCTAACATTCATCCTGATGTAAGATGAGCTTAAAATACATTTATGATTCCACCAGAAAGCGCCTCAAACAACAGAAGAACTCTGTCTACGGAGAATAATGACAATGAAATAAATGTAGATCTCAGTCAT
This sequence comes from Varecia variegata, assembly GCA_028533085.1. NCBI lineage: Eukaryota > Metazoa > Chordata > Mammalia > Primates > Lemuridae > Varecia > Varecia variegata. The sequence continues at coordinate 44,023,955 of CM052441.1, read as the reverse complement.
TTCTTCTAGATAGGTTGCATCAGTCTGGGGGCAAATGTATGGGGTGAAGAAGTTACTCCCTGTGCCATGTAAGTATAGTCATAGCTTGAGGATTAATAGCTCTTCCAGATGTAGGAGGTCTTTATGTTATGCAAGGTATTTGTTAACTTAGATCCTTGCCTCTCTCAAGAGAATGGTGATAAGAACTTGTTTTAAAATGGTTATGATCTATAAAACTTTTTTGAAAAAGTGAAGAACGCTTACCAGCTTTAAAAAGTCACAATAATCATTATATGGGTTCAGCAAACATAAATCCTAGGACAGTCATTTAGACAACCACATTTCTTAGACCAGAACTATGTTAGATAGTAGAGTAATGCATACCACTTTTGGGATTCCTGCAAGACCAGAGCCTGCATACAACTTCTCTTATTGTACGTCTAAAGCACCTTGAGAAGCAGTATGGACACCATGTGGGTCAGCAGCCCTGGGTAGAATCTTGACTCTGAGATAATAACTATGTGAACATTGTTAGGTTATCCCTTCTCTTCTCCGAGGGGATTCAGAGAGAGAGACTGATAGAACCATTGATTAAGGTGCTTAGTGTGTGTTTTGAAGATAGTGTTGAAAAACATGCACACAGTGTCACTAAAGAAAGCACAGCACATAGAAAGGCCCACAACTTTTTCTAATAGGGGCACACAAATCTCATCAGGAATGAATCAAAGATAAAGGTTAGCATAAATTCCTTAGATCTAGAACAGGGAGATCTTCCATAGGGGGCACCATTGCGCTATGCACTAATCTTCGGAGGAACAGCTTCGGTTGATTATGATCTAGTGAATAGTTAAGATCTTTCATCAAGCCAGAAAGTCAAGGACTGGAGGGAACGGGCTAGGATCCACTCACCCATAATCCTCAGTAACAATATACACATCTCTGAGCTGTGTTGTAGGTCTTGTGATCCCTACTGTTACCTCAGTAATTTTGTTTGAAAATTGAAGGGGCACAGCCACCTTGTTATTTCGGGAAAGATGGTTAAGTACATTATCAAGGATCAATATTCTGTCTGATGTGGTAAGTGGGGAGGCTGAGTATTGCTTGCAGACACTGCGTAGGAAACATGGGGGAATGGCTTCAGAGGTACCAACTAAAATTACAGCCTTCTGATGGATCAAACAGCTTGAAATAACACAAATCCTTAATTCTGCACAAAATTAGACTGTAGGATTAGGGTATGAGTTTGGAAATATAAATCTAGGTAATGACAAAGACTTCCAACTTAATAAAACTACATTATCTACACAAAGGTGCCTCTCTTTTCTCCTCTCTCACAAAAACCCCATAATTCTGGAAAACCCATGCCTCTCACTGTACTTTATGACAAGGAAAGAGACAGTACTCCCTTCAGATGTACTTTAAAACTGTTTTAATGGATTAAACAGGCTCTTCTACGGGGACAGAAGGCTCTAGGCTCTGCATAAAGACATACAGGCACTTCCTGTGCACAGGTGGCTCCTGACACCACAAACTGGGAGCAATAATTGAAGCCAGTTATCCTACAGTGCAGAGCATTCACCCACAGAACCAGCCTGAAGGGCATTTTTAGTTAGCTTTACAGACTAAGATTCAAAAGATTTCCCCAATCGCATCTTTGTTTCAACCCAGGGGGTGCAAGGCATTGAGGGAAGTAGCCATTTGATTAAAAATATACTTGGTGGGGGGAATAAGAGGAACAAAGGTAGAGTTAAATATCCTATATAAATTAGAAAAACAGATTACAGGCACAAACTTGTGAGACATCTTGGCAATCATTCATTCAAGAGTCAACAAATATTTATTGGTTACCCACTATGTGTCTGGCACTGTGCTAGGCCCTCAGGGTATAATGCTGAGGAAACCCAGATACCATGCCAGGCTTACAACCAAGAATTGGTCTTCAACAACAATCTAAGTCTGCCTTAGCTTCCTGATAAATGTTAGATATTATGTGGATACGTAATTTTTTTAGGGGCCAGTAATTCAAAACGGTAAATTTAAGAACGGGAGAGATTACCCCGCTAAATATTATTGTTATGAGTGAAATAAATTAACATTTTATGCCTAACATTAGGAACCAAAGATCAATGAGCTAGTAATATAAGATATGAAGAAAAAGAAAAGAGATTTATAACTGCCTATATTCAAATAGCATCAATAGTATCTGGGCTAACAACTGAGAGGGCAGCATATTTTATGATGTCATAAAAAGGCTTATCGTTGAATTCATTTAATAATTTTATTCATGATCCACAAGGGAATAGAGATTATGATTATTAAATCTGTTGATGCCACTGAGGTGTGTGGGATTGCTAATACCTCAGAGAATAAGAATCTAATTTTAAAATAACATTAAGAAATTAGAGGACTAGATCATCAAAGCGAGATGATAGTCACTGGGGACAAATGCAAAATAATATATTCAGAGACTTAAGGAAAAAAACAGCTTGATGATGGGGAATGAATGAAGGTCCAGAGGGCAACTCTTTTGCAAAAGGACTTGATGGCTCATAATGAGGCACAACTCTGGTTTAAGATACTAACTACTGCATATGTGATCAGAATTTATTTTTGATAAAAATTTTCACATGGTACAAAAGCTTCTATGCTTTACTACAGACAGAAATTGATCAATGATTATTATTCCATCATTAATAATTGCATTTTTTAGGAGATTTGAAATCAAAGTAGTAGTTGCAAAAATCAACAAATTAATTATTTTGAAAAACGCATTAAAGAGAATCTATTCATTATTACTGCAAGGAAAAACACTTGCCTAAAATGTGATTGCCAAAAGAAAAATAACAAGTGTTATCTGATTTTTAAGGAAATGAGGAGTAGGGGGTATTTACAACTTTGGGATGGCAGTTCTGGCATTAACTTCCAGCACCGATCCCTGTGGTTAGGCCACCAGGTCAGTGCCCCAAGTCCTGTGCAGTGCACCACATTTCCATCCTTCTCCATCATCCTCTAGCCTCTCAAGCACTCCTTGAGGCCTAACACAAAAATTCATGGCATACAAAAAGTAGATTTTCCAACTATGCATTTCTGACGATTTTGCCATAGAAGCAAGCAATTCTTTAGGAGCCTAGAATTAAATTCTGGTTATTTCACTCAAAACATAATTTCAATGATTAATTTTTCAATTTTCACCAGCTTAGGTCATAATCTGAAAAAATTCCAATTCAAATCAGAGTCTACACTTATAAAACAGAAATCTTTAAAAAGTACAATGCATTTCTTACTTAAAACATATTTAAATGTTATCACTTTAATGCCTTTATTCATATTTTTACATGTTGCCTTTCAGTCTTTATCAAGCATGTACAATTTTACATAGTTGTACCTGTATCATAATGGTATTTGGATTTGGACTTTTTAAAAAAATTCTACTATAAACATCTTATCTAATTGTATCACAAATCTTTTATGGAACAAGATAGGAGAGGAGAATGTCAATGGTCCTACAGGCTCCATAATTACCACTAAACCAGAAATCCTAAATGTTAAGACATCTTCACGAGGCTGGAGGAACAGAGAGATTTAGTGCATACAGTGGTGCTGTATGGAATATTTTATCAAAGGAGCTAATGTAAAGTCCCAGGGTAGGGGAAGCAGCATCTGCCCAAGAGAGGGGAAGAGAAAACACAGCAACATCTGGTCTCTAAATGTGCCAATGTGAAAAATTCTCAGAGCCAGTTAGCCAGGGTTATGGGAAGAAACGAGCAGCAAAAATTGTCTGCCAAAAACAAACAAACAAATAAATAAATAAAGGAGTCTGTCAGTAGAGAAAGAACAATAATGTTTACAAAAAATTTTCTATATTCAAAGTTCAAAAAAGTAGAATTTTGGACTCCATATGCAGCAAAATGGTTAAAGCGGCTATGCATAATAAAAATTAAGTGACTAACAGGGCAAACCTTGGAAAGGATAAACATGACGTGAGAGGAAAGACTTTTTTTTCTCTAAAAGGGAAGTAATGATATGTGATCATGCAAATGCAACTGTCTGTGGACATTACTGTTTGCTGGTGGGAAGAGAATTTTAATGTGTACCCTATGCAAATGCATTTTGTAATAAAACAAAATGTGCAAGGACTTCTGGGGTTGAGGAGGGCAGAGGAGAGCCGCAGCTGCTAAATGCCGATGCCTGAGAGGCACGGGAGGACACAGCCAGAGGACCGCACCACGCTGGAACCCTGAGCAAATTCTAGGAGAGAGGACAAGTCAAAAACCCCATCCTTCTAAAGAATATCTCTTACACCTGGCTGAGAACCGAATGCCTAAAGAATTAATATATGCAAGATCTTTCTTTACCCAGTGCTTAACCTTGAGCTAGCTATTAATTCTCTGTGCTTACAGTGAATCTCCTAAGAGGACATTTAAAAAAAAAAAAACAACAGCAAAAAACTCACTTTTCTGTCAAATAATACGAAATGCAGAGTAAAGACTGGAGATAGCAGGGTGCAGTTGCACGTGCCTCCTACTACTCAGGAGGCGGAGGTGGGGGGATTGCTTGAGCCCAGGAATTTGAGGCTACAGAGCGCTATGATCGCACCTGTGAATAGCCACTGCACTGCAGCCTGAGCAACATACTGAGACCTTCATCTCTAAAAAAAAAAAAAAGACTAGAGATAAATATAAAGCAAGCTATTATAAACCATTTAGAATCTCTGCATCAAAATTAACACAAATGTCAAAGCCTATTTAAGGCACCGTCCTAGGCACTTGTGAAAGAACGAACAGAAGGCAGACTCCACAATTCTGAACAGCCTGGTTTTGACCAAGTGATAGTTATTCATATCTGTATATCTGAAGCAATTATTAAAAAGAAATTGGGAAAAAGTCTGTGTCTCTGTGATGGAGATATTTAAACAAGCCATTTTGAAAATGTTAAAAAATTAAAATTGTAGGAAGTCGAACCATAGGTGCCATGTTTTGCCTGAAGTGGTAAAAATACCATCTGCCTCAGTCTTTTAGCAGCATGCTTATTTCAAGTAGCAGTAGGCTAAACTACAGGCATACGCTCGGCTCCAGCTGGGGAAAATACACAGACGTTTGTAGATGTTTTTCTAAGCAAGAGTAGTCAACATATTCGCTTTCTTTTAGACATATATATTAGTTACCATAGCAAACCAAGCGTGAATGTGGTCGGAGAGGCTGTTACACCAGTCCCAACGCATACCCAAGATTTCCTACAATTCAATAGGTGGCACTCTTCCCCCTAGCACTGAACCGAATCAGCTGAGCTTAACCTTGGGGCCAGAAGCCTAAGGGACATGCAATAATCTGAGATACACACCCAGGGCTGCTGAACAATCATTGTAATTAAGATCCCCACAGCACTGTGCACAAGAACAAAAGTGTTAGCGCCAGCTTTTTGGTCACAATTCACTTCTGGGAATTACATTCTATCTAATAAAACTTCACGCAGTTTTAACTACGTGAGGAAGATGTTCCTATTTTTCCATCTTAGAAGCTACTGAGGTAGACTTGCCTTCCACAGTTAAACAGCTTCCATCCTTGCCCACCCCCAGGTGCGTGAGTTTTAGCAATGGGCAGAGTGACTCCAGTGCTTAACTACTTTAAGAGGTAGGGAGAGATGTAATGAATTAATAGTTGTCAAGTGCTTAGATATCTCAGGATGAAAGGCTCTACAGCAGTATAAAGCATTCATATCTAGGCCCTATCGCAACAGGAACTCAATTAAAAAGTAATCCAATTTCTCATCTGAGTGTTTGAGTACAGACCACTGTTTTGCTGAATGTGACAGACACCCTGAAGATCCAGCTGAGAATGATTTGGAAATGATCACCTCTTCCATGCTCCCCCGCTACTGGCAAAATTTGAGTGATGGCATATAAACCCACGGAGTGCATGACCAAAATAATGTTTTATGGTTTCTTGAAATCTGACTTTTCAGACAAAATATGGCTTTTGAGTAAATACTCATCGCTTGGAAATAAAGAAACTTTCAGCAACAAACGAATTTCACAATGGTCTCCTGAAATGGCTACTGAGGTTTTTAAATATAATTTTATACATAACCCCCACCAGGGGACCCCAAAGCTACCAAGCATGATGACTGCACCGGTTAGCACGAGCATCGTGAGCAGTGAGACCACACAGAACAGAGATGAGGAGACCTGAGATCATGATATGTATTACTAAGGGCCCATAGCACACTGCACGAGAGAATACCACAAGCTGCACCCTGTAGACATTTCCCCGTGACTTGGTAGAGAAGGATATAATCTGTCTTCCTTGTGTTACCTGGGTTTAAGTCTGTGTAAGGATGACAGGTTTGGATTAATTACCTAAATCAAGTTACGGTTTTAAATATCAGAAGAGCACTCCATATTCAACGGGGGGGTGGGGGGTGGGTTTCTGTTTACTGGCACTGAGAAATATTGTCACTGGGCACTTGAGAAGGCAACCTTAGGCAACGCTGTATTGTATAGTCAATATACTCTTAAAATGGCTAATTTGAGTCTACAATCCTTGATTCTAGACCTTTCCCAGCCTCCTGTACTTCTAACAGAACACCAATGCAACACTCACGCACACATGTTTCAAGCACTCCTATGCATACCGGTGCTGGGGAGGGGTGACGGGACCATGAACAAGGCCACGGAGGCCACTGCCTTTAGAGGTTTTGCATGGCGGTGGAAGAAGGAATAAATAAATAATTAAATAAAAGTGAAAATGATAATTTTAGGATATGACAAATTAAAAAAAATTTTTTTTCTTTATTCTTTGCATACGGGAAGGGAAATAATAAATGTTAAGAGGGAGAAAGTAGAGCAAAGGGGGAGTGGCTATTTTAGATAGGGAGGTCTGAGTCGAGGGAGCCTGTGATGGCCAGGTCTGCGGCAGTCTTGTTCACGGTGGTTGTCTTGACACACCATGATGGTGCCTCAAACATATCAGATACCTAATAAATAGTGGTTGGGTGGATAATGGAGTGAGTCTGGACCTCCGTAGTATAGAGGATAAAAATGTCTCCTTCCAAATTTGGAATGGGCCTAAGAGAGTAGAATAGCACTATTCTAAACTGCTCATTTTATCCTGAGGAAATGAAGGAAAAACCAAAGAGATTAAGTGACTGATGACAGATATCACAGCGAGTTAGTGGCAGAGCTGTTGCTTGGTCCAGGGGTGCTCTTATCTGTGCACTGTATTTTTTTCTCTTCCATTTTCCAATGGAAATCTCTTGCATTGTCAACTGCTTCTCTGTTAAGAAACCTCTGAGGCATTCTTTGAGTCATAAATAATGTTATCGATTATAACAAAAGTACTGCTCTGGTGCAGGATGTGGATAGTGGGGGCGGCTGTGCACGTGTGGGGTCAGGGCGGATATGGGAACTCTACTTTTCATTCAATTTTGCTGCGAACCTAAAACTGCTCTAAAAAATCAAGTACTAATAACAAAAAGACTGAAGATGTCAGGGAAGATGCTGAGTTTAGTTTAAGATACATTGGGCTCGTAAGCCTGTGGGAGACCCAAGAGGTATGTCCATATCCCACGTTTAGGTATCTGATGAGGCTCGAGTAGACATCTAAGATAGAGTGACAGATATGGAAGCCCTCAGCTTAGATGTGCTCCTATATTATCTAGTGTTTCTTTAAGGAGGCAAAAGTTTGTGAGGCAGATAAAAGGAGTGACTGCATTTTAGGCAAGGAAAGGAGAGTTAAGGCACGGAGCCATGGGTGTGCACCTCTGGGCTGCCGGGAGAGTGCCAGGTTCCAGATCAGCCCTGGAGAGGTCTTTGTGGGTTTCTGTTGGCCCATCACAATCAGGACCCTTCCAGGTCGTATTTCTTCCACCCTGTCTTCAGCGTGCAGGTGTGATCATACCCTGGATATTCCTGAGTGTTGCATGAATCAAATAGTTGGCATGCACCTTTAGCCAAGCAGCTGTATGCATGCAACACACCTGCTAAATGTTTCATTTGTCCCTGGGGGGAAAACAGAATGTCACTCAAGTGTGTTCATGGGCTTGTACTGGCACACTGAGATCTGAACTCCTGCAGCGGTTTTTAACCAGGGCTGTGTGTCAGAATTACTAATATCTGTGGAGACTTTTTCAAACCACTCTGGCTTGCCTCTGCCCTGCTTTCCGCCTCAGGGGATTCTGATTTTGGTGAAAGAGGGCATGACACAGCGATACCCAGCCATGTATGTTTTTACCTGTTCTCACAGGTGATGTGAGAACTCCTGTCTTTAGGAGTTCGAGTCTGCCCCACGTGGTGATTCTCAGGTATTTTCTGATGGCGTCAAAAGTTGTCTTCCATCCATAGGCCATAGGCATCTTTCCAACAATGGCTAGTGATTTTACTCTGTTTATTTTTCTTCATAGCACTTACTGCCTCCTGACATTACATTATCTATTTATTTGTTTATTTAGTTATCTATTTCCCCTACTTTGTAAATGTCCTGGAAGGAAAGACTTCATCTGGTTCACTCTTGTATTCCCATAAATAATAAGGTGTCTGGAATGAAACAGGCACTCAATAATAAATATGCTTATTGTTGAATCTTATTCTACCTGCTAATGCGTGTTACTTAACAGGAAATATCCCTCAGCTCTAAATGTGATGATTCCCTTTTAACCTTTCAAATGTAAATAAAAACCAAACACCAAATTGAAATGTATAAAACTGTGTAGTATGCAGAAAATCTGCCTACCTTAGCATAGTCTATTATTCCTTTTTCTTGAGCCTAAAAAAGAAGAGAGGAGAAATTAATTCATTAATTCTTTTATTGCTTCTATAATTTTTGTTCCTTAAAGAATAGAACTTAACTCTCTCTCTCTCTAACATATATATTGAATCTCATATATACACACAGTGAACATATACAAATTTCAAGCATATGGAAAAGTGGAAAGAACAGTTCAATGAGCACATATATACACTCTTACCTAGATGTGACAGGCACAAACATGACTCCTCACCCCTACATGGTTCAGCACACATCTTATATGCACAGGACATCTTATACATCACCACGTGACCACTATCATACTTAAAAAGCTAACAATAATGCCATATCATCTAATATACAATCCATATTTAAATTTTTCCAACTGTCCCAAGAATACCTGTTACAGCTTCCCCTCCCCCGAACTAGAATTAAACAAGACTCACACATTGTACTTGGTTTTTATGCCTCTTTTTTACCTTTTAAGTCTAGACCAGCCTCTCCCCATTTTTCATGAAATGAAAATAAAAGCCATTAACTTCTTTTCATGAAAACCATTGACTTTTTGAGGAGACCAGACATTATAAAATGTCTCTTTTAAATTCTGTCTTATTATTTCTTCATTGTGTCATTTAACTTGTCTCTGTTTTGTTTGTAAACTAGAAGTTGGGTCTGGAGAAGCTTGCTTAGATTTAAGTTAAGTGTTTTTGGCAAGAATACTTATGTAGAATATCCTGTACTTTAGCAGTTCGAGGCCCAAAATGTCAGGCTGTCCCACTCTGAGTAATGCTATAAATTTGATCACTTGGTTAATGTGGTGACTATCCGGTCACTTTACTATGACATATTTCTTCCTGTACAATTAGTAAATAATTTTTTTCACCTCCTTTGGCATAATTTTTCTTATGTTGTGCTGTGTCAAAAGACGCCCCCACCTCCAAACACTAAGGATGAGGGTAGGGAAGAAAAGAGGAGGTGAAGGAGATACCTTGTGTCTTGTGTGAGGCCAAATTTTATTTTAAACATATTTTTAGTTGTTATAAAAAATGACTTAAAATTAACACATATGCTCCAATGTGTTACAATGTATATCCAATTTTAACATAATAGAGATAACCAATGTACTAATCTTTGCTAGCAGGTCAACTTGTGTTTTGCAAACTTCACGATAAAACTTCCCTGCCACCTCTGCACAGAACAAGAGCTCTTCAACTTACAAACAGGTGAGGTCTTAAGACCATTTTGTTCCTGAGTCCAAAATGATATTTTATTAATACAAGTAGTTAATGTGGGCAGATCACTTCCTTGAGAAAAAAGGAAATGTTTATAACGTTGGTCCTGATCCTTCTTGCTTCTTAACAATCTTTTAAAAATTTATCCAAAGATGCCTGCATTTTGTTTTTCTTATTTTCATAATAAGATACTGCTCACGCGTAGCTGTTAACACCGTCACAAACCACTCTAAAATGTCTATTTGAACATTTTCAATGAAACAAAAGGCCTCTGCAACCAATATACCATACAAGAGAATGTAGGGTCTTCAGTCTGCTCTTCAAAATTTTTAGGGATCTAGGATTTTCCGTGAACTAAGATTTTGAACTTAGTACTGAGATGCACTGTACCAATAGGACTATGAATCAGCTCTTGCAGAATATTTATTTATTTATTTATTTATTTATTTATTTATTTATTTTTTGAGACAGAGTCTCGCTTGGTTGCCCGGGCTAGAGTGAGTGCCGTGGCGTCAGCCTAGCTCACAGCAACCTCAAACTCCTGGGCTCAGGCGATCCTTCTGCCTCAGCCTCCCGAGTAGCTGGGACTACAGGCATGTGCCACCATGCCCGGCTAATTTTTTCCTATATATATTTTTAGTTGGCCAGATAATTTCTTTCTATTTTTAGTAGAGACGGAGTCTCACTCTTGCTCAGGCTGTTCTTGAACTCCTGACCTTGAGCGATCCACCCGCCTCAGCCTCCCAGAGTGCTAGGATTACAGGCGTGAGCCACCGCGCCTGGCCTCTTGCAGAATATTTAAAACCAGGCTATTCTTTTCTCTGCTCAGATATTTTAAATTTATTTGTTTGTGTGTTTGTTTATGGGGGCATTTTTTCCCAAAATGAAGCAGTTTTGTCTTCACTGAATATCTCTTTCTCCCCACAGTAATGTCTGCAGAAATGGTAGGAAAGCCCTGAACACATTTGTGTAGCTCACTCATGACCTACCTAATCACTCTGATATTGTGCAAATATGGACTGGCCTTGATCCTAAGAATAATCCTCCAATGGCTTGTGACCAAAATGTTAGCAGCAGCACTTTTACAACATGCTTAGTCTTTAAGTTCTCAAACTCCCAGGGTCTTAATCTGTCACCCAAACTAGAATGCAGTGGCCTGATCTGGGCTCAAGTGATCTTCCTGCCTCAGCCTCCCAAGTAGCTGGGACTGCCGGTGTGTGCCACCATGCCCAGCTAATTTTTTTCATTTTGTAGGGATGAGGTCTTGCTATGTTGCCCAGGCTGGTCTCCAATTCCTGGGCTTGAGCAATCCTCCTGCCTCAGTCTCCCAAAATGCTGGGATTACAGGTTTGAGCTACCTCGCCTGGTCCTAGCTGACTCTTGAATTCATTTTAGGTTAATAGACATCTGACAGTGAGGCTGATCTCACGGTCACAAATTTTCCACTTTTTCCATCGTCCATCCTTTTCCTTGTCACTTACTGATTACTATTGATTGCTCAGGTGCAGCACTTTTCAAATGATGCACAAACTGGAAGTCCTATAGAATTGTTCCTATGGTCACAACTCAATCCCAAAACACATTTGCCATTTTCTCACTATCAATTTTGTTTCTGTTCTAACCAGCTCCTCTTCAGTCTCGCTCTCTCAACATTCTCATCTTTCAGTGTTTAACACACAGGACACGTTAAAAGTGTTGAAAGTGGCATTTGTTGAAAGTTAGAAAGTTGAGAAACTTTTGTAGCTTAAAATTGGAAGGTGAACTGTGGAGAAACTATAATTGACAATGACTTGGGGTGGACTTTTTCTTTGCAATGTATTGAGCCATTTCCCAGTTTGTCTCAAAAAAATTCAACGGCAGTTTCTCTGGTAAGAAAAGTGAACATAATGCTGTTCACAGGTAAGGACATCTAGAGTAGCCCTATCACAAATTATTATAACATCATTTTTCCCATCAAATAGTTTGTGTGTAGACTAATCACCTTAGAGAATTCTAGTACTTTGAAGTACTCATGCTTAATTGCAAACTATTTTCAAACCTCAAACTCTCTGATTTTGTCTTCCTAGCTTGGCCACTACCCTTTCACCCAGTAGAGATATAATGCTGGGGATGATGGCAGAGAAACACCACATATATTACCTATATCTGCACACATCAGCTCTGAAATGTTTCAAAAGCTGAGGGAGTAGAAGCCTACATAAAATGACAGCATGATTACCACAGCCATTACAACCTGAACAGATTGTAACTATTGATATATAGCTCACATAAATGCCTGTCTTTTTATTTTTTTAATTTTTTTTTTAAAGACAGAGTTTGCTCTGTCGGCCAGGCTAGAGTACAGGGGTGCAATCATAGCTTACTGCTGCCTTGAACTCCTGCCCTCAAGCAATCCTCCTGCCTCGGCCACCCAAAGTACTGGGAGTACAGGTGTGAGCAACTACCCAACTTGAATGTCCTTTTTATTGTATTACAACAAATATTTCTTTTTTTTCCCCTCTTTTTCATTGCCTCTTTTTAAAGTGAGAAAGTCTTTTTTTTTTTTTTTCTGAGACAGAGTCTCACTCTGTTGCCTGGGCTAGAGTGCTGTGGCATCAGCCTAGCTCACAGCAACCTCAAACTCCTGGGCTCAAGTGATCCTCCTGCCTCAGCCTCCTGAGTAGCTGGGACTACAGGCATGCACTACCACACCTAGTTAATTTTTCCTACTTTTAGTTGTCCAGCTAATTTCTTTCTGTTTTTAGTAGAGATGGGAGTCTCAATCTTGCTGAGGCTGGTCTTGAACTCCTGACCTCTTCAATCTATCCTCCCACCTCAGCCTCCCAGAAGGCTAGGATTATAGGCATGAGCTACCATGCCTGGCCTACACCAAATATTTCTGTGAAACCATTTTACCCTTGATTGCTTTAGCTTATACATAAAAGTATCATTTATTTTAGGAAACAAATATGGTAAATACTTGAACTTTTACAGGTATATAATATACATTACATATGTATTTCCAGCTGATATAATATATACATATGCCATGTACATACCTGAGAGTAGACATTCTAGCATAAACTTTTTTCACAAAAAGCTTTAAAGCTTATAAAGATATAGCAAGT
>CM052441.1:43972473-44010796 GCA_028533085.1 Varecia variegata | reverse complement strand
AAAATATATATAGAAAAAATTAGCTGGGCATGGTGGCGCATGCCTGTAGTCCCAGCTACTCGGGAGGCTGAGGCAGTAGGATCGCTTAAGCCCAGGAGTTTGAGGTTGCTGTGAGCTAGGCTGACGCCATGGCACTCACTCTAGCCTGGGCAACAAAGCGAGACTCTGTCTCAAAAAAAAAAAAAAAAAAAAAAAAAAAGATATAGCAAGTTAGACACAAATGCAAGTGATGATTTAGTTCCCTACACAAGTAATATTTTGCATTAAACACTACCCTATTCTTATTCTTTTTGTAAAGTAATTAATTTGGGAGGGCCTATAGTTTCTATTATACCTGATGGTTGCTCATTTATTCAACAAATATTCATTGAGCACCTACTACACGGAATGAACAGATCAAAATCTCTGCCTTCATAGAGCTTATATTCAAGGATGTTGCACAATTATTGTTTTAGACAGGTTTCACATACCATCTCCATCTAGTACTTAAGCTCCATGACAGAAGGAAACCTTTGCTCTTATTCACACGTGTATTGTGAATAAATGGATGGATGGACAGATGGATGGAGACTTTTTCTTAATATGTATTGGTTATGTACTATCTATTCAGGAAACTTATAAAGCAAAATTCATTTTACTAACCCCTAGTTCTAGGAAAGCCAGATGTTTTGGTTCAGAGCTGGTATATAGCTAACGTGGAGCCATTAGCTGATGTCTTACAAATAATTTTTACCCATAATGAAAAATGTCATATTTTCACTTTCTCGTATACTTTCTAAGTAGACTAAGGAAGGGAATCTAAGCTTCCACGTATAGAAAATAAATTCAAAGATTTCACAAAAATTGAATAACAAAAGGACAGAACAGAGAAGAATGATCTAGTAGCTTTAATGTAATTAAGTGCTTCAACCTTGAGAGCAGTGTGTTGAAATCAGAAAAGCCCAGAATGGAAGTTAGGACACCTCCACAGAGATTTCAAGATGCACACCTCAAAGCCTCAGGTGGTAAGGCCTTGTCTACTGATGAAAGCAAGTGGCCTAACATCTTTATTGCGTCTACTCCAAGAGGCACTGTGACCTCCTGGGAAGATGGACAGATAGGAGCCAGAAAATATGGTTTCTAGTACTTAATTGGTTAATACCTCAAATAATTTTTAAATTTTTATATGGGCCCTCATTCCCTTATCTGTAAAGTAAGTGAGTACTCATCAGACCAGAAGTTTCCAAATACTAGACTGGCTGTATTAGAATTTCCTGGGTAGCTTGTGAAAAATGCAGATTTTCAGTACCCTATTCCTGAGATTCTGATTCGTTTGAGAATCACTGATCTGACCTATGTCTAAAGTCCTTTTCAATCTATGCTTCTATATGCATCAGTGTTTACTTCGAAGGCTAAAAGAGAACAACTATGTAAACTCTGGAAGTCTCAAGGAGAATCGAGTACTGTAGCTTTCCCCCCTTTTTCTGACATCTGCCACTTGTCATGTATATTTCTAGCAACGCAAGATATTATGAAAATAACTTTCTCACGGGGGCCCAAAATAGGCTGACATAAAATAAATGCAGTCTGTATTTCAGTAGTCGAAAGTCCTGAACCTCTTCCTGCCACACTGTCCGTCTCCAGAAGCCACTGTAAATTCTACCACACAAGGCAATTCCCCCAGGGCTTCATTACTAGGGTCTTTAAAAGGGATTCACTCATCTTTCTGCCTCCTGTAGGTGTGCTTCTTGTCAATCCAGGTCATGAAAAGAGAAAGCAAATTTTCCCAGTCTTTAGCAGTTCACAGAGAATGTGTGGTTTGAACCTTGTTTTATCTTTTAAAAATGTGAAAATAGACAAGTTAGTGTGCCTGCGCTCATGACACTGGAGGCCTCCTCAGACAGCTATGGTGAGCGCCGTAAAACAATATTCTCTACAAAAGAAAAAAAAAAAGAAAAGCCAGCACGCTGATTGAGAGGATGCACAAAGGGATTAATTCCAAAGGTTTATATACCAGTCTCTGCAGACCAAAGGCAGATAGATTCCCTGTTGGTAAGTAATGGATGTACAATGTGGTCTTTTACTTTAAGAAACAAACGCTTTTTTATAAGTGAGGTAACAAAGAAGGATTGGATGACATAAATGAACTGTTTCCAATTTCTAACTACTGCTATCTGGACTTGAAAGCTGGATATGGGGACACCTTTTTCTAAAAGCAGAAAACTAATATTCTACAGCAGGGAGTCCAGAAATTGTTAGAGACTAATCATCTCTATTTATCAGGTTATTCTTCCCAAATGTTACCAGCTATATTTTGAAATAACAGTCATTTTACAAGATTTTCTTTTTAAACTACCTTCTTTTTAACTACCTTCCCTCCACAAACTTTTTAGTTGAAAGAATACAATGACCACTCATTTGCCCTCCACCTAGATTCACCAATTGGGAACATCTAACCACCTCTGCTTTCCCTCTTTCTCTCGATGACCCTTCGATATTTGAGAGTAAGTTATAGACATCATGATGCTCATCCTTAAATACTTCAGCATTTATCCCTGAGGACAATGACATTCTCCTACCTAACTAGTAAGTTTGACATTTACTATAATGTTATTTAAAATATAGTTCATATTCAAATTTTCCAAGTTTAACCAATAGTGTCCTTTAGAGTGGTTTGATCTCAATCCAAGAACAAATTAAAAAGCATACATTACCTTTGGATATGTCTTTTTAATCCCCCCCACAGTCTTGCTGTCACCCAGGCTGGAGTGCAATGGTGTCATCCTGGCTCACTGCAGCCTCAAACTCCTGGGCTTAAGCAATCCTCCTGCCTGAGCCTCCCGAGTAGCTGGGACTACAGGTGTGCACGAACATGCCCAACTAATTTTTTAATTTTTGTAGAGTCAGGGTCTTCCTATGTTGCTCAGGCTAGTCTTGAATGCCTGGCCTCAAGCAATCCTGTCTCAGTCTCCCAAAGTGCTAGGATTACAGGTGTGAACCACTACACCCAGCTAATCCCTTCTAATCTACAACAGCCCCTATACCACCACCCTTTTTGTCTTTCATAATATTGGCATTTTTTAAGAGCCCAGGTCAGCTGCCCTGTAGAATGTCCCATTTGTCCTGGATTTGTCTGATTTTTTTCTCATGATGAAATTCAGGTTAAACATTTTTGGCAAGACAATTACATAGGTGATGCTGCAAATTTTTCTATTACATTAGGAGTCACACAATATCAATCTGTCCCATTATTGATGAACTAAGTTTGTTCACTGTTTCCCTATGTATTTAATAAGTAAGCTGAAGGGTGCTTTGAATCCATGTGTATATTCAGTTCTCTACTAACCATTCATCCAATTATTTTAACCGATCATCCACTGATGATCCTTGTCTAAATAAAAGATTACATTGGTGGCTGTAAAAATAATCACGTTTTAAAAATAAAGGTCATTGTCTTTAAATTGCCTTTAAATATCATTGGCTCCTTTAGTGAAAACAGGCCTTCCTAAAAATAAACTCTCTGTGTATATACACTGGTATTTAGAGGTAGCTTAGCTTATATATAAAAATGAGGCTTTTGAGTGGACAGAGGAAGGGAGGAAGGATACCTTTATCCTCATCCCAGGACAGTTTGGGTACAGCGTATGGGGACAACAAAAAAAAATTCATATATCAGAAATCTACTAGATCTGCTAGCCCTGAACTTGGAGTAGCCCACTGGGTGTTGGTTTTGTAGAAGCGGGCCTTGTGTTGCTGGGCTTTCTAGTTACAGAGCTGGAAAGGTATGAAAATATAAAAGAATAGGGTAGGTTTTTTTTGTTTTTTTTTTGCTATCTCCATCATTCTTGCCTACTAATAAGAGAGCACAGGAGGTGTCTGCAAGGAAGTTAACACCATTCAGAAGTGGATTCCTTTGCCTGGGTACCTGATTTTACCATCTCTTTCACCTGGGAAAGCTAATCAACTTTTAGAGACAAATATGGATGTCCAGGGAATTAACTTTCTCCTATTCTCTTCATTTGGTTCACTGGGAGAAGAGGAAGCAACAGACAGATGCAGAAGACTATGGTGCCTGATTTTAAAAAGGAGAGGAGTTTGCATTATCTATGTAACAAATCTCTCTCTGCTCAGAGGTCTTGTTATTCTTTTGCAACCTGTTTTTCTTGCTATGCTCGCTTGGAATCTGGAAGAGTCATGAAATTTTAAATTGCACAGAAAAGGAATCTACCCAGATCTCAGAAAGGCCATGAGTAAGGAAATCAGGCTAGTAGTAGAACTGACTTGTTTCCTGCAGCAGCAAGGTACCGAGGTGATGGCCATCAACCTCGATGGTGTACCTCAAACTCACACTATTGAAAACCAAACTTAAACTAGTTTTTCTGCTTAACTTTTCTACTTCTATTAATGACATACTTTTCCTGTTATCCAAGTTCAAAATCCTTTTTATAGCCTCTGACTGTCCCTCCCCAAGTCACAACTGCCAGCTTCTCCCTATCATATCAATTTTCAAGTCCTAACGCATTTTCTCTCTGAAATGAGTTTTACACCTAATCTTACCTTCCCATTTTCATTGCCAACACTGTGATTGGTACTTTTCTCCTGTATTTATCAACAGGTTTCCAAAAACTTCTTAACTGATCTTCTTGCCTCTAGTGTCTCCTTGTTCCTCTCATCCGATACAGCATGGCCAACTTTTCCTACCTCAGACACAGTCCAGACCTTGACACTGCCTGGCTCAAAAACTTTCAATGTCTGCTTCATGACCTCTGCATCAAGTTCATTTTCCATAGGCAAAAACATTCCAAAGTCTTTTTAAAAAAAAAAAATCAGGTAAAATTCACATCACATAAAATTCATAATTTTAACCATTTTAAAGGGTACAATTCAGTGGCATTTAGTACATTCACAATGTTGTGCCAACCATCACCACTATTAAGTTCTGAACATTTTTATCACCCAGAAGGAAACCTGTACCCATTAAAGTCACCCCCATTTTCCCCTCCCTCAGCCCCTGGCAACCACCAATTTGTTTTCTGTCTCTATGGATTTGCCTATTCTGGATATTTCATATAAATAGAATCATATAATATATGGCCTTTTATATCTGGTTTCTTTCACTTAGCATAGTGTTTTCAAGGTTCATTCCTGTTGCAGCATGTATCAATACTTCACTCCTTTTTATGGCTGAATAATATTCCATTGTATGGACAGACCACATTTTATTCATCCATTCATCAGTTGATGGACATTAGGTCATTTCTACCGTTTGGCTACTATGAATAGTGCTGATCTGAAGATTCATGTACATATTTTTATTTGAAACAAGGTCTTTTAAATATAGTCATTACCTACTATTTCACAGCAATTCTTTATCTGTCCCTTATACTGCCGTATGGTTCTCACATTCCGTTTAGATTATAATGCTTTTTTTTCTTTGAATACACTGCATGCCTGCCCACGTGTATCACTTTTTCCTGGCTTCCTTTGCCCAGGAAACCCCTCTATTCCCATCTTTACTTATCAAGATCTTCTCCTTCAAGGACTATCTCACATATTGCCTACTTCATAAACCCTTTCTTGGCTTTCCCAACTGAACGTGAATTCTTTCCTCTGAGCTCCCCAAATGGCATTAATTACAGTATTCCTTATATTTATGTATTTATCTCACCCCTTCTCTATTAAGCCATAAACAACCTTCAGGCAATTTATTGCTACATCTCCTGTAGTTAAGTACTTTGTTTCCTTAAGTGCAATAGAAAACGTTAAGAAATCTTTTAATTTAGGAGGTATCTAGGGTCCTATCATAGTCTTTGTGGTCATACATATAGTCCTTTCAAAAGCCCACATTGTACACATTGTATGGTAGAGGATGACATTAGTATTATTCCTTTTGAAATGACTCAAAATACCTTAAATAACTAGAAGATTATCACATGTGGTATTAATGAGAACTCTGAATATGCATTTCCTCTTTTGTTTAAGAATATGCATGTTATCTTCATGTACACTAGCCTTGCCTAGCAGTCTTTGTTTTACTCTTTGAATAAGGAATAGTAGGGTATCTAGGGACAAGTGAGTTATAGTTTAGCAATGGTAATTTGTAGTACACTTAAGGTATTTTATGACTGGTTATGACAGTGTCAGAATGTCACAAGCCTAAGTGACATTTCAGTACTTTCAGGAATAGCCAAGAAAATATAATCATAATTCTTATTTCTTCAGGTGACTTATAATGGCAGCAGAAAACTAGAAGGATCATTAAAAATAAAGCTTGCTGACCTGCAATAGCCCCTGGACTCCCTGAGAGAGTCAGAGCTCTGTGGTTCTCTGAAGGATTCTACTTTCTTTTATTAGGAATCAAAATGATAACTGAGTAATGACTTCACCTCCCCAGGGTGAATCACCCATTCACTAACAGTATTTCTTCCTGATCATTATTTTTCAGCAGCTACAAATTTAAATTTAAAATTAAGGTAGGAAGGATCTGTAGAATTTAGTATGGAGACAATGCTCAACAAATATTTTTCAGCTGTTTCCCGTCTGGCCTGGTGCTCTTAACTGCCTCTTGTGCATGTACCCAGAAGCCCATGATTGTGATGGAAGAGGACTATCTAATCTCAACATTTTTTTTGGTGGGGAGGGGGAGCTGGAGAAGAGGTAGCAGAGCCCAATATGAAAAATCGCAGAGGTGTTCTTCCTTCTAACTTCACAATGATGTTGAACAGGCACTAAGTCTATGGGATCTCCTTGCTTCCTTATCTAGTGAATAATTCTCACTATTTCCAAGCAGGAAATCAAATGGGTAGACAGGACACAGACCTGTCTGGGCAGAGCAGGGAAGTAATTTTAAATGGAGAAGTAAGAAATCATAGGTGACTTCCATCATAAGAAGCAAGATTTTTCTATTTCTCAGTGTCAAAACTTGTATAAGTTTGTAATAGATATATTTTTCTTATAATGCATCTCTTGCCTAAGAGACCAATATTTCTTATATTTATTTGAGAGCTGAAAGGGACCTCAGAAATGATCTAGTTCAATGCCATCATTTTACAGAAAATAATAATAATGATATGAGAGAATGTGATTAAGGTTACACAGATGCTGGCAGACAGAGCCCAAAGTAGAATCTAGGCCTTCTAAATCCTGGTCTTCCATGGGCCATTTCCGCTGTACCAAATTAACTCTTTCTATTAATATTTAACAAAACAGGACTGCCACCAAATAGCCTCACTCTGTGAAGACTACACCACACACGTTTTTTGACAAATATTAATTGGATAACTATTCCAAGTAAGCCACTGTGCCAGGTACTATGGGTAATTGAAAGGCAAATTTGCCATTTATCCTTAAGGATCTTGCAATCAAATTCAAAACTGGGGGTGGGGTGGAGGGTGGAGGAAAGTATCCAGGAGAGTAGATAACGTGAAAAAATTAGGAAGAGAACTAGAAATAATTTCAGGATTAACAAGCAACGCCCACCCCGTGAGATTTAGGGAGGAATGTCCCTCTCAGGTGTTATGCAAATTGTGTTCCCTATCTCTGACTAGGAGGCATCCACAGAACAATATCATTATCTTATAGAGCTTCATATAGACATGTACATTACAATTTAAAAGATTAAAATAAACTCTAGTAAAAAGTCTTCAATCTGAAGAATGTTATCCCCTGCCTATCAATAAACTAAGTTATTTCTTATTTATTTTAGCAGTAATTCCCTTTGTGACTCAGATATGCAGATGTTGGGAGAAGGGCCCAGTCAGCGAAGCCAGCCAAAGCGCCTTCGGTGGGCAATAGACTAGCAGACATTCCTGAAGGATGATGATTTAGAAATGACCGCAGGGATTCAGGTGGGAGGGTGGGACATCACCTGCTCAAGGACATCATCTCAGGGTTTGCTGACCTTCAGACAAGGTCTATTTGATTTACTTGTTACTGTCTAAGGCAAAGGAAAGGATATCCCTTTGAATCTAAAATTAAGTTGGGGATAACAATTGGGACATTTTGCCAGCTGTTTAGGAAATGCTGGAATGCTCATTTACAACTCTTTACTTGTCTACATTTATAACTTTGTATGTTTACAAAGACGCATAAGAGTTAAATTTGTCCCTTTTCTGTGAAGCTTCTGCAAAATTCGTATCTATGCTACTCCTGTGTATACCTATATATTTGAATATCCAAGGGAGAGCTGGTAGCTTCTTCCATCTAACATATTCAGCTGGATCTTTTCAATCAAAATGTCAATCTGCAATGTATTCTAATGTAACCCAATTAGAGCTACTAACACCATCTGTATATATATTTTCAGTGCAGCTGTCAAAAACACACACTTACACCCCAGTGATATAATATTTGATAGTTGTGTGATATTTCATTGTACCATATTTCATGTAACCTTTTTCTTATTTTTAAATGGGCCAATTTTCACTTTCTTCCTTTTGTAATTGGTATTTTAGTACACATTTTAATATGTAAGTCTTTGCCCATATCTCTGATATTTTTCTTAGGATAAAGTCCTAGATGTGGAATTCCTACAGAAAAGTGTATCAATTTTTAAGCTAAAAGTTTTAAAATAAAAGTGAATAGGATAGTATTTAAAAAGTCAAATAGTACTAGACAAAACAACTTAGCACTCTCCAGATCCCATGTGTCCCACGTCCCTCTCTTTAACTGCTTCTTCTATTTACTTTCACATATTACTCTTTCTTGATTTTTAAATTTTAGACATTCTCTGCAGGGCGTGGTGGCTCACGCCTGTAATCCTAGCACTCTGGGAGGCCGAGGGGGGAGGATCGTTTGAGCTCGGGAGTTCGAGACCAGCCTGAGCAAGAGCAAGACCCCCGTCTCTACTAAAAATAGAAAGAAATTAGCTGGACAACTAAAAATATTTAAAAATTAAAAAAACAAAAAATAAAAAAATAAATTTTAGACATTCTCTATTGATCCTACATAAAAAGAAAATTTAGATCTTTTATATGACCAAACACATTCCTTTTCTTTACCCTCTTTGCACTCAATTACACTTTTTGATTAAATCAATATTCAGTACTTATATTTTTATGCTATATTAATATTATTCTCTAAGTCATGTGGAGTATTATGATTACATTTCCTTTCTTACACATCTTTAATGTTTTCATTACAGCTAATAACTGCCTCATTTTATTCCATACATTTAGTGTGGCTGTTTTAAAACATGGCCCCCAAATTCTTTTGATACTCTTGTCATGCAGAGGTGAGGTCTATGACCCCTCCCCTTGATTCTGGACAGGCCTTTGAGTGTTTTGATAGGAGACTATGGAAAGGGATACTGTGACAACTGAGGAAAAGATGCAACCTGTCTTGCCTGGCACACACCTGTCTTTAGAAGTCCGACTGTTCTGAGGCTGCCACGCTGGAGGAAGCCAAGGTAAATGGAGCGGTTAGGCATAAACACTCTGGTTGGTCGGCAGCCTGGTCTTCTAGACACCTCGGCCTAGGTGCCAGGTGTGCGTGAAGACGCCTCCAGATGATTCCAGTCCCCAGAATCACTGAGTCACCTCTAGCATATGGGGTTTTCCAGCTGAGGCCCCGAACACCATGGAGCAGAGAGAGACAAGTTATGCCCACTGTGCCCTGTACAAATTTCTGACCCAGAGAATCCGTGAAGATAAGAAAATGGTTATTTTAAGCAGCTACATTTTGGGGTAATTTGTTATGCAGCAGTAATAACTGGGAATATATACTTTATGTACCTATAATTAATTTTTCCCTAAATTTTCAATATGGTCAAGCATATTAGGTGATTTATCAGTTCCATTGGTTTCCTTGGAAATATTTCTCCTAGAGATCTCTGTCCTCTTGTCCCAGTGCTGCCTGGATGCATAGCCATCAGCCTAGAATTTGCTAGGATGACAGTGTGGCATGCTACTTAAGGATGTGGGTCCTGAAGCCGGCTGCCTGGGTTTGAATCCTGGCTTCATCACTTGCCAGCTGTGTGACTGTGGTCACGCTAGTTGATTCCTCAGTGGCTCAGATTTCTCATTAGAATAGTGCTTGGCACATATTAAGTGCTATTATTGTTGGCATTATTGTTCTTGTTTCTTATTCTATTCTTTTCTTCACATTGCCCTTGGAAGTCTCATCACCTCGTGCCTATGTCTGATCCCCTAGCTCCTGGATCCTGAGAGAAAGCTCTTCTCCAGTTATTACTGTGCCTTGATGGATTCATCACCTGCTTCCTAAAAGAAGGTGCTTGGAACATAAGTTTTATGAGAACTTGTATATCTGTTTAAAATTGTCTCTATTTAATATCATACTTGGTAATGATATGGCTGGGATATAATTCTAAGTTGAAAATAATTTTCTCTTTGAATTTTCAAGGTATTATTCCATTGTCTCAAAGATTTTAGTGTCACTACTGAGAAGCTGTGCTGATTCTTGATCCTCTGTCTGAAGGTTTCCTTTTTTCTTCCTGTAAGTATTAGGATCTCTTTTTTATCACCACTGTTTTAGAATTTGATAATGATGTGACTTGGTGTGGGTATTTTAAAATTCATTATTAAGGTAACATTTCAATTTGGAAACTCAGGTCCTTCAGTTCTCAGAACTTTTTTGTTTTTCCTTTCTAAAAACATCTTTGTTAATTTTCTTACTTCTGTTTTCAGTTTTCTATTTCTGGGACTCTTTTTTTTTTTTTTTTTTTTTGAGAGAAGGTTTTGCCCTATTGTGGGGCTAGAGTGCAGTGGCATCATCATAGCTCACTGCAACCTCAAACTCCTGGGCTCAAGGAATCCTCCTGCCTCAATTTCCCGAGTAGCCTGTAGGTGCACCCCACCATGCCTGACTAATTTTTCCATTTTTAGTAGAGATGGGGTCTCACTCTTGCTTAGGCTGGTCCCAAACTCCTGACCTCAAGCTATCCTCCCACCTCAGCCTCTCATAGTGGTAGGATTATAGGCATTAGCCACTGTGCCTTGCCTTTTCCTGGAACTCTAAATAGATGTAAGATTTCCTGAAAGAATCCTCTAATTTTCTTATTTTTTTCTTTTCTATTTTCTATTGTCCTTTTGTTCAATTTTCTGGGAGATTTTTTTCATTTGTATCTTCCACTCTTCTGATTTAAAAGAAAATTGTGTGATATTTTTATGTTTCATAATTCTTATTTCTTATTCTTGAATTTTCCTTTTTATTAATATTGTATCACCTGTTCTTATATTATGGATTTAATATCTTACCCTGCTGAGTATTAATTTTTTTTTTTTCTTTTTGGAGACAGGGTCTTGCTCTGTCCCCAGGGCTAGAGTACATGGCATGGCGTCATCATAGCTCACTGCAACCTCAGACTGCTGGGCTCAAGCGATCCTCCTGCCTCAGCCTCCCAAGTAACTGGGATTACAGGCGTGTGCCACCACACTCGGCTAATTTTTCTATTTTTTGTAAAGATGGTAACTTGCTCTTGCTCGGGCTGGTCTCAAACTTCTGGCCTCAAGCGACCTTCCTGCCTTGGCCTCCCAGAGTGCTAGGATTACAGGCGTGAGCCACTGCGCTTGGCCTGAGGTATATTAATTATAGGGCTTCTGAACATGTCTTTTTTCCCTTGCATTATCTCTGTTTCCTCTAAATTCCCTTTTCATCAGTTTGTTTTTGACTTGTTCTTTCATGGTAGAGGCCTTTCTCAAATGCCCAGTGGTCCTCTTGGCCTACTCTGCCTCAGAGCAAGGCAGCTGGATATCCTGTGCACTTGGATCCTCCAAGGTTTGTCAACTGGTGGAACTCACTGTAGAACTGCTCAAGGATATGGTATGTTTACTTAGGGGGCCCCAAACACCCACACCGGCATATCTTTTCTCCTGGGTTTGACATTTCCTTAGAAAGGAGTTCTCCAGTTTTCTAACTGGTGAATATGACTGATTTTAAGCTGGCTGCCAGCATTTTGAGAATCAGTAAGGCAAGAGGGTTGGGAGAGGGGAAGTGGTCCAGTGGTACAATCATAGCTCCCTGCAGCCTTGAACTCCGAAACTCAGCCTCCCGAGTAGCTGGGACTACAGGTGTGAGCCACAGCGCCCGCTGGGTAATCATTTCTGAATGCAGATAGGCACTCAGGCTCTCTGCTTTAAGTACAGTGGCTACCCCTGCGCTTAGCTGTGCCTGGTTTCCCTTGTTGGGAGTCTCAGATTAACCTAGCCAATTACAACCACGAAGTTAAATTCCCTGAGGTTTTGGACTAAAAAGGCAAGAACCTTTTTCTTTTAATTCAGAGAAAACTCTGAATTAAAGTTCCTTCTCATCTGCCACCCCCAATGAAATGGGAAATTTACCCAGTTCAAGCCCCTTTACCCCTCCCACTTCACCATGTTTTTTCCTTTGATAATGCCTCAGAGCAAGTATTCAGGGTCCAAGTTTGTTTTAAAATAACCCTATGAGCTGACAGACGGAGCTCCTGGAATTCTGCAGCTTGTGCTAGAGTCCACAGATGGGAAATTGCAGTCAGTTATAGGGTGGTGCTATTACCATAGCCCAATTTTTGAAAGCCTTTAGAAAAAAAATCATCTAAGTTAATTAGCATTCACCACAGGCACTAGTTTTGTGTTGCAGTAGTCTAAGAACTCAAATAATAAGAAAACACAGTACTCTAACTTTTAACTAATATTTCAACTCTTAAAAATGAGGATTATAAAGAAAGAATTTTACCTGTTACACGAATAGGCTCAGATATGGCTGATCTATAGCATTAAACCATCATGAAATATGAATTATGTTCTAAAAATCAACAAAATACTAATGGGACCTAAAATAGGAATCATTTCATTTTACCTCTCTGATCTGCTTAATCCACAAATCTCTTCCAAGAAACTCCTGATGTAAGACTACTGGAGCTGAGTTTAGATTAAAAGTCATGGAGTCACTGGTCTTTTCTTTAATAAAAGGCTGGAGGTCAGAATTTATCTGGAAGGAGCAGTTAAAAGAGTTAAATTAGTGAAATGGACATATACTAGTACATTATAGCCATATTCAGAAAGCATCAGTTAATGCAGTGAAAAATGAAGCTTAAGGAATGTAGTCTTTAGATGTACTTTAACAAAAGAACATTTTGGATAATTAACAATCTTTAAAATTCTTTAGAATTATTTTCCCCTAATATGTTCGTTTTTCATTTGGCAGCAGCCTTTATTTTACTTTTTAAGTTAAAGGTGAGGATTTAGATAAAGATTTAATAAATATAACTGCTTAATAAACTAAGATAAAATAAAACATGCAAAAAACTCATCTGGAGTTTTTTTTATATATATGTGTATGTGTATATATACATATTTGCTCCCTCTTATGAGCTATTTAAGTAACACTTAATATATTAAATTGCATTTTTAAATTACACATCTGTAGAAGCAACAATATGACAGCTAATTTTGGGACATTTTATACTTCATAATAATAATTAATTTGTACATCCATTCAAAAGAATTGGTTATTAGACTTACAGCTTTCAATTTTGCTCAGTACATTTCTAAATTTCATTAACTTTCCATAATTTGTCTAACATAAAGATCTATAAGGGAACTGTAACAGAAATGACAAATATTCTTCCATTCTGTTAATGGCAATATTATATATTATTCAATAATTCACAAGAGTTCTCTCAGGAACCCTTTCAGGTGGTAAGAAAAGACAAACATCACAAATACAGTGTAAGCAAGCTATAGGTTTCTGTCAGAATTACACAGTACTGCCAATCATACTGTTCACATTATATAACAAACACCATCTATGACTGATAGATTTTAAGCACACAATAAACATTTTTTAAGATATAAAAGCAGCTTATTAAATGGCAAAAGGTTTCTCATGCATCATTTCAGCTATTTAAGTACTGGAAAAAGATAAAGGGTGTGCAAATACCTTATGACTCATGGCCATGTGCTTCCCATACCGAAATGCCATATCCTGAACCTCAGCATCATGCTTTGCTAATTCCATTGCAGCTTGGCAGCTCTTTGCTAGTAAGGCACCATGGGAGAGAAAAGTCTGCTCTTTCCAAGTCGATATTCCAATATCATCTGTGATATAATTTTCCTAAAAATGTAACAAAAGCCAAAATGAAAAAGGCTTTAGGGGTAATATAATTGTTTTTGTTTTTGAAGAATAGAAGAGTAAGAAATGAACTATCCGAAAAATACTCAGGCTATTGCAACAAGATAGAACTAAAAGATGATGAACCTCAGTTCTACCTAAGAAGAATGGAGGTGGGGGAGACTGCTTTTTTTAGGGTAACGGGGAAAAAGTGAAAGAAATTTCTTTTCTGACTACAAGACTAGAAGAGATGAAAGAAATGTTAAAGCAAATTTTATTCTAAGCCAGGGAACTTCTATTAAAATATATTCTATAGGAGAAGGCAAAAAGTAGAAACTTAGACCTCTTAACTAACTCCCTTCTTTATTCACATCAGTTCTTGAGTGTTGATATTTCAAAACACAAGAAGCCTATTGCGTTTAACTTATGTGAAAATGTCAAGGGCATAATGACATGTTCTTATAAACAGTTAAAAAGAAAAACCAGAGAGGAGGTAACCCATTATACTGAAGAATGATTATTACAGTCTTCATCATAGTTTATTCTCATAAGAAACAAGGTCATAAGAGAGGATGTAACTGTAGCTTATTTAGTTTCATCTTTTTAAATTATGAAAATAGATGAAAATAGATATTGTAGTTTTCACAATATCTATAAGTATATACATAACTACTATCTCTAGACCAGTGCTGGCCAATGGAAATATAATGTAAGCCATATGTGCAATGTAAAATTTTCTAGTAGTCACATCAAAAAAGTAAAAACAGGTGAAATTAATCTTAATGACATTTTATCTATCTATCTATCTCAATATATCCAAATATTATCATTTCAACATGTAATCAATATAAAAATTATTAATGAGATATTTAAAATTCTTTTTATGAGATCAGTGTGTATTTTACACTTACAACACATCACTAGCCATAGTTCAAGTGCTCAACCCTGAACAGCTGGGTGCTAGACTGTGGGCTCTCTAAGGACAGGAATAAGGAAACAAACATAAAAGAATGTTCATTTTGTGGTGTTTCTTTGAAATGTAAAACTAACTAGAACCCATCCAGAAGGATTAATTAACCCAAACACTTTTCTTCTTGCCCCTCATCCCATAATCCTTCTCTTTTCACCATTATTTAAGGACAAAATAAAAAATATTAAGAAAACTTAAATAGGGACCATTAAAAGGTCAGCTCAGATTTAGCACCACCTCTTTTGCTGTGTTGAGGGGAATCTTCAGCCCACTGATCAAATCAAATTATCATCTTAATTTTATTAAGCCTTTGAACAAAAAGAAAGTTCCACTTACGATTGATAGTTGCAAATATGCAACATAGCATTGGGCAATGATACAAAAGCCACACAGGAGAGAAAAAGGGCACAAACATAAGACCTACTTGACAAAACATTAGGTATAAATTATAACATTTAATTTCAGAAAACTGAGAATGTGTTTTAAAATGTGAAAGGTTAATATTCCATATGAACAAACCTAAGAAAAACCATATTATCTCTCCATATATACTAAGAGGCATTTGACAAAATTCAACGCCTATTCTTTTTTTTCCTACACTCCCCATCCCCCTGTCTCCACTCTTATTCTTTTTTTTTTTTTTTTTTTTGAGACAGAGTCTCACTCTGTTGCCCGGGCTAGAGTGAGTGCCATGGCGTCAGTCTAGCTCACAGCAACCTCAAACTCCTGGGCTCAAGCAATCCTACTGCCTCAGCCTCCCGAGTAGCTGGGACTACAGGCATGCGCCACCATGCCCGGCTAATTTTTTTCTATATATTTTTAGTTGGCCAGATAATTTCTTTCTATTTTTAGTAGAGACGGGGTCTCGCTCTTGCTCAGGCTGGTCTTGAACTCCTGAGCTCAAACGATCCGCCCGCCCGTGTCGGCCTCCCAGAGTGCTAGGATTATAGGCGTGAGCCACCGTGCCCGGCCCACTCTTATTCTTGATGAGAAAAAAAACCCTGAATAAAATAGGAACTGATGTGTATTTCTTTAATGTGATAGGGGTGTATATGTGTGTGTTTGTGTGTGTGTGTGTATCAGCCCAAAAGTCAGCAAATACCTTATCAGAAAATGTGAGCCTTTCTCACTAATGTCAGGAGTAAGACAGAGATGCACAGAGCACCGCTTCTATTTAACAATGTAATGGAAGAGACAAGAGAAGGACAGATGTATAAACTAGAAAGGAAGAGTTTATTATTATTTGAAGACGATATAATTGTATACTGGGAAGACCAAGAGATTCATCTAAAAAACTACTACAAACAAGAAGATAATTCAGTAAGGTAGCAGTGTCTACAATTAATAATTTATAATTAAGATAATAAATGTACTAACTATAGCTTTCATACATAAAAACTAATCAGAAAGTATCATAAATAGGGTATTTTCTTCTATTGTGTATACAAAAATAAAGATTAAAAATCTAGGCATAAACTTAGAAATATATAAAATTGATATGAAGAAAATGATAAAAATACTATAGAAGGAACAAAAGTAACTTAAATGACTATAAAGACCTATCATATTAAAGATAGTAAGATCTAACCTCATAAAGTTACTCCAATAAAACTAACACCACCTTTTTTCCCCTGAAACCAGGCAAACTAAAGTTTATGTGGAAAAAATAAACAAACAAGAACACCCAGGAAAATCTTGAAAAAGAAAAGCAATACATATCAGTGTGTTGGGGGAGGGGTGGATACTGAGAACAAATTTTGTCTAGCCCTACCAGATATGATAGCATACCCTAAAGCCTCAGTAATTTAAAAAAATATGTACTTTTAATGCAGACAGACAGACTATGGAACAAAATAGAAAATCCAGAAAGCAACCAAACTATATATAGGAGTGTACTACATTTTAGGAAACAGTTAAGACTTTTCAGTAAATGGTGCTGGTATAACTAAATAGCTATCTGGAAAAATAAAGCCTGATCTGCATTTCACATCATTTACCAAGATACACTCCAAATGGAAAAAAAAAAAAAAAAAAAAACCAGCAAAACGAACAACCACAATACCTGCTCACCAATGTTAGAAGACAAAGGACAATAAGGAAAAGAATTTGCATTTTCTATCACAGAAAAATGGCAAATCTCGCTGTGGTAAGCTAATGATGCCCAACCCCCTGCAAGATGTTCACATCCTAATCCCTGGAACCTGTGAATGTTACCTCACATGGCAACAGGAACTTTGCAGATGTGTTTAAATTCAGGATATTGAAATCTCCAGGGGGATTATCCCAGATTAACTGGGTGGGCCCAATGTAATCACAAGGGTCCTCACGAGAGGGAGGCAGGGTCAGAGTCATAAAAGGGAACACAATGACAGAAGGAGACAGAGACTGAAAGATGCTATGCTGCTGGATTTGAAGATGGAGGATGGGGCCACGAGCCAAAGAATGAAGGTGGAAACCAGAAAAGGCAAGAAAATGAATTTTCCCCCAGAGCCTCCAGAAGGAACACAACCCGGCCAACATCTTGATTTAGTGGCTTCTGATCAATAAAAAGAATTCCCACCTCCCTAAAACATCCCTCTTGGTGTTGGTAAGGCTGAGAAGAAATAGGCCTCTCAAATATGGCTGGTGGAAGTGGAAGTTGGCTGTAATTGCACATCTCTCGAAATTACAAACGTACTTGCCCTGTGACCCAACAATCCCACATTCAGGAATTAATCCTACTGATACACCTACACACACATGAAATGACATATGTACAAGGTGTAAAAGCTGATCATATGAATTAGATCATTCTTCTCACACCCAACTAAAACAGAGTCAAGAAGCCAGGGGGAAAAAAACACTCAGGACACCTAAAATTGCTCCAAAAGCACAATTCTCTGCAAGTCTGGCTGCTGAAACTGCCTGCTTGCAACTAATTTTACCATCACTCACCAATCAAAACTTGCCAGCTTCCCAGAACCTTACTAGTGCCAATGAACTTTCTCAAAGAGTAACATGTAATATTTCTCTTTTTATAAAATTTAAAACCTTCTCTTTGTTCTTTGAATATCCCAAAGGCCACCTGGTCTGCTTGTATGCCCCAAATTACAATTCTTTCTTCCCAGATAAAATGTGAAATTTAGAGATTCATCTCCATATATTTTATTTGACTTCAACACAGGTTACAGTCTATCGTTGACCCAGCTGCCAGGGTGATCCGTTAAAAACATGAGCCAGAACCACAATGGCCTCTGGCTGTTTCTCAAACATCCCAAGCATCTCCTCCTTAAGGCTTCTGTACTTGCTATTCTATCACACACTCTCCCTGGATGTTTGCACAGTTAGATTCTTCATTGCTTTCGGGTCTCTGCTCAAAATTCAACTCATCTTTAATAGTCTACCTCCATCCCCCATCATTTCCTGTCTCTTTACCCTGCTTTAAACCTTTTTTCCTTGATATTACAGGACCCCTCATATTTATTTGTTTATTGTTTATTTGGCTTATTGTTTGTCTCCTTTACTAGAATATAAGCTCCATGAAAACAAAGACTGTTTTGTCCTTTGCTGAAGAATCAGTACCTAATACAGTGTGTGTTAGGTGTGCAATAAATATCTGTTGAATCCTTTATCTTTCTTTTGGTATCTCTCTCCCTCTTTTCCATTTTCCTTTATCCTTCTTACTGGTCATAATAAAGAACTGAAATAATTCTCCTTTGATGCCTCTCTACTGCCCACAGGACCAAGATAAACTACAGCATAGCATTCAAGGCCTTCCCTTTTTTGGAAGCAAGCAATACTTCTAGCCCCATCTCCTACACAAAATATCCCCTTTGATGCCCTCATTTCAGCTACATAGGAAAATTTGCTGCTTCTTGAATAAAATATGTACTTTCACATTTGTGTGAATTTTAAAATACTAGTCTCTTCAAAGCGAATATCGTTTCTTTCCATTCCCTGCCCAGGAAATTGAACATATCCAGTCCAAATATCATTTCTTTGGAAATACTCCCACAAATATTTTCCTCTTTAGACTAACCCTCCCTTATTTATATTACAACATAGCATTTAATTTTCTATGAATTGTATGAATGGTTATATATCTGTTTCACTGACCTGGTCTTAGTCACCTTTATATTTTTTAATCACTTAGGCCATATTTAAGTCTCAACAAATGTTTGCTAAACAAATAGAATCATGGTTATGTATTGTATTTATTAAGTAGTTGGGTGTGTTTTTTCTTTAATTTTAAAGCTATTGGTAGGTATATCCATACAATGCTATGCTATTCAGCAGCAGAAAGAAAGAACTACTGACACATGCATGCTATGCCATGGGTGAACCTCAAAAACATTATGCTAAGTGAAGAAAGCCAGACACAAGAGACCACACATTTTGTATGATTCTATTTCTATGAAATGTAGATTAGTGATTGCCTGGGGCTGGGAGTGGGAACTGTAAATGGGTATGAGGGACCTTAGCAGGGGTTTGTGTGAAAATGTCCTAAAACTGATTTATGGTGATAGTTGCATCACTAGGTAAAGTTACTATAAATCATTGTATTGTAGGCTTAAAATGGGTGAATTTTATGATACGTCAAGAAAAGAAAAAAGCTAATGAGTATGATATATATATATATATATATATATATTTATAAAGAGACAGGGTCTCGCTCTTGCTCAGGCTGGTCTTGAACTCCTGAGCTCAAGCAATTCTCCCGTCTCGGCCTCCCAGAGTGCTAGGATTACAGGCGTGAGCCACTGCGCCCGGCCGATGAGTATGATATTTTATATTTCTTGGTCTCAGATGCTTAAATTAACATTTAAAAAAATTTATTACTCTCAACTTTTTGTATACCATCGTCATTTACTCATACAACAGGCATTTATTAAGGTTCTATTATGGGTCAAGTTTTCTACAAAACAATATATTAATAGATAATGAAGATTAATAGGCTGTCCTCAAGAAGTACACAGTCCAAGAACAAAATATATACAAATATATCTATAAGTATAGATATAAATATATAAATATAGATATACAAATATAGAATGTATAGATAGTTCTATTTCAGAATAATAATTGCAGGATCTCCAATTAACAAAGATTCAATATTGTTCATTGTATATTTCTTATTGTGATTAAGACCTTTTATTATTCATCATGTCTACATTGTAAATTATGCAAGTAATACACGATCACTGGAAAAAAATTAGAAGATTCAGATAACCAAGAAACAATTAATTTATATTCCCCTGAAATCTACTGCCATAAGTTAATTGGACCATAAGTTAATAATTCTGTTCCTAAGTTAATCAGAAATTTTATTCCCTGAACATTAAGTTATTACCTATTGTAAACTTGGTTACTAATGAAACAAAATCCCTCCATTCATTTCCATCAGCTTGCCACGTATGTATTAATACTAAGAGAGCATGCTCTATTACAAAGGAAAAGGTAAATTGTAAAATACCAAGAAACTACTATGATAACCACATCCAAACCAGTATCTTCACATATCAGATATATAGAATTGGCATGAAATGAATGAATGTAGTCAGAGTAAATGAGATTTAGATATACTTACAGCAACAACTTACATATGTGCAGTTTTTATTGATAATTTATTAAACATAAAAGGAAGATACATTCAGTGAACATTAACTTTTTTTTTTTTTTAGAGACAGAGTCTCACTTTGTCACCCAGGCTGAGGGTACAGTAGTGTGCTCATAGCTCACTGAAGCCTTGAACTCCTGGACTCCGAAGTAATACTCTCACTTTAGCCTCCTGAGTAGCTAGGTCCACAGGTGTGGGCCACCACAACAGGCTAACATTTATTTTTGATGGGATTTCCTTTTTTTCAGAAAGGTAATATATGACAATATTTTATAAAATGACTGTCAGAAAAAAGTACATTAATTTAAAAAAACGCAGTTCTCATTGTCACATGATCTTTTTGCTCAAGTAAGCCTGGTTCAAATAACATGGGGAAAAAAACTAAAGTTTGCAAGGTGATGTTTGCCCTTGATAGTGGCACTGGTGGTTTCGCTCAGATATAATATGCTGTTCCGTTACTTTATTGTCTGTGAGACATGCACTTTGAGTTGCTTTTCTAATGGTGGTGATTTTGTATATATCTATTCAATACGAGACCAAAGTGAATCCGTAACAATGGCTGTTCAGGACTAAAGGTCTGGTTCACGGACATAGAACAAGGGCAAACTAATTCGCCCAGAAAGATGTCAAAGCCCCAGCTAGAACCTGCAAAGTCAAACTGCTACCTTTTGTATTATCAGAAGAGAAGTGTTTTGGAAATTATGAAGCTGGCAACCTGTACTTTTTTTTTTTTTTTTTTGAGACAGGGTCTTACTCTGTTGCCCAGGCTAGAGTGCAGTGGCATCATCATAGCTCACTGTAACCTCAAACTCCTGGGCTCAATTGATCCTACTGCTTCTGACGCCTGAGTAGGTGGGACTACAGGTGTGTGCCATCATGCCCGGCTAAGTTTTTTTGCAGGGCTGGGGCCTTGCTATTGCCCAGACTGGTATTGAACTCTTGGCCTTAAGCAGTCCTCCTACCTTGGCCTGGCCTCAGCCTCTCAAAGTGCTAGGATTATAGGTGTGAGCCACTGTGCAGGCCTACGTGTACTTTTTTCTTAAAGCACTTTTTAAAATGCAAATGTTTCATGTTTTCACGCTTCCTACTTCAGATTCATGTTCTGAGCCACTGTCTTTATAAATGCAACCTAAATTTGTGTTGGATGACAGACCAGATTTCTCTAATGGCCCATTTCACCATTCTAAATGTTTGCTTTGAATTGCCCCTTTCAACTATTTTGAGAAGTTAAACAAAACAACTAAAACAGTTTACCAGCCTTATTTAAGAAAAAAAAAAGTCAAGTATGGGAAATTTTCAGTAAATCTCTATATTTGAGAATCAGAAGGAAGCAAGGAGAAGAATCAAATCTAATATTTCCTGGTAGCTAAGTACGTGATGAAACTTTCACATTCTTTATCAGCCCTCAAAAATATTAAGTATTATTATTCCCATTTAATAGGTAAGGTTTCAAGAAAATATTTTGACCAAGATCAGACACTAGTAAGTGGCAGAGATGAGTCTCAGATGCATAGCAATTGGATTTCATTTTGCTTAACACAAAATAGAAACACATGCAATACTTAACATCTTTTATGGTTTAAAAGTAGGTTGTGTTTAAGAGTGAATGACATATTTCATCTATGTACCAAAAAAAGCATTTAAGCTTGTAAATTAAGGCTTTTAATAATATCCATTGAAGAGATCCAAGAGTCTAGAGCATACAAGTAACAAGAATAGAAACAGGAGATATCGTGAGTATTTTTTTCAGGAATCCTGAGGCAGGGGAAAAAGTGTAATATTTTAACAACATCATCTAATAGGATGAAGTAATTCGCTTTGATTTATAATGCAGTCACATGGGAGATAGTAAAGTAGGTGCTATATCTATAAGCTTTATATCCATGTAAAGCACAGAAAAGAAACTGATAAGATTTGATGAATGTGTATTACTAAAGGCTGTTTATATGGAGCTGTTAAAACTTTACTCACAAATTAGAGAGAAGGGTTGCCAAGGAATTTAAAAATCTAGGAATTTAGCCTGGGCAATATAGTGAGACCCTGAATCTACAAAAAAATAATGATAATAATAATAATTAGCCCAGTGTGGTGGCTACTTGGGAGGCTGAGGCAGTAGGGATCCCTTGAGCCCAGGAGTTCAAGGCTGTAGTGAGCTATGATTGCACCACTGCACTCCAGCCTGGGTGACAAGAGTGAGGCCAGTCTCTAAAAAATAAAAATAAAAAAATAAAAATCTAGGAATTCTTTGGGTTAGGGCTGGGCAGCCTTCCTGCCCTCCCCACTAGTCAGTTCTTGCTAAGATGTATGAGAACAACCATGCTGAAAAGGGGTCAGGATGGAGAAATAAAACAGTAGGAATCCTTCATACCACCACAGTGGTATGCCTGGGATGGGGGAAGCTTTGAACAGCTAGAGGGCAGCAGATAGTTTTAGGATGGATTGCACAGTAAGGGCAGAAGAAAATAACTAAATTCTTTGAGATGAACAAACTGGATAGCACCAAAGAGAATCTTGGCTTGCTTTAAAATGCACAGTAGGCTGGTGCTTGGCATACTATAAATGTACAGCTGATGTAGTTCAACTGATTTTTTGTGTGCTTACTACATGTCAGGCACTGTGGGTGTTAGGCATTACTCCTTGACCTTTAGAAGTTCGGCAGGGGAGAAACAGTAAATAATTATAGAGTAGTTGAGTATGTGAAAAGAGAGCTATGCTTACAGAAGGGAGTGAAAAGTTCTATCAAGACAGGCTCTGATTAATAAACTGGAACTAGCCAGGAGGATAAGGTAGGGGATGACTTTGGGGTATCCATACAGGTTCTATATTGTTTAAACATACAGTGGGAGAAGTAGGTGAAGAAAGACAAGATTAGCCAGGTGGGTAAGAGGCCCAGAGCTTTGCACTTTACCATTTAGGCGCCAGGAAACTGTCTTCAGCCAGAAAGGACATGATTATGTGTGCAATTTAGATGAGTTGAATGCTATATTCTAGGTGACCAGGGATGAGGCAAAGTGATAGCTAAAGGAGATTGAGAAGCAAGAACAATATAAGCTACTGAAAAATGGAAACAACTAAAAAATAATTTTAAAAAATTAGCCAGGCATGGTGGCTTATGCCTATAGTCCCAGCTACTCAGGAAGCCAAGGTAGGAGAATTGCTCGAGCCCAGCCTGGGCGTATGTGAGACCTCATCTCTTAAAAAAAAAAAGTGAAACAAGATAGCTCCTTATTGTGGACAGGACAGTTGCTCACCCAGGACCCATTTCTCTGCCCTCCCCCCTTACTAGCAAAACCCTAATTATGTTCAGGTATTCACTGCTACTGCCAATGATGAATTTAGGAACGGGTAGGGAGTCCAATGCTAGCCTATTAGATATAAGGAAGTCTACCAGTGAGCTCCTAGGAAAGGGACTCAGGTAGAAGTGGGAGTTTTTCCTCTGGATGTTGCTCTGTCTTGCTGAGATATACTGCGGGCCACTGTAGCCAAACTGCTACCAGCCTGATAATAATAAACACAACACTAAGGAGGCAGAGCAGAGAGACAGAGAGAACCTCAATATCATCCCGTGATAGCTATCCCTGACGCTTGCCTACCTCTGCATGTTCAGTCAGAGTAAAATATATTTCCTTACCTTTATGTCTATTTAATTGGGTTTTCCATTTTTGGCCACTGAAAGCATTTCAATAAATTCACTCCTTTAGATGAAAAATAGTTACACTATAGGAAGCCCAGATACGCCAACACGAACAGTCTATTTGTTATCTACTGCTGCAACACAAATTACCCCGAAACTTAGCATCTTAAAATAACAAACACCTATTATTTCACAGTTTCTGAGGATCAGGAATCCAGGAATGGCTCAGCGGGTTGGTTCTGGCTCAAGTTTATAGTCAAGCTGTTAGCTGAGGCTGGAGTCCTACAAAGGGGCTGGAGAATCTGCTCCCAAGCTCACTCAGGAGGTTGTTGGCAGGCGGCTTTAGTTCCCTGCCACACCAGCCACTCCACAGGATTGCTCACATGACATGGCAACTGGCTTCCTCCAGAGCAAGTGATCTAAGGGTAAGAACACATCCAAGAAGGAAGCTTCACAATCTTTAATAACCTAATCTTGGAAGTGACATACCATCACTTCTGCATATACTATTGGCCATACAGATCAACCCTAGTACGATGTAGGAAGGGATTATACAAGGAATACTAGGAGGTGGGCTTCCTTGGGGGTGATCTTGGAGGCTGGCTACCACAGATGAAGTCTATAATCGGAATTATTGGGTCTACAAATCTGAATATTTTAAAGTCTCTTAAAACATTCCGCCAAATGGTTTCCTAGAAAGGTTCTTCTGATCTGCACACTCACCAGCCTGGTTTGAGACTGTCTTGCCATTGAATAGAATTATTATTTTACTTGTGAGGTTAACAAGTAAAAAGTAACATTTCCTTTAAACTTGGGATGACATATCACCGATTAGTCATTTGCATTTTCTCCATTTATTCATTTGTTAAAGATTCACTGAGTATCTTCTGTGTATAAGGCATTGTTCTAGGTGCTTATGCCAATGACCAAAACCAAAATCCCTGCTCTCATAGTTCTTATAGTCTAGTGGGGAAGCCAAACAATCAGATAACCACACAAATAAATAATTACAAACTGAGATACTTCCAATGGGGAAAACGAACATACTTCCATGACAACATGGAATAAGAGAACCTGACTGAAACTGGGGTTTTGGGGGATGGCTTCCCTGAGGAAGCGACACTTGTGCTGACATAGGAAGGATGAATAACGGGTAAGTAGTAAAAAAGATGAAGAAGTTGTTCCAGGCTGCAGGGATTGCATATATGAAGGAGAATAGCATGTCCAAGGAACGAGAGAAGGCTGTTGGGGCTGATATGCAGACAGTGCGGGTGAGAATCGTACACGGTGAGGCTGGAGGGACAAACTGAAGTCAGATTAAGTAGGGTCTTTTGGATCACTTTCAGAGTTTTGGTCTTTTTTTCTAAGAGTAATGAGATGTCACTGGGGGTAGAAATGGAGACACAGCATCATCAGATTAGCATTTTGAGATTGCTGGCAGTGTGGAGAACAGGCTAGGGGATGGGAGGATTATATATAGGGAGGTGAAGGAGGAGGTTACTTGGAGTAGCTCAGGAAAGAGATGATGGTGTCTTGGACCACGTGGAAGGGCAGCCAGGTTCTAACACCAGGCTGAGCAGGCATGGGGTAAAGCCAGGCTGCAGCCTGTGCCATTGACGGTGGGGGAATGAGGGCATGAACAATATTGCTCTTGACTGCTGTCATGAATGACTGTGTATGTGCTTCCAAAATTCCTATGTTGAAGCCCCATAATCCCCAGTGTGGCTGTATCTGGGTCAAGGAAGTAATTAAGATTAGATGAGGTCATAAGGGCGGGGCCCTGATATAGTAGGAATAGTATGCTTATCTAGTGTCCTTAATTATTTTTAGGCACCAAAGACCTTGCTCACAGTCTCTTTCTCTGCCACGTGAGGACACAGCGAGAGGCAGCTATCTGCAAGCCAGGAAGAGAGTCTTCACTAAGAACTGAATTGGCTGGAACCTTCATCTTGGATTTCTAGCCTCTAGAACTGTTAGAAAACAAATTTCTGTTGTTTATGGCTATCCAAGCTGACTGATACGACTACCTTCTTTATATAGCTTAGGATTCAATCAGTGATGTTTTGAGAGCATGTTTATACTGTTCCTCCTTACATCTTTTCAGACTGGTCTTAACGACCAGCATGTTAACATCCTGCCTTAAAATTTGTTGGGAAGATCCATATTCTAGTTATCTATTTCTGCATAACAAACCAAACCAAACCAAACCAAAACTTAGTGGTATAACAACCATTTTGTTATGCCCACAGATTCTGTGGGTCAGGAATTCAGGAGGGGCACAGTGAAGAAAGCTTATCTCTCTGCCCATGATGTCTTCAGTTGGGAAGATGAGAAAAGCCAAGGATGACTCCAAGAGCTGGGGATGATTTCACTGCCTAGGGGATGGAACAGCTGGGTTACAAGGGATCCACTGCCGCTAAGATGGCTATTCACTCATCCGCCAATCAGGCCATCTGGGACTGATGACTGCAGCCTTACTCATGGTGTCTCCAGGTGGCTTCTCACATGGTAGCTAGGCTCCGAGAGGGGGCATACAGAGGAAGTGTTTTAAGAGAGTGAGCATTACAAGAGAGCCTTTTATGACCCAGTCTGAGAAGCCATGTAGTGTCACTTCTACCAATTCTACCATACTCTATTATTGGCTGAGGTGCTCACAAGCTCACTAATGTTCAAGGGAAAGGGACACAGATCCCCCCCACTGGATGGGAGGCTGGGGGTGGGGCTGTCAAAGAATTTCTGATCTTTTTGTTTTTTAACCACCACAGTCTACTTTTAAACAGAGTGCTCAGGAGAGCAACTGCTTTCTCTGCTCCCTCCCAGCTATGCTTCGGGCTAAGGCAGTGATACAGGAGATGAAGTAAGGCAGCCACCAGGGTGACCCTGGTGAGGAGCAGAAGTATTAAGGATGATTCATAAGTTTTTACTTGAAAATCTGGATGAATGGTGATGCTTTTAGTGAAGATAGAGAACAATGGGATGGTTTTGGAAGGAAAGATCATACATCTGGTCTTAGATGTGCTGAGTCCGAGATGGCTTGAGACCTCCAGTGGAAATACTGAGTTAGCAGCTAAATAAATACTTACCTCTAGAGCTCAGGAGTGATCCAGGGTGGAAATGAAAATTGGGACACACTGGCATATAGACAGATGGTAACTGAAGGCTTGGGTTTCATTTTCTGAACGTTTTATTCATGTCCTTTGGTCAGAATGGTATTCTGTTAAACAATTTACATGCCTAATAATGATGTTTCATCTCTCAGGCAAATAAACTGCCTTTTAAGATGTTTTGCTGTGATAGTTGTCAGTGAGTGACCTCCAAATGGTGTATAAATTCAATTTAAACATTTAATAAATAAAAACATTCACCAACCAGATCCACTCTAAACTTGAGGGTCTACTTAATCAAAAGGGCCATTAAACATACACTAAGCTTTCTCAGTCACCAGTGGTTTTTCCGCCTTCTCAATATCTGTATCAACCTTCACTTCACCACCTTTGCATATTTAATCTAATACTCCTTTATTTGATTTGATTTCTGTTTACTTCATAATACATTTGCTGCTTTTGAACCTCCTTTAAATAAAAACATTTTGTGGATTAAAAAAATACAGTGCTTTTTTTTTTTTTGAGACAGGGTCTCACTTTGTCACCCTGGGCGTCATCATAGCTCACTACAACCTCAAAGTCCTGGGCTCCAGCAATCCTCCTACCTCAGCCTCCCAAGTAGCTGGGACTACAGGTATGTGCCACTATGTCTGGCTAATTTTTTCTATTTTTAGTAGAGAACAGGGTATTGCTCTTGCTCAGGCTGGTCTCAAACTCCTGACCTCAAGCAATCCTCCTGCCTCAGCCTCCCAGAATGCTAGGATTACAGGCGTGAGCCACCTGTTAGAGCCACCTGTGAGTACTGGCCAGTGCTATTTCTTAGATGTAGTTGTGGGTATCTAGGTGTTTTATTTTATTTTTATCCTTTACACTATACATATCTACCATATATACCTTTGTATGCTTGATACATGTCATAATTAAAACAAACATTTTAAGCTACTCTCAATAGTCTTTAAATCTGAATAAATTCAGCATTTTTATTTGCAACAAATGATTTATGACTGTGTCTACTTTATGAAAAAAGGATGCTAGTAAAATTATAGGTATTTATTATCACCACCACCAGCATCTTCAAAGTTTTGGGTTTGTGAGTGATATGAGCTTGAACAGATGCCCAGCAAACAATAAAACATGGCATGTTTTATTAGCTCATTAATACATACCTAGGGTACAATGTGAGGGATAGGTTGTAAGTAAATGGACCAATGAAATACACCCCAGAGTATCTTAATGCTTTCATAAAGCACTCATTGTTTCACTTTTGAAACTCTTAAAATATATGTTTTTTTTTTTAAAAAAAAACAACCAGCTTTTTACATGAATATACTTGGGATATTTTTAATTTCAAGAAAAAAAAATAAATTTCACCTATTTCTCATCCACAAAATGAAACTTTCCATATGAACTCACTTCTACTTTGGTAGGGTTAATTAGCTTCTTTGAACCCAAACTCCCTGATTCCCTCACCCTAGTCAACCTCTTCTGCTCACCTTCATCCATTTTCATGAGAACAGTGTGCAAAGCCCTGGATCTTCCATCACCATTATTCTGTGTTTCTGTTTGCACACATGTACAATAATGTCTACATATAAAACACCGTAGTCCTCTCTGGCTACTGGAGGACTCACTGCCATCATGAACGACAAGGTAACTATCTGGACCAGGAAGTTCATGACTACTTCAGTGGAAATAAATGGCCACTGATGTCCTTCATCCTTGGATGGTGACAGTACCTAAGACAGAAATTTGGGAAAAACTCACCAAAATACACAAAACCTCACTGGATGTTATCTTTGTACTTGGATTCAACCCACATTGGTGGTGGCAAGACAACTGGCTTGGATTACTTAAAGAAAAGTGAATCCAAGCATAGACTTGCAAGACATGGCCTAGAGGAGAAGAAAAAGACCCCAAGAAAACAATGAAAGGAATGTTAAAAAGAGAATGAAAGTCAGGGACTGCAAAGGCCAAGATTGTTGGTGCTGGCAAAAAGACAGAGTAAAGATTTTGCAATGATTTCGTCTGTGGTAATCATGCAGATTTTTCACAAGAGGATTAACAAATTACAAAACTTAAAAAAATATACTGTAGGTGCTTCATAAACAGCCCTGACATGGCTCCTGAAACTCCGAGTACCAAACCTATGCTCTTTCCCGCCTGGGGAGGGTTGACATTCCAGTTACTTCATAGTTCCTAGCTCTGGAAGGTAGGGCTTGGGTCATCAGGCTAAAGCCTCCAGTTAAACTCCTCAAACTAGATCCCTAATATCAGGCTTGGCCTAGACCCAGGTCCCCACAGAGCTCTTATTCCTTTATTTGACTCCAGTCAAATGGAGCCAATAGAGCCATACTGGCCAAAGCAAGTCAAATGGCTGAGCCCAGAGTTAAAGGACAGATAAGTATACCCTGCCCACAGTGGAAGGGCATTACAGTTACATGGCAAGGGATATGGAAGTGTACATTCGTTATCTGTTGCTGCATAACAAATTATCCCAAACTTAGTGGCTTAAAGCAACAATAAACATTTATTATCTCACAATTTCTGTGGGTCAGGAATTCACAGATGGCTCAGCTGGGTGGTTCTAGCTTGGGGGACTCTCATGAAGTACTAGAAATGCTATATTCTGCAAAGAGAATGAAATGAACCTGTACAAATACCCTAT
The DNA here is from genome assembly GCA_028533085.1 of Varecia variegata. NCBI lineage: Eukaryota > Metazoa > Chordata > Mammalia > Primates > Lemuridae > Varecia > Varecia variegata. Next base: position 43,980,802 of record CM052441.1, on the reverse strand, counting down.
ATTTCTAATTATTGTCTATTCCTTTTTTTTAGCTGTATTTTTGTGCAATGCAATACATTTTATGGGAAAATGTTATTTAGAGGGTACATAGCACCAAAATAAGACTGTGATATGTAAAGAACAGGTTAAAAGACGGTGAATGTTGATTTAATTGCACAACATACACAGTAAGAGAGTAATAAAACAGGAGACATAAACTTTAAATCACTTAAGTTGAGAAGGAGGATACCTGCTGAACTCCTGGGCCCTTGCCTTACACTTGTTTCCACTGCCAGCAATCTCGTCTGTTACTTCACACCTGTTTTATTTTAAAGCTCTTCCAGCTGGTCTCTCTGCTTCTTAATTTCTTTGGCTTCCAATTTATCCTACTCACAGCTTCTACAATAATCCTTATCAAAGATTTTCTCATTGTATAAGATACTATGGTGATTTCCTACTGCTTACTATTTTAAGTCCAAACTCCCCAATACAAATCTTCAAAATCTATCCACTGACTTATCTCTTTAAAAATTATATCGCTTCCTTAGTAAAGCTCCAGCTCTGATTATGCCTTTGTCTTCAGCACAGCTCTCAATACACATGTATCTGATTTGTCTAGCAAAGCTGCTAGCACTTAATTGGTACTCAATAACATTTGCTGAATGAGCTGTCCTAGAGTAATAACTAGTGTTAAAAGAAAAATTTTAGACAAATTAAATTTAACAGAGTTTAATTGAGCAAAGAACAATTCGCAAATTGGGCAGCTTCGACTGCACAACCAAAGTAGGTTCAAAATAGAGTCACATGGTCAGACAGGATTTATGGACAGAAAATGGAAGTGAGGCACAGAAAACAGAAGTGAGGTACAGAAACAGCTGGACTGGTTTACAGCACCGTGTTTGCCTTACTTGAACACAGTTTGAACAGCTGGCTGTCTTTGATTGGCCAAGTCAGTGATTGGTATAAGAATAGGCTACAGCCTGTTTACACATCCAGTTAGGTTACAGTTCACTCTGTACAGAGAAACCTTTAGGCTGAACTTAAATATGTGTAAGGAGACAACTTTAGGCTAAACTTAATCTAAGAATAGGTAATGCTAAAACAAAATTATAGGTTTGTATAGGTTTAGTTGAACCTGTGTCCAAAGCACCTTCATATATGCATCATATATATTTTCATAACACCTGTCTGCCTCCAACCACTCTTCTGTTTATCCACCACCTTCCACCTGGGCAGGCCTGCATTCTATTCCTCAGAAACATCAAGGCAGTTCCTCTCTCAGGCCTTTGCCTGAGTTGCTTTCTTTTCCTGGAACACTCCTTTTCAGCCCCAAAACACAGTTGGCTGCTTTTTGTCATTCAGATCTCAGCTTAAACATCATTTCCTCAGAGAGGCCTTCCATGAACATCCAATCTAAACTAACCTCCTCAATCCTTCACTATCATTTCTCTTTACTTAGTTTTTTGCTGTACCATTATCACTTTCAGTTATTTCTTTTGTTCTTTTATTTATGTGATTACTTATTTATAGGTGGCCTTGCCACCAAGATGTACTCCACCAGGGTAAAGATGTCTTGTTCAATGCCTGCCACACGGCAGATGCTCAAAGACATGTTAAATGAATGAATGAACAAAATACTTCCCAGCCAATCCTTAATGCCAATTTCCTGATCCCAAGAAACTGCAACAGTTTCTCTTGAGTCATTTCTACTGTATCTTTTAAGATTCACCTTCAAAATTATCTCCTCCAAGAAGCTCCCTCTGTTTTTTGTTTTTGTTTTTTTTTTTTTTGAGACAGAGTCTCGCTCTGTTGCCCTGGCTAGACTGCCGTGGCGTCAGCCTAGCTCACAGCAACCTCAAATTCCTGGGCTCGAGCAATCCTCCTGCCTCAGCCTCCCGAGTAGCTGGGACTACAGGTATGTGCCACCACGCCTGGCTAATTTTTCTATATATATTTTTATCTGTCCATATAATTTCTTTTTTTTTTTTTTTTTTTTTGGAGACAGAGTCTCACTCTGTTGCCCGGGCTAGAGTGCCGTGGCGTCAGCCTCGCTCACAGCAACCCCAAACTCCTGGGCTCAAGTGGTCCTTCTGCCTCAGCCTCCCGAGTAGCTGGGGCTACAGGCATGTACCACCATGCCCGGCTAATTTTTCTATATACATTTTTAGCTGTCTGTATAATTTCTTTCTATTTTTTTTTTTTTTTAGTAGAGACGGAGACTCACTCTTGCTCAGGCTGGTCTCGAACTACTGAGCTCAAACGATCCGTCTGCCTCGGCCTCCCAGAGTGCTAGGATTACAGGCGTGAGCCACCACGCCCGGCCTACAATTCTATTTTGAAGATACTATTTAGTATATTCCCCAGTATCTCTCACACAAGGGTCCATCATATCTACCCCTATTTGTGTTTAATTTTAGGGAAAAGTTTCTATACAAATATTATTTGTAGCATTAGTAATCAAATAATGAAAAATTCAGAATACAACATATTTTTCTTTTGGTGATAGTTGGGAAGAAACAGTGTCAAATTCAAAGTTCAATTACAGTAAAGCCTAGTGGTACTGATGACCATTTCAACTTCCTTTCCATATTCTTCATTCTATTTTTATCTTATAAGACTTTTTTCTTTCTTTGTCTACCAAAACTCATTTACCTATCAGTCTATAAAGATGAATTCCCATATTACTTCTCTGGAGCTCTTGGCTCTTTCATCTGGACAGTATGCCAGTTATCTCAACATTAATCTGACCTCAGCTAAACTCATTCTCTCCTTCTCTCTAAAACCAATCATCTTTTATGACAACTTTATCATTTTTCTGGTCAACCAGGTGCAAAACACTGGTGTCATTTTTGATTTCTTAATCTTTGATTTCTTATTCCCAATAGACATACTAAACAAGCACTTAGGGTAGCAGCAATACAAAGGTACCATAAAACTTACAGGGGGGAAATTTTAAATTTTTTACTTTTTAAAAAGTTGTTACAACATAAATCAATCAAAAAATGAAATCATGAGGACTAGCACTTCCAGGCAAGATGGAGCAAAAGGGATTAGATTTTCTCTCTTGACTGAAAGAACTAAAAAACTGAACAAAATCTAGGAGACAAGAGTTACAAGACATTTGAAATCAGGCAACAAAAGACAGTGATCCCTGAGAAATGGGAAATAAATGAGAGGAGTTTCATAATTGTTCCAGTTACTGCCTGGAGAAAATGCCAGGTTGTAGAGGAGCCTGACAGTATCCTTGAGTTGAGGAGATGGACCTAGGTGTCTAGGGAGGGCAAAGGGGTTAGAGTTAGGGGCTAGAGTTCACGGGGCAGAGTACACGAGAAGAGAAAGCTGTATGGGGAGCTCTGGAGATGTACACAGAATCTCCTTAAAGTCTTCAGCTGAGTATTACCAATGCATAGGTGCAAAGAAACTACCAAAGTCTGGGGAAAGAATCACTAAGAAGGAGCAGAAGAAACAATCCCTAGAGCTCTCACAGGGCTGGGAACAGTTCCTGTTCCACCAGTCAGAGTGTTAAAACTAAAAATTCACAGGGTATCAGTAGAGTATTCAGAAGGGTTTTGCCGTAATAGTGGAGAAAATTAGCCTTAGACAATGTTACTCTGGTCCTGCCTAACAAAACTTAAAAGTTAACACCTGAAACGATCAACTGTTTCTAATAACTACATTCAAGAAGAAGGCTCAAGAATATTTATAGAGATACAAAAATATCTAGCATCCAACAAAAGAAATTTCACAATGTCTGGCACCCAACCAAAATAACCAAGTATGCAAAAAAAAAAAAAAAAAATCAGGGAAATACCAAAAAAAAAAAAATCAGTCAGCTGAAACCAACCCAGAAATGATACAGATAATACAATAGAAAGGGACAGAAAAACAGTTTTCATAACTATATTCCATATGGTTAAGGACCTAGAAGAAACATTTGAACATATTAAGCAGAAACAGAAAACACAAACTTGAATGCATGCCAAATGAAATGCAAAGAGAAGCAAAAGCTGGGGAAAAAAGGAAGAACTGAGCATCAGTGAGCTCTGGGACAACTTAAAGCGTCCTATTATGTAATTGGGGTCCCTGTAGGAGAGGAGAAAAGGAAAGACAGAAAAAAATTTGAAGAAATGATGATCAAAATTGTTTCACATTTTATGAAAACAACAAACTCACAAATCCAAGAAGCTCAATGAACCCCAAGCAGAAGAAACACGAAGGACATGAAAGTACATCACAATCTAATTGTGACTATAGGAACAAACATAAAGATGACAGCAGCGTTCTTTTTGGAAACAATGGAAGTGAGAAGACAATGGAGCAACGTCCTTAAATTACTGAAAGGAAACAAATTGTCAACCTAGAATTCTATATCCAGTGAACATATCTTTCAGACATACACAAGCTGAAAGAATTAATCACCAGTAGACCTGCATTACAAGCAAGGTTAAAAGAAATCTTTTAGGAAGAAGGAAAATAGTACCATATGAAAATTTGGATTGACACAAAGAAATGAAAAGCACTGAAGATATTAACTACATGAGTAAATATAAGGTTTTAAATTTTTCAATCTCTTTAAAATATAATTGACTATTTAAAGCAAAAATGGTAACAACATATTGTGGGATTTATAATACATATGGAAGTAAAATGTATGACAATGATAACACAACAGCTGGGAGAGAGAAATAGAAATATACTTTTGTAAGGTTTTTACACCATAAATAAAGAAATATTATCACTTGACAGTCAACTGTGATAAGTTAAAGATGTATATTATAAACTTAAGAGCAATCATTTAAAAACACATCAATTAGTTATGGCTGATAAGTAAAAACAAAAAAGGAGATAAAATGGCATTATGAAAGTCATCCAAAAGAAGGTAAAAAAGAAAAGGGAAGAAAGAATAAATAGGACAAATAGAAAACAACAAGACGGTAGATTTAAACCCAACCATATAGCTGGATGTAGTGGCTCTGCACCTGTAATCCCAGTTACTTCAGAAGCTGAGGTGGGAGGATCACTTGAGCCCAGGAATTTGAGCCTGCAGTGAGCTATGATCATGTCAAGGAATTCCAGCCTGGGCACCAGGGTGAGATCATGTCTCAAAAAAAAAAAAAAAAAAAAAAAAGAAAAAAAGAAAAAAACACAAAAACCAACCGTATGAATAAACACATAAAATTTAAATGATCTAAATATACAAATTAAAAAGCAGAAATTGTCAGATTGTATAAAAGAATAAGATCCAACTAAACGCCACATACAAGAAACCACTTTAAATATAAAAAAAGTGAAAGAATGAAAAAGAAATATCATGATCATTTTAATCAGAATAAAGTTGGAGTGGCTATATTAATATAAGATAAAGCAGATATCAGAGAAAAACTATAAAGAATATTATCAGGGATAAAAAAAGGTCAGTTAATAATGATAATGGGATCAAATCATCAAGATAATATAATGACCCTAAAGGTTATGTGCCTAATAACAGAGCGTCAAAATATATGAAGGAAAAACTGATATAACTGTAAGGTGAAATAGAAAAACCACAATTACAGTCATAGACTTCAATACCCTTCTCTCAGTAACTGACAGAACAAGGTGAATGAAAATAATTACAAATAAAGAAGACTTTAATGACACTATCAATCAAAATGATGTAATATTTATAGAATACTCCATGAAAAACAGCAGAATATATATTCTTTTTAAGTGAACATGGAATATTTACCAAGATATATCATATTTGGGTCATATAACAACCCTGGCTTAATAATAATACATTTAAAATAATTCAAACCATAAAAAATAAGTTTTCTGACCACAATGATATTATAAATCAATAACAGAAAAAGAGCTGGAAATTCTCCTAAATAATTAAAAACTAGTAACAAACTTTTAAACCATGAATCAAAGAAAAAAAAAATTAAATGAAAAATTATTAAGTAGTTTGAACTGAATGAAAATGAAAAAGCAACATAATGAAAATTTGTGGGATGCCACTAAGTAGCACTTAGGAAGATGCATTGAACTAAATGCTATATTAGAAAAGAAAAAAAATCTCAAATTAATTATCTCAGCTTAAAAAACTAGGCAAAAATTAAACTTCCAACTTAAGAAACTAGAAAAAAGAAGAGGAAATAAAATCAAAGTAATTAGAACAAGAGATAATAAAACTCAGAGTGGGCAGGGCGCTGTGGCTGAGGCCTACAATCCTAGCACTCTGGGAGGCCCAGGTGGGAAGATTACTTGAGGTCAGGAGTTCAAGACCAGCCTGAGCAAGAGCGAAACCCTGTCTCTACCAAAAATAGAAAAATTAGCTGGGTGTCCTGGTATGTGCCTTGTAGTCCCAGCTACTCAGGAGGCTGAGGCAGGAGGATCACTTGAGCTCAGGAGTTTGAGGTTGCAGTGAGGTGTGATGATGCCATGGCATTCTAGCCCAGGTGACAGAGTGAGACCCTGTCAATCAATCAATCAATAAAGTTAAACCTTTAGGGAAAAAAGAAAGAAGACATAAATCAGCAATAGGTGACACCATTACACATTCTAGGCCAGGCATGGTGGCTCATGCCTGTAATCCTAGCACTCTGGGAGGCCGAGGCGGGAAGATCACTTGAGGTCAGGAGTTTGAGTCTGAGCAAGAGCGAGACCCCATCTCTATTAAGAATAGAAAAAAATTAGCCAGGCGTGGTAGTGCACACCTGCAGTTCCAGCTACTTGGGAGGCTGAGGCAGAAGGATCACCTGAGCCCAGGAGTTTGAGGTTGCTATGAGCTAGGCTGATGCCATAGCACTCTAGCATGGGCAACCGAGAGAGAGATTCTGTCTTTAAAGAAATCAAAAAACCAAATTCTACGGATATTAAATTGATTAACAATGGACTATTATAAACTTTATGCCAATAAGTTTGACAATTTAGATGAAATAAATGCATTCTTGCAAGATATACACTACCAAAGCTCACATAAGATATACATAACCTAAACAGCTTGATAACTATTAAAGCAATTAAATTTGTAGTAAAACAAAACAAAACAAGAAAAGCCAAAAAACCTTTCCCACAAAGAAAGGTCCAGATGGCTTCACTGGTAAATCTACCAAATGTCTAAAGAGGAAATAATACTAATTTTTTTTTCCCTAGGATATAGATCCTGAAAATAAGACTAATTTTATATAACCTCTTTATATAAAATGGGAAAGGAAGAAATTCATTCCCAATTCATTGTGAGGGCAGCATTACCTTGATACCCACCAAAGATATCATAATGAACCAAAAATAACATCAATATCCCTCATTGAACAAAGATGAGGGATATTGTTTTGATATTGTCTTTGATGTACTAAAAACAAAATTTTAGCATATCAAATCCAACATTATATAACAAGCAGGCTGCATTATGATATAGTGAGATTTATTCCAGGAATGCAAGACTAGCTTAACATTTGAAAACCAATCAATTAATTCAACATAGTAATGGACTACAAAATAAGACACTAAAAGAGAAAAAAACTAAAAAAGAAAAATATGATCATCTCAATAACTGCAGAAAAAAACCTTTGAAAATCCAACATTAATTCCTGATAAAATCTCTTAGGAAATAAAGAAGATAAAGGATTTCTTTATGAATTAAGAGGCTCAACAACACCAAAAATCCCCAAACTAAAAACCTATAGTTAACATGTTAGTGGTAAAATACTGAGTATTTTCCTCCTAGCATCAGGATCCAGGCAAGGATGTCCATTCTTACCACTCCAACATTGTATTGAAGGGTGTAACTGTTGGGTTTGGGATTTGATTTTACCCTATATATTAATACAAGCTAATAAGTTAGTTGTTACTGTTTTGTGGATGCTAGCATTTAAGACATGAGGCTCCTGGGTCAAAGACAAAGGATTTTATTATTCATGGTGCAGCAAGAAGTATGTGCATTGGCTCACGGTACTCAGGATACAAACTGATAGCTACAACTTTCTCTTTTTTAACAGTGAAAGGATACAAACCAAAACCACCAAAGAGAAAAAGTCCATAGGATCAAGTCAGGAGAAAACCACGTGCAAGTTTCCAAGAATTCTTTATAAGTAGTGTCACACAGGACATGCTTAAATCCTTTAATGAGAGGCCGGGCGCGGTGGCTCACGCCTGTAATCCTAGCACTTGGGAGGCCGAGGCGGGCGGATTGTTTGAGCTCAGGAGTTCGAGACCAGCCTGAGCAAGAGCGAGACCCCGTCTCTACAAAAAATAGAAAGAAATTATCTGGCCAACTAAAAATATATAGAAAAAAAAAAATAAGCCGGGCATGGTGGCGCATGCCTGTAGTCCCAGCTACTCGGGAGGCTGAGGCAGAAGGATTGCT